>OY796880.1:75313146-75913146 GCA_963680785.1 Diplosoma virens | reverse complement strand
GCGTTCAAAAACTATGACTTCACACAGTTAACAATTTTCCAATTTTAAGTTACCACAACGAAACATCGAATTATTATTGCTTTTCAGCAAACCGTATTTATACCACTCAGTAAGGTTACTCGAATGTTCTGACATTCTCCAAAGCAAACAACTATTACGTCATAATCAAAACAGGTCAATCGGATAGTTCTGGAAATTACTTTAAAGTTCGTGAAATTAAGCAGTGTTGCCATTTTTTCTTGTAAATAAAAATAAATTATTTAAATTGCTCATAAAACTGTTATTTCTTCGGCTATTTGAGCCGGACCAAAGCGAAATCAAAGAGATTTTTTATGAGATTGTGAATCTACATAATTTGGGCAATTTTTAGGAACGGAACACTAATGTAATTGTTTAAGATGATTTCTCTCAGTGATAACAACATAACAATCTTTTCAGGTTGTTCTTCCACTTCCTTCTATTGATGTTCTTGCCGAAGCAGCAGCGTTTCAGGCCAGACAGCCAGCAGTTGTCCATGTTCTCGAATCTGCTGTTGTGGGCTGGATCAAACAAATAAGATCCCTACTGCATCATGATGCTCTTGCCGCCACCAAGTGTGTAAAACAACAATTTGACTTTAACTATTAAACTTTGTTCATAGCTTTATTTTTTGCTCTCTTGAGATTTTCCATTATGACGCTTTTTAATAACGCAGTTCTGTATGCTTATCTACTTCCGACTCTTTCGATCAAATAGATCTGAAATTTTTATGCTGCTGTTTGATGGTCTTATCTAAACTTGTGGCTGTCAAGTATAAACGCCTGTTTTTTATCATATTCTAATGGTAGACTACATTTAAAAACAATACTTAACGTTTAGCTCTATTGCTTTTTTTATTGACGTCATCGTACTATATTTCAAAATAATTATAACGCTTATATGTTGGCTTCATATTTTTAATAATAATTTGAACACTCTATATCGGGTGCTTTTAACAATGTTTGTTGATAAATATCTTGGTTGGCCTACCAACGATCGTCTAAATCAGTGGTTTGAACTTTTCCGCACGTCGACCGCAAACGAGTCGAAATATTACAATCAAGCATAAACGCTCTTTGTTATGTAAGTAAAGACTTTTTTTTCTTTTTGGTTTATGGTTTTCACTTACACGCAACTGTGTTTTTTTGACATTAAATTTAGTTATAGGGGGAAGCAAGGGAAGACTAAAAAAGTCTTTATTTAAACAATTATACATTTTCTAGATTTTTTGGGTCGTTGCTTTATTGCTCGTGAACTCCAACGTTTATTTATCGACCCTATTCGGCCCCTTACTCTTTATTGACCCCTTGAATGTTCCAATCGACCACTTTGAGAATGACCGGTCTAGATTATTTAAGTCATCTAGGTCAAAGTAAATAAAAGTTAAAACTGAAAAACAAATAAAAAAATATCGACCGGAGAGTAATGTTGTGTCATGTTTGAAGGCAGGTCGGGGCGCGTATAGGTTGGGGTGATTGCCTAACAGCTCTCTATGTATAGCGCCTCCAACGCTTTCTTGCAAGTCAGAAAAATAAATATAGAGAAAAAATTATTTAAAAAAAGTGGCATTCTTTTTCAACTGTTTAAAAATCTTTGATTTACATAAATTTATTTTTCTTAGTTTTTTGTTAAATTACCAACTTTAAGCCGATTTGCATGGATTGACAACCAACTGAAGTACCACTTAGGTTAAAACACTTGTCACACTTGTCACTAAAGGTTATTAGAGTTATTAGACTCCTTTAGTAAGAATCAGCTTTAAGTTGTTTTTTGTTTTTTGTTTCAAATGCATCTAGCGTTTACTGGTAAGCTGATTTTACACAGGAAAATCAGCGTTGAACTGGGCGAGGCAATTCGGCCTGAACATGAATATATCATGTGGTGCAGGTACATTGAACATACTTCCTCCCTGCTTGAACAGATGAAAGGTAAGAACACTTTACTTTCTTCTGTCAACATACTCAAGTGTTTGCCAGACGTGTCATGTTTTAACAAGGCTGATCTTTTGTGTTGGTTCTTGCTGCGAAACCGAAAATTAATATAAGGGCAAAGTCATACTTTTTGGGGTTTTATTTATTAGATAAATGTTTTACTAAACTGGTTCATAACAAGCTTTCGAATGGAAAAACTATATAGAAATGTTTTTGCAGCTAAAAATTTAAAAAAAACCTAAAAGAATTAATTTTTTAATGTAAAATTTTTGTTTATAATTTTATTCAAAACTGTTACATAATAAATATACCGAAAATTAAAACTAAATTACTAGTCATTAAACAGGTTTCAGTTTTCTGTTGAAGATGTAAAATAATGTTAAAAAATATTCAAACTATTACTACATCACATGACGTGAAAAACTCTTCAGAGCCCATGGCGAGTGACATCCTTGTGAACCTGAGCCACGCCGGAAGCACGTACGCTCAATCTTTTACTCAAGTTCATTCTGAGATCGAGCGCTCACTACACAGCGCCAAGGCACAACTCAAGTGCTTTGCGACGCTGTTGCCATGGATACAAGACATGTATCGAATCGCGTCCTTGGATAAAACTCTCAAAGGTTTGTGAGTCGATAAAGGCTTAAAATGAAACGAGAATCTTGAAACAGGGTGCAGTTAAAAACATAGAAATCGTTTTCCTTCTGGTTGATTTAAAAAAAGGAAAACGAGTTTCTATTTCTTCATGATAATCGTGCTTCGCGTTTTGCGCAACTTTGCGCAACTTTGCGCAGCTTTCGACTCTCAGCAGTATGAAATAGTTGTTTGACTGACTGTGCAGATAAAGATTTCTTGGATTATAATCTTCGAATTTTTGGCCAATATTTTTACTCACCAAAGTTTAGATTAGCTCATGGTAGATTAAACAACCAACTCACTGACGCGAATTGCTGGTTGTGATGGAGACAAAATTTTAACCTATAGCTTGTACTTAATATCTAATTCTACATTTTAGAAAGCTAATAATAATTTGTAACAAATGTGCACCTTGCTTAATTTTGTTCACTCAGTTTCATCTATTTTAAGGCTAGACGATTAAACATTAGCTTTTTCAAGATATATTTTCAGTGTTTCCACCTCTTCTTCACACGGTTTTATTGATTTGGAAACACTCGGATTATTATCACGACCCGAAACCCTTCGCACATCTTCTTAACATGCTTTCAAACGAGGCAAGGCATTGACGTGTTTTCTTCAAGATCTGTCAATTTTAATAGCTATTTGTTTCTTAAATTTGATAGGTTGTTGCTTGTGCGCAAAGCATGGTGGGTAAGAACCCGTTCAATGACACTCATCGTTCCTACGTCGCCCTCAAAGATGCGCTGCGACTTTGTGCGGGATTTCGCGGCACATATCTCGACCACAAGGTGACGTTTCTTATTCGTATTTTCGATTTATCGCTAGAAGATAGAAAATTTGGGAATAATTATCAAATTGATTTTATCGCTCTTCGATTAGTTTTGCTCTTCGTTCATTGCAAAGAACAAGACCGTTTCAAAAGTTTCAATGTTATTTTAAAGCTTTTAGTGCAACATTTTAAAGTTTTGGTTTGATGAACGACAAAATTAATGAAAATTCCAGTTGCAAAAAAAATCGCGCGGCAAAATATTAATCAACTAAACAACAAACCAGACACAACCCCAAACCGTACATTGGCTCTGTTATCTTATTTTTTCCTGGAAGAGACGCAAACTTTAATCTATTTCTGTTTTCAATCCTGTCTTTTCCATCTGCAGGAGGTCGCTAACGAGTTTAACACCACGAAAGTGCAGTCAACCGTGTTAACCATGGCTCGTCTCCGGCCCAAAGACAAGAACGTTTTATTTTCGACCAAGGTCTACGGTCCGACCGGTTATCAGCAGTGGGCAGCCAGATCCCAGCATTCTGATCAAAGCAAAGGTAAGAAACATTGACGTCATGTAGAAAATATGAAACTAACTTGAAATAAGTTTATGTTGTTTGTTTAACTTTAGGTCACTCTATTGACGTCGCGCTGACGTCACAACGTTGCCGGTTTGAGTTTCTGAACCCAAATCATCGTTAAGATAAGGAACTAAATAAAGTTTTAGTTGTCACGCCACAACTACGTAAATGGCGATTGGACAGAAAAACACTGGATGTCCGTGTGATTACGGTGACGTGTTTCCTGTATTTTATCACGCATCAAAGCGAGCACTCGCGTACTTCCTAAGGCTTGTTTTTCACACGATAAGCAGCTGTTTCGTGAACTATGACGTCTTTCCCCGCGAGTGCAGCGCGATCAAACTGCACAGCGGTCCGGTTCAATAGTAACCATGACAACTCATGTAATATCTGACGTTGCTTCCTGCAGATGAGGAAGAGCAGTGGGTCGACTCAGCGTGGCCACAACGCAACCACCGCTGCTTCGCTGGTCTGGGTCGCTTCGTGGAGCGATGCAACGATCTCCTCGACTTGGTGGAGACCACCAGACACTTTGAGACCCTCAAGGAAGCGGCCCGAGTTGGGGGGGCTGGTTCACGTGCTCTCGACGCTTTTATTTCCGACATTCATCAGGTGACGTCACTTTGATATTAAGCAATGAATTTACTTGTTATGTTAGTTTGCAATCTTCACTGCTGTAAACACTTCATACCCGGCCATTGTACGAGAGATTGGCATTCGACCATGATGCAAACTGCATGGTGTAAGTGCCATTTCTGCCAGAAACGATTATTTTGAAGCATTTAATCACAATCGTAATTATGTGTCGTGCTTTCAAAATATTGCAAATCCAAGATTATGAAACAGTTTGCTTATTTTTAAATTTATTTGATTTACAAAGAACGTGGCTTTATTTTTCCTGAAATTCCTGCAGGTGTTCATTCGTACGATCAGGGACTTCACCAGCCACAATCGTGACGTCTTGATCATCGATGAGCATCAACACTTTGAAGTCGCATTTTTCAGATATCGCTCTGTTATCAAGAATCTCGAGCGCCGCTTAGCGGGTGTACTTCGAACTGCTTTAAAGATTTGTCCAAATGCGATGTCACATTTGAGGTATGCTATTGCTGCTAACCAAAAAGGTTTTTTTTATATTTTTGTTTACTCGTTCTCATTGAATTAGACTTCAAACTTTTTTTTAGTATTTTAAGATTACAAGCGTATATGAATGAAATGCAGTAGAAATTGCTTTTGTGGATTAATGTGTAAAGCTTCAAACTTTGCGTTTTGCGAACGTTATTTGTAGAGAAAGTTGTTTATTGTGATTTAACAAAACAGAGTTTGATGACAAGATACCGGAGTAAAAAGTTTTAATAATTTCGAAAATATAAATGTTAAAATCCAGAAGTGGATTTCATTCAGTGAAAGATTTGTGCTTTTTACTGCAATTGTTTGGAACCACAGTTTGAAGTAGATGCTTTATGTTGCTATAATTACAAATTAATGCGATTATAAATTATTGCAATATACTATAATTATAAGCAACTCCGAATTAATTGATTTCGGGGACAGGGTGCTGGAAGTGTTTGAGGGAATTAGCGCCAGGGAGCTCCTGCAACGCGAACTCCGCCCGGATAATGAACTCCTGATTGAATCCTTGACCGAGGAGTTTAAGACAGTGAAACAGATGTTTCGAGCCCACCATCATAACGTCCCCAACCACAGAAACATGCCCCCCACATTCAGCAAGCTTGTGTGGGTAAGTGCTCTCAGTACAACCGTTGGCAGATGCACAAGTAAAAGATTTATTTACAATGTAAACAGTCCAACAAATGCGATAAATTCAAGTTTATCAAAATCTGCCTTTTTATTCTTAAATAAACATGAACAAGTTTTTTTGTTCTTTCGTCTGTTATTCGATTCGAAGTTCTGTGTCTTAATTTTGAAAAACTTGAACTTATTTTGAATTTATTGCAAGGTTCGGGGGTTAAAAGAAAGGGTCAATGTCCCCATGAACAAAGTGAGAAAAGTGTGTCCCCACACTTTGGAGAGTGACGTGGGGTGGCAGTTGAGGGACGCTTACACCGAAGTAATGAACGACCTGGAGAAGTTTGAGACCAAACTCTTGCACCAATGGTCGAGCAGCGTCTCTCATGACCTCAGGTAATTGCTCATGTGATATATGACCTCAAGTTACCTCCTTTATTTTTATGTTTTAGACCAAAAGTTCTCAACCTTATTAACACCGTGGTCCAAAAAGCTTAAAAAGCAATTTTTGTGGCTCAATGTGTCTAGTCTTGACTTTCACTCCGCATCCAATTTTACCAAATCGTTTTTTCACAACAAAAGACATCTCCCGAAATGTTTCAACCCTTTTTACACCATCTCTGTGGGCCCACCTAAAAACTTGCTCTGGTTCATCATCGGGCAGTGACCTCACCGGTTGCGAACTCATTCAATCACAAAATCTTTGATAAAACTAAATTGATTTCTTAACTTAAAGTGTAAATAAAATTTATTTATTCGCTTTTCATTTACTTAATCAAGAATAAAACTTGTTTGTCAGGCTTTTTGTTAGTGAAAGCATTATAACTTAGATTTGAACTTTACCGTGTGAACTTTAACCTTTCCCACAGGGACCGCTTGAAGCAGCCTGTTCTAGCGCTGGAGGAGTTGGATTCGGCACGGGAACAAACTGAATCCCGTTTGTGGCGACGGAATAGTTCTAGGGCTTCTACGTCAGACGACGACTTGGAAGAGAAAGGAGAACCAGTTCAGGGGTTAAAGGTCAACCTAGATGCCAAGCTCATGGAATTGTTGCGTGACGTCCACCACCTTCAGCGATCCCCCCATAACGTAAGTGAAAAGCACGAACTGCCACCTAGGTACGTGACAAACAAATATGGGGGGGTTTGACGCAGCACATCACATGCGACGGCAAGCAGTCTGAATTTCACCTCCTCTGTCAGTTCGGAAACTTATTTAAATTTACATTCGACCTACCACGCATACTTGTTTTGCTTATCGACGCTTGACTAACTTCAATTGCACACGATGAATTGCTATGGTTTGTCATGGTTTCATTGTTTGTATTCATCAGATATTTGCATGATTACTTGTAATAATCTCTATTTCCACAAACGTTTCTAAAGAACTTTTTTTCAGTTTTTCATATTTTTATTTTCGTTTTAACTTTTTTTAAGGTCTCCATCCCAGCACCTGTGCGCGCCCTCTTGCGGTGTACAAACAGCAGCACCTTGCAGTCGCAAGCAACCAGAATGAAGACAATCGTTTCCAAGCACAACCACATTGTCCAGAGGATGCAGGAGTATGAGGAGTTGTTGTTTGATAGCAAGATAAAGAAGGTTAGACATCAAAAGTTTTGTTTAAATGGATTAATTGTTGCTATTTTCTTTGTAGTGAAAAGCTTTATTAATTAAAGATAAAATAATGGTGGCGAAGTTTTAAATTTGTTTTTAAGTTCAACTTTTATAAAATTTAAAAAGTTTTTTTTATCGGTACAAAACTTTAAAATAGCTTTTAACAGCAAATGCGTCATTTAAAGCTCTTTTGTTAATTGAGTAGCCTTAAAAAGGCTGTTTTGAAAAACTTAAACGTTTTCGTCTAGCTCTCTTCAGGAGGTTTCGCTAGAATGAATTGCAGAACTGAATGTAGCATTTTAAGAGTTTTAAGATTGATTTTGATTGGCTAAAAATTAAGGTTAAGAATAGTTATCATAATAATTGAAAAGTATTAATAAATAAAATCACGTTTCGTCAGCGTAAAAAAAGAAATGTAGAAAGAAGTGCCAAAAGCAGTAGTGCAGAAAGTGCAAAAAGTGCAAAAAGTAAAAGTGCCAAAAAATTTTTACGCTGACGAAACGTGATTTTATTTATTAATACTTTTCAATTATTATGATAACTATTCTTAACCTTAATTTTTAGCCAATCAGAATCAATCTTAAAACTTTTAAAGTACTACATTCAATTCTGCAATTCATTCTAGCGAAACCTCCTGAAGAGAGCTAGACGAAAACGTTCGAGTTTTCAAAACAGCCTTTTTTAAGGCTACTTATTTAACAAAAGAGCTTTAGATGACGCATTTGCTGTTAAAAGCTATTTTATAAAATTTGCGGTTAACCTTTCTAGAAGGTCTTTCTTGCCCGTTATAACCCCGAGAATTAACATGAAATAAAAACGATGATTTAATGAATACGTTAAAGCGGGTGTTGTGGTTACTGCTCTTCCTCCAACATAGAAAGTCTGGGTTCAATTTTCGGCCCAATCGAAGCAGAAAGTGCTTTTGCCATTGGCTTCCCGTTATCGCGGCAGTGTCGCGTGAGGAAATTTTGGGGGGAGTCCCCGGTCTCATGAAAACCTTCGGTGTAGAAATAAACGTCATCAAGTTTGATTGGCTGAAATTATCGTGTTATTGTTCTGCGACAAACCAACATTATCATACGTCATTGTTGTTCTTACTTTCTCGTGCTTTTGTTACAGATTGCTGAATTAATATCAATGGGGACAGAGGCGGTCACGTGGGGGTCAGCTGACTTAAAAGACTTCATTGAAAAGTCGTCGTCTGTCATATGCGATGACGTGTATGCTATCCTCACACGCATTCACAACAATTGGAATAAAGTGAAAGAAATGTCGAAATCATGGTCGGAAGGTGAGTGAATGACTCGCCTATTCATGTCGGTTCGTACTGAAAACGTAATTTAAAGAGTCTAGCAGAAAAGCTAGCTTTCAATTTGTTTTCAGTATGAACCAAGCTAAGAAATTAAAATATTTTGATTTTTTACTTCTGTGCTTTAACGGTTTTTTACTCTTTCCACTTTTTGCGCTTTCCGCCACACGCTTTACTCTTTTCGCGTCCGTTTTCAGTCTAAACCGGCCTTTATTTTGTTTCATGCTTTAATAAATTTTAGTTGGTAAGCTTTGTTTTTTACTTGTTCAATACGTTGTGTTTTGTAGCTTTTCCAAAAAAATGTATTTTTAAAAGGCGCGCGGAATGTGTGAAAATACTATAATAATGTTATAAAAGTAGAGGTTTGTTAAATATCTCATATAGTCGAAATAAAGTAATGAATATCGTTTCTCAAGCACTTATCTTAACCATTTGCGAAGATGTTGTTTTGGAGAGATTTTTATAAGAAAAAAACCAGTTGTTCCATGTTTGATTGAAAAACAGAAATTGTCGAGTAGGTCTGTGGGAGCTGGATGCTCTGCTTTAAAAGCTTTTCTCGTAGTGATGTTGTTTGATGTGAGACAAAATAAATTTTGTTTTGTTATTCAACATTTTTTCCGCCAAAATCTCCAGCGCAGATAAAAAAAAGCAAAGATAAATCAATTAATAAAGAAAAAAAGTTTCGTGTCACAGCGGAGCAGGCTCATATGTAGAAACATTTTTTTGATAATTTTGTTGCAGGAGCATTGGACATTTTTACAAGTTTTCTGAAAGATCAAAAGACCAAAACTTTAAAGGATTTATTGAAAGAGCAATCTGATAAAGATGATGAGTACCAACGGAAGTTGATTCCGGCTGGGTCCGAAATCCATCAGTTACTGCAGGATTCTTTTAAAGTGAAGTCTATTTTTTTATAATGATTTGTTAAGATCTGTCGTTTTTAAGATCAAATTTTTATCACTCTCTAAGATATATACGGCAAGGATTGAATTATCCGTATTTCTTATAAACTAACTTATAAAAAACAAAAATTTGGGTTTGTTAGCCACTGTCTTGTATTGATTGAATTACTAGACAAAAATAACAGTAAATTAATTTTAAAATTTTTTTTTGCATCCATATAATTTTTAACTTTTTTAAAGGTTATAAAATGTTTCTAATAAACCTCGCTCAAGATTTGATTAGTAAGTTGACATTTGTTACGTAAACACTGCATGAACACTATTCTTTTGCACAAAATATTGGTTTATATTAATAATTTTTTTGGAAAGTTTATTTTTTTATAATTTGCATGTTGAATTGTCACCGTTTATTTTTTTCCTACAGTTTTATTCACCTAAACTTTTTTGCTTATTTTCTTCAAGCATTTTAAATTTTTTTGTTATTCAAATAGAGTTAAAATTCGAGTACACAAAGACTTCTTTAAATACAAAGTTCTTCATGAAAATGCAATCTAAAACAACGTTTTAATTCAATTAGCAACGTCATTATCCAGTTTTCCACGTCATTATTACGTATGCAAGGCCAACGTATGTTTTGCAGGCGTTAGAAATGAGCGAAGCATCGCCAGCATGGCAGCTTTACACTGCCCAGATGGACGCTATGGTCCTCATGTCACTAAAGGCCAGCATACTGACCAGTCTGGACGCCATGTTCGCGACGGTGGCCTGCTTGGAGGGGGCAAACAGAACACAGGTTGGGAACTAAAATTCCTTTCGTGTTTTGTGCGTTTTACGAGTCTGCAGACTAAAGATCAGCTTAATATTAAAACCATTAATTGCATTCAAGTTGCGATTGTTTAAGAATTTAAATTTCAGGTTTTAGTTTATTATATACAAGAAAGCATGTGTTCAGCATGGGAGGCGAACCCATGCTCGTCTGATAACTGGTCGGTTGTTCGATTCAATGACCTGCTCGTCAGATTCTATTTAAAATTGTCGGTTTCTCAATCTAATGTTAGCGACATCGTGTAATCGTAGATGCTGGAGGTTCGGCTTGAGCTTGTGGAGCAAACTGTGTCCTTCTCTCCTCCTCTTGATCGATCTGTGTCCGTTACCAATGTGGAAGATGCTGTCTCTTCCTGGCTCGCATCCTTTATCCAGAGGTCGACCCTCATCAAACGACTTGCTGTAAGTTTAGAATATGCTTAAAAATTTTATTGATCACATGATGCTTCACATAAATCTCCACAAATCACGATGAAGTTTTTTTTATTACGAGATGCTTTCAGCGAAATAATCTTCGTTTTAGGATTCATCGAGTAGTTACGAGGAATTCCTCCAAAAGGACAGTGACGTGTTGGAGGTTGTGGACGAGATCAAGAGTCTGGTCCAGGAGAACGCGGCTGAGTGCAAGAAACATCTCTCGATCTTTGATGACTACAAGTGAGTTTAGCTGGAGGATGACTCGCTGGAGTCGTCTTCGGGATCAAACGGGATACTCTGCAGGTTCTTGTGGGTGCAGGATGTTGAGCAATCATTCAATGACTTTCTCAATGGACGACCTTCCCCCAACCCGCTACGCTCTCAAAAGAAGACGAGAAACTTCAGCCGGAACATAAGTATCACCACCGGGCAGAGGTCAGTTTTGGTCACGTGTTTTTTCTATATCTAACCTTTTATCGTAAAAGCAAATTAAAATCAGCAACTTTGAGAAAACACCATCTTCACTGAGAAGGGACACGCTTTTTACAGACCACAGGCATTTTATATTTTTATTTCATTTTCATATTTTTTCCTCCTGACTCGCAGGAAAGCGACAGAGGCACTTAACTGCACATGCAACACTGAAATTCTTTTTATCGCAATTATTAAAGTTTATTAAAGAAAAGTTTAGGATCGTTGATAGAGTTGCGACGTTGTTTCATCGTTTGGCATGATGACGTATGTTCATGTTATTATGTGTACAGATCTCAGATATGCTTGCGTAGTCCCGATGCAATTAATGAAGCGGAACGAGCCTTTCTGACGTCACAAAACAACAATCGCAATAGATATAATAACCGTAGCCACATGAGGTCTTCAGATGAGGTCATGGTCGTGCCGGGCCTCGCCGATTTTGACGAGGAGATCGGAATTTACAAGATGGCGCGCGACAACATCCGGGCACTTCCTGACCTTCAGCCTGTCGGCTGGATCCTCTTCAACTTTCAACCAATCAAACAGGTTCGCTTGTGGTGTTGCTCTTTCAAATGAAATCAAGCGCTTGCGACGGACGTCGTCTGCTCTGTGACGTTGTTTTGCTTTGAATTGATTGAGATTCGAACCTGTGTAACCAAGCTTGCCGTGATCATCCCCTCCAGGTGCTCACCACCTACGCCAGCAAGTGGATGTGGATTTTCATGAGGTATCTGAGTGACCAAGTGACCAGCACCCTGGACACTCTGGCCGACTTTTTGGCCCGGACCGAGCCCGAGATCGAAAGCATCACCGGGGAGGAGAGAGACACAGTGTCTTTCATGAAGATGATGCGGCTTTTCAATGAAGTTTCGGCCCAACAGCAGGACATGGACGGGAGGTGAACCCATCGACATTGAGACTAACTTTAATCTGCCGCATGCATTCGCCATTTTGAATTTTTTTTTGATTTATTTTTCTTTTATTTACACAGTTATATAACCTTTGTAATTTGCATTCAATCAACCGAAAAAAAGCGTCTTCTTTTTGGCTTCACTGTAACTATGGCCGATGACGTCAATTTTTGATTCAAGCATTAAACTTCTAAAAACTTCAACTGTGACGTAGATTTTCCGTCATGCAACGAACTGTCAACTTGCTAGAGAAGTACGACATGCGGCTCTCTACTGACACCCAGGAGATGTTTCGTTCCGCTCCCGACCGTTGGAACCACCTGAAGACCAAAGTGGCGCTGGCCAAGCAACGGCTTGGGCCTCGAATCCAGGTGGGGGCGTGTTCGATGGGGCGATATAAAAGAGGGTCGAGTTATTTGATACGATTCTCTTGATTTAATGCGAGTTATTTGATGCGATTCTTTTGTTGCCGATTTAATGTTGATGCTGTTGTTAAAGTCTAATATAACTTGAAATAAAAGCTTTTCAACTCCGTATGTTTTAATTATAAGAAGAGTGCTTATAGTAGTTTTTTATGGTCTACGTTTGCACTTTTGACGATTTTGCACATTAATGTAAATTTTCTCGTACTCTGTTGCAGTAGTATTGTTGCAAGGCATGAAAACCCATTCTAAATATTACAATTACGAGTTTTCTCTTATGTTTATTACGATTGCTATTGAAAAGTGTAACAAAAAAATTATCAGGATATGCTTTTGTAAAGGTTATATTAAAATTTTTTACTGGGAACAAATTTGTTGGCTATAGAAGTATTTGGGATGTTTTGGACTTGTTTTGTACTAGATTCATTTCATTGCAATAAAATACCAAACTAGAAACGTTACTTTGAACATTTTATTCCGGTAGCATTTAACTCTCTACAATGATTTAAACTGTTGAAATGCGAACGAGTGGCGGCAGCGTGGTCGAGTCGTTAAAGCGGCGTAACCGTGATCGATATGATCTCTATTCAAAACCTATTCGCGCCATTCTATTGTGTCCTTGGAAAAGACACTTTATGGCACTTTTCCCTGCTTGGTGGTCTTGGCAAGCAGTTCTAAATTACAGTCATATCTCTATTAAAATTACAAGCAGACAGCAATATCTTGGCATCTCCGGAAGCAGGTCTGGGTAATTGCCTACTCTATGTATTAGCGCCTCTGTCGCTTTCCTGCAAATCAATGGGATAAATATAAAGATGCGTGCAGTTAAAATGTTAAACATTTTTTTGACTACTGCTGGAATTACTATGAATTTAAAATCCGAAAGGCCCAAGTTTGTGTCAGCTTCGGTTCTTTTTGATTGACTTGATCATCTTAAAAAATGTCCGCAATTTTTTTTATTCAGGAGGAATCGGAGCGCATCACACGTGACCTGCTACGCTTCAGTGAACAAGTAGATCTTCTTGCGTCAGAGCTACGTTCGTCTGACGTCTTTCTTCGAGACTGTGCAATACACAGCGCTAACGAGATGATTGACGATTTTGCGAAGAGACTCCGCCTCCTCCAAACTGAAGCGCAAGACTTGATTGAATTGCAGGTTCGATTCCTTCCTTTGAAGAAATTTCCCGTTTAATTTTTGTATAAAGCGGGAATTGTTGCGACACGTCCCTATTCACATTTGCTTCATCTCAATTCCGATATTCTTATTTATGTTTTGATTAAATATTGTTATTTAAACTTTTCTTCGGTTTATCCGTATTCCGTTTTATCCGAGGTCCGCTCTTCAACTTAAACTCACCCGCAGGACATTGAGAATTCAACAGAGATAACCGATGACGTCACAATGCTCACATCACAATGTTGTTGTAGGAGCTTCTCGAAACAGCGGTGGTGAACTTCGACCTGCTCTCACAACTTCAGCGAGAGCTAAAGAACCTCAAGCTTGTGTGGCATCACGTCCGCTTGGTGCAGGAGGAGCAGCGGCAGTGGAGGATGAAACAGTGGCAGAGGATTGACACCAAGCATCTGCACAGTGCCATCGCAAAACAGAAGGACATGCTCCGTCTCCTCCCTGTTGAGGTGGGAAAACTCGAGCGTGTCGCGTGATCCCGCAGTCGCACAATCGTGCGGCGATTTTATATTTTGCATTATGGCTTTTATATTATGTTGCTTTGCATTCGAACGTACGAGGGTTTAGTTGTTGATGATGATTTTATGACTGATGTCACAATCTGACCTCGTATCGGGTCCAGGTCACAGAGTGGGACGTCTACATGGGGTTGATTGCCTCCGTAAACGTCATCGAACAGTGCCTCCCTCTAGTGGAGGACCTCAACCACCCCGCCATGCGGACCAGACATTGGAAGCAGTTAGTTAGAGTGACAGGTATTTACTTATTCTTCTAACACAGTAAAACTAAAACCAAGATTAATAAACTTCTTTTGTTTTTTGAACAAAACTTTTTGCATCTTTTCTATTGTTGAAACAACTTTATTCCGCCTTCACCAACGCCATCTTTCTATTAACTCATTTATTCATTTAAAAATGCGCAAATCTTTCCGGCGTCAAGTTAGCGACGACTGTATGTCGCAGGCGGGCTCCTTCAAACCGACACCGACAGCCTGAGGAGGATGGTCCTCGGGGATTTGTTGGAGCTGGGCTTGCAGAAGCACGCCGATGAAGTGAAGGCCATCGTTCAAAAAGCTGTCAAAGGTACCTCCGCGCGCTGTGTGACGAACAACCGCGGATGTTGACAATCGCGATTGAAACCACGTGACTGGCAGACCTCACCATTGAAACCTCCCTCAAGACGTGCGAGGAGGTTTGGCTGAGCAAGGTCTTCGAGCTCAAACCTCACACCAGAGGGCAGTCGAAGTTGGTCGGACCGGATTTCGAAGCCGGAAGTGAAGTAACCGGAAGTGAGATGATGCCTCAAGCGGTCTTGCAGACCCATGAGGGCGGCCGGTAGGTAACTTGTGTGGTGGGTTACTTCTATATTTTAAAACAATTTGATTTTATAAATTTTTTTGTAAGGAAAATATTATTTGTATTCTGCTTTTGTGATTAACTTTTGGTTACAATGTTGCGTTGATGATGAAAGTTTGAATCTTGGAACGTGAATCTGATTCATCTGATGATATTATTTTATTTTTGTTTCAGAACTCGGACAAAGAGCATGAAGAGCGCCATCCATTCACGATCCTCCGATAAAACCGGACCTGGATCGGTTTCGAAAGGAAGAGGAGGAGGAAGAACGTCTGTCCTCTCACTTCCTGTCAGTCTCCTTAATCTCGTTGACGATCCGAGTCCGATCTGCCTCCTGAAGAACGTGGAGAAAATTCTCTCGGACCTCGAGCATCACCAGGTGGCTAACGGTCACTTTATCTTTTACAAGTTTGCGCATGAATATATTTTGATATCACGTGACAGTCGAAATGCGCTGCAAAGGGTTGTTTTATGGATTTGTTCAAGTCAATATGAGAATATTTTGATTATATCTACTCTGATGGTAATCGATTGTGACGTCAGATGGAGCTGACCCGGATGCAAAGCAACAGCGCCATCGGGTCCTTCCTGGATGAAGTCACCAAGTGGCAGAAGTGCCTCCACTTGATTGAGGCCGTGCTCGACGCTTGGGTCACCGTTCAGGCCAAATGGGTCCAGCTTGATGACGTGTACTCAGGTGGGTGAGAGTCAGACAAGTATGGGAAGGGGCAGAACGGACCGGTGTTGATGGTTTAGGGGCGGATGTGAGGACCGCTTTGGCGCATGAAGCCAACATGTTTGCGGTGATGAGCAAGGATTTCCGCTTACTGATGAGAGCCACGGAGAAAAACACAAACGTTCTTCAAAGCTGCTCCCGTAAAGGTGCGTTGCTGCGTAGTGTGAACGCTTCGTGTGAACGTCAAATTGCTTGTCCTTGGTTCGTGTATTTTTTGCTTTTGCTTTGTATTTGAGCATCGATCCGTACATCGTCACTCTTCTATTGACTCATACCCGATTCTCTTCCTATTCTTCATGGAGTTAATCCTGTTTGATCTCGAAGGTCTTCTTCCGATGCTGGAGAAGATGGACAGCAAGCTGGAACAATGTCGTCATGCGTTGCTAGGAAACCTGGAACGACGACGTCAGAGCTTCCCGCGTTTCTACTTTCTATCACCGGAAGACGTGATGAACATTGTTTGTTATGGTTACGACTTGAACGCCGTCAACAAGTAAGTTGAGCAAAGTTAAAACTAACAAATAGAATTTGCTAATTTCAGCGAGAAACCGCAACTCAGCACAGGATCCATGAGTGTGTCCAGATGTTGTTGATCTTGTTGATGATGAAACCAGTTGAAGTTTCGACATTCTTAATTAAATTTATGTTTTGTAACTCATAAATTTCATTTTCTGTTAAATTTGCTTTTTTATTTTAATTAATTTCTCTCTAAAAACAAATTAATAAAACTCGATGAAATTTCCACATAATAAGCAACACACTTTTGTGCTGCTAGAGTTGTCTCGAATTCGCATGATTTATTTGTCTCATTCATCAGTTGCCTTCAATTTGTCTAAGCTCAATTCAACTCCTTTCAATTAATCTGGCAATAAAGCATTGGTGACGTCATCTCGATTTTGTTACGTCTTAGATTCCTCATCAAGATCTTGCCTCATCTCGGCCGCCTCGTGTTTGATGAGGATCAATCAACCAATCAGAACCTCTCGCCCTCTGGCCATGATTCTGCCGGGGCCAAGAAAAAGTACAAAGTGGAAGGGATCGAGAGCACATGCGGGGAGGTGATGGCCCTTTCCCAGCCCCTTGTTTACGAAGGACCCATGTCGATATGGTTGCCCCAACTCCTGGCCTCGATTCAAGTGACTTTGCAGGAGCAACTTCATGTTGCCCTGGGGAACGAACCGAGACCCGCTCAGATTGAACAGACCCTGAGGAGTACGGGGGCTTCAAAGGTCCGCATCAGTCGACCTTCAAGTGCCGTGTCCCATAAATCCGGAAGCTCGCACGGAAATCCCAAAGTGAGTGTGACTTCTCCTCAGCCAGATACCGAATCCTCCAGAGATGAGGTTCCTCGATCCGTTCATGATAAGGTTGGAGGAGTTTGTATGAAATTTAATGAAATTTAATCGAAGTTGGGATTGTGCTTGTTTTATTTTCAAGTAGATTTCGAATGTTTATTGTTGGATTTAATGCGAATTTGTCAACTGATTTTGTATTTTTTAAATTTGTTATTCGATCAACTGCTGGTCAGAAAATCAACTCGTGAAAAAGCAAACATTATTTGTAGCTTGATGTTGATGCTATGAACTTAAATGTACTTCAAATTTAGTTAGTGTTTCATGAAAGCATATACTTAATACTAAATTGTTTATCTCATCAGCCATCTGAGATGACTGACCTGTTGATCTCCACTCTCGGTGGGGAAGTCCCTAATCAGCAAGTGTCGTGGACTCTGAATAACTCCACTCAGACCGTCTTGTTGTCGACCATGGTCCAGGTGCGTGGATTTTAATGATTTGGCTGTAAACGAATTAGTTATCGGAAAGAAAATTATAAAATCAATTGATACTTATGGTAGCTGTTACTTATCATCACCGGCGAGAGAATGTCTCCGTTATGTTTGAACTGACATTATGTTTCTCTAAAAAAACTATGTGGCCACGCAACAAAAACAGCAGTGCGGAGACGAATTTACTTTAACAGCTAGTGTGACAGTTCAACTTATCACGTGATTTCTTTTACAGATGAATGATCAGCTTCAAGCTGCGCTGAGCGCATCGTCTGGTGGCGACCAATCAGCTCTAAGCAAAGTCTCTGACGTCATCAGTGACAGTCTTCATGCAGCGGTGATTATGTTAAAGGTACGTCATCGTTGTTCAGTTACGTCACACACAAGCGTATTATTGTGACGTGCTTGTACAGGGAATCGAGGATGAGAGAACAGTGAGACTGCGAAGCGCTCACAGAAGAATCCGGAAGAAGGAGAAAGTAGAGCGGAACCCGGAGTCAGAAAGATCGGAGTCGATAGGAGCTCCCTCCACCAGGTTCGATGCCATTACCCGAATCTTAGCGACGCTACAACGATCTTGATTATTGCTCTCACAGTCTTGTGTATCGACCGCCAGAGCAGACCCCTCCCCACACCACAAGTAATGTATTTTTGTGCAGGTCATCCTTAAACGAAGATCTCCTGGGAGATGACAACTCCAATGATGACGTCACGGGACACGAAAGAGGTTTGTCGCGTGCAAAAGCGCGTGCTTTCATTTGTTTTCACGAATTAAAAGCTTAAAGCTGTTTCAATTTTTGAATGTCAACCTTTACGGTGTTATAAAAGTCTTTTAATCACGTGACTTGGGTTAAAGGTCAAATGGGACCGGTAGAAACGATGCAGAGTCTCCTCGTCGCTGACCAAGTACGACCTGGGAGCAAGGGGACACGCAGAGATTTGGATGAACTGGAACAGAAACTTTCTGTGAGTGGGAGAGTTTGGTTGCTTTTGAATGGCGAAATGTTTCGAGATCGTTCAAATAAAGCCGAAAACTTAATCGATCAAGATACACGTGATTTGATGACGTAATACTTCGCTTTAATCAAGCTGCTTTCGAAGCCACGATTACTAAAGTTTGACTGAACGTCGGCGTAAAGCGGAACCAATCAACTTCCTATTTTCTCTGCTGGTTGCAAGCCTTACTGTTGTCTCAATCGCGTCTCTTTGATGTAATTGAAAAGAAATAAAAAGTTTTTGGTTTACCAGGTTCATGTTTAAAACGTTCTTTGTTCGAACAGGAAACTGGCGACGTTTCTCAATCGAATGACCGAAAGTTGCTACTGTTTCCTTCGCAAATTCAAAAAATTAACAACTTGATATCGATTCTTACCCAGCAGAGGGACACATGCCAACTGATGCGTGACGTCACAAAGAAAAGCAGCCAGCCACAGTCTGATAAGGTTGGTGGGGACAAATTTCGAAAAAATCTTTTCAGAAAAGTCTTTAGCAAACTGCTTCTGTACATCTGCTTTGCTTGGCACCAGATTTTAATGCTCGAAAGTTATCAATACCAGTAATTTACGAATGCTAACAATTTTCGTGGAAGCAAAGATACACAGAGTCGAATTAAATGTATCACTTAAAGTGAAAATATTCAATTATTTCATCCAGATATTTGAATGGAGCGCAAGATTGAGGCATTCCTACGACAAGGAGAACATGAAAGTACTTGTACACGCCTTGTCCTGGAAGTTTGAATACGGGTTCGAATACCAGGGATCTTGTGACAGGTTGATACTCATTAACATGTTTGATTTGTTTTATTTATTATTTTTATTCTCGATTCTTATTAAACAATAAAACATACAGGGAAATCAAAAATGTTATTTTCTTCATTTTAATTTTCTGTTCATTTTTTTGATCTCCGAATTTCAACGCTTCTGTTCACGTCATCATGACGTAACCACCAAGTTTGCGCCTTTTCTGATCATGATCCATTTTCGCCTCGAAGTAAGGGACGCGACGTGTTCCCTGCTGGCAGGGGTTAGCTGTTTCAGCCGTACCTCCGCTCTTGTCTTCTCAACGCCTTTTCTGGGCGCAAACTCCCCATATCTTTTTCAACAACCCCCTTCCATCGTTTTTTTGATCTTTTTTTCTCTCCTTCTACCGTAATTGTCATAGCCATCGCTTGGGCTTTTTTTGCTTATCCGTCCAATATGCGCAAACTGTCTTTGACTTCTCAAAAATTCCTTCAATTGTTCAACACCAGTCATTTTTAGTGTTAGCCCACTTTTTACTTTATCATTTAGTGTCTTGCTACACATCCTTCAAAGTATTCTCATCTGGGTAGACGCCATTTTCCATTCACCGTTCACCTGTAGTGGCCAGCCCTCTGCTCCATAACTTGACGTTTCTGATATATTTTTTATATTCAAGCCCCCCTTAACTTTATGGACAAACTCTTATCTTATTATTTATTTTATCGCCGTATCTATCATCCTGACTCGCAGAAAAGCGTCGGAGAAATATAGCACTATACACAGGGCAAGTTATTCCCTGACTTGTTTCCGAAGATGCAAAGATATTGTTTTTCCTTTGAAATTTTATATATATAAATTTTTTTTTAGTTTTATAGAGATATAATAAATTTAGAAATGGTTGCCAAGACCACCAAGCAAAGGAAAGTGCCGTAAAGTGTCTTTCCCAAGTACACAAAAGAATGGCGCGAGTAGGTTTTAAACCGAGACCGTGTCGATCACAATCACTCGGCCACCCTGTTAACATTGCTGCTTTTCTTGCATAACACACCTGTAACATCCTTAAATCTCTTTAACCAGCTGTCATACTCACGGTCACTGCTGCTTGAACTCCATCTTTTTTACACAAAACATCTTTACCCTTTCAATTAGATTTCCTTTTATTTTTACACTTTTTAGTAAGCTCTCTTTAATTTCTGAGCACATCTTATGTACCAATTTCATGCATTTTCTGCATTGAATTGAATTGACTCCAACATCTTTTCCACAGGTTGCACACGTATACTTGTGGTTAATTTTTGCATTACTCTCTCTCTCAGTGCAAGAGGCTTTTGTCTTACGTACATTTACTCTTCTTCAATAGCTTTCTTTCATCTCGAATATTTTTCCCCATCTCTTTCCAGCTCTCTCCAAGTTATCTGCATAGAGGATTTCTTTTACAAGTCCACCCCTCACATTCTAGTTATCTCGTTTAATATCGTAAGCAGAAAGGGTTTATACCGAACCCGCAAATTAATTAATACCAAACCCGCAATTAATACCGAACCCGCTGTTTACCAATATTCACACCAAGCCATTCCGATATTACCTCTTTCACTTTCGGTGATGTCCTTAAGTTCTTATACATTTCAATTATGGCTGAAATCTTTCTTTTCACTACAGTTTCCATCAAAGTACCCATCGAATGACTTTTCCCGACGCTCGATCAAATGTTTTTTTCCAAATCTACAAATACTCTAAAAAGCTGCCTCTTTGCTGCTTTGTATTTCTCCATCATTTGTTTAACTGAAAATATCGCACCTGTTGTGCCTTTTCCAGACAAAAATCTTATTTAAATTTTAACAATCTCAACTTACTTCCTAATCCGCTTTTCAAAAATTCTTTCTACAACTTTCATCTAGTGTTCAACAATTTTTCACTTCTGCAGCTGCTGCAACACTTAGCATCTCTCTTCCTTTATAAAGAAGTAAAATTTTAGTCATTCTCCAGCTTCGGCATTTATTTTCCATCTAACAAACCATTTGCTACATCCTTTAATCGTTTCACACTCTCTTCTCCACATAATTTAATTAGATCAGAGGTAACTTCAGTTGGACCTTCTGCCTTTCTTACTTTCATGTCCCACAATACTACCACCGCATGATTCTCAGTGACTTATTGAGAAGGTCTTTTATTTTTGTCCACACTAAGTTTTCCATCTACTCATTTTCTTTATTAAGTACTTCTTTCTCATACTTCTTTCAGACTTGCATCCTATCTTTCAAAGCTATCTTTAATAGCCACTCTTTCCACAAATGCGTAATATTTCAACAGTGTCTCTCCCGTCTCTCTTGCATTGTACAGCCATCTTGTAGACCTGATGTGGACCATCCCCTTTTTACTCGCTGTCTTCTCCACTATGTTCCTAATTTTTTTTTGGAAACTGCCCTAATTCTTTTAGCTTCTTTTTCTTTTTGCCACATATAGCTTCTTTAAAACATCACTTCTATTCTTTTGCAACTCTTTGTACATCAGCTTTTCTTTATCAACTAATTCTGCAACCTGTTCTTTCCACCAATGAGTTGTTTTTTTGGTGCTTTGACCCTTAAAAACACCAAAAACTCTAGCAGCCACTTTCATGATTTCTTTACTCCTCCCCTCCCAAGTATCTCTAGTTTACCCTCTTCAACAGGCTTTTATTCTTTTTCCTCTTTCAACCAACGTCTTACTTGTCTAGCAGTCCTTCTTTTCCTTAATCTTTTTTGTTTCCATGCCGTGTCAACAACAAATAATCATGTTGTAGGAATATTTTTTAGCCCATATTACTTCCACATCTCTAACTGTACTCAGTAACTGTGCTAGACAGAAAAAATAGACGAAATCTTTTTATTTGCAACAGTTCTCATTGTTTTAAGATTTGGGTTTACTCTTTGACCTCCACTATACCATCTCCTAAATTTTTTTCACCATCAATTGGGCTCTTCTTTGTCCCACATGGTTACTCTTCCAATACATACATTACACGTGAATCCTCCACTTTTTTAAAACCTGTTTTCTTTATTTCTACAATATATTTTCTAATGCCGCATGTATGACGTTAATTCGTGTTCCCAGGTACGTGGTGAGTCCCTCCCATGACCGGGTGATGCTCTCTATCTGCCATGCTCTACAAGCGCATCTGGGAGTAGCGGTCGCCTCCTCCAACTTCAACATCCTTAGTGAGCTTTCCATTCAGATGGGGAGGGCTCTGTACTCTGTCCTGTCAACCGAAGCCGTGGACCATTACATGCTCGGTTCGTTGACGTGGCAAAGGCTGATTAGAGGCTAAAGCAACACGTGTTTTACCGACAGGATAATGATGATTTGATTTAAAAAAGTTACTTGATTAATATTTTTCCTCCAGGTGACTTATTCAAAGGGATTGCTGAGACTGGATGCTGGATTTGCTTTCATCGAGTGGACAATTTGAAGAAGTCAGCCCTTTCGGTTGCTGGACAACTGGCCGCTGAGGTCCATCAAGCTTTAGCCTCAGGGAGATCTGCAATCACTCTCATGAGTGAGGAGGTTGCTCTCTCCCCTCATGCAGCTTGTTTTGTTACGCTCAACAGCGCCGCCAAGCGTGTGAATGAGTTTGACAGCCTGAACAGGATCATCCCATCCTTGGGCGTCAACTTGCCGCGAGTCTTCACCGACAATTTCAGGTCGGAAGGATTTTAGTTTGTTCACTTATTATCCAATTTTTATAGGATTAGCTTTGAAAACCTTGATTTAAATGTTTAATTTTTATTCTGAACAACTTTCGTTGTTTACATTATACAGTATATACATCTATATTTTTTTTAAAAAAAAGAAAATCGATCAAAGAAACTTGTTTGAAATTTATCACAAAGATTCTTGCAACAGTTTTTTAAATATTATTTTTAAATATAAAAACCGACTTAGTTGAAAGGAAACTTGTGATTTGTTGAATTGAACAACATGACGTTCACAGGATCATCAATCCGTTCCAACCGGATCGTCGGATTCTGCTTGAAATCCAGCTTCTTGCCCGGGGATTCACCGAAGCTGGTCAAATGGCCCGGAAGTTGTCCGCCTTCTTGGACTTGACAGGGGTCATGCTTTCAACTGTCCCCAAGCCTGGTGTGTGTTTTTTTTACGTAGATAATGAACAGGGGTTTGTTGTGTTGGTGAATTGCTTCTGCCCGACGTAAATCTGCTTTTCAAAACCTCCTCATTCTTCATCGCGGTAAATCAATATCGACCTTTATATTTTAGAGTTGATCAAAGCATGCAGCATGATCCCGTGCATGAATTTGTTGTCAAGTGTTTTTCCCAAAGTCACAACGGAAATACGTGGACAAATTGAGCATTGTCCGCAGCGTTGTCGAGTGGTTAGAGCACCGTGTTTATGATCAACATGATGTCAGTTCGAAACCTACTCGCGTCATTTTGTTAATTGTCATTGGGAAAGACACTTTGTAGCACTTTCCCCTGCTTAGTGGTCTTGGCGAGCAGTTCTAAATTTTAGTCATATCTCTATGAAATTATAAAACGAAAATAAAGAATTTCAACGGGACACAATATCTTGGCATCTGCCGAAGCAGGTCGTGGTAATTCCTTCCCTTATGTATTAGCGCCTTTAACGCTTTCCTGCGAGTCAGGAGGCACTAATCCATTTGCTATAGAGATAAAATATAGAGATGAAATCAAAAAAACAAATCAAACTTCCTTCTATCTGCTCGCAAGCCATTGTGTGTTCATTACTGAGTTATCTTGCCAATAAATTAGTAAGATCACATAACGTTTGACATAGAACCTATTCAAGTTTTAAACTTGATAATAATTTCCAGATTAACGACATAATGCATCATCTAATTCTATCAATTACGAACGTAATGTTCCAGTGAAAAAAGTTCCAGCCACTGATTATCACTGAACAAGTTTAGTGCCTCACAACTCAGCCTTGTAGCGCTTAAGAAATAACAAAAATTTTGGTTAAAACCATAGAAAAGTTCATCTCCTTCTCTGTCTTGATATATTCAAAATCAGTTTGGTGTAGTTGCTTTGTGGTTGCTCTTCTTTTCACGTCGCATCTTTTGTTCTCGAATTAAAATCTTGTGAGCTGTTGGTGATAGAAAAGCTTCAAGAATTACATTTTATCTTGCTTTAGGAATTTACGAGGCAACGTCTGCGACCACGAGAGGCGCTCCTCCTTGCATTGCGTATCGTGAAAACTCCTCCACTTCTCTCGCTTTGATTGAGAGTGTTATTTTTAACGCCGGGAACATACTCGACTCTCTGATGCGGGAACAATTAGAGCTAAAGCAGGAGTACAGGGAAACAATCCTAGCCAAGACCAAAAAGTTTGCCAGCATTTGGAGACACAGGTGGGTCAGGATCAATGTGGGTGATGACGGGGGTCTAGTTCAATGTAGGAAAGGGGGATGTAACAAAGCTCAAAACCTTGAAAAATAATGTTTTGTTTTTTTAGGTCGAGCATCATGTCAAGTTCTGGAGGATTGGCTAGTTCTTTAAATGACGGCAGTGGAGGAGAGAGACCTTTAAAAGGAGTTTTGTCTTCTTCTTCTATAGCTCCGTCTGTTGATGTGGAGACACAAGAAGTGATGCAAGTTAACAAAGAGTAAGTTCAAATGATTTTAATTTATTTCACAAAAAATGCTTTCCTGTCTGGGTTTTGTTACGAAGTTTAATGACGTATGAAACTTTGTTCTCCGCAGTCGTGAAGTCATTGAATCGGACGTTGAAATCATGAAGAAGATGGAGGAAGTTGCCATAGCAACTGCGCTCCGAAACGTTCTTGTTCCGCGTCTTCTGGAAGCGGAGGATCGCAGCTTAGTTGCCACCTTCGTGATGGATCTCTGGCCGAATGCGGAGATCGACTTTGGTTTGGAGGAGGAGGAGAAGATTGCCCCGGAGGTGGAGCAAATCTGTGTGACATTGACTCGTTATTGGTTGAATGATAACTTGAGTATATCGCATTCCATGAATATGCTTTGTGGATGTCTGATTGATGTGGATGTTGTGGATGTCATTTTATTAATTTATAAAAATTTCTTGAAGCTTTTTAACGGATTTGCTTAAACTTGAATTTGGATAATTTGCTTAAATCAATTTTCTGAAGACTGTAATTGATTTAAATTTTAAAAAATTTATGGGTTACTAGCGTTCTCAGGCCTTCTTTTTAACATTCCTGATCAGTTTGGACGAGAATCGAACAAACAACATTTTGCAATCTTGTTCGAACATCTGTCTTATTAAATGTTGAAATGCGACTTGCTGGATGTGAACCCGTCACTTCACCCTCGCGTGTGTTTAACAGAACGAAGCAACTCGTCAATACGGGAGCGAATCAACTCCAGAACAAGTGATGAGGAGCCCAGAACCTGACACCAGTCACCTCTCTTCCATTGAGGGCACGATCCAAAGATGCAAGCTTTCTCCTGCTCCTGGATTCACGGAGAAGATCGAACAAATGAACGAGGTGTGACGTAACCGTGATGTCATTTGAACAATTGACGACGCTTACTTGGTTCAAGGGCAATTTGTTGGGGTGAATTTGTCGCGAATATTAAAATTCTATATTCAAAGTCAGGGAAACAGCAAACTCTACCCAAAGAAACTAACGACAAACTCGCCGCGCCCAATAAAAATACGACAAATTTGTTGTGCGACGAAATGACCGCGACAAATTTACCAGCTACGAATTGTCCGGTTATGACTTACTTGATGTGACCGGAGTAAACAGTTATTTGATGCTTTGCCAAACTCATGAAGGCGCTGTTTCGTTCCAGTTGATGAAGTCCATGAGGTCGGTGATCCTCCATGGACCTGCTGGATGTGGAAAGTCACGTGCCATTGACGTCTATGCTCAAATCGAAGAGGAAAAAGGTTACGAGATCACTTTGAAAAGAGTGAGTTGTTTAGTTTTGGGAAAGCGGCGTTCACACCGGAAAGTTCCGGTGTGAACGCGTAATTGTAACCTTTCAATGCGTAGACCGCTTGATTCAAGTGAATCGAATTTATCTTTCACGCTTTGAGATCCAGATGATTCCAGATGCACATCTACTGTGAAATCAAACAGTAATTAATGTTGTCGATGCACATCCAGGTTTACGTGAATGCTCTCGATTCAAGGAGGAAGTTGTTCGGATATTATGAGCCAGATTCAAGGGAGTGGAAGGATGGATTGATTCAATCCTTGTTGCGACCTCACTGTGAAGAGTTGGATGCTCCGAATTCCACTCAAGTAAAAAAATGTTATGTGAAAATTTTTCATCTAAGTTTTTATGGGTATCTTCATCAGCATCCGGACCGCCGGAAGTTGTTTGTCCTCCATATTGATGGGAAGATGAAGGTTGAAGATGCTGACATCTTCATCCAAATCCTTCAAACCACATCAACCGTGCCATCTTGGCTGATTCTTGCTAACAACGAAAGACTTTGCATTCCTCTTGATCTTCGAGTTTTCTGGGAATTGGAAGATTTATCCTACCTTACACCAGCTGTCATCTCCAAATTGGCTCTTCTGGGATTTAATGGATCAGGCAAGTTGGTTTATTTCTCACTGAATCGGATTTTTTTTTACTTTATTTTATAAATTCAGAAATGACGTGGAAGTATCTTTTGGATCACTGGATAACTCTTCTTCCACCATCCACCCAATCTGTTCTTCATGAGATCACATCAAGGTATCTTCCTCCTCTTCTCCAATTCATCACTGAATCCACTTCTCCTTCCCATCTCGTCTCCAATCACAAAGTCTCTCCTCGCTTACGTCAAATGTCGCGCGTCACTCCGGAAGCAATGACGTCAACTTTTTGCAAGCTGGTCGACTGTCTTCTCCCACAACAGGGGGAGACATCGTACTCAGAGCTGGATAGATACGTTGGGTTCTGCGCTTTTTGGGCCTACGGGGGGACACTGGAGGGCGATTCACGAGATGTTTTCGGAGCTTGGTGGACGGAAACGTTTCCAGACTTTTTTCCTCCGAACTCTGGCGATCCCTGGCACTACTTCGTGGACGCGGAAACCAAGACCCTAGTCCGGTGGGAGGATTACCTACCTCAGTTTCCTGGGGTCAGTGATTCAGGAAGTGCTTTCGTCCACACTCCTGAAGGTTGTCAATTGGCCCATCTGGTTGGCGCTCTAATGGACGCTGGACACCCATCCATGCTGGTTGGTCCACTCGGGTGCGGTAAGAGCGCCACCTTGCGCGAACGAGTGAACAACGTGAGCAGCGGTGAGGTGGCCGAAGTCCTCAGCCTCTTCGTTCACTGCAACCGACTGACTGAGGCCGGAGGTCTGTGGTCACGTGTCTCCGAGCATCTCGAGTGGAAACACGGATCCACGTTCACTCCACGTGGCAACAAGAAGCTGCTATGCATGATTGACGATATCAACCTGTCCCGGATGTTAGAGCCTGGTAATGTGGTTTTTTTGTGTGGAACACGTCGTATAAACAAATGTCTTTTGTGCTTTTTTTGTAGTAGCTCTTACAAGCGTTCGACATGTTATTAAGTTCGATTCTTCGTGCGGTTTGTTTGGATTAGTCGCACTCGGAATATTTGTATTCGTTAAAGAGCAGGGTTTTTGCATTGTGTTCTTCTTTTATTTGAAATTCAGTTTATGTAATACTCTACCCACGACCCAGTCATTTGAAATAATTGATTATATCTACTCGCCGCGTGATCATGTTCATTGTCTTCAGACGGTGATTGTGACGTCCAATCAGCTTGTGAGCTGATTCGTCAGCACATGGACGTGGGCGGGGTCAGAAACCCAAACAACTACAAGTGGCAGCAAGTAAGTTATCATTGTACGAGTTCAAAACTTAGCCAAGATTTTAAGCACTTATGAACTTTTTGATTCGATCTAAATAAAATACCGAAGCTTTACGTTGGGCTGCTGACGTAACAATGACGTGGCAGGTGAGCAACACGATTTACGTCACAACGATCAACCCTCGGACCACGAGCAGGTCAAGCCAGTTGAGCGAGCGAGTTTCGAGGCACTTCTCGGTGTTTGCCTGCCCATATCCTCTCGTCCCCACTCAGTTTTCTATCTTCAGGTGATTTGTTTGCTCTTAGCTTAATTAGCGATTTATTACGTCACAGTCATCAAAAGTATTGGTTCTGTACCGTGATAACTGAATGTTCTTTGTTTAATATCTTTTGTTGGTTTTCAAAAACGTTTTAGCACGCAAAAAAGATTATAAAGGAAAGATAATTTTTACTCAAATGTGTTCTTATAAACAATACGCTGCAAACTTATTTCTGAATTTCACCCTTGTTTGCCGTAAGTCTACGTGTAAATCAAGAAAATAGTGAATCGCTGTATTAAAATTAACAAGTTTTTCCACTGATAAAATTTTAAAATCACTCCAAATAAAATTTTCTGACCACCTTTATTTTGTAGCAAGAGACTAGTAGTAAATTGTTTTTTGTTTCAGTGTATTGCTTCGTGATCACTTCATTCCCAACTTCGGTACATCTGCGACAACAAACCCCGCCCAAGTTGAACACGAGCGTCATCTAGAGGTTGTTTAGAAATTTCAATCTGTAAATGTGCTATGATAGATTTTCATTGAAAAATCTGATAAAGAATTTGACACCATATTTTGGGGGTCGATCATTTTCAATGCAAAACTTTTTTTGCACGGTAATTTCTGGTTTACGTCGTTGCTTAAAGAAAAAAGAAAGTTTTTGTTTTCAACGCATATCTCTTGTCTCCTGCTGGAAAATGCTCTTTATGAAAATAAACCCATGAGCTGTCGTTGTTCTGTTGAGCATTCGTTCAACTACTTTGATTTTAAAATCTTTACTGTTGTATCATTGATAGAATAATCTCTTGATATGATATTTACCCTCCTTAGAATAGGACCATGGCGGCCCAAATAAATACTGCCTCAAGATCAAATAGATAGATGAGAGAGTGTTTGTACAATGAACTACATTCTTCTTCATCAAGTTTGTTTTTAACTTCGATTGAAATCTTCTTCCAGACTTTTCTTTCACATCTCACTCTCATCACCGTGGAGTTGCAGGAGCGATTACGTCACATGTACCTTGAAACGCCTGATCGCGCCCATTACACCTTTGCGCTGGGCGACCTCGAGCGGATATTTCGCAACCTCATGCTATCGTTGGGGCCAGGCTGCCGCGAAGAGGATTTGCTGCTTCTCTGGCGCCACGAGTGCGAGTGGACGTATGGTCGTCGAATGGTGGGTGGCTTGGTGGGTGGATCGTCACGGATGATTGATTGTGTGATTGACGTTTCAGACATCGAACGTAGACCGCGAAAGATACCACCAAGCGCTGGACACCTTCGTGAGAAAGCATCTGACCGAAAATAAGTTCCTCCCCGTGATTCTCTCCCCCCGACCGCCAATCTTCAGCAACATCCGGGAGCTCGACAGTGGTCTTGTCACTGCTGGGAGGTCGGTTGATGCCCGCTGCTGACGTCATAATGAGTATCATGGTTTTCGATCTTGTTTTGCAGACACACTGGACGGAACACATCAATTAACTCTCGGAACGGTTCCGCTACCGGAAACAATACAGATTACTACCAGCCGGTTCCAAACCTGAACCCTCTCCACGATCTCCTGCTGGAAGCCTTGAAGGTGACGCAAGAAATTGCTTGAATTCGTTTTCTGTTTACTTTCAGCTTTTGCTTAACGCTGGGAGCAAAAGATATCCGCAGTAGATGGCGATCGAGAGTCGTCAGGTCTTTTGGTTGAGCAGCTACGTCACACATGTATGATGACGTAAACAATAAAATGAAATCAAACGAAAAGTTGAATATTCAACGAAAAAGTTTATAGTAAAAATGCAGATTAATCAAGTATAAAGCAAACGGTGTTGAGCGTTCACACCATCAGATGAGTGTTCACACCATCTGATGAAACACTTTTATCCGATTGCTGCCGACCGTCTTCGTTTGTTTCATAATGAAGTCACGCGAAAGATATACATGTATACCGATTTGATGTCGAAAAAAATTAAAGTAAAATAATTTCAGTCAAAGAAACATAAGATTAACGCGGCATTTGGCAATTGGCAGGAATACAACAAGATTAATGAAGAGATGAGGATAAGTCTGTACGAAGATACCATTTCTCTAGTGTGTAGGGTTGCCCGAATCATGCAGGGACACCACTCCTTCTCGCACACCCTGCTCTTTGGCGAGGGTTGCCCGGTGCTATCATCTTTAATAATCAACTTAGGTAAGTACTTCGTTGATTGCGCAAAAATTTAAGAACGTCAATTTAAGTTGCCACTGATCATTAGATTTTTGGAAATCTTTCCCCTGTAATGCGGTAACCATGATATTTCCTCAAATATCCTAGATCAGTTTTGTTCAATCGGATGTCTTTATTGCAGCCGGTCACCTTGGAGGATTTCGTGTTGTTACCCTCCCCCCGATTATTACCCCTCCTTCCGCTCCTGACTCAAACACCTCCGCGACCAACACCCCGAGCTCGATTGATGAGAACGACAAGATGAAGCTCCTCCACTTCAAGAAGAACATCGTCCACTTGTTTCATCAAGCCGGGGTGAAGGGAGAGAAGATCATCTTTCTCTTGCACGATGACGAGTTAGTGACGTATTGAAGTTTTGTAGATTATCTTCCTAAAAAGGATTAAGATAAGCGCAACAACATGTGTTGTTACTGATTCATCCTTGAGTAAAGAGTTGCCAAACTTGATGCTTGTTTTACAAAAATAAAATTACGCTCTGCCGATCTCTAACTGCAAACATTTGTGTACACTTAAACCTTTCTTGTCGATGTACAGGTCAAACAGTTTTTAGTTTTTTTTAGATTATTTGTTTCACAAAATATAAATTCATTTACGGTTTTTAAAGTAAACAAAACAAAGGAGAGCTGGAAGAGAAACAACGCGATAGACACATTCCTCATCAAGAGGATTTGATTTGAATTGCAGAGCTCTCACCAATGAATGTCTGGCTGTTGTGGAGGAGATGGTTCGGCACGGCACTATTTCACACCTATTCATGCCTGATGAACAGACCACCATTGCCAACTCCGTACGAAGCGATGTGACTGCAGCAGGCCTCACCTACACGAAGGAAGTAGCCTGGAATTTCTTCCTCAACACCGTCACAAAGCATCTCCGCGTGGTACTTGTCTGCTCACAATTAGGTCAGTGTCACGTGTATTTGCGCAATTGAAGGAACTGATGTATCTGTTTATTGTATGAACTTTAAACTGTGCTGTTAGTTTCTATGAAGCTTATTACAAGGCAAAAGTGAATATTGCTACTATAGATTGGGGTTGGTAAACTCATAGGAACTGGGAAAAAAACCACACTCATAGGATCAGGATGGTTCTTGACTTTCTTGATTTTTCTACTTTAATATTTGAATTAAACTTTCAGGTCCACCATTCATGGCCAAGAGTTTGGAATTCCCCTCCTTGTTCAGTCGTTTCAACAACATCGCGCTCCCCCATTGGTCCCACGAACAACTTGTCAACCACGCCCTCTACCATTTCAGCAGAAATGACGTCACCAAGAAAGACGAGGAGCTTATTGGTCGGAAAGGAGCGCGTGGTAGATGGTTAATGGACACGCGGAAGCAAGAGAACGTCGCACATTTGCTCGCAAATATTCATACGTCGATCAAAGAAAAGGACAACGATAAGTCTTATAAGTAAGTCCTCCAGACATGTTTTCATCTCTCTGGTTAATTGAATCTTTAAATTTATTTTCGCTAACTTTTTTTCCCATTGAATTGAACGAATCCCTGTGATTAGATTTTTTCAATTTGTTTGCAAAAAGTTCACGACAGGTTCACGACAAAAGTTTACAAAAAGTCACATTGAAAAACTTGCGAGATGACGTTGATGTTTTCAATCAGAGTCCCGGGACACATCTGCAACTACTCGTATGAGAAGTTGGTCGAAAGGTTTCTGCGCTTGTATAACGAGCGCCGCCAAGTGGTCAACAGCAATCACGAAGCCACCAGGAGCGCCCTAGAGAACATCGATCGTGAAAACGAAAACGCTGAAGTTTTACAAAACGATTTGGACCGTGAAAAACAAGTGAATCAATAATAATTACGTAAAAAGCCATAATATTAATATAAACACTGCAAATTTGTGATAAAAAAATTAGTTGCTTTAAGAAAGCTATTGTTTTTAAGCCAATACTCTTATCAAATAGTAAGTGCCAAATGAATTTCAACCAAGACAGCACTACCTTTGCATCTCTTGAAATAGGTTGGGGTAATCGTTATGCTGTTGTACTATGATCAATGCAAGTCAATGCTCTGCGAAATAATATGATGTAGTAGTTATCTCTGAAAAATTAGTAGCAAATATAACAACGTTAGTTACATTGCTACTTACTATTTGACTTTGGTTTACTTGCTTCTCGCAGGTATTGGAAGAACATAAAGCTGGAACTTTACAACTGTTGGCTCAGATCGGGCAGGACATGGTCATCACTGAACAACAGGTAGATGGAAATCTGTTCAAATACATGTGGTATATGATATTTTATAAGCATCCTATTTTTTTTCCCACTGTTTTATTTTATGAAACCTGTAATAATTCTGTGACTGCAATTTGTTTATTACTATCAAGTTATTTTTTAAAATGTTTTTTATTCAACAGTTTTGCGATTTATTAGTTTGCCAAATAATGCGACTTTATCTTAATATCAGTAAAATTCAAATAAAAGTTACTTCATCATGTTTTCCAGTTTTTTTAAATTGTTTTTTAATGTTTGCAAGAAGAATTGAAATATTTTTCTCTCTCTCTCATTTCAATTTTTTTTCAGTTCACTAGATGGATTAATTTTTTCCAGACGAACACAAGTGAACAATCCATAAAAAATAATAATAATTTATGAATAAAAAACAAAAAATAACAAAATACTTATTGTTTGAATATTTTAAAAACTGACAGTAATAGAATTGGCTTACTTGTGAAAGCGTTTTTATATATCGTTATGAAAAAACTTTTTCAAAAATATTTTGAATGCAAAAAAAAAGGAACGACCCAGTAATTGGTTAAAAAACTTGATAAGCAATCCACAATCTTGCATGAGCTAATTTTGAGTTCATTACAGGTCACTGCTGTGCACAAGCAGGTCAAACACATTCATCACCTGAAGAGAAACCTGCCGGAATATCAAGTAGCCCATGAGAAGGCAGTATTCAAGGCTGCTGCTATTGTTGCTGATACGAAGAAAGTTGTCAAAGATATTGATGTTCAAGTGCGTAAAGTAACTCAGTACGCAAGATTATGTATTTGTGTTTTTAAGTTACTTCAGAACATACGAAATTTCATCGTTTGGATTTTTTTTCTTAATTGAGGTTATTAAGTGTCATTTGCGTCATTACGTTATTATTAATCGAATGTAACCGGAAAAAGTTAAATTCAGGATTTATCGGAATTGAGATCTCTTCAGAAGCCGGATTCAGAGGTCGAAGATTTAATGGCGGCCATCATTATGATACTGAAGTCCCCTAACTCTGACGTGACATGGAGCAAGGGGGCGAAGAGGCAGATGGCAAACTTGGATCGCTTCCTTGACGAATTGCTTAGTTTCGACGACATTGCCATGCCTGTCGTGAGTGAATTGTTGCTTCGTGCTGTCATCTGGGGCGATGCTATGTTTGACTAGCAATCCCACCACGCTCGACAAAGACACGAATAATTGTTTTTTCAACTTTTATAAAATACTAAAACAATACCACATCACCTGTCTGTGGAAGCATATCTTGCGAGCATATGAGGTCACCTTAGAGTGGTACTTTAGGTCAGTTGCATTATAGGATTGAGAGTTTTTTTTCTTCAAGAGCATCCTCGGAAAAGAGCCAAAATCATAACAACAATATAAATATTTCATGAGTAATTGCATTTACAAAGTGCATTTTTGTCAATTAATTATTTGTAATCGAATATTTAATAGAATACTTTGGAAACGCTGGAGTCGTTCTGTGAGAAGGACACTTTTACTCCTGATAATTTAACTGTGAAAGCTGGCGGAAACACTGCAGCAGGTCAGTGAAGCGTGACAATGTTTTGCACATGATTTTTATTTGTATCAATGCAGGTTCACTTTTGAAATGGGTGCAGGGGGTGCTTCGCTACCACACCACCATGATTACCCGGGTTAAACCCCTTCACGACAAGGTCGATCAAACATCGTCGTCTATTGGTGAGTTGCTTAGTTCTTCGTGTAAACGCGGCATCGCCTGGAACCAACGGTTCTTATTAGAACATCACCGAGTCACGAAGATAAAATGAGTAAATTTAAGAAATCTTTTATTAAATAAGATTTCCTTTGAGCAAAGATTCAACGAGTGACCTGCACCGACCCCAGATTAGCCTCAAAGTTTTGGAGTTTTTGTTTATTTTAATAATTCTTCAACTTTTTAACTTGTTCTGATCAAGCATTGACGTAGGGTTGCCGCTAGCGTTGAATTGTTTGTTAAATGTTTCATCGTTAGGTGACGCTCAGCACAAATTGCGCCAACTTGAAAGCAAGAAAGAAGCTCTTGAAGCCCGCTTACGCGACCTAGCAGTTGGTTTCGAGCAAGCGACCGCCGACAAGAACTGGCAAGAGGAAAAAAGGAGGGAAATGCAAGAGCACCTCCGTGTGGCGGCCCAGTTTCGGCAGGTTCTGGCAGGGGAGCACAGGAGGTGCACGGCCGTTCTTAATTCACACGAGGTTGGTTTTTCACTGATGTCATTGCGACTTAATTGGCTCATGAAGTGTGTGTTTACTGTCCATGTTTGTCCAGTTTACTGTCCATGTTTCTCTAGGACCGACTTGATTGGGTCGTGGGGGTCGCGACCATCGGGGCCGCCTTCGCCACCTACCTCGCACCCTACCCCTTCATGTTTCGCCGGATGATGCTCACCGTCGACTGGGCTCAATGCCTGGTCGACAAGGGTATTCCCCTAGTGTTTGACTCGACTGACCCGGTTAAAGGTCATGTGATCGAGTTTATGTTGGATGCTAATGGTATGGTTTGCCTCTGACGCTGTTCTTACGTAAAGATGACGTTTTGCTCACGTCGTTATTTAGAAACCTTAAATGAAACCAGTCCTCGCAAGACAGAAGAAGGAAACGAGGCATTGGATGCTGTGATAAATCCCAGACAGGAGGAAGAGGAAGAGCAAAGGAGTGAAGAGATGCAAGAGGAAAAGAAGCAAAGTGAAGAAATGCTGGAAGAAGGATTGCAAGAAGGAGTGGGAGGTAATTGATAGAAAGTATTTATGAGGGTGAATAGTTGTACGACTGTTTGTTTGTGTTTGGCAGCGTAATCGAGTGGTTGAGAACGCTGTGACTATGATGGACACGGTCTGGGTTCAAAACCTACTCACACCATTGTGTTGTGTTGTTGGAAAAGATACTTTACGGCATTTTCCTCTGCTTGGAGGTCTTGGCACGCAGTTTTTATAAAAAATTTCTACCGGTACTAACATCTTGGCCTCTCCGGAAGCAGGTCGGGGTAATTGCTTACTCTATGTATAGCGCCTCCGTCGCTTTCCTACGAGTCAGGAGGATAATATAGAGATAAGAATAAAAAAATATAAATTGTGATTAGGAAGCTTAGAGGTTCCTCCTATCCATCGAGAATTACCTCCCGTGTCCGAAGAAACCGACGCCGATGACGAAAGAGATGACGTCACGACGGATGTTGCACCCCAACCGGAAGTGGAAACAACCACCGTGTCACAGAGCATCGGGGTGCAACCCCACACAGCGTCCACTCTCCCCTTCATCAGCAATGACCACTACCTGGCCATGGTGGGTTTCATCATCAGGTTGCTGGCAGGCGAGGGGAGGTACCAGGAGTGGATCACGAAGGATTTCGCCCCCCACCAGGTCAGTGGTAACCTGTGTGCCTGCGAACAAGTGGATAATCCCACGCGTCGCTGCTTAGATTAACATTTTAAGATGATATTGACACCAGACGTGTGTGTGCAGATCAGCCACCATTATAATGAGTGCCGCGTTTACATTGAGAAAGTCTTTGAAAAGTTGATACTTTGAGCTGGTCGCTTGTAAAAATTGCTTTCGGGAGTGACGTTGTCGTGGAGCGGAAATCCTGATTGTCTGAGAATTGGATTGTAATGTGACAATCATGCTTCTCTGATTGTTTCAGCTTCAAAACGCCGCCATTATGCTGTCGTCATGGCAACGACCGCCTCTTCTTCTCGATCCGTATTTGGTGGGCGCTGATTGGTGCGCGGTGCATCTACGTAACAATGCCAACATCACGCCCGTCAATCTCACGGCTAAAGTCGAAACAAACCACGTGACAACGATGGAAAAAGCCATCCTGGGGGGTGGGTGGAAACCAAAAATTGCTTCGAAGTTTTATGTTTACTCATGTTGTAAACAATCTGTCACTTGTGTTTATTTGATTTATTTATTTTCAAAAATTACCACGCTCAAGTGATGTACGCTATTTCACTTTCGAAAAAAAGCGTTTGTTAAAAGCGACCATAAATCTGTAAGTCATTTCATCCGGAACGAAAACAATACCTTGATTATTGATGCCTTCTGATTCTTCCATAAAGTGATGGCGGGTACAGTTACTTAAGATTTCTTTTCCGTCTTTACCTCTAATAGTGATTGGGGGCTGCTTTGCTTTGTTAGAATTAAATATCGCTTCTGTTTTCTAAATTTGAAAAATATCTGGCAAACAATAGCCTGGGTCCGAGACGACATGCGTTGCGATTGGCTACTTCTAATAATAAAGACTTAAAATGCTCATTCTTTTGTTGATTAAACAACACACGATATAATCTGTGATTGACCTAAAACAGGGTTTCCCAAACTTTTTGTTCATCGGCACCCTTTGGACACTTTATAGGTTTGCATGTACCCCCAAAATTTTGTTACGTTTCCTAAAAAAAATAATTCAAGACATTTAAACCTGTTTTAAAATCATTAAAATTTAAGTTAAATAAGGATGTTCGCTCACATCTAACGCACCCCTTAAAAAGTCAAAATGTGACCCAGTTTGGAAACCCCTGACCCAAAACAAAATGGCGTCTTATGTACATTTGGAAAATGAAAAGACTTTTTTTTATTTCTAACTAAATGATGTTATTTTTTAATGATTAGGACACACATTGATGTTAATGGGGTGCGAGCACCAAGCAGGCGCCCTCTTGCGACCGCTCATACATTATTCAAACACCGCCGGATGGCTCAAATCTCGGTCTGATGACACACATACTGTCCGCTTGTTCGGTCGTCGTTTGGTGTCACCAGAAAGCTTCAGGTGTTTTTATTTTATTTTTGTTTTCTAACTCGCTAAACCTTTGTTTAAAAATTAAATATGACCTTGTGTTTTAACCTGGGTAGTGAGTGCTTGTCGTTAATAAATGCGAGGATGAAAATGTGTGATTTTTAATGTATTTAAAGTGAGTGAAAAAGCAATTCATCTGTGCTTAAAAGATTCTTAAAATTGTTGCTTCTTCATGTTCTTTTTTATTCGTTAGCGCTGCCTGTCACTTCTTTTGTTGCAAATCAAAGTTGTTTCGCGATTTTCCAGACGATGATGATTGTTTCGTCCTCGAGCGAGTTCTACTTGAACGATGAGCTTACGTCACATCCGGTTGTTTGTATTCAAGTTGTTGTTGTAGGTTGTATCTGACCAGCACGCAGGTCAGCACGATCAAGTTCCATCCGGACGTTGTTGCTGGCACTCAACTCATCAGCTACGTTCCCAATGTCGAAACACTTCAGGTATTGTCAATCTTTAAACGGAAACACTGTTTTTGTCTTCATCAATTTCTGTTGATTCAAATCAAAATCTACTTTAAATGATTTTTGTAGGAAGATCTACTGATTCGGGCTTTGCAACGAGTTCGACCAGATGTGTATCGCGAGCGTCGTCGTGTGGCCAACATTGTTCGACAGCATCGCCACACGCTGGCGCAGCTTGAGTCCATACTGTGTGATAAACTAATAACTGGAGATGATCCCAAAGCAATTGAAAACTCTACAAAGTTTCTTTCCAACGTAGTCGAACTAAAAGCTTTGGTGAGTATTAATATAATTGAATGATAAATTTGTTATAAGAAACTAAATCCCTTAAAACAAAGGGAGCCAGACGTTGAGTTGTCAGTTGCGTGTCGGACAACATGTAGTGGGTTAGAATCTCAGTCAGATATGCGTCCCTGACGAGCTCTAACGAGAATGAAATTCGAGTTAGATGCTTCTCGTTTAAATGGCTTGGTTTGTTATAACCATTATTTAATACCTGATGTTAATAATAAATGTTTAATGATAAATGTTTTTGTTTTTAAGATAATTTAAATCTCCGCTAAGTTCTTCTTTACTTTTGAGACTTTTTTGCTGTATATTTTCTGTATTTTTGTTTTAATCGTTCATAGTAGAATTGCGTAAAAAAATGAAAATTAAACTTTTTTATTTTAAAGATTTCCATCAAATTAGCTGAAGCGGAAAGCTCTCTGACGTCATTGAATCGACTAAAAGAAGAACTGTTCCCAATAGCTCAGAGAGGAGCTTTGTTGTACTCGATTTGCAGAGCCATACCCGTGCTGAACATCCACTATCAGGTGTTGTTTACTTGTTTATTCTTGTATCCATGGTTACCATCCAAACTGACCAATTAGTAAGCTCAATCAACGAAATGAAAGAAACCTAAAATGTCAATTGCTTTGCTTTCTTGCGCTTTGATGATCTTTTTTTTTGATTTTTGCTTGCTTTTGAATGATTCGTGCATTTAATTAAATCAATGCTTCTTAACCTTTTTTGTGACCACCCAAATGCTAAGCGGAAGTAGAGAACAAAGATTTGGCGACCTATGCGAAACTTGTGATCTGAATTTCGGTTTTTCCAGGAAGTTCAAAAATTAACTTTCAAACGTGAATCTGTCTCGGATTTCTTGATTTTTGTCCCTAAAAAGTAGAGATTTAACTTTTACACTATTACAGTCGTCGGCGATCCAATCAAATTAAACGGAGACCCACTTTTGGGTCGCAACCCAGGGCTTGAGAAGCACTAAATTAAAGACTAAAAAAAAGCTTTCATTTGATCTTTAACCAAAAACGACCTCTTTTCTTCGGACATAGAATGAAAACCTTGTATTTAGCGCGTTTCTGGAAATTTTGTGGAAAACTAAAATAAAATCATTAAAAAAAAGCACAAAAAACACTTAATTCTGTTATAAGCACGTTTCTTACAAATAAGCACATTAAAATTTTCAAAGAAAATGTTCATAAATTTAAGCACAAATCTTAGAACTAAGCACAAAACGGTAATCCTGCTTATAGCTGTTACCTTACTGCAATTTTAAAAGCTTGAAAATTAAACAATAAATAAAAGAATAATTTCTTTCTCGCCGAATTTAACCAATTAATTTTTTGTTAGCTCATCGATGTCTCAGTTTTTCAAGTTTTGCTGAAAGAGACATGATTGTTTTTAAAAAAATTTTTTGGGATTAATGTTTGTAAAATTGTTTCAAAAATCTTCTAAATAAACTCAATCTTCCCTAAGTGACAACAAGCATTGTTTTGTTGTAGATTCCTCTTCCTTTTTTCCTCCATCTTTTTGACTCTTCTGTCGGAACCGATGCCGAGGAAGATGAAGAAGATGACAATGCTTTAAAAAATGTGGAAATTATTCATCCAGATGATGTAGAAGAGTGTGAAGAAGACGGAAGAGTTGCGCAAAAGAGAAAAGCCAGTCTCCGATTGGGGAGTGCAAAGAGGAGCCTGAGGAAATTAGGTGAGGACACCGCTGGGGCTGTGATTATGACGTAATGTGCAGCGTTTGTACTGCTCACGTAGGAATTGAACTTTTTGTTGCGGGTTCGATTCTTGCTGAAGATTATACGTCATTACCGAGGTTATTTGTTTTTCTTCAAAACTTGCTATAGCCCTGATAGATGGAGATAGTGCTTGAGATAATTAATCTTAAAAATTATTTAGTTAATGAACTTCCCCCCACAGCTGAAAGTGAAGATGAAAGTGCAAACGTTAATCGTGAGTGTTGACTCCTTGTTGTATTTGTTTTATTTACTCACTGATGGCAGCAGTATGTAAGGAAAAAATTTTTGTTATTTACATAATCATCATGTTAGATTTCATGCTTTAACAACAATCAGAGTAAATCATAAAATTTGTTTGGGAAATTACAATTTGGATCTTTTGAATATCACGTGCTTGACCGTAAGTAACCTGTGTTAGTTGAAATCACGTGACACGATTTATCTAGAACATGAAGAAAGTGACATTGACCCCGCCGTTGACGACGACAAAGAAGACGACAAAGAAGACGACAAAGAAGACGACACTGGTAGTCATGTGGTTGTTCCAGATGTCGGAAATGTGACGTCATCAGAGCACGAAGCGTTGTCGAACGACAGCGTGACAAAGATCGTTGATGCGTTGACGCAGAGAGTGTTTTCGAGCATTCATAGCAGGTGACCCTTGAAACTATCGATGCTAGCTAACAACCAATGCATTGTTTTTTGAATTCAAAATGCCTCCACCAGTGTATGGATGAATTATATTTTTGTGTTTACGATCGATGTGTCACATGTCAGATAATTTAGCAAATTCAAATAATTTTTTTCTTTTTTAAGTCTTTTCCCCGAGCATCGACTTCAAATCACTGCTCTAACTCTCCTCAACATTCAGTCCGAGGAAGCTGATGTCCCCTTCAGTGAGGAGGAGCTTGCTCTCTTGGTGCATGGAAATCCTGGCTTCGGTCGTCAGCTTCCGTTTGGTTTGGAAGATTTCGATTGCTCCTCCCCTGTCCCCGACTGGCTCCCTGCTGACAGGTGGGAGGACCTCCTTGCTTTTTCGATTCTTCCTGGATCTCTGGAGGGGATTTGTGCCCAAGTGGCTCAATCAAGTGAACACTGGAGGGCGTGGTACGAATGTGAAGAGCCGGAAGTAAGTTTTGGGGCATTTGTATTTGTTGTCCCCTTCACGTAGTGTGATGTAAATGTTGATTTTTTACAAGTTTTGAGCAAATGTTTTTAAATGCCATCGTTACTGCTTTTACGTAATGCCTTTTCTAATTCTATTTAACCTTTTTCATTTTACTCAAAACAAAATTCAAATAGTTCTAAACTTACAATAGTAATATTATATAATGAAACTAATTCGTTTCTACTTTAGAAAATTGATTTTCCCGATATCGAAGAAGAGCCTCTTAACTTGTCAGAGATGCAACGACTCCTACTTCTCCGAGCACTCCGTCCGGAGAGATACAAGGCTGCGTTGGAAATATATGTTCGGAAAAACATTAAAGGAACTTCTCTGTATCAGGTAAGCTAGAATCTGGGAACAGAATTTATGTTAATACGTTGCAGGATATTTGTTGCGTTTGCGTATTTGTTTGCATTGGTTTTGTTATATTACGTGCCTACTATTATCCAAGCATGGTTGCAATTGTTCTTGTTTTCCATACGTATGAATTTCAACATTTTGTTAGAAGAAAAATTTAATAAGCTCCATTGAAAAATAATTCTAATATTATGTTTTTTTTGGTTTTCGAATTTTTTTTAAGTGTAACTCTAATGAGCTTTAACAAAAGAAACTTTACCTGGCAATTTTTCTGCGAAATAGTATTATTAAAGAATTTTCCATAAAACTTAACAAAAAAATATTTTAGCCGAAATCCTTCTGTGTTTCGCTTTAATAAAATTAATTAAAGTTTACGCTGACGTTTCAACGACATATCAGCTGACGCAAGGTTACTGTAGGTCACTTCAACAACCTCCTTCCTTGACATAGAAACCGTCTTCAAAGATGTGTCCAACACTCTCGGCATTCTCGTGCTCTTGCCTGACAATGTCGATGACGTCGTGGCACGAGTCCCCATACGACCCGTTGACGTCATAAAGCGACTTGCCGACAAGTGAAAAGTTTTTTTGTATCACTTTAAGTCATTTGTTGATTATGCAGAATAGCAAACAAATCGATAAACTGATAGGTTTCTGTTTAGAATAAAAAATAAATTGAATCAGAGGACAAACTTATTTGATACATGTCTTGCTTCCTAATATTTAATTTGTTGCAAGGGGTCACTTCCACCATGTTTATTTTCAGATACAAAGTTAATGTGGAGTGTGTCACCATGGGTAACGGATACGGACAAGAGGCCACCCGGTGCATCGACACGGCCCTGGCCCAAGACTGCTGGGCACTTATAAACGGACTTCATCTCGCCCCAGAAAAGTGAGTAGGATTGGGAATATTTACGGGATTTATATTAATTCTGTTTTTTAATTGAAATGCCTAACGATAAAAGCGATATAAGCACAAACTAGTCTTTTGTGCTTTTCTTTTTTCATGGCTCTAACCAGATCCTTTTTCACATTTAATTTGATGCCACTTTATGTCTTTTTCGTATGAATACATTGATGTGAATGCTGCTTAGTAAAATCATTACTGTAGGTATGCATGTGACCCCATTGAGAAATTTGTGAGAGTGTCTTTCCTCAAATAGACTTGAGATCGAACTCACGTCCTTCTGCTCACAAATCAGAATGTTACGAGTATCACACGAAGCTATCTTGCTCCCAGTCTTAGCTATTAAGATTTATGGTGAAGAGAAGTAATGATACTTCCGTTTCATCATCGACTTATGCATCGTCTGCTTATCTATATAAGTCCACGTTAGGTTGTGGTGGTGGTGGTTTTACCCGACCCATTCCTAGGGATGGGGGCGCGGATCAATTCCGCGGAATCCCAATAGTCGGGCGACTCCCCATGGACGGGACCAGAGGTCCAGAAGAGAAGGGGTGTGGCCGAAAATGGCCCGACGCAGAGGGTCTAGTACAGGGCAGTCGAGCACGAGATGTGAGAGATCCTGTGGTTCAGAACCACAGTTGCTGCAAGAAGGAGTCTCGGCTCGACCAACCCTGTGGAGATAAGAGTTGAGGAGAGTGCTGTGCCCATTGCAGCGTAAACGGGAGAGAGCACAGCGAGCGGAGCGAGGGAGAGTAAGCTCCTCGGGAGATACTGTAGGGATTTGGTGTTGGAAGAAACCAGATTGGACACTGCGTCTCCAACTGGTGTAGAGGGATAGCCGTTGGGAGGAGATAAGGGGTGTGAGGGATACTGATATATTGGAGGGATCGAGAGAGGCACCGGCTTTAGCTAGAGAGTCAGCTAAGTCGTTGCCTGGGAGGGAAGAGTGACCAGGTATCCATTGTAGATGGACAACCTTGGATTGAGATAGAGAGTTAAGAAGGGATTGGGTATTGGATAGGGATTTTGGGGTTAAATATGGTAGGGGGGTAGAGAGAGTTGAAAGGACAGATAAAGAGTCGGAAAAGAAGGTGATAGAGTCGAAATTACATGTCTTGGAGTGAGAGATACACCACTCAAGAGCATGTAGGAGAGCGAAGGTTTCAGCACTATAACTGGTAGCCCAGAGACCAGTCGAGAAGGAAAGCGAGGTAGCAGTGACACACTTTGTACACTTGATGTGTATCCCTGCACCACCCTGTCCCAGCCCGCCAGGTACCGAACCGTCAGTCCAGGCAGAGATATCGCTGTGAGATAGAGTGGAAAGATGGGAGGTAGCTGCAGTGTTGCGAAGGGAGGGGGGTCTTTGCGAGAGCATGGGGATGAGAGGCGGAGTGAGATTGTGTAATTAGATGGGGCAGACCAGGGGGGTTTAGGAGGGCAGAGGATTAGTGGTTCACGGGTGAGATGTAGGTTAGGGGTAAGGTTATGTGATCTGGAGAAAGATCTCCATGAGTTCTTTTTGAGACGTGTACGGGGGTTAGAGTTCGCAAGGGAGGCTATAGGAAAGGTGGGAGGTAGACGGAGGGCTCGTTCAAAGAAGGAAAGGGATTGGTGAGTGAGGGTGACTCGTAGTGGAGGTAGAAGTGCTTCTATATGAAGTAGAGGAATGGGAGTGGACGATAGACAACCTGTGATTACTCGACAGGAAGATCTATGCATCCTCTCCACGGAGGTGATGTGTGTAGGAGATGAGAAGGGAAACCAGCCTGGGGAAGCATAGGTGAGGATGGGGCGAATGAAGGCTTTGTATAGGGTACATAAGGATTCTTTTGATGGGCCCCAGGAGGCAGAGGCAATGGAGCGAAAAGCACGAAATCGGTTGTGAAACTTTTTCCGTAAGGATAAGACGTGATATTTGAAAGAGAGAGTGCGGTCGAAGGTTACACCGAGAAAGGTTGGATGAGGGTTGAATTTGAGAGGGTTGTATACGTGATTGGTAGGGGTCTAAGCTGAAGAAGGATGTTTCACATTTGAGGGGGTTGAGAGGAAGGCGCCATTTTGAGGACCATTCCACCAGTCTGTTGAGGGCAGCTTGTACTACAGCGGTTGCACTCTCAACTCTCGGGGAGGAGGCCCAGATGGCTAGGTCATCTGCATAGAGAGAGGTCTTAACAGATGCAGGAAGGAAAGTGGGAAGGTCATTGATATATAAAGAAAAGAGAACTGGTCCTAGAACCGAACCTTGGGGAACTCCTCTTCGGAGACGGAAAGGACGACTGTATGAATTACAGATACGGACTTTCGAACGGCGATCTGAGAGGTAGGATCGTATCCATTCGACAAAGCAAAGAGGAAGATCTAATGAGAGAAGTTTAGAGAGTAGGGCAGAGTGCCAAACTGAGTCAAAAGCTTTCGCAAAATCCACAGTGGCAAGGACTGTACGTGCGCCTGGCTTAGATTGGTGGAAGGAATCTGCGATTGACTGTGAGAGAAGGAGAACCTGGTCTACAGTCGATCTACCAGGTCTAAAACCAGCTTGCACGGGTGAGAGAATGTCGTGTAGTTCGAGAAAATAGGTTAGTCGTCCTAAAACCATTCTTTCGAAGAGCTTGGAGGTACATGAAGTGAGAGAAATGGGTCTATATGAAGAAGGTGAGTCAGAGGGTTTTCCGGGTTTGAGAATGGGGATGATTGTTGATTGTTTCCAAGCAGACGGGAAGGTGTGTGTTGACCAGGAAAGGTTGAAGATGTAACTTGGTTGGCCTTTGACTTTTCGGATCAATTTACGTTAGTTGTATTTTGTCAAGTTTGATTCTTGCTGCACCTTATGGTGCGTCCTGGCTTGTCTTCGTTCGAAAAATTCAGCGAAGTGTTAATGTTAGCTGTTCTTGAATGTATAAGAGAACCTTGTTTAGTGGTAATAATAAAAATGGTTTTCTTGCACTCTGTTCACATATCCAAGAGATCTCATACCTAGGCTTATGTCGAGTAAATACAAAAAGAGCAACAAATGAAGGACCTTACAAATCGACCTACTTTGTTTTTTAGTTTTTTTGAAGATCTACAGTTTCAGCTTTCCCGAGCTGGAAACATCAGCAGACAAGATGACGTCAACGACGTCGCCGATTCTTCTACGTCACAAGGCGCTCATTTTCAAGTGTGGATGACGTCAAAGGTTGACGCAATTCTTCCATCAATTTTGACGCAATACCTTTACAAGATTTCGTGGGACTCTCTCCTGAGATTGATGGCGCAGGTACGCCCCCATGTGGTGTGAGGTCGGTTTTGATGAGAGTTGTTTCGAACAGATTGAAATCTTTGCACTGATATTGACCAACTACAATCCGCGGGTCAAATCTGACCTTTCACTTACTAACCCTGGCCACTGATTCTTCGAATTTTTCCCGATTAAGGGGTCACCACCGCAGATCGTTTTAATTTTCGATCTGCTTACTGATTAGCATGAGCACTTTGTATTCCGGCGCCCTTCCTGATTAGTACTAATGCTGTTTACTAATTGAGTTTTAAACCCGGGCTTTTGCTCTGAAGTCCAGAATGCTAACCACTGCACTTAATCGTGGCTACCAAACAATTTACCTTAATTATGACGTCATTTGATAGCTTTGTTTCCTAATCAAATTTTTTTAATTTTATAAAATCAACTTTATTTGCTGGCAAAATCTAGCAAAATTAAAAAAGTTGAGTCGCAACATAAAAAATTTGCCCCAACCAGTTTGAACATGATCATGTGTTGAGGTTTGTAATAAAATTTCAATCATGAAAATTTAGAATCGAACTGCATGACTTTTAAATCAAGTTACCTTTGTTTCTTTTACCTTTATTTCATATCATAGCGATGGGCCTTGTGCAAGTTGAAGCATCACCTACGCCATTATTTTAAAAACACTTATGCACATTTTTATTTGTTTGCTTATTTCATCAACATACGTCATTGATAACGTCATTCATATGTTGCAGGAATCTGAAATCCCTCTCCCTCCATACGAATCATCAATTTTGAAGTCCTGCTTGCATTCGATTGTTTCGAAGGTCAGCATGCCCTTGTTTCCGTGGTTAAGTTGGTTACTGAACGTTATCGTTGTTTTAACAGTTATCTGACCGCGTGATGTCGCTATGGCAGAATTCGTGGAATCGGTTACTTGTTTACGTTATATGTGTCATGCACGCCGTCATGGTGATGCGTCATTGTTTTGGTTGGCATGGCAACAACAAGCAGTACTTGATGCATGAAACAACTCTTGAACACGCCATGACGTATGCCATGGAAGAAGGTAGCGGAAGTTGCAAATAATTCAGTTTTGTCACCGCCTCTCACTTCTCTGATAACTAATTTGTTTTATATTTTTATTTTAACAACCTTGCCGGACTTAGCATCCACCTTTCTCAGTGGACGAATTATAAATAAAGCGCGGAGTATTGTGAAATGCTTCCAGGCTCCGTGTTTTCATGCCAGGACCAGTGCCAAGCCTGTTAAAATAAGCTTGCCCCGAACAGCTTTGGTCAAGCTCACTCACCTGCGAACTGGTGTTGAGCGATTCCATTCGTCCATGCTCAAATGGGGTCTCGCTCTTTCACCGAATTGCAAGTGCGGCGCCTCTGAGCAAACCGCAGACCATATTCTAGTATCGTTCCCCATACATCGGGCACCACATGGAGTACGAGGTCTGACGGTTTTGAATCACAAAACTTGATGCTAGCTTAGCAACATCACTGCCAGCATCTGATCTGGGCAGTACAGCAGCCTGGAATAGTAAAAGGATAAATCCTTGCCTCAGTTTTGTTTGTGACTGACCTGGAGTGGATGTTCTTCCAAATGACGACGATCTTAATACCATGTATCCCATCTGTTTTTTACTCTTGCAATTATTTAAAATTTTTCTCTAATTATTAATGCATCAAAACACATTGCATTTACATTTTTAATAAAAAAAATGTTTTTCAGGAAAAAATAATCTTTATTTAGTAAAAAACATTTACAAAGACTTGATCGAGACTGAGTCAGATCAGGTAAGAAAAAATTTATCTGAAACATCTTGTTTCAAGCAACTTGGCGCAGAGGTTATTCTACTTCCGGGTCTATTCTCGTTTGAATCGGTTGCCATGTGGTCTGTGAAACGGGGTTTAAATATTACAGTTTTAAATTAAACTCGAATTCCTAATATATTTCTCTTACTTTAATTAAAAACTTGACCAAAAACGAAATTACATTTGTAATTACCGAAAATAAAATTACAAATCCAAAAGTATATTTTGAAATTACTGGGAGCTTGTTGTTAAATTTATTGAAATTTATCGCTTCTGCGCCATTTTGTGAGTTTGTGAAATAAATAAAAACATGAAATTACCGCTAATTGTCAAACTTTTGTTATAGATTTACTTCGATAATTTGTTCGATGCCTTGATTGTTCACGTGGAAAAGAAAAAAGGTCAAAAGTTTATACCTCTATGCGGGGTCCAAATACCAATCCCCCCATCCGAGCTATCACCAACAGGTAGGTCTCTTCGTTGTCCCCACTTCACTCCTTATTTGTGGGTTCCTGATAAGCTGGATGAAAGCAGTCAGCTTACGTACTCTTTCGTCTGTGCCAGATTACGCTGCGTGGCTCTTCGGGAAAGTCCCCGACGACTTGGATTCACTTTCAGCCTTGAGCATACCTAACACTGCCATCAAGTGGCGCACGGCCCAAGATGGAGGGAGAATAATCGAAGATATCCAGGAGTTGTTCAACGCCGTGCAACAGCCAGGTATGACATCGATCTAATGCTTCGATTCATTTCTTGCGCTTTTGCGTTCTCTACGAATTGTTCTTGTCTATGTTGTAATAATAACTAATTGATAAGATGATCATATTATGAATCCAGGTTACGAATCAACGTATTTGTCTCCTGGACGCAAGGTTGACGTCATCAAGCGGCCACTGACGCTGTTCACGTTACAAGGAGTACTGGACCTCTGCTTGGAGCAACTTCCTCCTCTTCTCGAACTTGGAGAAGATCAAAAAAGAATACTGAAGAGTTTTGACTTTCCTTATCACAGACCGTCAGTGGTCTCTTCCGTGGACACGAGCAACGTCCATATGCCGGAGTCAATCGGGTTTGTGTGACTCCTGCATCCGATGTTGTGCGACTCCTGCATCCGATGTTGTGTGGCTCCTGCATCCGATGTTGTGTAATTCCTGCATCCGATGTTGTGTGATTTCTGCATCCGATGTTGTGTGATTTCTGCATCTGATGTTGTGTGACTCCTGCATCCGATGCTGTGTGATTTCTGCATCCGATCTTATGTGATTCCTGCATCCGATGTTGTGTTATTTCTGCATCAGATGTTGTGTGATTTCTGGATCTGATGTTGTGTGACTCCTGCATCCGATGTTGTGTGACTTTTGCATCCGATGTTGTGTGACTCCTGCATCCGATATTGTGTGACTCCTGCATCCGATGTCGTGTGACTCCTGTATCCGATGTTGTGTCATTTCTGCATCCGATGTTGTGTGATTTCTGCATCCGATGTTGTGTGATTTCTGCATCCGATGTCGGGTGATTCCTGCATCCGATGTTGTGTGATTTCTGCATCCAATGTTGTGTGATTTCCGTATCCGATATTGTGTGATTTCTGCATCCGATGTTGTGTGATTTCTGCATCCAATATTGTGTTATTTCTGCATCCGATGTTGTGTGACTCCTGCATCCGATGTTGTGTGATATTTGCATCCCATGTTATGTGATTTTTGCATCCAATGTTGTATGATTTCTGCATCCAATGTTGTGTGATTTTCGCATCCAATATTGTGTGATTTCTGCATCCGATGTTGTGTGATTTTTCCATCCAATGTTGTGTGATTTTCGCATCCAATATTGTGTGATTTCTGCATCCGATGTTGTGTGATTTCTGCATCCGATGTTGTGTGACTCCTGCATATGATGTTGTGTGATTTTTGCATCCAATATTGTGTGATTTCTGCATCCGATGTTGTGTGATTTCTGCATCCGATGTTGTGTGACTCCTGCATCCGATGTTGTGTGATTTTTGCATCCGATGTTGTGTGATATTTGCATCCGATGTTGTGTGATTTTTGCATTCAATGTTGTGTGATTTCTGCATCCGATGTTGTGTGATTTCTGCATCCGATGTTGTGCGATTTCTGCATCCGATATTGTGTGATTTCTGCATCCGATGTTGTGTCATTTCTGCATCCGATGTTGTGTCATTTCTGCATCCGATGTTGTGTTATTTCTGCATCCGATGTTGTGTCATTTCTGCATCCGATGTTGTGTGATTTCTGCATCCGATGTTGTGTGATTTCTGCATCCTGCGTTTGCTTGTTTTTAATTTGTTAAAATTGACAAGAGTATTTAGATAAAAAGAATTGATAAAGTATCATGAACCAAGTAGAATTACCGTATATCCTCGCATATAAGCCGAGTTTAAAACTCAATAAAAAAGTTGCCAAACTAAGGAGTCGGGTTATACGCGCATAACTCTGATTGCACCTTTTGTTCTCGTGATAAGATCGTCCACGCACGCACGCAAAGCAGCGCAGATTGCAGTTAGCAGACACGTGTTAAGGATTTATCGCATTACGCGTTTCGTTTTAAAGAAAAAAAGATATTTGAAGGATTTTTTGAGGTACTTCTTACTATTATTAGTAAAAGTAAAACATAACAATAATGATTACCATTTTGTAAACTCTCTTCTGCAACCTTTTGCTGTGAGTAGGTGCGTACGGCATGTTACGATTTGTAGGGTCGGCTTATATGCGAATTTTTATAAATTTACCGTTTTAAGGTTGTTTTTCTAGAGTCGTCTTATATGCGAGGATATACGGTACTGGATTGTGCACAAACGTACTAGCTTTTCAATGCTTACCTTCTTTACGTCATGACACGTGACCTTTCACAGCTTTGTTCTCCTGCAAGAATGCATCTGGTTCAACCGCTGTATGTGCCACATCCTCCAGCAGACTCACTCCCTTCGGTCATCGCTCTTTGCAACATCCGATTATCGTCTTTCTTCCTCGTTGAGGCAGACCGCCGAGTTTCTAGCCGTGGAAGAAGTGCCAATGTCATGGTGAATTTGCTAAAGCTATTTCACCTACTTGCTTTTTCATGCGTTATCGAACGACATAACCAGCACGCGCATGATTTAAACCAATAAAAACTCATAAATGCTTTTACGTTTATTTGGGGCATTTATGCGTTCTGTACGGTGTTTCCACCGACTGTACATATATATTTTGGTTTTCTGTATATTCTATGTGTACTTCAATTTTTTGTACACTTTCCTTTTGTATCTTTTATGTTCTATTCTCGTATATTTTAATATTTCCACTGACAGCGTTTTTTTCTTATTCTGATCAAAACAATTTTTGTTGCCAGGCAACACCATCACGAGCTTCCAAACACCCACGTGCTGATTACGTGGTTAGATGACCTCAAGAGACGATCGAGTCAACTGCGGTCTTGGGTCAAATCAGGACTCGTCCCTAAAGACGGGAGAACTCCTGTTGTAAGTCACGTAATTTTTCCCAACAAAGAATTAATGTTTGCCATGGGACCTCCCCATGACGTCAATTTTATTTCACTTATTTCTTCTTCGATTTCACGATGTGATCAAATTTTAGTTTAAATTGAAGTATTGGTCAACAAATGATTAGTTGTCATGTGAACAGCTATCACATGACCATTGTTTCATGAAAAACTATTATAAAAAAAATTTTTAATTTAATATCTTGCAGGGGAGTCTTGCATCTGTGTGGCTGGGAGGAATGTCTAATCCTGGCGCCATGTTTTTGGCATTGTGCCAAGAAAAAGCAGTTTTGCATGATGTCAGCATCGATGACGTACACATCCAGTGCTGCGTACCGTCGGAAAACGATGACGTCATGGAACAAGAAGCCGGAATTTTTGTGGAAGATCTTTTTGTCGTAAACGCAAAAATGAACAAAAACAAAGGTTTGTTGTTGCCCTCGGCAGGGTTTGAACCCGCCCCATTTCCCGTGTCTGTTTTAGAAGTGGAATTTGCTGAGGGCAGTGTTGCCATTCCGGTTCTTTACTTCTACCCGAGTCTTGCAACGGAAGAAGTCAAGACTGGCAACGCGGTTCGTTACCCGGTCTACATGAACATGGTGGGTGGCGCTTTGTAGGTCGCGAGTTCGATTCAAACCATGAGTCCGGATTTGTAATCTTTGATCTGCTCCTACTTTCGAAAATCTTTTCAAGTCATTTGTTTTAAATTTATTTTCATTTTCTATAAAATGTAAAAATTGCAATGAGCCTCTCTTGTAAGTGAATTATGCAGCCATTATTTGATATGTGTTAAATTTTTGACTTTCAGATCGACCTATTGTATGAATAAGTCGACCTATTGTATGAACCCCATCCCCAGGAATGGGTCGGGTAAATCCACCCCCACCACTACCACCACTTGTATGAAATAATATCATATATCGCAATAAAAATTGTGAAAAACTCTTATTTGAAACTTTTTTTACCCGTAAGCGTACAGAGGGACACTGGTGTCCCACAAGTTCAATGTCAAATTTCAGAAAACATCAAAAACTTTTTTTCCAAAAAATGTTTTATTTTTTTGTATGTGCAGCTACAGTAGTTGAATATTTTTTTAAACATTTTTAAAGTTACGTGTATTTTAGTGTGCGTTAAAAGGATTAATGAAGGTTTGAACGATAAAATTAGCAGCAGCATGAATAAATGATCAAACTGCGAGTTAAACATAATTCCACGTGCCAAGTATTGCTGCTTTCGTTAGTCAAATTGAAGCAACTTTTTCTTGTAGATCTTTATATTACAGAACTCCGAGCCTTGGTTTTGTTTATTAAAGATTTAAAGTCTTAACCAGTCCTTCGAAACTTTTATTATGATATTATGTAATTGGCTATTTAGTCGCGGCAACATTTTGTTTGCCACCTCCCACTTCCATCCAATGACGTCACACGTTATGTCACGGATGCCGGCCGACTTCCCATCGCCACCGACAGCTACGTCATTCTCCAATCGGGACCAGATTTGTCGAACCGAGAAATTTTTAAGTCACGTGCGTACCTGGCGCAAAAAAGGCGCCAAGATTGGTCACGTGTTTCGCCGGCTGTGAGCGAAATGATGTCACGCTCAGGTACCCGGATGTCGTCCAGGATGTCAGGTGAGTCAGGATGAAGATCAACAGAATGCTATGAATGGAGTTTCGAACTTGAAGTTACAGTATTTATAATGGATGCACACTCGCTAAAGTGTGTTACGTGTAGGTCCCCGTGTGTCAAATCCGTCCGCACCCCCCACTAACAACTTTTACAAACCTGGATCCGTCACCAAAACAAACTCTCCAACTCCCGGCTTCAGTTCAGAGGAACAGTTGATGGCCACTCCCCACGTGTCAGCCAGTGAGAAGTCTCTACCCACCGTCTCAGAACCGCCCTCTGGTGGGTGATCACATGAGTGCACGCGCGTCAGTGTGTGTGTGCTCACTTCACGCGTTGTCGTAAATAATTACGAGTGTGACGTTTGATGTTTGCAGAACCTCCTGCCAAGGCTCAGCGTCCGATTCCAAATGGGGAAGTCCCTCGTGTGGTGAGTTCCCTGTTACTTGCCGCTCCATGTTCCTGACTTTTTTGTCGGAATTTGTTTTTTTCTGATACATAATGTTTGGTTGATTTTTTTTGATTTTTTTTACAGAAAGTAGCGCCACCTCAAAGTAATCAGCTGCAAAATGGTCAACCTCTAGGTGGCAGCAATTCCGGAAAATCGGAAACTTCTAGCGGACAACATAACAAGGTGAGACGTGCATTAAATTTCCCTCCATAAAGTTTGACGTCCGGTACTTGAAATATTTGACCGGAATTATACTTCCGGTGCCGTGCAATTTGACGTAATTTGTTTTATGAATCGATCATAATGGGAATCGAACCGATCAAATGTGGCGTCACTATGCATGATGCCCGGTGTTTTATTTTGTTTTCATTTGAATTTCAGGAACTGGTTGATGGCGGTTTTTTGCAGGCGATTCTGGATGGAGAAAGTGAAGATAACAGGTTTGTTTAATGCAAATCACAACTTGTTTGTGATTGTTTTTTTATAAAAAAAAACTTAGTTTTTTTGGTTATACGAACTGATCAAATGTTGATTAATCAAATATAAGAACATAAATGTAAATTATTGAGACTTTTACTCGTTAAAGCAACTTTATTTTATTTTTCATTAATTGTTTTTGAGAATTAGTTTTAAGCAAGGTATGACGTCACCGAACTTAACGCAGGGTTGCCAAGTTTTGTTTTTTACAGTAATTTCATGCTGTGTCTGAAGAAAGTAGGCCCTGATCTTCCTCCAACTTCATTGTATTTTGCAATATTCAATTATAGGTTTTACCACTTCACTTAAATTCCCTTGTTTTGCTGCTTTAACGTTTTTGACTCCAACAACTACAACGTGATTGTCACTAGTGGTGTTTCTCAAATAAATCAATATTTATTCGCTTGCTTTCGTTCGAAGAGATCACTTTACAAAACAACTTTTAGTCTTGACTGCCATAGGTTGTCACGGTTCAGTAATCAAAGACTTGGCTTTTATTTATTTGTCACGGTTGACTTGATTTCATTTAAAAAATAGAAGTCAGTCGATTTAATTCGATTGATCACTGATACTTGCAGAAGAACATGTGGTCGAGTCAATAAACTCATGAAATCCGATCAAAACAAATAAGTTTGGTTGTTTTCTTCAAGTGAATCGAAACTTGATTCGGCTTTACTTTTCATAAAAGTAAGCTACACGTAAACCACCATAAAGCTTCTAGTTTTTAAAGCTCATGACAATAATTTAATTTTTAAATGAGCGTTTTAATGGATCATAAAAATAAATGTGAAGATTTTCTCGCGAATTCTGTTTTGCTGCTTATCTTGTCAGAAAGATGATATACAGCAACATTTTATCAAATTCGTAATAAGAAATTGTTACAAGAGGCCATTGCTTTTATATATTCGCATGATGGCGCTACTATCCCATTACTTTCTTTAAGTAAAACGTAATTAAATAAAGTGTAGATTTGAAGTTCGGTTTTGTTTCTACGCTGTTCAGTTATTTCATTGAGCTTTTATTTTCAGTTCACTTCAGGCAAGCACACGGAAAGATGACGTGGCACAATAATGACGTCATGCAGGCAACATGTGAATTTTGGTTTTCGATATCACTGTGCACATTTCCATATTCATTCCAGATCGTCGATATGAGAGTTCAATCCTTGTTTCCGCGTTCACTGTATAGTAGTGTGACTGTTTGTTCGTGTTATCGCTGGTTTAAACACTGTGTCACGTGTTGACGTTGGCGGGATTCGAACCCGCAATTCAAAGCGAATTAACGTTTGCTGTGATTTTTCAAACCGCACATGCATTAACTGATTACTTGTATCCATCTTTTTTGAAAATACATTTCGTTCCTGGATTTTTCAATATAGCAGAAGTCAGAAAAGCGTGGGTTCGCCGCCCTTCCAAAGCACTTGTTTTTTCTGTTTACTTTTTTATGCTCCGACTAACTTAAAGAAAGTTGTATAAGAACTCCCAGCAAATAAGTTAGGCTTAACAACCAGATTTTTCCTGGGTAGAGAAAGTTTCGGAAATAGTTGAAATCTTACTAAAAACTAGCGATGTTTCAGCTTTTCAATTTCTAGGACGTGAAGAGGTTTACTTTATTTTATCTCTATATTTGTTCTCCTGACTCGCCGGAAAGCGACAGAGGCGCTAATACATAGGGTAGGCAATTACCCCGACCTGCTTCCGGAGATGCCACGATATTGCTGTCCGCTTGAAATTTTAATAAAGATATGACATTAATTTAGAACTGCTTGCCAAGACCACCAAGCAAGGAAAAGTGCCGTAATAAAGTGCTTTCCCAAAGACACAACAGAATGGCGTGAATAGGTTTTGAACCTAGACCATGTCGATCACAGTTACAGCGCTTTAACCACTCGACCACGTTGCATTAGGTTTTGAAAAAATATCAAAAAAGTCTTGTTTAAGAATACCACGATAAACGTAATCATAAAAAACTAAATTTGTCAATCAAAAACATTTCATACTGGTTTATTTCTTTCCAAAAACCTTGAAATTAGTTAAACTGTGAATTCGATTTCAAACCTTATTAAAAAAGCAAAATTTTCCTTTCCATTCAAAAAGAATCTGCCAAATATTTAATAAGCAGTCTTGCCATTCAATGTTATTTGATTTACTTTATCCAAATTGGATTAATACATTCAAGACCTTTTTATTATAGATGATGCTAAACGCTAACACCTGGCTTCATTTCACCTACATTCCCTCTCTTATTATTGTCATTCAAGTCTTCTATTAAACAGTAGATTGAATTAGCTGTTCTTTCTTTGCTTTATAGTACAACACTATTTGCTAACCTCAAAATAACCTTTCTCTTTACATTCATAATTATATTAATAAAACAAAATTAGCTTTTTAAGTGGTTTAGCTTTTGCTAGTAATGAGAAAAGCACCGAATCGACAAAATTTTTTGAACCAAATTCAATTTACACGCATTAGTTCAATTAAATTTTTTATCAAAAAAAATCTGCTAGCTGTTGTCTGCAATGAATTGTAGTTTCAATACAATTTGGCTTAGTTTCAAACTTGCAACAATAAATTTATAACTAGAAATTTGTTCATTTGACTTAAAACTACAAACGGCCGGAATTTTCCTTTTTGTAATCTAGTTCTTTATTCAAAGAAATTCTAAATCATAGTCTTATCTTTATAAAATTTTCAAAAAATTATGTAAAATTTCAAACGGACAGCAACATGTCGGCATCCACGGAAGCAATCGATGTAATCTCTCGTTGGTTATTCTAGGTTTGACACTTCCGATGCTACCCTCGCCATTATAAGAAGAATAGAAATGTTAGTCCTAGTAAATGTTAAAATAAACAAATATTTTATTTTTATTACTCAAAATTAGTTCTCAACGTGGGGCCTGGCAACATTTTGGTGGGGCATGGAAATTTAAGACATAACAAACCAATTTTTGTGGAAGAGAGACACTTGCAGAGGCCTTCGCTAAAGTCATTTGGGGCAAAAATGAAGAAACCAGAGACAGTTTCAAAATGATAACCTTTTTTAGTCTTCATTAGTATTTTGGGCAAACTGTATTACCCCAAAATATTTTTTCAGTTGTTACGGCTGTGTATCACCAAATGGGGTACATCACAATTTTCTTGCAGAGGCCTTCGCTAAAGTCATTTGGGGCAAAAATGAAGAAACCAGAGACAGTTTCAAAATGATAACCTTTTTTAGTCTTCATTAGTCTTTTGGGCAAACTGTATTACCCCAAAATATTTTTTCAGTTGTTACGGCTGTGTATCACCAAATGGGGTACATCACAATTTTATAACCGATGAGATTGGCATGGCTCAAAAAAAGGTTGAGAAACACTGCTCTAACCAACCCAGCCAAACTGCGACCCGCAAAGAAATTTGGAAGAAATTGCTCAATTAACTTCAATTATTGCAGTGCTTCTCTCAACCTTTTTTAATGGCACGTACCAAAAAATTAAAAAATGCAATTACCGGCCAAGAAAACGGTTTTACTTTATTTAGAAAAAAATTCGAGGACTTAAAGTGAAGGTCTATTTTTTGGCCTTTAACTAATCAGTAAATAAGTGTATTGATTGAAAAACAGATAAAATTAAAGTCGTTGCTGTCGTTGTCGTAAAATTAAAGTGAAGACAAAAAATAATTAAATAAAAGTCTTCACAAACTGACTGTCCCTCGGCAACAAGCAAATACATTTTTTGTTCTTCATTATAATTCTTATTGCACAATTTAATTTTAATGCAAATGTCGGCAGCATGGTGGAATGGTTGAGAGGCTGTATTGATGACGAATGTGCTCGGCACAGTCACAGTTCAAACTGCATTTGCTCCATCCTGTTTTGTTCTTGAAACAATTCTAAATTTTAGTCATATCTCTATAAAACTAAAAAATAAGGAAGAAAATTTTAACCGAACTGCAATATCTTGCATTTCTAAAAGGAGCTCTCAATATTTGCTTGTCTTAGCGCCGCTGATGCTTTCCTGCGAGTCAGGAGAATAAACATAAAGAACAAATAAAAATAAATTGTGGATTGCGATAAACTTACTGACAAAAATTTTCCAGGCCTGCTTTAGAAAATGGCAGAAAGTTAGAAAATTTCTGTCAAAAATATTTTTTTTATCTTTATTAAGATTATAAGAAGAAAAAATACTTTTTTATTCTATAAAAATGACAAAGAATTTCTAACACAAACAACCCAAGAAAAATTGAAGTTTAGCTATTCAACTTTGCAATGAAACCAAATCAAATAACATCTTTCTTGAAATTAATTCGTAAAAAATTAGACACGCAGCCTTTTTTGGACATCGATATTGCAAAAGCTCTTCCCAAAAAATAAAAATAAAACAAAATAAATTTTTTTATTAAGTTGCCAGTATTGGAAAATTTGAAAATTAGAATGAAGTAAATTAATAAAAGCTGTTTCCCGACGATGGTCATGAAAAAACGTCACAAAGAAAACAATTTAATTCGATCACGTTTTAAAATGAAAAGATGCTTTAATTGGTTGACAAATTGGACCAATCAAAATTTCTGATCGCGAATTTAAAACAATTACTACAGTAGAAAAAATCTAATGTGGAATTTTTCATACGAAAATATTTTTCAAATGGGAAAAATTAGACGTAGCATTGTTGTATTCAATTGCCTTTTACAACGAATAAATCAGAAAAAGATGAAAAATTAGTCTGATGATAACGTCAGACACATGCAGAGTTGTCGGAAAAATGACGTAGTTCGGAAATATGGATCGATTTGTAGAACTGGAGATTGAAAAATGTTCCTCAGTTCTTTTAAATTTAGTCATTAAAAGTGTTTTAAAGATTACGACGAAGGGACAGCGGGATTCCGTGCCGGTTCTATTTTAATCTATTGTCGCGGAGTCGATCTGTTGCGTTTAAATCCACTATGGGCTGTTTGTGAAAGTAACTTTTTTTTTATACATTAACTTAATAATAGCAATGCATCAAACAATGTAAAACTAAATTAGCAAAATAAGTTAGTGAGGTCTCATCAGAATATGCCAACAACATCTAGGAGATAAAGGTGATTGGAATAATTTGATGAGTTTAACTTTCTCCGCATGCAATAAGGAAGCGTAACATTTACTTCTCGCGGAAAAACAAATTCACAGTTGCTCATCTGGTAATAATATAAAGGCGATTCTCGATCAAAATGTCAGCTTATTAGGTGAGTGCAAAATGCACATAATTATATGTGAAATGGCTTTTATGACGTTGATCGATCAGTGACGTCACACGCCGGAAAAATCTTAACATGCCACGTCACAAACTATAACGAAACACGTCACAGCAATGTTCACTGCAAGGTCACGAAAATAAAAGCTTTGAAGAAAAATTTCAAAGATTGTCCAGAATTTAAAATATTTTCCTCGAAAATATCGCTGGTTAAATGTGAAAGCTTGGTTGGTCAGTAATAAGCATTTTGCGGTTACTTTATGAACAACCAAATTACTGTTGCCATAGTTACTCAGCTCAGCTCAATGATAATAAAAAATCTACGCGTCATCTCATAAAGATCAAAAAAATAAGATGTGACTTGTCTTTGGTTGAAACGAAAGTTAAAGCTTCGATTCTTTATCAATTAATGCAAATGAAACTTTTTTTATTCTGATCCAGAATGCCAAAAAGAAAATATTTTTTCGCTTTTTCACATATTTTAGTCAATTGATGGCTTTACAAAATTTGTTTTTGAAAGATTTATTAAACCTTTCTTAATATTTTAACAATTTGTTTTTATAAGTATTTACAATTTTTTTGAATATCCAAATATATTAAAGTTTAAGTAAAATATTATCTGTTATATCTCATTCAACTCTTGCGCGGAATCGTGGTCCAACCCAGGTCTGCAAACTCACCACGGTTCATGCATAAACAAATAAATATCCTCCCAAGAAATAAGCCATCTAGAGATGTTGATTTGCTTGTACATTATTAAGGTCGAGCCACATGTAGTAAAAATTACTTTCTTTATCTGAATTAAAGTAAAAACCTCTTTTTTACGATTTTAAATCTGGCCTACTTTGACTCACCATTTACTTTCACATATAATAAAAATTTAACTGTTTGTTGAGGGTCACAGAATGAGACCGAGGAGGAACATATAAAATTAAAATGTTTAGGTTAAATACGCGCTATGGGCAGTCGGACAATTGGGCCAGCCTCGAAATCCTAGACTTAACATAAAGCGCAAACAGCGATATGAATATTTCTCGTTTATAAAAAGTTATTGCATATTCAAAATTATATTTTCTTTCTTGTTCAAAATAATGCCGTGGCCTTGGTACAAGTTAATGTGTTATTATCAACCTTGAAGAATCTTTTGCAGATCAACAGACCAAGATTAATCTATGGGTCGATCAAACCATCAAATCATAGTCATAATCGTATGATCTTTAAGGTTTACGAACTTCAAAGGATTTTTTTTCCAATTTCTAACTTGTTAAAATGTTATTCTTGTTTTGAATACATTAAGCCTTACCACGTTCTATCAAACAATTGCAAATCGATAAAGCATGATAGGCAACTGCAATCTGGTATGCGTGCAATTGATTGATCAAATACACAATTCTCACACCCATCTCCTTATAAACCATTCAGTTCCAATCAAGTTCGTCTACGCAGTTCTTTTTCTATTTGAGGAAGCAGGAGTTTCGGCGTACACTCTTTTATTGTGTGCCAATCAATCAACTAATTTTGTTTTTGTTTACAAAACTCAACCATTAAATTAATAGAGTTTCAAAATGGTGGTTGACTGATTTGAAAAGGAAAACAGTGGAAAAACTACAAAGTATTAAAGAACAAACAAGTTAATCTAGAGCTTAACTGAAACGTTGTGGAATCAAGTAAGACAACATATCTTATTTTTCTATGTTATTTGGATTAGTTATGTGCCGAAACACAAGTAAAATACAAGAAAAACACAGCGCTTTGCCGTCGACAAAGTATATCTGCACCTCGTTTTAACAGGAAAGCACTAATTGAATACAAATATATTAAAAGACTTTGTTGTTTTAGATCCGAGTTTCTGCCGTTTCTTCGAAACATCACTCACACAGCGGAGCTTTCCCATGCCGTGCTCTGACAGACAACAATGACAAATCACTTGATTGTTACAAGTAGTTACCATTCGATCCTGCTGATTCGGCGCATAGTTTAATTGATGCCCGCGAAAACTATTTGCTGAGCAACTGGTTGTTCTGTCTGACTTTAAGGTTTTGTATCAAAATCTTTTAACAAAACCTGAACAGAAATTTTTTTAGGGTTGTTGAGGAAAGTTAAATTTTAATTAGTTGCTCTATAATGTTTTAACTAATAATGTTGGCAAATGATTGGTTGCTCAGACAATAGTATTGTTAACTTGTGTTTGCCCAATGCACTTCGTCTGACAAATTTTAGCAAACAAAAAATTTCTCTTGCGAAGTACGATAATGATCAACAAAAAATGTTAATGTTTGGGACAAAAACTGTCAATATTTTACAACAATATTTATTTAAATTGTGTAAATTTAGATTCTTGACAGGGAGCTTTGAATAAAAAGTAAATAAAAAAGTTATTTCTTAAATTTCACTTTAAAAGCCGGAGTAGTAGCACAACCACTATGTGGCAGAAAATCACAACCTTAATCGACTAATTTAAACAAAATTCCATATTTAACCGTTTTCATGAAAATATTTTACTGTAGCATTATCAACAAAATTTTTCTTGTAAGAACTATTTTAAAAAAGTTTATAAAATAAACATAAATAAACACAATTATGAAATTCATTACGTAAACTACAGCTGTTCTCCTACTCAAATATGAAATTGATGGCTGCTACAACTTAAACTAATTTATTTTTCTTGTAACAATGTTTTCTTTGAAAGTAATTATTTTAATAATTAACCTGCAAAATAGAAATGTGTGTCAGCTGTATTACTCAGACTTTGGACAGTAAGCTTCGCAATTAGACGTGAAGCTGCCAGATAATTGTGTCTGGTTAGAAAAAAAACTACTGTATAATTTGGGATATTTTTTAAAAGCAAAAGAACATTTTTCAAAATTTATGTCATGCATTTTCCAGAATACTGTTTCAAACATAGAAAGTTCGCCTTCTTAAAAGGGATGGGGGGCGTCAAAGAAGTTTTGGATGAAGCAAAATCAAATTAAATATTTTCAATTTCTTTTCCCTCGAAAATTAATAATGGCTGGGAATGGATTTTTATAATATGTAGTAGTGTTCTTCAATCGCTGTGGTATCAAAAAAACTTGAGCTGATGTTTTAATTTTGAAGACTTGATTTAAAGCATTCAATGAGAATATGAAGGAAATGGGGAATATTTAAACTATAATACCATAAACGCACCGAATATTTTAAAGAACCTTACGGTTTTTCAAAATCTCAGACGAGGAATGCTGGCACCTTGTAAGTTTTGTTCAGAACTTGTTGTACACATCTAACTTTTTATGTTTTTGCCATTATATCCGTTTCATATATCGGTGAAAATTTATTTTTACTTTAACAGGTCATACTTTCGTTTGTTTAAATTTTGTGTAGCCCAAAGTGATGAACTAATACCCGATTTTCACGGATAAAACCCGAATGTCAATCGCTCGTGGGTGGAAAAACGAAAACATTTGCTTAAACATTTTAAAGTTGGATTGTTAAACTTCACCACAGCCGTCATTACTTCGATCATTCAAGAATCTTAAACTTAAATACAAGCCAAAAATTACAACAAAACTGTTAAGTGACATATTTTGACTGGTTAAAAAGAGTTAAAAAAACACTTGACTTTGCTGCCCCGGGATTATGAGAATAAATATTCGATATTTTACAGGAAGAGGTGCAATTATTTTTTGAAATTTTGGAACTGTTGTTAAAATCTGCTAAAATTTTAATCTTTATCTATTAGAAAAAATTTCTTCAATAAAGAATAATTGGGGCGGTGGTAAAGATTCGATATATTTTTCTCCACCCAATTTATATTTATTGGCGATTAGAACTACGGTGTACAGCCGGCATACTTAAACTACAGCTGTGCCGCTGTGCACAGATGTCACTCACTCAACGGATAGCTAATTTAACGAAATAAAATTTACTCCTTCATCACAGCCTTGTTTCAAAAAGGGCCGAATAACAAATAAGGAATGAAGTATCCAAACAAGCAGACGTGGTTTTCATCAACAAAATACTGGTTGCCCATTTTTGTTTTGCTCTCAACTAATGATCTTTGTTTTTTAATAAAAGAAATTTAATCTTTTGAATTTTGAGCGAAACAGACATCGGTTGTTCCATATAAAAACAATTTAAGTTTTTTTCTATTTGAATGGCTTGCTTTTTTTTGATTTTTTTCTAGGTACGCTGCTAATTTTCAAAAATCGTGAAACTTAAAAATGGCGGAGCGAAAAAGCTTTCAATTCGAATCCTGTGCCACGAAGTAACAAAAAAATTATATCATTCAAAATATATCTAATTAAGGGTCACAAGCATCACGTGATCCCAATTAATTAACAAGTGACTATTTACAAAAAGCGTACCACAAAACGCTAAATGAGTTAAAGAAAAAGAAAATTATCGATCGGAAATATTTACACTTTTCCTCTTGATAATTTGCATCGTTAATTCAATTCTTGTTGCTTTTTCAACTAATTTTTTGTTTACACAAATATTCAGGAAAATAATTTAAATAATTTTTAATTTTTATATTTACTTTAGCATCTCCTTACCAAAGCAATGGTAATTGGGGGGTAACAACATTTATTTTTTATCCAATTTCTAAAGATCAAATCAAAAAAACGCATCAAAAAAATATTTATCATGGGTTGATAACAATTGTTTCTTTGAAATTCTTTGAGATGATACATCAGTTACAATTAATTTATTTCTTTTTAAATGATTAATTCTGGCGACACAAAGAACATTTTTAAAACTCAAGAAATTCTTGGAACGGTGCCAATAATTAGTACAATCATTCCGATAGTTGTTTGATGAGAAAAAGAACTTACTCCCTCTTCCGAATTGGTTGGTTAGAAATGCTTTAAGCCATAAAATTATCGTCAAACTCCTATCGCGCGTCACCTACATCGCTGCACAGCGAGTTTTGTTTTTGGCGGAAAAGAAAATTTTTGTTAACTGAGTAAACGTCTTCAGCGCAGAATGCGAAGAGAAACCGAGAGGATTATCGCGGCCTAAACCCGGCAATCGCCTGAGTCATAAAACTCGGCTAAAAATAGCACCGGGCTGCTTTTTGATTGTAGAAGAGTTTGACGACGGGGTACGTCCGTCCATGCAGTGACCAAGTATTGAGTCTTGACACTTGGTGGCTCAACCCACAGAGAAAAAAGACCAGTTTTCATTTGTAACTCCGCGTAATATAATTTTCCCCTCAAATAAAACTCAACCCACCATTGAATTGAAACCAGATACATTGAATCACATGAAATGCCACGTGTTGAGGTTTCAAATCATACATTTTATGAATAGAAGAGCCTTTTAACTAATTTAAAACCTCCCCTAAACGCAAAAAGTAATAAATGTGTTGTCCTAAATTGGTAGTTTGAATTAAAGCTCGTTTCCACTACAAGTGTGGAATAGAGTATGCTTTGTTTCTTTAAATTATTTTTTGCTTCGCTTAATGCTTAAGCGCGGTAAGAAGTAAACAATCAATAAAACAAACAAAGAATGCTTTATTCTACGCTTGCAGTAGAAACGAACCTTTAACCACAATCAACATATTGTTGGGTGGATTTTCATGGACACCACCAGCTCACTTACAGAAATGAAGCTAGAAAAATAATTTTAGCAATCGCCTATACAATCACCTTAAAATCATCCCTCAGTTTTTTGTGGTAAATTAAAAATAAACTTGTTTTTTATAGTTATTTATTTGCTTGTTTTTCTTACGATTTCGTGTTCAAAATTTTTTCCATTATAATAAATGGTAATCGAGATAGTAATTGTGTTTTAGAAACCATAATTATTTTATTAACCAAAAATATTTTCTTTTTGAAAAAAACTTTTATTAATATTTGTAATAACTTTCAAACCTTATTCTCGCAAAAAATATTTTATTTTTTAAAGCGTAGGATTACGAAATTTTAAACTTATATTCTTTTTTTTATTTAAGCCTCTTGTCAAACTGTTTGTGACCGGATAAGGGTGTTCATCGATTAGTTTTTAAAATGGGGTGCAACGTAGCCGTACCAGCCCAAAAAAATTTGGGGGGCAATGAAGTTTTGCCCAAATTTTGTGACGTTTGCCCAAATCATGATTTTATAGTACATTTCAAATATGACGAAAAATTGTCCGAGATTCTCAGACGAAAAACCAATTTGGTCCTAAAATCATGGTGATCTCTAAAAAAAAAAAAAAGGTCTTCACCTAAATTTCAGTCATTAATTTTTGCAGATCCTCCTAAATTTCCTGACTTTTCCCAAATTTCTTCTATCGCTGCCCGAAAAATTATGGTTTTGCCCAAATATTTTCTTCTCACTGCCCGAAAAATTTTAATTTTGCCCAAATCTTAGAAACTCGGGGGGGCAATTGCCCCCCCTGCCCCCCCGGCAGGTACGGCTATGGGGTGCAATGTAGTTACCCGGTAATATATTTTTGAGTGAAAATTACTGGGAACCTCATGAAAGCTTTGACCAATACTCAATTAATTATCCTTTGAATGATTAGGGTAAATAATAAACCACTGCTATTGTATATCATAAAAAGTATTAAATGGCTTCCGAGAAATGAAATTTAATTGAACGTCAAACAGACATACAAAGTTTTCAAAAAAATTGTAATTTTTCAAAGTAAGTTTTTTTCGCTGTAAGATGTTTAATATCTAGAAAGAGCATATTATTTACTTTTGCTTTTTAAAATACTGTTTGAATATTTTTTAAAAGTTATGCCATAAACTTTGAGCTACCAAAAAATGATTACTCAAGCCTGCAATCGAAAATGCTAAGGTATTGTTGTCCGGTAAAGAGTATCTTTTTTTTTAATGATTCCGGTAAGAAGTTCTTTATTTATTTTTTGATGACATGGCTGTAACATAAAACTGATCGCCAAGACCACCAAGCAAAGCAAAGTCCTCAAAAATAGTTTTTTCTAAATCATAACAGAAAGAGGAGCACGCAGGTTGGACTGATCCTCGATCAAGACTTTTCTTCCAACTTCTTTTCTCCGTCAGAAACGCTCGAAACACTCAAGCAATCCGACCGCGAACGCTTCAAAGAAACTTTTATTGAGTAAGTTTGAAATCGTTTGGCTGAGACGCAAAAGTGTAATCAGCTTTCATGTCCCCGTGTTCTGTTAAAACAATAATCTTAAAAAGAAATTAAATTAAAATCGACTAATCGCTATGTAAGTGAACTATCTAGCCTGGTGAGCTTAGCGGAACATCCCAGCTCTTGTGTAAAGATTTGGAGAACAAGTTAATCCTTTATCCCCGTGATAATAAAGAAGATAAGTAGAGTAAGAGAGCTCTTAAAACGCTGCTGTTTTTTATCAGGTGAAAGCTCGATCAGATCAAGCATCACGTGACCGCGCGATAAAAGTGACGTCTGTAATGTTCCCTTCAGAAAAACAAGGAAACTATTTATTAAAACCTGAACTTTTTTGCATGTTTAAACTTCAAACAGTTATTTTAGGGAAATAAGTTTATAAATTTTTACCACGATAATTAAGTCAATTAGGTTTATGGAATGTGGACTAATATTTATTCCATAAAGAAAACCCGTATGTAGGACACAGCTGTCACAATGACCACGGATTGAGACTTAAAGGCATTGGAGGTCAAGACTCTGCTAAGATAAGAGTGTGAATTGCTTTGTCATTAGTAATAAATGCTATATCCAGAACAAAGCGCAGCAAAGAGTTCAAAGTCGAGATTCTTCGGAGGAATACTCTGATTTAACTTTTGAGGGATATAAGAATTTGATTGTAAAATAAAACGACAATTGATGTGATAATGTTGTCACAAATATCTAAAAATTAAAATTATGATGCCTTCACAAAAATGCTTTTGTTACGGTACAATCACAATCATGGCACATACCTCGTAAGTGCACCACTGTCCCTTAAAGGGTCAAATGTGAATCTTTATAAACTAAGCCTCAAAATGCGTAATATCACAACTAAAAGCAAGTTTAAAAAAAATTTATTAAGATTAATTAAACATTTGTTTAAATTTTAAAAATTATTCAAACCTTTATATTTTTTAAAAGAAGCACAAATATTTAAGCTTAAAACACCTTAAAAAAGATAGTAACAGCAGACAATGTGACTATTTGGGCCTAAAGGACCTCATCAGTGCTGTAATAAAGAAGTTTTTCTTTCCAATTTATGTTTGATAAAAGACACGTATAAAGAGAAATGACGTCATACACAAAATAAGCAAGAGTAATAGAAAACTAACTAGCTGGGGATAGGGCTATTTTTCTATAGAAAGAAGTTTGTGATAACAGTCTTGAAAAAAATTTTAAGAGTAATTTGTCAATATAATGAACTTGTTCGGCAATAAAGACTGCTACGAATTTTTTTGTATAAGAACACGTCCCAGTTTTTTCGGCTTAAGAGTAAAAAAAGGTGACGATTTAACAAGGTCTACATTATTAGTCCTATAAAATCTAAAAAACGAGAAAACGAATACATATGCCCTTTTGTTTTAAATCAAAAGAAGTTTCGATTAGTATGTTTGAGAAAAATTATAAGAATATTCCGTTTATTAAAAACAAAAGATAAATCTCAGGGACTTGATTGTGAACTTTCATTTGTTTTTTTAAAAGCTTGAATTTTTATCAAGTTTTGGGTAAGAAGACGAGATTTCCGTCTTAGCCACTGGTTATAGAATTTTCATTCTTACATAGCAAGTCATTAGTTCTAAACATGATTCATTGGTAAATATCTTATCAGAAGAACATAAATCATAAACAAACACTAATACGCCAAACTCTCGATCGAAAAACTTTTACTTTTTGATTCGATCAATGTCTTGAGGCTTAATTCAACACAAAAAGCGTTTCCACTAACTAAAGTGCGGCCAGTTATGACTCTATGTTTATATAAACGTTTGATAAAAGAGCTAATTAAGTGAAATCACTTTTTTCTTACTGTGTGGTCTCAAACATTCAAACTTTCAGATTTTTCTTTGAAAAATTTTATTTCGAAAGAAATCATTAAACAGGTTTTTGATAAAACTTGATTTTTGAAACCGTTTTGACAAAAACGTGTTCTTATCATCCGATATCATTCTCATTGTTATGAAATAATTGAGCTTTTATCTTTAACTTGATATGATTGTTTTCAAATTTTGACAGCCATAGGTGTTACTCTATCATGTGATCTCCCGCGTTCACGCAATCGCAGGCTAGAGTAACACCCAGCTATAAAAGCATGGAAGTGATTATTTTAATCTGTTTTCTTGTTTTGAACAAGAATTGTTCGAATAAAAATTAAAAAAGCAATTTCTGCACTTCAAAAAGTTCCAGTTTATACGTCAGAGGTTAGACCTTCTCAGTTTTTTTCCCAAAACGAACGGGATTAAGAGAAAGCAAAAAGCTTCTTTAAAATTTTCTCCGATTTCTCAAAATCTTGGCATTCAAACTTTGAAGTCTTGTTCAATTTCACCTAAAAATTCTCAGATTCTATTGCTAAAAGCAATCACCTTCAGAATATTGTGATTATTTTGTCGCATTATTTAACTTCTAATAATAAACCGGCTTCTTCAGATCTTTAACCGAGATCCTAAGAATTATATTGGACAAGAAGAAAAACAAAACTAGGCTATTAATAGAACTCAATATCTTAGTTTTTTCAAACTGGTAATTAAACTTTTAACTGTTTTTACTATAAGTGCAATGAATAATCAAAGGATTTGTGCTTTCAAAGAACACCAATCAGAACCAATCAGACGGCGCACAGATTACAGCCTTCATCTATGACGTAAATCTATGTAATTCCATTACGTGTCACTAATCTTGAACGTGATTCGTTAATCGGTTTGTGACAGCTCGCATCATTTGGCCGAAGCTGCCAATCACAGATCACTTTGACAGCATCAAACAAGAAATTGCCGCTTACGGCAGATGTTGATCTTATGATTGTCGTCTACTTACGCCGGGCAAACACAGCAACGGTTATGATTATGTTGGTTTCAAGGTGGTTTTGATTTCACTCAAAACAAAGCAGAAGGCTTCCAATCAGACCACCCAGTCAGTTCCCGCCTCCTCCACTTGTTCGGTCACAAATAGTTTAGTAAGTAACATTCACAGAGTGATTCTTACGTTTCACTTTTATTTTAATATGATTTAATTCATAATTAGCATATATATATATAATGCTTTTAATAATGCTTAGTAAATGTAAGATTTTAATAAAATAATTAAATATTTTGATTTAAATATAGGAAATGCTTTAAAAAATCTAAATTTGTATCGTTTTGACACAATTTCAATGAAAAGTGAAAGAACAAAATTTGATTTTTGGTTAAAAAAACTTACAAATCTACATTTGTCACATTCATGAAAACACCAAAAAATAATTTAACCAATGTTAATTTTATTGATTTTTAATGATGCTGTTGATAATGACGATGATATTGTCGTTGTTGATCACGCAGTAAATAATCCAATTTATTTTTATCTCTTCATAAACCGACAGTCTGGCTTGCGTGATGACAAAAAATGTTCAATTATTAATATATTTTATCATCAAAAAAAGAAATATGTCTAAACCAAATTTATTTGGTTTTTAAAAGTTGATGTTGAGTTAAGATAAACTTAGATAAATAGGTAAAATTTTCTTACTTCTTTTAAAAAGTTTTCATATTGCTTTTATATAAATTCGCTTGGTGTCGCTGCTGTCTAGTTTAACATTTAAAAAAATTGTTAGTCCAATTAAGTTATCAATAAAACACTGCGGCTCATTTTTAATCATAAAATAAGAAGTACTTCCCGGTCTATGATTGATCGTCCCTTCAGTTTCCAGCAAGCTGCACAACTCTTCTCTTCTTTCGATTTCACTCTCGCCGGACAGCAACCGACCTGAATGAACGAACAAAACCATTCGTCATCTCTTCCATATTGACGGTTCGTATGAAGCGATGAGGAAGTTGGTTCATTTCGAAAGTCGGGCCTCTCTCCCGGAGTCACTTGTTGAATCGACGTTACATCGATGTACACCACGACACCTTGTCGAGTTTGAGTCAGTTCGAAGTATGATTAATTGAGTCAAGCAGCTCGTGTTTCGTGTAGATGAAGAGAGGCCCATTGAGGAGGAAAAGTTTTTTGGCAGTGGACGTGCAGTTAACTTAATGAAGATATATGAATGGTGACTGCAAGGTTGGAATAAAAATTTCTCCGCATTGATTCGTTTCTTTCTTAGATTCTTCAAACGTGTTACAGGTAGATTGCAAAGGCAAGCTTAACAAAGGCCCCAGAGGTTTTGCGGTAAGTGTAATTTGTAAAAAAAGCAATTAGCTTCTACTTCTGTTGCGAGTGAAAGTTAAGATGTCAATTAAATAATTTGGCTTCGTACCAACCAATTATTACGTCACAGAGAAACATTGCTTTATTGTAGAACTTTTAGTTGCTCGTAATCTTCATCGACAAAAAAAAATTTAATATTGTCAAATTTAAAAAAATTTTTTATCAAATTTTTTTTCAATTCCTTCGAAAGCACAATTCTATTTCACAAAAAGCGGATTTTCACAGCTTGGATCTTTGAAAGCGTTGATTGTACATTTCGGAAATATACTGGGATAAAGGTTAATATTTTTAGGATGAAAGAAAACTAAGTGTCTGCCTTGCGAACGACCGCATGGATGGATATCGGCGTGAAAGTTGCTTTGAAAAAACGTGCGCGGGTCAAAACGCTGTCTGTTCTGACTCTTACTCGGATTTCGGGTAAAGATCGCGCAAGCTGTAAGAAATACCTCGGTCTGTTGTAGCATATGTTAATGTATCTGGCATGCTATTGGCATTAATCAACCCATCTGAGTATCTGTCATTCGATTTCCTATTTCATCGCAAATGAATGCCTTCAATTGTCATTGCAGATTCCGTTTGCTTCAAGATTTGCTATCTCATTTAACTGTCCCGACCTGGCAGACTCTACTAGAGCAAAGACTGTATCCAGGAATTCTTTGTTTATTTTTCGCTTTGCTTTCCCGTGCCTGTTTGATGGATGGTTACGTCAAATTAAAGGAAATGCCTTCATAAGGACTTCATATGCGAGGCTTTATGAAGACAAATTCTCAAACAAAACAATTTCTCATACTTGCTTGCGCAGACAGGCACTCTCAACTTCGATTCAATTGCAATATTTCTATAATTCAGAAAGATCCTAGTTCAAGACTTACACTATAACATATTTTAGACAAAAAAGTTTCCTTGAAAACAAACTTATTAAGGTGTTTGTAAAAAATTAAATGCAACTGTTTAAAGCTAAAAGATTTATGAATAAAATTTAAGATTTTATTTTTGTATTCTACCCACGTGTTTGTTTATGTTTGTTCTTTTAAACTAGCGAATAATACAAGATGGTGGAAAGACTTCGGCTTTAAGTATCATCATAAAAAAACCTTTTCCATTACTCGGCCTTGCTTTCTTTTATCAAAATTTTGATATTAGGCGCAAAGTTAATCAGAAACATTTTTAAAATGCAACTTTGGTTCGTAAACTTTCTTTTTCTTTCCAAATGACGTGTTTACAACATTTCTATCACGTGCTACACCGTTTCAATAAGTGTGCTGGATGATTTATGATTTCAATTTAATTCATTTTCATCGTGATTTAAAATAAACTCAGTAGATTTTGAGTTACAATGTAAAAGAGCTTTGTTTCACGTAACGCTCTTTTCGAGTTTCGATATTCTTTATTGAAAAAAAGTTTATTTAAACTCAACATTTTACTACCTCTGCAAAATTTTTGCATCAGTAAAGCACTTTTATATTTAAAATCAGCTATTTCAGAATAAAAAGTAAAGCCAATATATTCCGAAGCAGTTTATTCAGGACGTTTCGGAATTGTAACTCATTCCATCATCAACTGCGTTAAACTATGTGGTATGTTTCGAAATACATTGGCTTTACTTTTTATTCTGAAATTAGTTAAGCGTTCCAAATTTTATGCTCCGAAATCAGTTGTTGTTTGAAAAGGTCTCAGCGACCAGCTGAGTTCAATAACTGAACATGTTATCATTTTTAATCTTTAACCTGATATGTATGAAATAGATGCCATTGTTAAATACGCTCCTCTAAATTGAATTAGTTAATAATCTAATTCCTTTTAAAGCATTTTTGTGTTTCAAAAAACTTTATATTTGTATTTTTAGTTATTTCTCTAAACTTAAACAATTAGATCTTGGTTGTCTTGGTTGTCTTGGTTGCACCGGGCCTGACATAATAGTTTACATAAAAACATTTTAAACGTATAATTCAAAGGTGTGGCACATCTTTAGAGAAAATTTTGTCAGTGTATTGCATTGCTAAGAGTGTGTATCCACTCACCTGAGAGAAAAGTTGGTAACTTTTAAATAAAAAATTCAATTAATTGCAGGATTTTTCGGCTACACGTTCTTACAAAAGTTTAAACCTTCAAGTAAGCTTGGAAAAACTGTCTTACAGTTCAGAATGTTTTGATTCAACTCTACACAAAAAGCTGGCTACATAGTTATCTTATTTTCGAAGAGTACAGGAAAAAGTTTTACCAGTTTATAATATTTTGAGATCATAAAAAATTGTCCATAATGATGTCAAACTTTTCTTGATTTCAACAGATTGAAAAGCTTTAAACAAAATCCCGGTTTTATCAGGCTGCAAAACCAACTCATTACCCTCATCAATCAAACATAAACTTGCATGGATGGGATTAGTGATTAATTACATTAGAGTTGACATCATGTTGGGTGTTGTACAAGTTGGCGTTTTATTAACACGATCACAGCGTAAAACGTTTTGACCTTCCCGACCAGCAGTTCGTAATCAGTGTCGTTGTGCATGGGATTAATTTGGTTAGTTTTGCTTAAGGTTTCTCACGGCCATCAGAAATTTATTAAAGTCAGATGTACATGTAATTTGTGCACCGTTTCCAAATGAATTGAACAATCGTCATTGATTGCAATGTCTGGTAGAGTTGTTTTTTGTTGAACGGTGAGTCCACTTGTTCACGTTAGAAGGGCGTTTGTAGCAGAATGAAAAAATGGTACAAAGAAGTAAAGAAGAATAAAGTTGTAACTGCTATGTTTTCTGCCTTACACTTTGCTTGGCCTCGCTTTCTAAAACGCTGCTACGGAGATAATTTGATGTGAAGCCAATAAACGTTTGTGATGCACTGTACGAGAGGAGTATAAATGGAAGGTTTCAAAATATGCAGAAAAAACATCTCAATTTTTAACGGTCAATTATTTTCCTGTTTAACTTTTTACAACACTTTATTTGAACTTCATATGTAAAATCATTGAATGCAGCGGTTGAGATAAAGTTTATGTCTTTCTGCATTATAGCTGGAATCATTAGCTTATTAAGAGGTTACTATAGGTTAATAAGAGCACCGGAGGCTAACAGAGCATCAATGGCTTTATGGCAAAATTAAGTTGCACACTTGTTTAGCATCCAATATTATATCTTGAAAGTTTATTCTTTTTCTTTTCTAAGTTTAAAGCTATAAATTTCGTAAAAATATTCGATATTAAAATCGACACAAGCCAGCATCTATGTGTTTAAAGCCATTGTACTCATATAAGATTTGCTACTATGGTAGACATCTTATCACTTTTGAATACTGAGATTAATTGAAAAACACATGGCTTAGAAACGATTGCAGTTTATCTTTCAAACATTTATTTAACAAATACAAAGCTTTTTTTTTAAATAAATCATAAGTTTGTCTAACAAGCTGATTAGCATTTGCCTCCAGGTTCTGAAGTCGGAAAGAATTCTCCGAAGATTTTTAAAGAATTCCCAAAAAAGCCTTCACCTATTCAAAAATTTACGGCTCTGACTCCGAATCCATTTATTCCGGCTCCGCCCTAGAACGTGCAACTTCGGCGACTCCGACTCCAGAAGTTTGAGAGTCTAGTTTAAAGCGGAGTCTCTAAAAGCAATAACGGCTCCTGGTCCGGCATATTTAAAAATCACGCCGATTTTCGAGTCCGACTCCACTAAATCCAAAGAAACGAATCCGACCCTCTCTAAAATATGCAACTGCTTGCTCCAATCACATAGTCAATCTCATTGTTGCATTATCTCATGTTCTTCAATGATACAGTCGGCATGTCAATGCATTAAGGATATCTGCTATTTGATTAAACGATTAGCATGGTAATACTTAATTGTCCAACTTCAATTAAAATTTTTCTATCCTCTTACAGCGAGTGAAGTACTTTATAAGTAAATTCATGTTGCGTTTGCTGAGCGACTTTTCACAAAATGACTTTTTCGAAAACAACAGCAGCCCAACACTATTATGCCGCAAACTGAAATGAAGGGTGAAAATTACCGGTAATTGTTATTCTTTTAACACGGGTAAAATTCAGTTAGAAAATAGGCCCAATTAAGTGATCAAGTTTGGTCCGGATAGAATACACAATCTATACCTTCCTAGTATTATTTTTTTGATAAACATGAGTTACAAAGTTTATAAGTCTATATGCTATCCAGCAACAAAGGATAAACCAGTTCTGTTTTGAAAACAGAGTTTCTTGATAAAAAAACGCTTGAAGAAGGTTAAGAGACGCATTCTCGTGCACTTATTTTTTTGAATAGAAGATGTCACACAGAATAAAAACAAACTGTTGTTTGTATGCGGGAGTACTTTGTCTGCCTTTAAACTTATTTTTATCTGTGAAAGGAAACTAAACTCGGCTGCTATGATTTGGTTATGTCACACGTTTGAACTTAAACGTCATAATCACGTTAAAACATCGAAACCAAAGGAAATTTAGGGAGAAAGACTCCGGAACTCGTCTGCTTTGGTTTAAGCAGTAGTTCCGGTTTTGAAATCGATAGCTTATCGTCTTGTTGGGGCTGGGGGCAACCACAAAAACTTCCGGCGTTTTCGGGGACATGATGAAAAGTTTTGTCTGTTGTTGTCACGGCAACGTAGCGTTTGTGAGCGGATGTAAGCGATAAGGCGTCCACGATATGGTAATAATGAAGCGCAGTTCCAATGCACTTAAAAACTCGTTAGTAGCGTCCGTGAAAATAATGCAGACAGCGCAGCAGTGGCGGGCTAGTGTTCGACTCACTCAGTCAATTATGACTGCGCAGAAAGAAAAATGGATTTGCTCTTGGAGGAGTGCCAAGACTTGGTGTAATGTCAGTGCATAAACCTGAATGTAAGTGTCCAGCATCAACACCGGTGAAGCAACTGCTCGCTGATCAGTCAAACGTAGAAACAAACTTGGCTTCTGTTCCAAAGCTTTGTTGTCCTTAGTTTATGCTCGCGCTTTGCCAAGCGAAAGTCTCCTTGGATGATTTATGATGTTCATTACACTTCGTTTATAGCAATTAGCTATTTATGAGTGTTAGATCAGAATAGCCGGGCCAAGAATTTCTATCATGTAATGGACCGAGTTAAAAAGGAAAATAACAAATAATATTGGAGAACGAAGCTTAATTCAGCAAGTGATTATTCGGTTTACGTCAAAGAATAATTCAAAAGATTAAATTTCCACCAAAATAATTGCGAAAAATAAGTCTAAGCGTTGAAAATCCGCTACAAATTAAGCCTAAATTAAAGCAGCAAAAATTTTTTTCAAATTACTAAAATCTTCGCAAATAGAAAATATTTTATTGAGTGTCAAAAATGCCCAAGTTTAAATCAGAATTAAGAAAGCTACTATTGTTTTTAGGGTGAATAATTTGAGAAGGGTTTTTTTCACTGTGTGAACTTGAAAAAACTTCTTATTCTTAAAATTTTAAAAAAGGTTGGATCAGATTTCCTTTGGAAATTTCAGCGACTACAGCAACACGTTGCGCAAAAATGTGAAATTTTACAAAAATAAGCGGTATTTTTATTCGTATTTCATGCATGCTGTGTCTGAGTTAATTTTTCTGATTCCTTTTAACTATTAAAGTTTGTTACTAAAAAAATGTACACCGAATTTGTTTCCTGTATCTAATTGTCAATTAGGCTGAATAACTTGTGACTAAAATTTTAATAAGTGCCAACTTCAGTAAAATACTTTGAAGGTTTTCATTTTTTCATACTGACAACATAATCTGTTGTTTACCATTTGTTAATTTCCTTTGCTGGTAATTTTCTAAATTCAATTAAAAGACAGGTTTTGTAACAACAACAATGCTGCCGATTTATAAACAAAAAAAGTTTTTCTTTTTTTTACTTGAACTGTTTCTTGTGTGTAGAATTTGTTTCGCTGCACAACAGAAAGATTTGCTTGAACTGAGATAGATCCTTGAATCTCACAATAAAAATCAATTTAGTAAGCGTTTATAGTCGAAACGAAATGACAACGTCGCCGGCGAAAACCTTTAAAAAGTATATTATATTTTTAGCACAGTTTCTTGGTAAATGTAATTGTGGAATTTGCTAGCTGGAAGACATATAACCTTGATGGAGGCCAGGGTGAGTACTGTGCGTTGAGTAGTTTTAAACATTTATGAATCTTTTATGATTGTATGGCCTCAAAAAAGATGTGATAAATTCTGTTGCACAAGTAAAAAGTGAGTTTAAAGTGCAGTGCGAGTATATGATAAAAAAACTTCATATCACTTTTATTCGATCTGCAAGTTTAAATAATAATAAAAAAAATTTGCTGAATAAGTGAAAGCTAATTGTGATGCAAGATTATTCGATTACCTCCTCTAACAGAAGGCGCTAATTAGAAAAAATTAACACTTTGTAAGCGAAAAACTTTTGTTGCTGCTAGTACGTAGATCAATACACATTTATACAAGTGCAGCAAAGATTTATGGATTGACTATACCTTTTCTTAGGCAGTACAAAAAATTTCAAATATGGAATTTTTTATTCAAAACAGTTTCATATGTGTTATTTAAGTTTTTAAAGTTTTTTGAGGGTCTGAACAATCTCTTAAATAGAAATAGATTCTCAAAATATATACCTTCGGAGTGCAGTTATTTGCTCATATTTAGTCAAAACAAGTTACAGAATTTTGAAACTTGTTTCCTTTCCTTTTCTCCAAGCCAAGCTTTTTAAAACATCGTCGTCAAATATTGTATCACAAAAATGATGTAAAGTAAACTACTTAAGCTGCATTAATTTGCTTGTAAAAATATTGTTTTATCGAATTTTTGTCTCAGTAAGCTTCAAGTTGGAAAGTTTTTTTCTATTGTAAGTGATCTAAAATATTGCAACGTTTACTAAGGTCTTAATGTTTTATCCGTAGGCTTATTAGGGATTAATTTCAGATGACAATGTTCATGTTTTTTGGCTTTAAAAAATTTAATAATAATCTTGTTAGATTTTTTAGCATTTATAATAAGATTATATTCAATCTATTAAACTTTTTTTATCTCTTTTATGTCAGACAATAACAGCAAGCTGAGTGAATTCTAATTAATAAAAACAAAACAATTAAGTATAACAAGTGTTAGACACCACAATAGCGTCATACATCAAAAATTGTCACCATAACAAAGTAAGCTTAAATTCACAGAAGGTGTACGGCTAAGTATAACTTGACAGATTCGCAGAAAGCATATGGTCGAATTGTTATGTCATCAATGCCTTTTTCTCACGTCATTCCCGCACAGTCAGAATTTGAGATAAGTTTATTTGAGCAATATTTGAGAGACTTGTCAGTGTTAGCTGGCTACTTTTCTTTTTCATGGCCTAGCCAATAAGAAATGTTTTGATTTTGAAAATCAGTATCTGTATTTTTCAAATATTTTAGTAAATAAGCAATATGAAGAGGTGACAGAAGTTGTACGGCAGTATTATAAATAAAAGACTTATTGTTTGCAGCTTTGTTCAGTTCAATGTGGCTAAAACTTAATTGTAAAGAGATTAGAATAGAAGCATCTTTACATGCGAAACTTTGTTTTTCGGATCTACAAGCACTAATATTGTGAAATTGTATGTTTATTAAGTCGATTATCGTGGCTCTGATTGCATGTTTGTAAAATTCGGCCGTGTTTTTCAGATTTACTCAGCCTGTTAGTTACTAAATCAAATAGCTGCCACATTACCTTAATTGTGTTTTGCAATATTTACTTCAAGAGTTTTTTTATTATGGCTGCTGCTACTTGCGTAAGTGTATTGTAAAAACGTAAAAATAATTATACAGAGACACAGTCACTACGACTCTTAATCTTTTTGTTTTAAAAAAATCTTTTGTAAAATTTACATTTGCGAATAAATTATTATCATTTGTTTTTTTTATTCTTAACAGCAATATGACGACACAATGGGACACTTTGGTGCAATGAGTGACCTCAGAGATATCGGCAGTACCACATCGGCGTCATCGGGACTTTACGCCGAGGATTTAAACCGATCGATTCCGCAAATAAACCATCTTTCCCACGGGCCTGCCCAGGCCCCACATTTTAGCAGCGCTCCCCCAACAACAACTCCATCCATGCATCCGTTGCCCAGTAACCAGGGATCTAGCGATGTAAGTGAGCGGATGAACGACTCCGAGAAGCACGTGTTGAAGAGAGACAAGGACGCGATATATTCGTGAGTGGTTTGCTTTTTAATAGCGCGCAGCAATTGCCTCAGTGCATTGAGATATGAGATGAATAAAGACATTTTTGAACCAGCCAATTTTCTTGTAGTCAACTCAAAAAGGCTTCCAACCGATTGAAAATGCATTCGGTCGACTACTAACTGAATATTTCGACTTAATTGCAAATCGCGCTTGTTCGGGTCGCTCTGTTCTAATAGAACTTTGGGACTATCCTGCAATCAGTCTAGTTATGAAAATCAGTCCATAAATCTAGTCATAATATTTCCGCGAAGGATTGTTGTTCTGGTTTGGTAAACAGAAGTGGATATCACCTTGACGCTCTGTCTAATTTCTTCTTTAATATCATTAAAAAACGTTTTGAAATTAGAACAGTTTTGTTATTTTTATATGCTTTCTGTTCTAAAAAAGGACTCAACAATATTTTAATGAAAAAAAATTGGAAAATTCAGTAACTTTTTTCAATTTAAGATCACTAAAGTGAGACAGCAAAATGGCGTCGTTTGGTAAAGTTCAATTTTAGAGAGTATCGGTTCAAGTCGAAGAAGCAGCGATTTAAAAAATGGCGGGCTATCTTACATACGGATTTCCATTCCAAACTCTTGCAATTTCATGCTTTATATTTTTTTGACACGGTTTCTATAAAACGAAGTGAAACGTATGTGATATAGTGAAAGTCCAAAAACGTTCTCTAGGCTCCCTGTGTTTAGTTGATTCAAAGTTAGTCCGAACAAGATGCGTAGATGGAGCTATTTTAATCGTTGATCAAAGATATTAACTCGCCACGAATGATCTATTCCATAAGTGTGCCATTTGCTCCGTATTTCATTTCACAATAAGATTAGCAGTTACACTATAAAGTTTTCACGACACTAAAAATCATTTAAAGTGTTTCTGAAAGTTTTAGCTGAAACGAAAACTCCAAAACGTTTCATAAAAGTAAAAAAAAAAAAAACTAAAATAGTTAGTGGCTTTCAAAGTGGACAGAATTGAAAACTCGACCACGATAAGCGCTCCCGCTGCTTTTGGAACGCTAACAGAGTGATTAATCATTTTTTGACATTTTGTCCTGCTCTATTGTTTTCTTTATGTCTTGATAATGATGACCCTTCTATTTGTAATTAATGAATGCCAATTCGTAAGCGTGCCGTCTCACTTCTTACCAAGCGAACCTTGTATCGATCTTGTTTACATCGATTAATTCTATTTTTTCATATAACTTTTTTTTATTAGTTATACAACTTAACATAAAACGTTACTTTTTAGTAAAATAGCATTTCGCTATGTAACACAAATTTTGAACAATTTTTTTGCTTAAGTGATTTTGAATTTTAAAATCTTGAATAAAGTAATCATTTGAAATGTGTAGAAAATTATTATGAACTATTCGCTTAAAATATAGACGTTCTTTAAATTTCGAGTTTGTGTTTTGAACTCATTACAATTTAAATTTTTTTAAACTTAATTAATAAAAGAAACGTGTTGGTGACGTTATAAAAATTTGAAAATAATTAATTATTTTCTTTTAATATTTACATTTCTTGTTTCTTTATACTTACTTTAATTAAAGAAAGTGCAGTTAGAGTTTTTCAATGAACATGTTCTACCTTAGGCAAAGGTTTGGTTTTTTAAGGCTTTTCGTGAAAATGTTCCTTCTGTTTTTTCCGCGATATTGAATGCAATGACTTGTGTAAAGAAGTAGCACTGTAATAATTAATGCGTTTTTTCGAATAAGGATTTACAAATAAGTATTTTATCGAGAAGAATGTTTTATTGAACAATGCTAGATCTTGTCTTGGTGGCCATTGGGCATTGTCTAGTTATTAGAAACCCCGAATAAATGCTTGCATTACATTGAACGAAATTACAAATACATAAATAATTAATCTTAACGTTTTTGTTTCAATTATGTTTATTCCGACACATTTTATAAAATTTTATTAAAAATTGATGTCTAGCTGTTTTAAGGTTTAAAAAGTTTTTTTTAATCTTCTCCAATTTATTTTTGTGTATTTTACAATGTTGGTCTTTAGTGACATTTTGAAATTGTTTTTGTTTAAATCAAAACAAATCTTTTAATCAAGGGCACTAACTCTTACAACGCAAATACCTCCTTTTTCCGAATAATATTTAGCATTTTTAGATTCGTGTTGTGATTAAGAAAGTTTTCCATATTTATCCATTCACCGTGAACCTCTTTCCTCGCTTAGTTAGCAACGTTAAAAGGGGTCGCTTAGCCACCTTCAAGCAACACGCTGCCTGCGGGAATATGTAAATCTCAAATTCCTCCGTTGTCATTCCAACCTGATCAACTCGTGTAACCTGTTGGACTATATTGCTGCATTGCGTCTGGCGTGAAAGGTCCATTTGAACAACGTGTTGCTTCTTCTCAAGCGGAGTGATGCAAGCATCATAGCATGCAAGATATTTTTGGAAATTACTACGCAAAAAACTGCTTAAACAGCGATGGCAAAGATAAGATTTTTGGTTTTTGGCGAAGCTGCATGATCTACTAGAATTGTTTTATAATTACTTTCTTCAGTTTTTGCCGTTCTCCATGTTATTTGAGTTTGTGTTGATAGTCCTCAATGTAATTTATGATAGGTTTAACACTTGGCGCATATCTGCACTTAAATAGATAGACAAATGTCAAGTTTTTTATGCAATCTTTTTTAACACTCTTCAGGTCACCAAGCATTTTGAGTGTGAACTAACATAATCTCAATTTCTTTTAACTTAAAATTTGCGGTGTTTTGTTGATTAGTTTGTTGAATCTATTTCAGTAAGATGAAGTTGTCAAACAGACATTAAAATATCTCCATCTAAAATTGTCAAAAGTTTTGTCAGAGCTTTCGATGAAATGCATAGCGAATTAATAACCTTATTAGGCCTAATTTATTTCATCATTTTCTCAAACTAAATTGTTCTTAGATATATTTTTCATGTATTTCTTACCGCGATCACTACCAAAAACTGCCATGGCGCGTTAATTCTGTGTCTATAATATTTAAATTGAGCGGATGCTCAGACTCTGGTACCATTAGATTTTGTTGAAAACTTTTTTACAAAACTTTATCGCGGAATAATAACTGAGGTTTGAAAGAAAATGGGATGAGAAATAGTAATTGGCTTTTATGACAATTCCAGCAAGACGACCACGGTACAACATAAATCTCTCAAAATTGTATTCGGACCTTACGCTTTAAATCAAAGTATCAGAAATTGTTCTTCGGTTTAAACAAATGCGTTTGAACTTTTTTGAAGCAAGTTCTGCTAATGCAATTGATCTGCTTGTACGATGGGTCGCAACTATGTAAATATTCTTTAAAAAAGGTGTCAAATCTTTTTCTTGGAAAATATGCGAACACCAAGATCTTGTCACCCAGTAAGTTAGCCTCACACGAGCCAAAATCTTTCGGTTGTACTACTTGGATCTCATGTTTTTCGGCTATTATTAACTCTCAGTTGATGGGCTTGGTTATATCGACGGTTGTGTGGCTATTTTTGTCTCACATCAATTGCTTGGTTGAACTTAATTTTTCAAGGCCAGGATGTTGGATTGATTTGTCATAATGAAGATTGATGACCTTTCAATTCGTGTTGTATTTCTTAGAATTTAGTCACAGCTTTGTAGAAAACGAAAAAGTGTATACACAGTAAAAAAAATACTTTTTTGTATTGGAATACACATAAAACTAAATAAGAGAAATTGGAATACTAAATCGGGAATATTATATTGGAATACCCATAAAACTAAATAATTCTATTGAATTGACTTTTTTATGAACTGTCCCTTAAGTTCATTGAAATACGTGAAATTTATGAACGGTTTCTTGTTTAAATAGAAAAGTGTGGCCAAAATAAATCAGCATTAATCAATTCAGGCACCAAAGGCAGGTGGTCATATTGCGTACTGCATCAATAAAAATGTTTCGCTGGGAAAATAGCAATAGTGAAAATGAGTTTATTTATGTATTTCTGAAAAGGCACGAATAGAAACTTTCTATGGTTTCAGTTGTAATTTTAGCGTTTTCGTTTATATTTTGCATTAAGAATGTTTGGAAAGCTTTAACAAGAAGATATCTCGACTCAAACTCGGAGTTTCTTTGCTGAACTTTTTATCATGTATTTCTAAAAACTCTTTACTTTTTTTCAGACACCCATTATTTCCTCTATTGGCTCTTGTTTTCGAAAAATGTGAGCTAGCAACGTGTACCCCTCGCGAATCTTCAGTCTCTAGTGGGGATATTTGCTCCTCAGAGTCGTTCAACGAAGACATAGCTTGCTTCGCCAAGCAAGTGAGTTTTTTTACTTAAGAGCAAGGATCTCTAAAACATATTCTTGTTTTCTGTACAAGCAAAATTTTCTGGAGTCTCTCTTTGAAGGCTATTTTTTGAACTTTGCAGATCCACGATCGTCCTGTCACAATTGACCAGTCTAATGAGCTGGACAATCTGGTGAGATATTCTTACTTTTTTTATATGATTAAAAAGTTCGAAAATGAATTTTTTTCCCATGATTTATGAACGGTTTTATTTATTAAAAAGTCGTTTCCTGCCTTCTCGAAGGCATTTTTGAAAAAGTTTTGACGGTACGAGTAAAAGCACTTGTGATCAGAAATCCTCCTGGTGATAAGGTGTTGCAATCAATAAGCTATAAGCGTAATTGTATTTGACCCCACTTCTCAGAAATCCGCGAAAACTTTCCTATTTTCTTTGATTGTGGCATATGCTTTTTTTTACTTTAGCTCCACTCAAACTTATCCTTTTGTCTTCTTTTTCATTTATTTCAATTGCTGTTTACTTGTTGCACCTTCTTTCACGTGACGCAGCCACATGATTCGAGCCCATCGCAACCTCCCATTGCGTGAGTTCGTGACCAAACAGTTTATTTCTCATCCGCACCTCGACTAAAACGAGATCGGACTGATTCGAGGCTTCAACGTCACATCGACAACAACACTCTCTCCGCTCCTTTCCAATTTAACCCTGCTTAAAATAGAATCGCTACCGGCTGATTGCAGGGCAGGCTGCAGCGCGACATAGCAGTGACCTTGGCACCTCATCAGCACTTCGACGGGCTGGTGTCTGTATTTACATGCAATAGTAATGACGCCTATGCCCTGGTTTCTGTTTTTTTCAAAGTTTCTCTTCTCAATCAGTGGTTTCCGTTAGAAAGGGCAATATTAATGTATGCACAATTCCAGCGTCGTCCATAGGTTTGCATTTATTTGTCGTAGTAATATAATGAAAATTGATTGCGACAAATTAGTTTGAGACAAACTTTCGCATATTTGCGGGCTTGGCAGTAATAATTATGTTATTTTTTCAGATGGTTTTGTCCATTCAGGTTTTGAGATTTCATTTGCTAGAACTTGAAAAGGCAAGTAGAAAATGGTTTCTAATAGTATTTATGAAACTGCACTTATGAAATCGTTACTTTGTGCAAATATAACGCAGTGTATTGCTTGCAGAGTTTGAAAATGTTTTGAAACTTAGTTCCTCTTTTGTTTTTTGCATTTTATGTTAAAAAGCAATCGAAATTTTTTTCGTCCTTTTTCTCAAAGACTTGTTAAAAAAACAAATTCGAATATGTTTCAAAAAATGTTATTTTCTTAACATCGTAGGACTGCTTTTTTCAGCGTTTAATTGCTTAGCAATCTTAACTGTCAAATGGGACTCAACAAGGCAAAACTAGTAGATGTTTATTTTTATTTGATCTTGCTTTGTTCCGCCAGTTCCAGACCGTTCATTGTAAAACAAAGAAGAACTCTAATTAGGGTTGTTCTGTTTTCTCAGTTTTCAAGTGTTTGCTGATTTTTGTAATTTTCCGCTCATAATCGTTGCTTAAATGAGCGAGTCTCTCGCTTTTGCAGGTCCACGAGCTTTGCCAGAACTTCACGACACGGTACATAAACTGTTTGAAAGGAAAGATGCCCGTCGATTTGGTTCTCGATGAAAGGGAAGGGGAACTCCCATCAAAATCCGAGGTCGAGTCGGCTCGAACTTCAATGGAACAGGTTGGGATTATTTTATGACTCGCAAATATTTTTCTTCAATCATTTTCGGCTCGAAAGTCTCCGGGCAACCAAGTGTTGGGAGTTGGACAAACACGCGGACAAGTCCAATAAATCTGTCTCGATCGCTGCGATGAAATCTCTTTTCTTTCTATGAGCTTTTAATTGGCAGCTTTTCCGCTTGCTTTTTATAATTTGATGACAGATTTTTTGATTGGAAAATTCTAAGATTTATATTCTTCCAGATGGTGAAAGTTTTCAATGAACAACATTCTGTTATCAAGTTCATTTCGTCTTGTTCCTCACGCGAACGTTTTGCCTCATTCTTTCACATTGTAGACGAAATCAAAGTAGTTAAATTTGGTTTATGGTATTAAAACAAATACAATTCTATTTATTTCTAAGCAAATGCGTCGATCCCACTGGTCGGTCCATTTCAATTCTATTCTTTCCAACAAGCGTAGATCAAAATCACATAAAGCGGTAAAAATAATTCTGCTGAATCAACTTATCAATCAGATCATGAACAAGAGGGCTAACCTACTCAACAAACTGTTCCATTCTGGCGCCAGTTTGGATTCTTATTTTGTTAAATGGTCTATCCTGTCGCTTTTCACGAATTCATATAACGTGTTACAGCTAAAACAGCAAAGTGGTATTAAAGCCAAATTGATTTTTTATATTTCCATAAGAATAAGCATAAGGTTTCATTTGTTATGAATCGATTATTTTTCATTTATTTTGCCTACAAGTTTTTAATCCCAGAAACACTACTAATGTCCCAAACAAATCCTTTATGTTTCCAATCACACGGTTTTTCAAAAAATTTGGTAATTAAATATGTTTTTTAAAATGTCTTCTTGCTTTCAAGAAAAGGGATAAATCATTCGACGTAAACAAGGCATTTAGCTTGACCCAAACCGTCATTTAGTTCGTGGGGCAACCAATTTTTCAGTTATTCAACATCAAAGCAACAGGCTTTTGCGGGTGCGATCTGGGATTTATCAAATCCGTTTAGCTGGCAATAAAATTAATTAATTGGTGGAGTCTTAGCGCTTCGATTACTGCCGAGTCTTGCGTTTTCGCGATTGAACGTAGCAAGGTGTATATCAATTTTTGCGGTATCGCTACATGTTCACAAATATTTACTTTAACCCTGACGTGTTTGGATAAATTCTGCCAGAGCTCTATTGCCGCTGATTGCCCGGGCTAATTATTAATTCTCGATCTTAAAAGAAGCCGCCGTTTGATCCTCCCCGCTCTTGCTCACCGTGTGTGCGAGACTGACCTCCGTCGGCGTTTTGTGCGAACGTGCGAACTGCCCGCATGCTTGCCAATTCAGTGACTGTTGCTGTTATGGATGCTGCTTGTTTTGCTGGCGTCCGCTTTTTCTTGGGTTAGTTTTCCAAACTGTGAAAACCTTTAGGAAGCTTTACCTTAAATCATAAATTTGCAAAAATGTTTAGTCGTTTTTTTTCATGTTTTATGATAAGGGCATCTGCTTTGCTAAGGCAATATTTGAACTGTATTCTCTAATTAAACGAAACAGTCATTATATTGTAACATCCATGATTACAATATGATAAATCTTGTAATTTGTTTTGTCTTACAAAGCATCTTTATAATATAAAAGCACTCTTAGTCAATTGCCATAATTTTCTGCTTGCACCTCCACCCCGATTGGAGACTTAATACTTAGATTTTAGATCAATATAACTTGTCCCATACAGTTTTCCATCGCTACTATTTTGGCCTGACTGCCTACGGGTTCATTATGTTCAATCAAACTTTTATTTTTGATTTACTCTTCATTCCCACTTTGAACGTAGGGCTTGTTTCCACAACGAGCGTTGGCTGGAGTATTTTCTGTTTGTTTTATTGATTTTTTTGCTTCCTATAACGCTCAATCAATACAACAAACAAAGAATACTTTGGTCAACGCTTTTAGAACAAACGAGCCTTAATACTCTGTGCAAGGTAAGTTTTATGAGCACACAAGCAGAGTCAGAAAAAACTTCCAGTTCTAATTGTGCTTCTGTCAATTTGTTTTTAATTCTGGGTTTATCGTGATTGAATTGTTCTGGCACTCAAGTAATCGACAGCAACACCAAAGTGATACATATACAACGTATTGCCACGTTTAGTTTGCATTGAAGAACATAAAGGTTAGATTTAGCACACTTCCAAGCCGTGGCTACTTTTAACTCTTTAATGTAATGTTTCTAAGGCGATTGGTTGACATATCCGTTGTTTTCCTGCTAAATAATAAAACAAAAAAAGATACGAATTATTGTTAATTAAGCTTGTTATGATGAGCAATTGGTTAAATTTTTTCTTAAATAGTAGTTATATGTCGTTCTCTCGGATGTGCGAAATTGAATTTACATTATTTGACGTGCTGGAAAAAATTTGGACTTAGTACTTGTATGTTTGTATTTGCTTACGCATTTTCTTATTGGTTTTAGAAAGCCATGATGTTTATTCAGATAAGAATTTCGCTGCATCACACGCCTGAATATTTAATGTTACCGTCTTAGTGCCTAGCCTTAGCTTTGCATTATTTATGACTTTTAAGAATTATAATAACAACATGAGGTGTTAAATCTATAACTTTTATTAGCGACACATTTCTGACTGAGAATAGCCTTAGGCTCTGTTTTAGCGCTGGCTGACCGGTGTGAGAGATCCAATCGAATGACCACTCTGTTCACGTAATCGAAAACCTTTCAGTTTATAGCTTTCACTATAATTTTGTAACAGCTTGTATTACAATCTTTCTCACTTATGATTGTTTATATGAGTATCCACCAATAAGCCCACGCAGAAGTTGATTGTTGAGATTGACCACACACACGCTTTTTCAATAATTGGATAAAAAGTTTTTCGGCTTCTGTTAAAATTTTCAACAGTTATATAACTTTGAAAATGATGTAGATAAATCCATGCAACGTTGGGTCTCTTCATTACATTTGGTTGATTAATTTATGGCGGAGTGCTTGTTCTAAACGGTTGCATGCCTTATTCAGAATTTATAAAAATATCTTTTTTCTCGCTCTTTCCAATACAAAACTCTCCTTTTTCTCGCCTTCGATCTTTTTTATCACCTCTGTGCAGCCTCTGACAGTTCGAACCAGCGGCATTCTTCTGCGCCTCGCCATCAATCAGGTGGCTGCGGCACAGGTGTGATTCGGTCACTAAAACACTGTTGTTGATATGTTTAGAATAGTGAGATCGTATCTATCTCTGCCAACCACCACTGCTTGCCCACATTCTCGGTTTTCAGTGCATGTGAAAATAAAACAATTCGTTGAGTTTTTTGTTTATATTTTTAGTTGTTTGAAAAGTAAGCATCGTTTTTGTGCTCAAGCAATTTTTTCAATAACCTCCTCTATTTTCTACTTTATTAACTTACTGAATTTCATTGTTTGTTTTCCTACTTTATTGGTTCGGTTCAATTCCATGTCTTCATTGACATAATGAAGAGACAATATCAAAACACCAAAGCAAGAAGATTTTATTGAGTTATTTCAAATTACTTTATCAATTGAAAAATTTTAAAGAGGATCAGAGTATGATGCTATCACAATCTTTTCTGTGCCTGGGAGAACCAAGTAATTGATCTTAATTATTTTTAGGGTTGACTATGAGCCTAAGCAGGGATAAAAAAGTATTTAAAAATTTTTTCAGCTCTTTTCATTTCTCTTGTACTTAAAAATCCATCAAAAAATTTTTATAATAACGAAAACTTTCACTGGAAGCTAAAATTATCTGAATTATATTCAAATCAAAATGATTTTTTTTATAACATAGTTTTTCTAATTTTAAATCTCCTCGCAGACAAACTTTCTTTTCTAATTTAATACATTTGTTGAAACCGACTTAAAACTTTTGTGTTTTTTTTTGCAGCTGTGCTTAGTGTTAACAGCTGGTATGTAAACGTGTAATATTTGCTTTATCTAATTAAACCAACTCATTAAGAAGGCATTAAAGTTTATGCTTTTGTATTAGCTGGTTTACGCTATAAACTATAAAGAACAGCTAATTAAATGATAAAATCTTTAAAGTGTGAAATGATAACTTTCTGTATGTGTGATGTTTGATTAAGCAGCAAAGCTAATTGTTTGGTCTTCTTAAAAACTGCTGTTACTTGTTTCTTTAAAAATTGTGATTTATTAAATCTACCCTTCACTTTTATGTCGTAAACAACTTTACTTTCTATGCTAAAATGACCTTTACTGTGGATTTCTGGTGTGCTGGTTTTTAGAATTTGCTAACGAATTAGTGGCCGCTTGTTTTTGTATGAACACAGTGAATATTACGTTTGCGTATGTTCTGGTTCATTCGATGTCAACCTTTTTCTAGGTTTAAGACAAAGTTGCTTAAACTCGTGGCTGGATACATATGTTTCTGTGCTTCCGATTGTTTCAAGTATAAGATTTGTTGTTTCAGAATCATATTTAGAATTAAAAAAATTAAGACACTGATTTTACGTAAAGATTCAATATTCTGCGTCATATATCATCAACTAAAAAGTGACTTTGTTCTCTTTTCTTTGTGATCAGTTTAGTTCATGACAGTTCGCAGCTAAACTGAATCAGTCAGTTTCGCTTTGAACCGCCCTCCCATGATGCAGCTGGATAACATCTGTGACGTCTACTTAATTTATTTCTTTTACAAGAATAAGAAATATTATAAGCAAGCACGTGACCGAAAATTCAAAAGCTTGGGTTAGGGGCAAATTTAGGGTGTATTATATTTTTAATGGCCGCTTATATTTTCTTTGATAGTCAAAGAACAAACCAATAATGTTGATAATGATGATGATAATACGTCAGCAATAAAATATAGAAAAGCAGTTTTGTTTGAATTGAAATAGATTTTCTTAGCGTCATCGTTCATCATTTTTACGTCATGCAGTACTTCGGCCAAGAAAATTCGTCCTCTAATCACTTGCCTCACAACGACGTTATTCAAAGGGGAGGAATTTCCTCTGTGGCAACAAGTCACTCTCATCAATCCTCGTCCCATGGTCAACCCCCGCAAGGATCTGCCCCTCCTCCCAGTAGCGAGAGCGCAAGTCCCACAGGTGAACATGAACGCTTAATTTGGATCGAAATCTTGTTTAGGGAGTTAACATTAGAAATAGAGTAAATTTAACTTAAAATAGTTGTGCGTTGTTCTAGCTTTCTTGACGTCAAACTATACACTTATTCGATGATTATTAATTGTTATATTTTTTCCGTTACATTTTAATTTTAAAAACTCATTTAAATTAATATTTTCCTACTACTGTGCGTATTTAAAGATAAAATATTTTTCTTGAGTCAAACCAGTAAACAAAATTGGTCACTTCAACGTCGCATATTCATATAATTTTGTTATTGAGATAAGCATAAATCTGGTTTTTAGACTTAGTTTTACCGATGCCCTCTCTCACCTGGAATGATTAAAACTTTTATCAAAGCATTATGGAAAAGCCTCCTAAACCGCAACATACCCTTACTGTTTATCGGGAAAGAACAATTTTATTTTATTTGTGATATAAAACTTTGCTATTCTAATTTTTACATTTCGTTCATTAAAACCTTTTCATTTTTAATTAATTACTTTTACGTATGTCGGGTTATTTGTTTAAAATAGATTACGAAAAATGTTAAATTGTTTTATTTTTGGAAATTTACTACAATTTTTTAAAGTTAGATTGTAATTTTTTCTTAAAAGAGTGTATTTTAACAGAAATGTTGTGTTCATCTATTTCTGGATAGACTGTTCAGAATTTTCTAGTTTTATTTATGGTGGAGTACTTGTCAGAATTTTTTAGTTTCTATGGTTAAGATTAGAAAAAAATGTTTGTAAATGTCATCAATTAGCCTTAACATCGCAAGTGACAATTTCTGTCGTCCAGGGTAATTTAAACTATTTAAAACTTCAGCAGAGAATGTTTTATATAATACAGTAGCTACTTACGGAAGCTTGCTCGAATAAATTAAAGTTCTGGTGCCAAAAATTTTTACTTTCAATCTCTTGGTTCCCATTTTTTGATTTTTAGGCTGCTCGAAGTAAGAAAATGAAGGAGATTGCTTAGTTAGCGCATCTCCTCTTTTCACTGATCCTTCTGACAGGATCATAAACTTCCCGCGCATTCCGCTGTTTTTTATCAATTAATGTTTAGTATCAGGGTCACCAAAGCAAAAAACATAAAAGAAACATTGTGAGAAGAAACATAATAATAGAAAATAATTGTATAAAACTTAAAAGTGGCAAGGGTCGGCTCATAAACAGATGGAACTTTTTTGCAACTGAAAAAAATAAGCTTGTATGTTTTTTTATTTTTTTGTTGTTCGAAGTTCGTAAGCGCGTCCGATTTTGCAACAAAAAATTAAAAATTATTTTTCATCTGTTCAATGATTTTATTTTCTTTAACAAGAAGCTGTTAAATACATGTACTATAAAAAATTTTTCTCGTCTTTCTTAGGGCATTGATACGATTTTTTTTCTCTATTTTTTTCAAGCTTTTTTCCATTTGTTACTCCCCCTTTCTTAAAATTATCTAGACATTCGAATTAAAATCAACATTGAAATTCCTTAGTAATTTTAAAGCCCCCGACAAAACAATAAATGATTTTATCCTTGTCGTTACGTTTTTGAAATGATTTGTTCATTTTGATGCTGACGTCGATGTGTTCTGTTCTTCTCGTGTTTGCTTTTAAATCTTGTAAAACGTCTTTGGTTTTTCTTCGTAAGATTTCTAAGAGTGAATTTTTTTGAGTATATTAAGAGGGTTCGAAGATGAAAACCATGCTCCGATTTTTCGCGATCCCATTTTGCTATGTTTAATCAATAGCGGATGAATATTTCATGAGCTGCCAAGGCCGATATCTATTTTCAAATTTCATCGCGCATATCGCGAATGAAGGAGCAATTTTATTTTGCGGCTCTGGTCTTTTTGAGATACCACCTTCTAATCCCGGGGGATTTTGGGACTCAAAGTAGACGCTTTAATGGGATCTACGCGTAAAGTAGCGCATTTATAAAAAGTGTTCTTCCGCCTTGTAGAAACCGCTTAGATTCGCGACGCGTGCTGTAGGATGTTTGTGTTTCAGGCAAAAAAATCTTTGGTGTTAATGAAGCTTAAGCTTGGAGAAAATTTCTCAATTTTTTCGCTGCAGTTTATTTGATTGTGACCTGGCCATCGATTATTTGATGCGATATTACCTCATTGCGCTGTTTTTAATTTTGCAAATGGGGCCTAATTGCAGTTGCAATGACTGGGTATTATGACGCAATCAGCACTTCAGCGATGTGCTGTTCCAGCGCGTCGATCAATTGAACTTTCTGCTCCCGTTTCACAGATAAAAAAAGAAGAATCGCTTTATATCGCTTCTTATTTGTTATTTATCGATCGCTGCTTAGATCGACGCGTTTGTTTCGTCACAACAAAAAACCGCGATGCAACCGCGGTGCGCGATCCGACTCCATTTTGTTTGCATCTCAAATGCGACTCTGCTCACGAATCCGCCCCGACACCTGAGCTGACGCAGCGGCCCCGCGCGAGGAAGTCGTTGTTAGTTCGACAAAGCCGCGTCGACGACTGACGATGGAAATCTTCCGGGCTTGTAACAATTACTGTGAAAAGAAGCAGAAGTCGACAATGTTCGGGTGGCAGAACACGTGTTTCTCCCTGTAACACGACTATATTGTCGCCATTAACATTGTTAAACAAGCTGGAGTCCAATAGCAAAGCTTACCTGTCGGCCACTGAAGCCGTGGCTTCAACACCAGTTCGTAACCTCGCGACACGAACGTTTGTCCCGCGACGAAATGTTCCAAGCTTTGTTCTGCGATGTTTTAATCTGATTAGCGACCTTGTTCTCTTGTTACGCGCTTTTTTGCGACCTCGCCAAATTGGAATTTCGATTTAAGAAGCATTTTTCATTTAATTTGCCGTAACTTCGTGTAGATCGCGACGAGAACTCATTTATCGCTTTAAGAAAAATGTCACGTGATGAAAATAAGAAGTCCATCAGAGTCTGATTGGCTGTCAGCAAAAGTCAATAGCGTGGATTTGTTCTTAAGTAGCAACTGCATTATCTCCCGATGACAACTTGTCAGCTCCACATCTGCTACGTTGGGACAGGACTGCTGTTGCCTTTGCAAACCTGTGGGAAGATTATTTTCTCATTGGCAACTCTCGTTGTCGCGCACTCTCATCATCGTTGACCGAATTTCATCTTTATTTCATATTTTCATCTTTAAGATGCTTTTGATCAAAGGGTTTTTGAAATTTAAAGACACAAGCTCTGATTTTTTAACTTGGTTCTTGATTTGTTGGATTTCTTGAAAAATATTTTCGTTCGCAAGAATTAGTTTTCAATGTTTACAGTAGATTTGGAAATTTATTTATTCATGAACACTTTGAATAAATTGTAAACTTTATTAATTACTTTAAATTGTTGGCGCGTATAAAGCTTCCATGTTAAATAATCAAGTTGGATTTAAGTCTTTCTTGTAGGATTAAACTCGGAAATAATTGTTTACGTCGAATCTCGCAGCGGAGTGTTGCAGACAAAGACCGGGTCTCGCTTTTAAATCTAGAATTCTTTAAGCTAAAGACTTCCTTCCTTGCTTTAGTGTTTCAGTACAACTAAATAATAGCGAACATTTTCTGTTTTCAGGCAGCACCCTCGAAGGGTCTACGTATTCAGGGGAAGGGGGCGGTGAGGATGATTCCGATCACGGGAAGAAAACCCAACAAAAAAAGAGAGGGATTTTTCCCAAGCAGGCCACAAACATCATGAGAGCGTGGCTCTTCCAAAATTTAACTGTAAGTTTACAGAATGTTCCCTCTGTATAAGCATTGTGACGTCACAAAGCTTTGTTAATAGAATTTTCTAGTGGAAAACTTATTGGATTTGAAAAAAACACGATCTCTGTGTGACTCCCATAGCGAATGCCACGGTCACGAAAATAAATATATTTTTCGCGCGATTCTATTTTCGTTGCTCGTTAAACTCGCCGCGCAGGTCCAAGTCACCGCCCGGGAATCACTCCCCTTTCCCCGCTGGCCGCTTTTAATTTTAACGATTTCCCAAAGCGAGGTTTCCTGATGTGACTCTCGTCTGGCGCAGCAAATTGGCACTTGGTTGGTGTTATCGCTTGTGTTGCTTAAATCAGTGGTTCCCAAACTTTTTAGCTCGCGGACCTTTTTTACTTGTTCGAAGTAATGGCGGATCTTACGATATTTTTGACTTGGCAGATACAAAAACAACAAATTAATCTGTGATTTTAAAACCACGAGATTTTATGCGAACCCCTCAGCTCGCGGCCCCCAGTTTAGAAACCGCTGACTTCAATCAATTAATCCGTTTGTCTGCTTCGAGAATTAGAGTTAATGGGTTCGAAACTTCTCGGATGAATTCAACAGTTTGGAATAGCTCGTCAAATTAATATTTGCCTGTGTCGCCGATTTTTTAGCGTTCAATTTAAAGGGGTTAGCTTTCGAACCTTCCGATCCATTTAGAAAATTTGCAAACTCCTAAAGTTGGCAACTTTTATGGCTACACTAGATCGAAGTCGAACCCCGTGGGTCGCCATTTCATCAATACATGCGTCATTTCGTCGTCATACATACGTCACTTTATGGTCAAACATAACCTTCGCATCGGCCAGTTCTTTCGTGAAATTTGTGGATGTAATTAAAAATTTTTCTAGTTTTCATGTTTGAGTAAAGTTCCTCAAATCCACTTATAAACTCGAATTTAATTCATATAATTGAACAAGATAGATGCAACAAGAAATAGTTGGTGTCTTTGTTTGAATAACTGTTCGTTCAATATCGATGATTATATCAAGTTAATAATTGGAATTCATTACCGGCCATCTACACTTCAATTCGTGAATGCTTCTGCAAATTATTTAGCAATTTCTTGTTCACTATGAGCGTAGTAACCTGCTATAAATAGTCGATAGCTGGCAGTGCTATTGAGCCAAATCCGCTGGTGATTGCCTCTGGCTCCAGCACCTGCTATCTGTTATGGTTATTTTGCTTGGTCGCTGGGAGATTTAATCACTCGGTGATTAAACAAACAGCAGGTGTTTTTACTTGTGCTCCGAACAACGGAACACGGTAAAAACATGATTACATCCGAATTCGTTTATATTTTTAATCCCAATCCTTTTTTTAGCATCCTTATCCTTCGGAAGAACAAAAAAAATCCTTAGCAAGTCAAACAGGCCTCACAATATTACAAGTCAATAACTGGTAAGTAGGCCTGTCTTCTTGGTTAATTTTTTTAAAAAACCATTAAAAGTAAAACTGAGAAGTTTGATTTATAAGATATTGAAAATATGTCATTGTTCAAGTTGTTTATACCACTAACAGTTTTTAATTAGTTTACAAATTGCCGATTGAACTGATAAAACGTTTTAACGTAATTTAGTCTTTCGAGAAAAAAATTAATCCTTACAAGAATTTATTATTAAAAATTTTTTTAACGTTAGAAAAACGTACAGATTTAAACGTTTAACGCCTTAAAACTTGGTCTTTGCGTTTGTAAAAAAAGTTGCTGAGAAAATCGTAAAAGCGTTGCTTTGATCTGCGAACAAATTTACTTTGATTTTCTATCAAGAAAAAAATGTCCATCAGTCTCCGATTATTGAGTTTGAAAGTGCACTGGACCTTTCACTATATCCTGGCACCCCTCAGTTGAAATGTTTTGATTGACAAGACTGGAGTCGTTATGTTAAAGAATTGTAATGACTTGGAAATTTTAGAGCCAAATCTATTTATTTTTTGTTCAAACAAATGGCATTGTTTCAAATTCACTTATAAACACAATAAATGGATCGAACCAATCATCAGCTTCTTAAGCCGCTTCATGTTTATGTGAAGCTTTGCTATTTACTAAAATCCTTTAAACTTTAATGTTTGTAAGTCTTTATAAATCTACTGATTATAGACGAACGATTATCAAATACCATTGAGTTTTATTTCTCGTAATTGTTACTTCTTAGACGCTTGCTCTTAGCTGCTAGAATATAATTGTGAGTTAGTTTAAAAACGACTGGTAGAAAGCTATTTTATCGCCGACTTTGACATGGGTTGGCGGTTAATTAATCTTTTATTGCGGCCAAAAGCGGCCTCGCTCGGCCACCTTAGTTGAAAACTTGCAAATCTGTTTATCAATTGTTTTTTGCTAAGCCGAAGGCGCAAGAGCAAAGCAGAGAGGATTAATAATCTCTAGGATTAGCATTCATCCTCCGCTTGGCCGTGCTTACTTAAAACTGATTGGCAGGTAGAGATTATTTTTTGCTGGAATTCATTTTGACTAATGCGAAAGTAGATAAATTTTTCTTTTCTGTAAGCGGACCACTATCTATCCAGGCCCCAGTTTTTCTCTGTTTAACTTTGTAAATTAATAATTTCAACTTGAAAGGGCTTGCCTCATTTGTTGCGCAAATACCGGCGAAAGTGTCTTCTCTTCTCGCACCTGTGCTTCACCTTACAGCCGTATCAAATAACGCCATCAACAGCACGGAACTTCTTTTTTTCTTTCAAGTTTGTGCCAACCATAGACCCAATTGAGTTTGCTATAAACAAACGCAGCATTTGCTAAAATGGTTAACTGACTGGTTTATTTGCCAACTTTGAATTTTAGTTAATAATTGTTCGTTGATTGACACAAATCAATCATTTATTTGATCATTATTGGCAAGTTGTTCCATTGTTTTAATTGATTGATCCACTAATGAAACTATTTTTAAATTCGGTGTTTCTGTTAAATTGCTTTAAATTATAAGCGCTTTTTTCTTTCAGTTTTTTTGTTAACATTTAGACTTCTATAAAATATATAAAAAATCGGTGGAAGAAATAAGTTTTTATAAAATAAACCCATTCTAATCTTCTAAACACGAGCAAAAACTCAACATTCAAACAAAAACCCATGAAATTTGTTTTGTTGATTACGCATGGTGTGTTTACAGATCTTGCCTTTCAATTTTCTTGTCATCACCCATCAATTCTTAATGGTTTAAGCTGGCTGGATGCCAACTTAGCAAAGTTCAAATCTAGGTCACTCTTCTGTTTGTCTAATAGCTCGTCGCAGGGGTTAAAGAAGCCGCTGTTCCACTCCACTGGCACTGCTAAGAAATTCAATTACGCGCGACGCGACGGCGTTAACTGTACCTTGCCAGCGCATGTCGATTCAGATTGAACGATATTCGAAGAAAAGCAAATAAAACTTTAACCAGTTCACCATCGGAAACAACAGCGAACAATTTTTATGATTGTGCAGGCGGTCTTGGGATTATGAACAAACAATCATCTTTTCAAATATCAACTCTTTCAATTTGGTTATGCTGTGCTATCAGCAAACTATCTTGAACAAATAGAAAAATATGGGTTGTTTTAAGGGAATAGAGCGATTGGGGCAGGTGGGGTGGGTAATTTGACACCGTTTTGATGGGATCGACCCGTAAAAATGTGCGCACACGTGCCTAGTGCCCATTTTAGGATCAAATATCACTGGAAAGAAGCGATAGTGCCTGTTGGGTGGGCTGTTGAAATTGCACTATCTTAAACAACTCTGATTTCTTAAACTGTCATTTGACCATAGGATAATCGCCTTAGTAGAGTCAGTTTATTTTCTTCAAATCAAACGCTTGTTTTGCGAATGTTTTTCTGCTTCTGCTTATTGTGAGTACAGAGAATTTTCCAAGTAAGAAACAATCGACGTACAAGCGGCCAGTGGCTATCATACAAATTCGATCGCTTTATTAGGCTTTTCAGCAATGTTTGAATCTTCGAAATAGCTTAACGCCAAAAAGCGCGCGCTGACGCGGGTGTGAAGAAATCATGATATTTTATTGAAAGTCTCTGCTTTTTTCGCGTCAAGGTCACTTACTCCCGCCGCTGCATCGCCATTTCGCCATCTTTCGTCGCCTGAAGCTTTGATCATCGTTGGTCCATTGTCTTGTTTTCTCACCTTTTCAGAGCGTCTGTGAATTGTCGGTCAGCTCAGCTGTTAAAACACGAAACCGACCCCTTCTTTGCCAGTTAAGCGTAAACGTGGAAGAAAAAACATTACAAGGCAGAGAGGGACTTGAATTTCGCTAATTCGCTCTAATATTTAACAGTAGAAAAATAGCTTTTTGTCTACTGTAAATAAGTAAGCTTTGTCTCGTCTTTGGTACCGAAATTTTTGTCAATTTCTTTAAAGGATCCGTCCAAACATTCACACAGATTGGATAGGTTTACTGATTCTTGATTCTATCGTCTTAAACATTCGCACTTCTGCTGTCAGCGTTTCTTCGACATAGCATAGATTCATATTTCATCAATAAGTTAATCGATTGCAGCTTTAAGTAAGTTGCTAAATAGTCTCCCTTTACTTCGAACAAATTGTTTATGAATGAATTCAACAACTCATCACAGACACATCGCAGCTGCATGTCCCCGCCCTATGATATAGTGGTTGCGTTTTTCCCTCTGAGCCCAGGGTACTAGGTTGGATTCCCCACACAATCAAAACTGGTACAGTGTTGCCAACAGTTTCTGATAGTTTATTGGTTGTGTCCCCTGGTCCACGTCTGAGAGATAAGCACGTCGAATTTATTACACACTTCGACGTCGAAAATGAATAACACGAAAGATTTGGTCTTTTACGAAAAAAGTCAAGGCATTGTTTCATAAGTAATTTTTTTTTCTAGACTTGCCCTTCTTAGCGTTTATATACAAAAAAAGCTTTACTAATTCTAGTTTTCTTTTTCTATTTCTAACTTTGAAAATAATTATAATAAAACTTAAACTCTTCGTTGGTTTTAAAATTTTTTTTCGAGTTATAATAAATGATTAAACTAGATATATGACATGCTAGGCCACAGTTTAGGTTTTTGTAAATCATTAAGATTTTTTTGTTTGGGAATCAATTTTGTATGACAATGCAAAGTTGTCACAGTTGTTGTGGAACTTTTCAATAGTCTTGTTTTCTTTTTCTTTGTAATTCCACTGTGGATTTTGCACGAAGATGATTGGTTCGTTAAGTCGGTTTTGTAGCTTATCTGAAATGGTTTTACTTGATTATGCAAGTGTCAATTCGGTTAGTGGTCGGATCAAATTAGGATCTGTTTATTTTCATCCGTATCTCGCTCCTGTCAAGTGACGCCGATCCTTTGGCGCCCGCCAGCCCAAGCTGCCAGCTATTTTCATTTTTTCTTTCCAACTTACTTCGGTTTTCGGTTTGACTGGCGTTTCACAGCATCCATCTGTGTTTTGAATTATTTAATACAACGTGTCACATAAACGGATAGGTTTTCCGCACGTATCCGCTTCCGCCCGCTAGTATTTGCTCCATTCACCGCTAGTGTAAGATTTCTGTACAGAATTCAATCGCTGTTTTCTTGTTGAAATTTTTTGATATCTTTTCTTTGCTTTAGAGTTTAGACTTTGTTTTCGGCAGAATAATTTTTTTCGACTTTTCGCGAGTGCCGCTCGAAAGAATTCAAACCGATTCGTTTATTGCTTGCCGCTAAAATCCTTTAGAAAGTGTCATAATCCAGCGGAATCGCTTTCATTAGCGCAGCTTGCCGCATATTTTTCTTTAATAAGCTTAATAGTTTTGGTGAAACCCTTCAGTCCGTGTTATTACGTCGTCACGCCTCATTAGCGAGTCGCCGCGTGTTTGGGCCGCTTGCTTCTTGCAGCTTTGAAGACACCCGATTCGGCCTCGCTGGTATGTTGTTCAAGATCGGGTTTCGGCAGCGACACTAACTCGAGTCGTGATTTCTGTTGCGCTTAAAACAGTTTTGCAAATGTGGAAAGAATGTTTTGCGACGAAAAATTCATTATGTCAGCAAAGATTTTTAATTTATTTTGCGTTAGTTGTCTTCAAAAAACTAATTATTGAGGTTTCACATGGAAAAGTTGATTGAAAATGACCTTTGACATGGGGCAGATGGTCAATAGGTTGTTTGAAAAGTTTTTTAATCTCACAATCTGGCTTGATGTGGTTCAAGCCTGATCAAAATGACGTTGATAGATCGGTCACGTGTAATTGGTACATTGAAAGCAATCAAGTTTTTGTTGCAACAAACTTGTTTGATATCTTACTCTATGGTCAGTTTTAGTGCTCGATAAACAGGAAGAAGATTAGGGCTACTTTTAAAAAAACCGCAGATTTGTTTGGTTTAGAAGGAGAAATATAAATTTTGATGAGGAAAAGTAGTATTAAACTTGTGTAATTTTGTTGCTAATACATCCTTGCACTGTATATTTCTAATTAAAGTTTTATATTACGTTAAGTAATTGACTTTTTTCAGGTGCTTTTGATATTAGTGTTATGTGAAAAAATATACAAATAGGCACAGAAGAATGAAATGAAAATATGATTGTGACGTCATAGTTAAGGGTTGCACAGTTTCATTTTCTTTTTGTCACGGTCCAATCGAATTAATCAGATGCGATCGATATTTTGTCAGTGTTTTTATCGAGTTGCTTTTTTCAAATCAGGTTCATCAACGCGAGAAGAAGAATCGTTCAGCCAATGATTGATCAGTCCAATAGAGCCGGTATGTGACGTCACCAGCATGAAACAATAGTCACTGTCTGTCATATTAGTTATAGTTATTACTGTTTAAATTTACCAAAAAAATTTTTAGTAAACAATGCCATTGGACAATACAGTCCAGAGGGACAATCCATGGGAGGATTTTTAATTGATGGTCAAACTCCTCATTTGCCCATGAGACATCCGGGATGGCCTTCAGGTTGGTGTTCAGTGACACTTAAATTTTAAATTTATGTCTTTTTAAATAATGGTTAATTTCATAATTAGTTGGCGAAAAAACTTCTTTCTTTATGTTTGTTGAATGCATTGCTATGAGAAATGAGGTGCGTGGGTCAATCGCCTCCCATTTGTTCGAAAACAATAAACAAATAATAGAGGGTGGAGAAATCTTTTTTTTTTGTTAGAAAGACGGCAAATTTAAGTGAAAACTTTTTTGGTCTTTACTTGATTTTTTCAGTAAAAGATTTTGTCAAAAATAACTTTTTACCGTGGAATTAAAGTGAAGACTTTGGATACTGCTCGCATAACGTTTGGGCGAATATTGCTGAATGCTCAGCTACTATGAAACTGCCTATCATTTTTTCTCTCATTTCCTCCAACGTCGCTTATTTAATCATAGATCATGTTTGTGCAGGATTCCAAGGCATTCCGGGAACGAGCGATATGATTGGAGGACATTCCATGGCAATGACAAACAGTGCTTTCAACCCCACGTCTACGATATCCCCGTCACATCCGGGCCTCCACCATCCACAGCTCCGCCCGCCACCCTCTCAAGCGATGCTTCTCCCCACTTCTCACCATCCCCACCACGCGGCGGCAGCTGCAGCAGCCATGATGATGCCCCACCACGCAGTAGCAGCGGCCGCGGCTTCCGGACACGCCCCAGGGGGATTGACCCACCCGCATCATCTTCATCCATCCCAGGGACCCATGAATCCCACTGACATGTCCCCCCATGTGCTGGGGCACACGTGCTAGCACAGCAGGCTTGGTTGTGTCGTCCAGCGAGGAAGGTCCTCCGTCGATTTCGAGCGCTCCTAGCGCCCTTAACTGGTGAGCCCATTCTACCTCTATTAGTTGCGTGAAGACGCTTGCGACGCAACGTGTCAATATCCAATAGACGTCAGAGGCGCTGCGCGTCTCGCGTTCGTTGTTATGTCGTTACAATTTGGTGTTTTTCTCATTGTGACGTAGCTCTATTTGTGTCAACGGTACTTTAACCCGATTCGTTTTTTTGTGCTTACGTCACAATGACGCAATCAGTGCAATGAAAACCAATGAGAAGCAACAGTTCAGATAATCAGTTATAAACTGATCCAGCAGTTCCTTCGATCCGAGCTGAGTGCTTGGTGTAACAAACTCGTCAGCTTGTTTGTGTTTTCACAACTTTTTTTTTAAAACCTCTTTCAGTTGCTTCGATTTGTGATCGAATAACAAGGTGTTAAGATAAAAAACGTCGAGCCGTTCCAGCAGCGTCAAAACGAGTAACTTTCACGCAAATCAGACGACCCATTAATAATCAACAACTTGTGCTAAAAAATAATACTGAAAAAAACAACAGAAGAATTGAATTAGCGCGGGTTATATAAAAATTTGTCCGAGCAAACTCATGCTCTGTGTGTCATTTTTTTAACTTAGCAGCGACACCTGGTGAGAAGATGCGTTCACGGTTCCAAGCCACGCAAGCCAAAAAGCTTTATTTATGCAAATCGCAGTTGTTTCATTTAAACTTGTGTTTCCAAGGCCCCAAACCTGGCCGTCACCTTTTTTCTCATCTACGCTATTATTTAAACAACGTCTGCGTGACGTATATGCACGTCTGCCGTTCTTTTTTTAGCTCACGTTACGCAATTTTTATGTTTTTGACGTAATGCGTCAACGCGTCCCGTTGTTTACGTTTCTATCGCAGTCTTAAAAATTTCGTGTTTTTTGTTTCGTGAAATAAAATTAAAGAAAGATCTTTGAAAATATAGAAAAAGCAGTGAATTTGAAATTATTCTTTTACTTGCATTTTACAAACTCAATAAAAAGAGGATGTTACTACTAGAACGTCGTACGTACGGGCGCTCAGCGACCATTTTGTTTACTTTGTGTCCATACGTATTTTCCAAAATCGGGCTTAAATCTAATTATAGTTTTGTAAAACTTAATAGGTCGTCAGTTTAAAAAGATTACAAAACACAAGTAACAGAAAGTTATTTGTTCTCTTTACAATGCGGCGGATTCATATTGATTTCGGCGGAGGAATATTAATTCTAACCTTGTTTATTAATATTGTAGAATGGTAGAAGGTTTTCTTGAGTTTATTACGTACGAAATAAAGAAAAGAAGCAGAATCATGTTTAGAGCTATAAATGACAAGAAAATATGGGCTATTTGTGTTACTTTTGTAAAGCATTTTGTACTAGGAAAAAATGCAAATTCAATTGATTGAAGTTGCAACAAAATTCAAGTAAAAACTTATCAAATCATAATGCAATAATTTTGAGATTTTACATCTATGTTTACCAGCAATTGACAGGCAAAAAGTGTTAATCTCTAAAAACTCGTTCCAGAAACTTTTGCATACTGGGTGTAGTCTACTGTACAGTGGTGGATATTCAAAGTTAGGGACCATAGGCAAGGATTTTGCAAAAGTTGATATTCTCTAAAAAAAAAGGGCTTTGATATCGTATTTTCCTTTTTTCTCCCAAAATCATAGTGATCTCTAAAAAAAAAAAAAGCTATTCACTTCGATTTGATCTCTCTTTTCACTATTTTTCTCCCAAAATCATGGTGATTCCTAAAAAAAAAAGTCTTCACATTGAATCAATTTCCTATTTCCCACTTTTTGTCCCAATTTCATAGTGATCTTTAAAAAACATATACGGCAAAATGAAACTATATGCGGTATATTCGAGGGGGGCCCGAGGCAACTGCCTCATTCGCCTCATCCAATATCCACCACTGACTGTATAGTCAACAATGTTAGGCATTTAAGGACTGCTTGAAGATAATAATTTAATAATTTATTGTTCAAATTTTTGTGGTTTCTAACTTTATACTCAATCTTTTTCTGCCTAAAAATGGATTGGACAATCAAACCCGAATGCGTATCTAGCAAATTTGAGTAACAGCGGTTTATAGCTCTTTTCATTTTTATCTCTATGTTTATCTTCCTGATTCGCAGAAAAGCCACGGAGACGCTAATACATAAGTAAGCAATTACCCCCACCTACTTCCAGAGATCCCAAGATATTGCTACCCGATTGACTTTTTTTTTCAGTTCTATATACGAGTATGTAGCAGGGAGTCGAACGTCGAAAAGAACGTTCCAGTTTAGGTTCAAGTTTGGAAAAATTTATTTTTAGTAGTTCAGTGCCGGTTCAAATTCGGCAAATTTTATTTGTAAAGATTCAGCTCCTGTTCAGGCTCAGCAAATTTTATTTTTTCGAGTTCGATTCGGGTTCAGAAAAAGAAATAGCGGTTAATATGGGTATACGGTTCGGTTCGGTTAATATGGGTATACGGTTCGGTTCGGTTAATATGGGTATATCATACGGTTCGGTTTAATATACATGTATAGAGATGTAACTGAAATTTAGAACTATTTTCCAAAACAGCTGAGGTGAGGAAAATGCCGTAAAGTGTCCTTTCCAAGAACACAATAGAATGACAAGAGTAGGTTTTAAACCATGATCGTGTCGATCATTACGCAATTGTTTAGCAAGTTCTGAAAAAAAAAGATTCAATCAGGCTTTTTTAACTTGACCAACGTTTCCCAAACTGTGTTCCGTGAGCTTCTTTGAAGTGTTCCGCGAGCTTCCTGAGTTTAACTCTTTTACTACCAAATTCGCAAAATGCAAATGCCTACAGACTGCCAAATTCGCATTTTGCAAAAATTAATTTATGTAAATATCTGGCAGATTGGAAATTCGCATTTTTTGCGAAGACAGGCTATATTACATCACAATAAGCTTTTTTCTCGCTCTATTTGTAGATGGAAGATTGGAAATTTTAAACTTTTAAAAGATTGGATAGTTTTTAAATTAATTGTTGTAGATGTTTATTGAATTATTCAACCCCCTTGCGGTTTGTACGATATATATGGAAGAATTTATCGAACTTTCAAGCGGTGGCAATTTGAAATTACAATTCACAAATCAACCCCTAGCAAGTTTTGGATAAATGTTTAAAATGCATATACTACACTTGCAAGAAAAACTTTGAAGAAACTTTGGTTTTGGCAACTACCTACCTATGTGAAACAGGCTTTTCACACTATGTGTTAATAAAAACTAAGTAGGCCTACAGAATAGGGATGCAGAGTCGGAGGTTTTAAGAAGGAGTCGGATCCGGACTCTTAAGAGTACAAAGAATTGGAGTCAGAATATTTTATCCGACTCCGACTCCTGATGTCCAATTTTTTTACAGAATACTACTTTTTAGGGACGAAAACCAATAAATCCGTGATAGATTTAAAGTTATGACCCTTTTTGGCCACCCTAATTTTAAGCAAATTACATTCTGCATAGTGCTATTGTCCTTATCGTGGAGTCGTAGTCGAAATTCTTAAAATTTTTAAAGCTGGATCCTAGAAATTGTAGGACTTAGAGTCGGATCTTAAACCTTCTGACTTCGCAACCCTGCTACAGAAACAGATTGCATGTCGAACCGGATATGTATATTCACCTGTCAAATATCACACTATATATTAAAAGTATTTCTCTTTCTTTGTAAACTCATTCTCCACATTAAATATGTTAAATTTGTTTGCACAATTTTATAAAATATTATTTTACTTTTTTATTGTTTTTCCATATGAAAGTAACTGTAATTTTTTGATAACAACGTGCAAAATTAAAATCGATTTCTACTTGACAAGCCTGTCTCAATAAATTTTTTGACAAAGTGTTTCTTAAGGTAAAATGATAACACATTATGTTCCGTGACCAAAAAAGTTTGGGAAACCCTGACTTAGATAGTTCGATTTTGTCACAAAAGTTTGATTTAACGAGGCATCCAAATAATCCGAATGGAAATAATAATTATACTTGTATCTAAATAGCACACCCAGTACTCACATGCAACAGGCAGCTAATAACCTAAAGATTACAGTAATAAAGTTTGACTTGCGTCACTTTTTACTAGGCCATGTTGTGCTTAAATAAAAGGCATCCATCCATCCATCCATGCATCCACCCACTGGCTCTCAGCGACCGCGCATGTATGGTCTTCCGAAAATACACAAAAAGGACGTACCCTTACGTCCGATTTTGTCTATGACCGGATCGGCCCAACATCAGCTAGCTAAATGGCTTACTTCTCTTCTTCAACCTGTTCTCCAAAACCTTTCTTCTAATTGTGTGTCTGATTCTTTCACCTTTGTAAAAGAAGTCAGAAAATTTACCTTTTCTCCTTCCTCCGTCTTTCTTTGTTCTTTTGATATTTCCAGTCTCTTCATCAATGTTCCGCTTGCTGAAACCATAGAAATCTGCGCTGATGCCCTTTACGATGACAACTCAATGGCGCCATCCTTTCCACGCAACATCTTTGTCGAATTAATGCAGCTAGCCACCTTCTCTGTGGAATTTAGCTTCAATAACAACATGCATCGACAAATCGACGGCGTTGCTATGGGCTCACCGCTTGGTCCAGCGTTAGCAAATATTTTTGTTGGCTACCAAGAAGCAAAACTTTTCAACATCGCCAAAAGACCGTTAGTGTACTTCCGGTACGTTGATGATACTTTCGCTGTATTCAACAATGAAGAAGACTGCAACAATTTCTTCATCCAGCTCAACTCTCTCCATCCCTCACTTCGCTTCACCTATGAAAAAGAATCTAATCACTCTCTCCCTTTCCTTGACGTGTTGGTAGAAAGGCATGATTCAGAATTTCTAACTTCAGTATACAGGAAACCCACCTTCACCGGCCAATATCTACGTTGGAACTCTTTTAGTCCCCAGAAACGGAAAAATTGGTACTCTCGTTCACAGAGCTTTTATGATTTGTTCTAAAAGCAAACTGGACCAAGAGCTTGGCAAAATTCATTCAATTCTTTTGGAAAACGGCTACCCGGAACGTGTAATCAATTCGGCTTTCAAGAGAAAACTTCAACAACTAAATTCTAACCCAGTCCACATAGTAAAAAAGTGCCCTGTCTACCTACACATCCCATGGATTGGAAACGTCTCGATGAAGTTTGAAAAGCAGATTACGTCTGCTGTGAAACGCTGCTTTTTCTCCGTCGAACCACGTGTTATTTTCAACACCCGACAGCTCCTTCCAGCGATTAAGAAAGACGTGTTGCCTTCCCATCATCACAGCAATGTTATTTACCAGTTTTTGTGCCACTGCGATAGTCGGTACGTTGGTCGCACGTCTCAACGGCTAGAAGAGCGAATTAAACAACACGTTCCTAGATCCATCACCAATCCTCGTGCCTCGGCCAACCGCCAAAGTCTTTCCCGCTCTTGCAAGAACAACACACGCCCACAACAATTTCACGAATCCGCCATTGGTCAACATCTTCTTGACAACGCCCAATGCGCCCTTCATTACAGCAACGAAAAATTTTCTATTCTCGCTCGAGATCGCTCTTCCTTTCACCTTTCTGCTCTTGAAGCGACTTTCATTAAATCTCTCAATCCCCTTCTGTGTAAGCAAAAAGAATTTGTCTACTCTTTGAAAATTTCTTAATCTTTTCTCTCATTGGCTAATTTCTTTCAGCCAATGAGAACTCTACTTTCCCCCTTTATAACTTAGTTCGGTTTCAATTTTGCTTCATTCTGACGATTTCCCCTGAAAAGTGTCAGATGAAAAGCTTTGGGAAGAAAAATCTTTTACTTCACGCAATCTTCGAAGACCTTTTTATTTAGGGAACGTATGAGTTTTGAAACAAAAATTAAAGAATTAAAAAAAATTGAAATATTTAATTTTGTGATGAACTTTGTGGTACGTAATGTAAAGAAAAATTTCTAGATGGTACCTGCTAGCAAAAAAGTTGAAAACCACTGACTTACATTGACCCGGCATCAAACTCGCTTTTTTTACTCGCAAGTCAAGGTGTTACTACAATGAGCTGTCCTGCCGCAAAGTATCAATGCTTGACCACAGAAAAGTTGAATAGACGGTCAAGCAATCCCTCTAATAACCCAGGGTAAAACGTTTTATTTGTCAATTCAACAAAACTACTTGTCGGTAATGTAAACATTTCTGGCCTTCCTCTGGAAGTGTTTTGTTCGTCAATTATTTTGTCAATCAAACATTATTTCTTGTGCGATCGCTTGGCCATTTGCAAAGGATCAAACAATCTTTTTTGTGCAATGACGATGAGATTGCACTTTGCACCATGACCTACATTAGGGCGCTTCATTTTTTCTTTACGTTTCAGTTTCAAGCTTTTTCAAGCTTTCAATCTTACCGTTTTTTCGATGAGTAATGTAAGATTAAAAAGTAACTTTTGCAAAGTTTGGTATTGATTGGACTAAGTTTAACCCCCCCAAGTAAACCACTTTTAGAAAGTAAAGTTTACTTATTTTTATTTTATTTTATCTCTATATTTATCCTCCTGACTCGCAGGAAAGCGACGGAGGCGCTGTTGCTATCCGCTTGTAATTTAATAGAGATAAGACTTTAATTTAGAACTGCCTGCCAAGACCATCAAGCAAAGGAAAGTGCCGTAAAGTGTCTTTCCCAAGGACACAACAGAATGGCGCAAGTGGGTTTTGAGCCAAGACCATGTTGATCATGAGCGCGGCGCTTTAACCACTCGACCACGGTGTCAACACAAATTTTTAAGAGTTTTTTGCCATTAGACTGTGATGTGTTTATTGAATAAAAAAATTGCTTTTAACATAAAAAAATTGCCCCTGCTTTTTTTATATGATTAGAAAAAAAATTTAACTAATTTAGGGGAAAGCAAAAATATATGCACTTTTGCGTGTGTTTTTTTTTGCTCAAGAGCGCTTCTGGCGGTGATGACAAAACATTAAATATCTTGCAAAGTACTGATCCAAATCAAACGAAAAGAGCGCGTATTGTCTCTTTTTCAAAAATGAAAACTTTGTTTTTTAACTGTTCAAAGTTTTACCGCTAGAGGCAATATGCAATAATTTTTGACAAAATTTCTATTAAGATTATTTTTAAGTTTAAAACTGTTGCTTATTGCTCCGTTTCAAATGTGAGAAATTTATTTTAAACTGTTTGAAAAGCATAAAAAAATTACCAGTAAAGTAACTTTTTGAGGGGAATTGTATTAACAACTACAATACCAGTTTAACTTTAAGCTCAAATTTTTACTTTATTTATTTTTGCATTGAATAGTAGTCACCTGTTGATTTGTGCTGAGCTGTTGCAATCTAGTTGCAAAAAAAACAGCAACATATTGTTACACTTCATTCATAATAATTTTAATCATGACGATGTAGTTTATTTCCGTTAAAAGTAATTCGAAGTTTTATTATAAAAACAATCGCGTCGCCTTGTAGCGCTGCTCTGGTATTATGTGATATAACGTCCGGTTCGCTTTCTATTGCGTGTTGCATGTATCTTTTATCTCTTTTTACCCGACAATAATGACGTAATATGTTTTTTTAATATCGCTTTAAACAAAGTCGATTTTTTCGGAGCCATAAGCTTTTCGTGACGCTCTCATCAGTGGCAATCGCGTCAAAATGGGACGAACCAGAGAAAATCAAGGTATTTATAGTCTCAACAGTTGGGAGAAAGGTGCTGCAGTCTCGGAAAGGAGAAAGCACAATTGCACAGTGTGGTGCAATACAGGATGTTCTCGGAAAGGAGAAACGCACTATGTGCAATTACCCAGGAGAAACACTGTTACTCGCAACTTAGGTTATTTGAAAAGTTTCAATGTGTAAACAAATTCCTTTTGCTTACATAAAACCGGATGTTTGGTTTTGATAAAAGTTGCCTCGAGTAGACACAGATGGAACGAGTTGCGTGCCACAGCAAGAATTTTAAAACGTTTGTCGTTATAGTTTGCAGCACATTGCTCGTTGTCAAGCAAGTGTTGTCCTATGGCAGAGTCACAATCTGGATTGTTACGTTTTAGCTTACAGGATCTGCCAGGTTGAGATCGTGTAGGGCGCTTCGCTTGCTGTTGTAGCCATTTAGGAACATGCTACTTGATTCTATCTTGTAGTCACTGTGATGTTCGTCCTACGTACCTACTGTCACAGTGGCACGAATATTCATAAACAACGGAGCTTTTCAGCGTGGTAGGTAAAACATCTTTGCGGGCTACAGGCAACATGCGTTTCGATGTAAATACTACTCTGGTGGTAACGGAGCCATAGCAGCTTTCAACAGCCGTTTTGACGTTTTTATCAAGACCAATGGAAGCTTTCCCTATCCAAGGAACTCTCAAATATACGGGACATTTCTCAGGACCAAATCGTTTGGGCATAGAAAACTGAGCAATTTTCTTGGAAATGTTGCAGTCAATAATCGATTCAGGATAACCATTGTCCAATAGAATGTTCTTGATATGCTTAATTTCTGCATTTAGTTTAGATTTCGTGCATATCATTAGTGCCCGGTGTACCAAAGTTAATATAAGATTTGTTTTTTGTTTAGTGGGACTGAAAGATTCCCAACGTAAGTACTGTCCAGTAAAGGTAGGTTTTCTATACACACTTGTTTCAAAATCGGTAGCTGTTCGTTCCACGTTAACGTCGAGAAACGGTAAACAATTATTTTTCTCTTTCTCAAAGGTAAATTTGAGAGAAGGATGGAGACAGTTTAGTTGTTTGAAAAAGTTATCCGACTCTTCTTCATTGCGAAACATAGCAAATTGCTAATCCATCCGTACTGCTGCCGGAGAATTGGAATTACCACCTACAACAGTGCACAAGATTCTACACAAAAGGTTACTATTGTACGCTTACAAAGTACAAATGTTACAGAGACTTCAGCCAAATGATAAGCCAAAATGATGAGTTTGCAGATAACATGCTGCAACGAATTTCTGAGGATAAAGAATTTCTCAAGTGAATTTATTTTAGTGACGAGGCAACGTTTCATGTTTTTGGTAAACTAAACAAACGCAATGCAAGGATTTGGGGATCAGAACACCTCCATGAGATTAGGGAGCTTGAAAAGGATAGTCCAAAAGTGAATGTGTGGTGTAGAATCATGTGCAATCGAGTAATTGGTTCATTTTTCTTCTACCAGACAACAATTACTGCAGACGTTTACTTGGACCTTCTAACTGAATATGTGGCACCACAACTTATTGATTCTCAACCAACTATCATATTCCAGCAAGATGGTGCACCACCGCATGGGGTACTGCGTGTTCATCAGTTACTTAATGAAACATTTTCAAACCGATGGATTGAAAGAGATGGACCAATTTCATGGCCACCTCGTTCACCAGACATCACTCCCCTGGATTTCTTTCTATGGGGTTATGTGAAGGATATCGTGTATCGAACAAAGGTGCGGGACATAACTGACTTGAAGCAAAGAATTTCTAATGCTATTGCCACTATTGACGAGGCTATGCTTCAACGAACATGGCAGAAAATCGAGTACCGTCTTGATGTGCTTCGCGTAACTAAAGGTGCCCATAGAGAAATGTATTAAATGAGGTAAAAAACTTTAAGCAGCACTGATTAAAATAAAACAAACCTGGTTAAGATATTTCAAGAATTGACTTCATAAAAAAATTTTGAAATTGTATCAGGACTTTATAAACACCCTGTACATTCGTTCTTATTAGAGACAGTGGTCTCTCTTTGTCTGTAAAGAAGAGTTTTCAACGAAACCAATCCGAGCTTTCGTTTAAACCAACTGTATAAAAGCTTCAGGCTCATGGCAGACTACTTCTGAGCCGGAATAAAATAACATTTAGACACAGCTTTGTTTCAGCGCAGGTATCCGGGTTACCTAGCTCAATTGGTCCTTTACGATTCCCCAACAAAGTCTGTGACACATATATAACACCAGTTTTATAAAGTCCTACATAATTAATTGCTTTTTTCTGATAATTTTTTTCTACGTTTTAATATTTTTTGACGATTTAGGTAGGCAGCATTATAACATTATTTAATCAAGAAAAACAAACGATTTAAATTTGAACACAGATTACTGCTTAGTTGTCATTTAGCAAATCAAAAGGCGAATACTAAATAATTACCATTTTCTTTGATTGACTTCTTTTTACATAAAGTAAATCAAAACGGTACAGTTAAGACTACAAATCTTTGTCTTGTGCTGAGTACAACATTGTTATTACAGTATTTTTCGATCTACTTTAGTCGTCTAACGATCAATGTTAATCATGTGTCGATCAATTTTAGTCACTACCGATCAAATTTAGTTCTGTGTCGACCAATTTTAGTCATGTGCCGATCAAATTTAATCTTGTGTCCATTAATTTTAATCGTGTACCGACCAAAAATAGTTATGTCGACAAACTTTGTTTTTATTAGTAAATACATGTAAGCAATTTTGAGATATAATTTTTACTATAAGTTTTTTTGTTAATTAAAGTTTTACAACTACTTCATTTTCAAAAACAAATATTGTAAGAATATCATAATTTTGTAGAATACCTCAAAGAATTTATAGGGTTTTTTGATGTAATTCTTTGTTTTTGCAATCAAATTCGTTCTTTTTGCAATCAACTTTGTTTTTTTGCAATCAATTTCGTTTTGCAAAAACTTTTATATACATATGTACAGTATCTTTGTATAGGGTTTCCCGATAGGGTCTATATACATATATAAATACTGTAATATGGGGTCTCTGTATTAGGTCTCCATGATCTATAGTCTCTATAATTATGTTTCTATAATATAGTCTCCATAATGTATATATAGATAGGTATATATACCTATCGGAGATTCTATATGGAGACCCAATATTATGGGGACTATATTATGGAGACCATATTATGGAGACTTAATACTGTATCTATTATAGAAACTAAATTATGGAGACCTAATATTATGAAAACTATATTATAGAAACCTAATTATGGAGACTATATACATCGTGGAGACCTAATTATGGAGACCTAATATTGTGGTGACTTAATACAGAGACCCTATATTATCAAATATATTGACTCTATATTATCAAATACATAGGTATATAATATAGGGTCTTTGTATTAAGTCACCGCAATATTAGGTCTCCATAATTTAGTCTCTATAATAGATACAGTATTAAGTCTCCATAATATGGTCTTCTTAATATAGTCCCCATAATATTGGGTCTCCATAAGAATCTCCGATAGATATATATACCTATCTATATATACATTATGGAGACTATATTATAGAAACATAATTATAGAGACTATATATTACGGAGACCTAATATCGAGACCCCATATTATTTATATACGTATGTATATAGACCCTGTCGGGAGATCCTATACAAAGATATTGTATATACATAAAAGTTTTTGCAAAACAAATTCTATTGCAAAAAGAACGAATTTGATTGCAAAAACAAAGAATTACATCAAAAAACCCTATAAATTCTTTGAGGTATTCTACAAAATTATGATATTCTTGCAGTATTTGTTTTTGAAAATGCAGTAGTTGTAAAACTTTAATTAACAAAAAAACTTATAGTAAAAATTATATCTCAAAATTGCTTACATGTATTTACTAATAAAAACAAAGTTTATCGACATAACTATTTTTGGTCGGTACACGATTAAAATTGATCGACACAAGATTAAATTTGATCGGCACATGACTAAAATTGGTCGACACAGAACTAAATTTGATCGGTAGTGACTAAAATTGATCGACACATGATTAACATTGATCGTTAGACGACTAAAGTAGATCGAAAAACACTGTATCTTTGCTCATAAATGCATTCACAATCGAGTGGTTAATAGCATCGTGATTGATGACGAACATGATTGACATGGTCGCGGTTCAATACGTATTTATGTATATTGCCCTCTAGCGGTAAAAACTTAAACAGTTGTCAGAAAAAAAACAAAATTCTACTTCTTGAAAAAGAGGCCCTAGGCATCAGTGTTATTTCGTTTGAATCAGTACTTCATAAGATTATTCTATGTTTTGTTATTGCCAATAGTAGTGCTCTTGAGCAAGCGCAGTCAAACACTCAAAAATGAATAGATTTTTGCTTTCTTTCAACTTAATTTTAAAAAATTTTATCTTATTACAAAAAAAAGTAGGGGCATCTGTTGAAATCAAATTTTTTATTTGATAAACACGTCGAGCTCTAGTTGCAAAATACTCTTAAAATTTATGTTCTATTCTCTAAAGAGAATTGCTTGCGGTGTTAGACTTGGTCCAATCAACACTAAACTGTACAAAATTTTTTTTAATCTAACTTTACTCACAAAAAATACAGTCTTGAAACTACAATGCTAGAAAAAACGATACACTTTAACCTCGTAACCTCGTGTATTCTGCAAGAACAATACCAGTTTAATTTTTAGTACCTGCTCTCAGAGATAACAAAATATTGGTGTCCGGTTGGTATTTTTTATTTTGCTTTTTATTTTTTATTTTTAGATGTAACCGAAATTTAGAGGTGCTTACTAAGACCGCCATGTAAAGAAAAGAGTTGTAAAGTGTCTTTTCCGAGGACGTGACGAAATAGCGCGGGTAAGTTTTGAACCGAAACCGTGTCGATCACGTTTGCCATCAAACAGAGGGCTCTTATCCACTGGACCGCACTGTCGGTTATAGAATTCAGTTATTTTAATAACTGTAACTATATCTGTAACTGTGACTGTGTGTTTGCTATTTTTGTACAAATTATAAGTAGTTACTGTTTTGACCCTGTCAAAGTTGCTTTAGAGTAAACGATATTTTTGCCAACACAGCTAATGCTGGCTAGATTAAATTCTTAAACTTTTTTTACTTCAAGTAAATTTGAGGTTTTAAATTTAGTTATTATGGAGAAAAATCAAGAAGGCAAAAAAATGTTGTCGACAGCGTCGTCGAGTGGTTAGAGCGCCGGCATTGTGATTAACATGGTATTGGTTTAAAGCCTACTCCCGTTATTCTGTTGTTGTCCTTGGGAAAGACACATTACGGTACTTTTTTCTGCTTAGTGGTCTTGGCAACCAATTCCAAATTAAAGTCATATCTCTATTAAATTTCAAGCGGACAGCAATATCTTGGCATTTTTGGAAGCAAGTCGGAGTAATTGCCTACCCTATGTATTAGCGCCTCCATCGCTTCCTGCGAGTCAGGAGGATAAATATAGAGAAAAAATAAATAAGTAAATTAAAAAGATTTGTAATCAATTGCTTTTTGAAAATGTTTACTGTGAATTATAACTGTATTGACTTTTTAGACCAAGTAGTAACTAAGTAGTTATTTTTACAAAGTAACTTTCCCATCACTGATTTTTGAGAACTTTGATAAAAATTGCCACATCTAACTTACTATGGCAAATAATCAATTAAACACAAACAATTTACACCAAGAAATTTTTGTTTTTGATGCAAATATACGATAGCGAAGGGTCACCAGTGCTTTCACTCCCACCCCTGATTAAGCAATGCACGCTTGACTTGTGACCTGTAAAAATGTATTGTAACTTTTTACACTTTTTTTTCTTTTTTCTTTGTAAATGTACTTTTAAATCTACTTTGTAAACGTACAATTTTTTGTGCATGTTATAACGTATATCGTTTAGTTGCCGTCTCCCTATTTGCAGCCTTTGCTCTATTTTGTCTTCTATTATTATCAATTGTTTCTTTTGGATGCAAATAAAATCAAACTACTACTACTACTACGAATATTATCACAATCTTTAATAAACTCAATTTTTCAGCCAATAACAACCAGTCTTGAAAGTGTTCAGATATCATATTTTAGTTCTAGAATTCATTCTATATCCGTAGCCCTCTGAAGAGATCAAGACCTAAATGTTTGATATTTTTAACAATCACTTACTAAAACTGCTACCTATTGAAACAAATATTTTTTGAAGGAGTCCTATGAGTTTTATAACTTTTTAAAAATTTTGTATCAGAAAAAAATTTTTTGAGTAAAAGTGAATAAATCGGAGCGGTAACTATCTTTCAAATATCTGGTTCTAGCTCCACCTTTAGCTCCAGGTTTTTTGAAAATCTGCAGCTTTGGTCCGAGCTTAGACTTCAAACCTTTGCCAATAATACAGCTTTGCATATGGCCAAGGCGTCGAACCGTTTAAAATAATTGTCGGTTCAGGCCCTAGTTTAGTTCCGGTTACGGCTTAGTAAATTTAATTCTTAAGGTTTTAATTCCGATTTAAGTTAAAAAAAATAACGGTTATTACGGCTTTACGAATCCGGTTTACAGTCTGTCGGACGCCTGGTTGTGACAATTTTTTTTAGTGTGAGTTGTTGAGATAAAAAAAATGTATGATGTTAAGAATATTTTTTAGTTGTGTAATTTTTGGGGACATATTTTTAACTTTAAACAGTCAATTTTTATTTGTGTAATTCTGGGGGCATATTTTTAACATGATCCAAAAAAAATATTTTATTTTATCTGGCAACTCATTTAAAATAACGAGCAAAAGCATGGTAAAAAAAATTGTAAAACCTGTTCTTGTTCCCTTTTGCAAAAATAGTTAATTACTTTACTTTTCTGTTATGATCTTATTAGTATATCCTGCTCATTTGAACATGTAAGGTTTGCGAAGTTGTTTAGAACTAAAAAAATTGTACCGATGCATTATGATTTATCTCTTTTATAGTAGTTTATAGCTTTGGGGGAGAAAGATTGCGTTCTTATACCATAAAACCAAGGAATTGCTATGGAAAGCAATCATATTGGAATAAGCATTTCTGAAGTTTATTTATTTACATTATTAAATCAACAAAAAAACAACTAAAACAAACGTTTTCGGCTAATTTAAGCCTTCATCAGGTTTTATAATGAATAGTCGGGTTTCTTAGAGAAGTCACCGTAAGCAATTTTTTCCGTATAACTAACTCGGAATCCTCCAGAATGGAAGAAAGAAGAAACCAAGAGAAAAAGGATCTCTCAAGAAGCGATGGTAAATGCAGAGGATCCAAGTTGGTTTCACGAACAAAAATCGCTTACGGTTACTTCTTGAAGAGATCTTAAATTGATTCTAATTCAATTTAAGCAGGATCAATTAGTATAAATGCTAAATATTTTTACAAGGGTTATGACAAGGATAGATTTTCTCCAAACACTGTAAACATATTAGCAGCAAATTAAATTATGTGAAACATAAATAAAAAAACAAGCAAGTTTTAAAAATATGTTAAGTAAAAATGATTAAGTCTTTTCAAAAAGTTATTGTGAAGTGATTGTTTGCTGAAACTAACCTGGAATCCCCCTGCAGTATCAGAATGGAATAAGAAAGAAACCAAGAGGAAATGGATTTTTTTAAGAAGCAATAGTTATCAAGTGGGGGATTCAGGTTAGTGTCACAAACAAAAATTGCTTATGATGACTTATTGAAGAGACCTGAAATTTTCAGATTGAAAATTGACTTGCATGATGTTGAATTTCTATCTTAAGTGTTTTATATTTTTGTATAAACAACTTTAATTTTATTAAAGTGTTCACTTTGATACTGTTTGTTGCATTTCAATTAATAAATTATTTAATGGTGATAAAACTTGCACAGTTTATTAAAATTAATAGAAATTATCGATTACTTGATAAAAATTTATTTTGTTGCTTTTTATATAGATTTATAGATTTTGATTGAAGTGGAAATATTTTTTAAGAAAATGCCTGAATTAGTAATCAAAACTAATGTTGCTCGTGCTAATATTAGAAAAACTATACTTCAAGATTTAACACAAATTGTTGCAAATATGCTTGGCAAGCCAACAAAATATGTTGCAATTGTTTTGATTCCAGACTTATGGATGTCATTTGAAGGTACTGAAAAGCCATGTGCTACTTGCCATATTACGTCTGTCAATCAGTTTGATGCAGAAAGCAATCGGAAGTATTCCAAAAAAATAATGGATTATCTTGTTGATGCCCTTGGAGTTTCAAATGAACGAATGTATTTAGATTTCAATCGAGCATCAAGAGAGTTTATGGGTTATAAGTCGGATACTTTTTATGGTTTGCTGGGCCCATCCCAGTAAAATAGCAAAAATATAACAAGTAAAAATGGCACTATTATATTAATTAACACTCTTGTTTTTACTTTTCTCTTATTTCTAATTTTCTTTCAAATCTAATTGTGATGTGACTTGCTGGTAAAATATTACTCTCTGTCAATTGCATACTTAGACAACCCTAACTTTTTAACTCCAACCTTTTAACCCTAACCTTCTAACTTTAACCTTCTAACCCTAACCTTTTAATTCTAATCTTCTAATCCTAACCTTCCAATTCTAACCTCTAAATCTAACCTAACTCATACCCTAACTCCTAACTCACTGTCATACTTGCTGAGAAGCAAAACAGAGAAGAAATACAAGAAAGAAAATAAAATATGAGATACAATTAGAAAGAGAATGGTTGCAATTGGATATGAAAGAAAATTAAAAACAAGAGTGTCAATTAATATAAAAATGTCAAAAAATTTATTTGTGAATAATAGCAAAGCAATGCCAACATATATTATTTATAATTGCAAATTTTTTGTTAAAAAGCTGAACATTTTTTACTTACATAAGTTGTTATAAAAGCATCTAAAGTGATGTAATTTAACAATAGACCGTTAAATGACAATTAAATACCAAATAACTATTTACAAGCAAAAAGTTGATTATTTTTCTGTTATAGTTGAAATTGAGAACTAAGTTTTTTTGAAAAATTCTTGTTTTTTAATAGATGTTGACCAAATTTGATTAGGCCTCAAACAAGTTAATAATAACTCACAAAGATTAGATGACAGCTTTGTTATTTTAAAGTAATAAAGATTAATTTCAATTATTGCAAGTGTTTTGTGTTATTGAAAAATATTGATTTTTAAAATGATATTGATATTTGTTGGAACTTTTGTACTTTTTTCTTGCTGTTTTTGCTTTCTTAATTTAAAATTGTCATAACAATTTGTAATTTGTGCTGTTAAACATTAATATCTTACTTTTTATTGAATTGCTTGTTAATAATAATAATATTGATTATACTTGTTCAAAAGAACATTTTCAATAAAAGAAGCTGCTTAAATTTTAAGCAATTTAACATTTATATTAATTTAAAAAATGGAAATGGATACTAGTAAAAAAAAGTTAAAACTAAATCATCAAAAAGAATTGAATGAATTACACAAAAAAGACCCAGAATTTTATCAGTTTTTACAGGTATATAGTGTTTTTATTTGTTCCTTTGTTTAATTTTCTAATGAATTATATTTATTCTGTTGTTGACATTCAATATATTCATAGTTAAAGTCTTGTTTTTTTGATTGAAAAACATTTCTAATAATTCACAAAATTGTTCAAATCATTTGAAATGATTATTTTTTTAATTGATTATTATCTAAAGCAGTGTTTCTCAAAGTGAGCCACTTGGCTCCCCAAGGAGGAATTTGAAATCTCAAGGGAGTAAAAATCACTAGAAAAGGAGTTTGGGAGGAATTTGAAAATCTTTGTAGAATGTAAGTTGACCCAAAAAAATGGGTACGTCTTTCATAATCATAATCGTACCACCCTGGCGGTGACAGGGGGAAATTGAAAACTTTTTTAATTTTTTTTGAGACCACTACTTTTTAGGGGTAAAAATTGAGAAATCCAAGACAGATGCAAATTTATATGTTAAATTTTGTTACTTCCTGGGATAACCACAATTAGGATCACAAATTAGATGAAGACAAAAATAACAAAGTCTTCACTTCGATTATTGAGGTATTTTTTTGGGGGGAGGAATCAGGGTACTTGAGTCGTGAAAGAGAGGAATTTGGCAAAAACTTTGAGAACCACTGATCTAAAGCAGATTGATCTGAAATGAAAACCTTTTTTTTATTATTTTGGGAGAAAAAAAGCAAAAAGAGAGATCAAATCAAAGTGACAAGACCTTTTTTTTTTTTTTAGAAATCACACTTAGATTAAATTGTGTTTTTTAGATAGGCCAGATTTTTAGCTAAGGCCTTTTTTTTTAGAAAACATATAATTTTTGGGACAAAAATTAAAAAATTAAAAAATAAAAAAATCGAAATAATTACTGTATATTTTGGTGTATAAAACGACTGTCAGATAAGACAAGGTACAAAATTAGAGCAAAATTTAATAAATTTATATAAATAAAATAAAGACTTATATCAGTTGTATAAGATGACCCCCAATTTTTAAGGGTGGTTTTTTGATTTTAAGGGTCATCTTATACGCTGAAATATACAGTAATTTTTTGATGAACTTTGTGGTACGTAATGTACAGAAAAATTTCTAGATAGTGCTTGCTAGCAAAAAGGTTGAGAACTACTGATCTAATGTAATAAAAGTTTACACATATAATTCAAAAGCATTAATGATGAATATTCAGGCTAAGGCATGGTAGAATTATAGCACATTTGAACTTAAAAGAGAATCAAAATAAATTTGTGCAGGTGATTGATTATATATTGGTAGCTTAGTTGTCATGTCTGGAAAGAACACTAATTAAAGAGAGCTCTTTTGCTTAGGGCAGGAAAATGTATTAATAAAAGTTATTTGTGAATAGAAGAAGGAAGGCAGCCATCAGATGGCTCTTGCCTATAGCCAAAGAAATTGCAAATAGCCATAGTTTTCAAGGATAGTTTGGTGGAGAAAAAGAGAAACATCTTGACTGACACCATTATAAAATGAGAAACCTGACAGTTTTGGAGCTGCAAAATCTCCATCCATAATTGCTGCAACAGATGAAAATACAAACAGTCCGGCATCACCTTTAAAAAGACTTGGATCTTCCTAGTCATAAAGCAGCCAAAAAACCTCTGATTAATGAGTGAATTAAAAAATAATGTCTTGCATTTGCTAAGAAATACGTACGTATATGTATACTAAATACTAAATGTATAGAAATACTAAGAAATATTGTAAAGTCTTAAATATGATTTTGCAAATACTGAATGCTGATGAATTGCTTTACAAACTAGAAGTATTAAAAAAAAATCGATTCAATCATGAGGATATGAGGGTCATTCAAAGTTCGGACTCTAATTTTAAGAATATAGGGATTTATCATACAAAGGAATTGATTTTTTGATATTTTGATTGCATATTTGAATTTCTCACCCTTAAAAACATAGAAATAGACACTTTTTTTAATCATTGTGAATAAACAACAATGATTTTAAAGCAATTAAAAAAAATCATTTTATGTATATCAATCATCTCCGGAAGCAGATTGAAGTAATTCCCAAAGCTTTTCATCTGACACTCTTCAGGGGAAATCGTCAATATGAATGAGACATTGAACCCGAACTGAGTTATAAAGGGGAAAGGAACTCTGCTTTCCTTTTTATAACTCAGTTTGGTTTCAATTCTGCTCATTCTGACGATTTCCCCTGAAGAGTGTCAGATAAAAAGCTTTGGGAAGAAAAATCTTTTACTTCACGCAATCTTCAAATTCTGTACCACCAAACGTCTATTAAAACAGAATGAATTTTTATTTCTATTGTTACAATTCTTATTTATATTGAAAAGATACTTATATATATATTCTAGGAATACTTGATTATTTTGTATGAATACTTGTAAATATAAATCAGTTTAAACACATTAAATTGGCTTTAAAAAGTTTCAAACTATTTTATGTAGACTAGATGTTCAAATAATATTTTTATTTTAAAAAATTATTTTTAAATTTATTTTTAATTAATGTTTTTAACTTAAAATTTTTTGCACAAAATAATTTGAAGCTTGTCACAGGAACCTATGTAAAATTATTTGTTATCTAAATGCTCAAGCCTTTTAAAATTTTAGGAGGAAGACTCAAGCCTTTTGAAATTTGACATTAATGAAATGGATTTAAGTGATGAGTCTGATTTGTCGGATATTGATGATAGTGTTGACGAAGATGAAGAAGAAAAAGATGATAGCAGTCATGATGAAAAAATGGAAGTAGATGAAAAATGTTTGGCAAAGAAAAAGACTGAAAATGTATTATAGCATGCAATTTTTAGTTTACATTTTGAAATATTATTAAACTTAAAAGCTATAGCAAACGCTTTTATTAAGATTTGATAATCTTCAGTCTTGTGCTGCAGATTGATGCTTAATAAATATCTTAATTCATTGTTAAAGTGATTGACTTAATTATTAAAGTATATTTTGTTGGCAGCAAGGCCAAGTGGTTAAAATGCTGGGCTCATGACCAACACGGTCTCAGTTCAAAACCCACTCATGCCATTTTGTTGTGTCCTTGAAAAAGACACTTTATGACACATTCCCCTGCTTGGTGGTCCTGGCAAACAGTTCTAAATTATAGTCATATCTCTATTAAATTACAAGCAGACAGCAATATCTTTGCATCTCCAGAAGCAGGTCAGGGTAATTGCCTACCCTATGTATTGGTGCCTCCATTGCTTTCCTGCAAGTCAGGAGGATAAATATAGAAATAAAATAAAAAATAAAAATCTTTCTAATGGTTGCATAATATTTGATAATTTTTTGTGGTATTTGGTGAAAAGATCAACTACAAAATATCACCAACCAAAATATCAACAGACCAAAATATTGACTGACCAAAATATTAACTGATCTAAATATCAACTGATCAAAATATCAATTTTTACTGTATTATCTAGGAGTCTCCATATGGTGGGATGATGGGACATTAGTTGGAACTCAAAGCCTACAAAGCCTATGTGCCACCCTTTGACAGAGTAGTGCCTTTGAGACTTAATTTTGGTTGTTGATATTTTGACACTAAACTGTTTTTTGTCATGATGGTGACCTTTTTCGGTCAAGTTTTTTTTAGAATTATTTAGGTTTGTATAATTTTTTGATTTGTATAATTTATGTAATAATGCAAATTATTTAAAGCTGAAAACGTTTATGTGCAGACAAAGGTTACCATAGAAATGGTTAAAAATTGGAAATTGTCTTTATCAAGTGGTGAAGCTACCTTCAAAGACATTTTTAACCTAATTTATGCTTTTCAAGCTGCTGTCAAAGACATTGATGAGACTAAGGAAGAAGTCAAAGGCAAAAAAAAGAAATCAACTAAATCGAAATTCAAGTAAGTAATTTCACTTGAATAACTGTTGATCTATGGATTGTTTTATTGCTTTCTAATTTTGTCAAGTTTTCATAATTAGGTTCATTAATTTTTATCTGAGGTTTACAATGATGCTAAATGATTAAAAGAATTTAGAAACTGTAATGAAATTATTTTTTAGTACATACTTGATATCTTTTAATTTACTTGATTTGAACCTGCACTTTGGCTTTTTTGTTTTTGTATACTGTATATACTGTACTAAATGCAGATATTCTGTGTTCCTGCAACATAAGCATTTCATTGAAAAGAAAAGCATTAGATTTATATCAAATTTATCATCATCTGGGATGAGCATCCATTCCAAGTCAGAAACAAAGACCAAGTTTTATTCTTTTACTGCCCCAGACTGCTGCACTGCCTCATCCTTAATCATATGCTGGCAAGAATGGTGTTAGGCTAGCATCAGGTTTTGTCATCCTCACTCGTTTGACCCTGTGCTCCATGTGGTGTTTTGTTAGGATATGATCAGTGGTTTGTTCCCAGGTGTGATACAATTCGGTGCAGGAACAAGATCTTTTATAGATCTGCGCCACACCAGTCTGCAGGCGATTGAGCTTAATCTAAGCTATTTTAAGCAAGCTCATTCCAACAGAACTGGTACAGTGCTTCCTTGACTATCCAGATCTTGTTTATCTGGCATTCAATTATTCAACCACTATATTTTGTACAATGTATTTTGATACATTACAAAAGTTGTGTTGAAGCAAGACAATTTGGTGGGGGACAATTCGACGGGACAAATTTGTTGGCAAGCCAATTTGGCGGGAAAATCAATAAAAATAATTTGCCTTTCCTGGCGTTGAAGCAACAGCAAAAAAGTTTTGTTATGTCACTAAGGCAATTGCAATTGTTCAGCTGAGAAGAGTGAAAATTCGCATTTAAATTGTCAAATGCGTTAAATTTAGGGATGTTTTTAAGCCAAATATTTATCTGATTGAATTTACAATAGCTTCAAATCTTTGAATTAAAAATGTACTTAAATAGTTAAATTTTTAAACCAAGGTTTTTTAACGTATATCTTTTACAAAATTGAAGTTTTGCAGGTGTACGAAAGTTGTGACGTCATAATAGGCATTATACTATGTATCAACATTTTTTTACAAACATATTCTGGTGGGCGTGCATAAACATTTTTCTGCAGATCGGTGTATCAGAAAAATACTGAATGACGGTTAAGTCACAGTGGTTATTATATTAAACTATCTTCTCCTTTTGGCCTTTCCCTTTAGTCAGGGGTGGCCACAGCATATCATCATTCTCCACATTTTTCTGTCTTCAACATTCGTCTCCTTTGCACCAACTTTCCCCAATCTTCCTTCACTACATCTAAAAATCTTCTCTTTGGTCTCCCTCTTCTCCTCTTTCCCGGTAACTCCATTTCCATCATTTTTCTTCCTACATACTCATGGTCTCTCCTCATGACATGTCCATAGCTCCTCAGCCTGCCCTCCCTCATCTTCATTCCTAACCATTCTACCTTAATGGTACTCCTGATGTGCTCATTTCTAATCTTGTCTTTTCTTGTCACTTTCATAGCAAACCTCAACATTTTCCTCTCTGCGACTTCCATCTCTTCTACTTGTTTTTTTGTGACTGCCGCTGTCTCAAGTCCATACACCATTGCTGGTCTTACCATTGAACTGTACACTTTTCCTTTTACTCTAGCTGGTAACCTCCTGTTGCAGATTACTCCCAATACTCTTCTCCATCCGTTCCATCCTGCCTATACTTTCTTCTTTACCTCCCTCTCACAACCACCACTTTCTTGCACTGTTGATCCCAAATACTTAAATTCCTTTACTCTTGGCACTTTTGCATCCTCCATCTTTACTGTTTTGTCATCATTTCCTCCATTTATGCAAAGATGTTTGGTCTTTGACCTACTTACTTTCATCCCTCTTCTTTCCAATGCATACTTCCATGATTCTAATCTCTGCTCCACTTCTTCCCTGGTCTCTTCACAAATCACAATATCATTAGCAAACAGCATTGTCCATTGTGGTTCTCTCCTTACTTCATCCGTTAGCCTGTCCATTATCACTGCAAACAGGAATGGACTTAATGCTGATCCCTGGTGCAGTCCAACCTTAATCTTGAAACTTTTTGTAGTTCCTACTGCACACATCACCACTGTTTTGCTTTCCTTGTACATATCCTGTACTATTGTACATACTTTTCCACTATTCCGGATTTTCTCATATGGTACCACAGTTCTTTCCATGGAACCCTGTCACAAGCCTTCTCTAGGTCCATGAATACACAATGTAGCTCTCTTTGACCTTCCCTGTACTTTTTCCATCAACATTCTTAGAACAAACATGGCATCGGTGGTTCTCTTTCCTGGAATAAATCCATATTGCTGTTTGCTGATCTCCACTCTATCTCTTAACTTGGCTTCAATAATTCTTTCCCATACTTTCATTGTGTGGCTCATTAGCATTATTCCTCTGTAGTTTCCACAGCTGTGTCTGTTTCCACAGCTCATTAGCACTGTGTGTCCACTTTGTTTTTATAGATTAGGATAAGCACCCTCCTTCTCCATTCTTCTGGCATCCGTTCACTGCATTAATAGTCTGTTGAACACTCTGGTCAAAAACTTTATCCCCATCTCTCCTATGCACTTCCAAACTTTTACTGGCAACTCATCTGGCCCAACTGCTTTACCTTTTTTCATCCTTCTTAGTGCATTTTTTACTTCTTCTCTACTGACACAATTTACCTCTTCATTAACCACTTCTGCTTCCTCTGTCCTGGGGTTTCTGTTATTTTCCTTGTTCATCAGTTTCTCAAAGTACTCCTTCCATCTCTTTAACACTGCTTCCAAATTTACCATCACTTTACCATTTTTATCCTTTATAACCCTCACATGCTGTACATCTTTACCTGCTCTGTCTCTCTGCCTAGCCAATCTGTACAACTCCTTTTCACCTTCTTTTGTTTCCAATCTAGCATACAAATTGTCATAGGCACGTCCCTTTGCCATTGCAACTGCCTTCTTTGCCTTACTCTTCTTTTCTTTGTATATCTTTTTAGTATTTTCATTTCTTGTTTTGTCCCATGCTATCTTTGCCTCTTTCTTTTATGCTCTCCTGAACTTCCTCATTCCACCACCATGTCTCCCTGTCACCTTTTCGTTCCCAAATGTCACTCCCAGTACAGTTTCAGCTGTTTTTCTTAGCATTTCTGCTGTTTTGTCCCACTCATTAGGTAATCTATCCTTGCCTCCCAGAATCCTAGTCATCTCTTGTCTAAATGCTTCTTGATAGCTTGTCTCCTTCAGTTTCCACCATCGTATCTTTGGCTTTACTTTCTCTGCTTTTTTCTTTTTCACCATAAGAACCATTTTGCATACCACCATATGGTGCTGCTTTGCGACACACTCATTTAATATTACCTTGCAATCACACATTTCCTTCAGGTTCCTCCTTCTGCACATCACATAATCTACTTGGGTACTTTTTCCTCCATTTTTATACGTCACCCTGTGTTCATCTTTCTTGAAATAAGTATTGACAATCGCCAAATTCATCCTTTTCCCAAAATCCACAACCATTGATCCTTCCTTCTTGTTCCAGCACCGTACCTCCCCATTATTTCCTCATCCCCCTATGTTTCCTTTGCCCACATGTCCATTAAGATCTGCACCAAAAACTATCCTCACTTCTTTTGATATACTTTCTATCAACCCATCCAGGTTTTCCCAAAAATCATTTTTCTCCTCCATGCTGTTGTTAACCTGTGGAACATATTCGCTTACTATATTTAGGATGGACCCTTTTACCTCCAGCTTCATGGCCATTAGTCTGTCTGACACCCTCTTCACTTCCAGGACACTTTCAGCCAGCTCCTCCCTCAGCACTATTCCTATCCCATTTTTTCTTCCATCAGCTCCGTTGTAGAATATTTTGCATCCACTGCCAATGTTCCTTGCTTTACTACCTTTCCACCTTGTTTCCTATAGACACAATATGTTTACATTCCTTCGCTCCATCATATCTGCCAGCTCTCTTCCCCTTCCAGTCATAGTTCCTATTATATTAAACTATCAAATCATGAAAATTATTTTAACTATTATTAGCTCTAACAGTTTGTTTCGTCTATAGGCTTGTCAGAAAGCAATTAAAAATCTTACAAAGTGATAAAAAGTTGGCAAAAAAACTTAAAAGCAAAGAGAAAAACATGGCAGTGATTAAAAAATTAGCGGCTGCAATTTTTTTTTGATTAAATTTCAATATTTCAAGTTTTTTTTTGTTGCTTACGCTAATGTTTTCAGATATGAATTTATTATGGCCAGTATCATGATTAATGATTCTGGCACTAAAAAAACTTTACAAACTGAAATTTGATCAAAAAAATCGTAACTGATTTAACTTTTTAATCACTGTCGTATTTTTCTTTTCGTTAAGTTTTTTGCGGACTTTTTATCGCTTTGTTAAGCTTTTCTTTTTGTATTTGTTTTTCAAATTTTTGATTGCTTTTGACGAGCCTTGTTGTCAAAACAAACTGTAGAACTAATAAAAAATAGTTAAAATGATTTTCATGGTTTGATAGTTCAAAATAATAACCGCTGTGAATTAAATGTCATTCTGTATTTTTTTGATACCCCGATCTGCAGAAAAATGTTTATATATAGTATAATACCTATTATGATGTCATAAATTTCGTAAGCCTGCAAAACTTTAATTTTGTAAAAGATATGTGTTAAATGACCTTGGTTCAAAAATTTAACTCTCTAAGTTCCTTTTTTTGAAATATTCGAAATTAAGCTATTGTAATTAAATTAGATAAATATTGGCCCAGATGGTAAGTGCTTTCACGCAGCCTGGGCTGTGAGTAAGTCTGTTCATTAATTTAAAATGACAGACCGAAACCAAACCTACCAAAACAGAAGGGTATCCACTCATTCTGATGTTCAGTGTGGGTCTGCTAATCGGCAAACGTCCTTTTCAGGACGGGGCAATGCTAAGATAAAACTGCCCTTTTCAGGGCACATTGCCAACAAGTTCCAAAGATGCACTATTCTTCAGCTGAACATCGAAGGCCTCACTGCAAGCAAGATGAATGTTCTTCATCACCTCGCTATGCAGTCTGAGGCACTCATCATCCTACTGCAGGAGACCCACTGCACTGATGCAAAAAAGTTGGTACTTCCAAACTACCAACTAGCTGGGTCTTCTTTAAGCAGGAAGCATGGCCTTGCCACGTTTGTCCGCGAGCGACTGAGATACATGATTTTGGACCAATCTCCACCAACATTGGAGATCAAGTGGTTGTGTGTGGACGTTGATGGCTATAAAATAGTCAACATCTACAAACCACCGCCAACGCGATTGCAAACCCTGGATCTCCCAGTGTTTCCTCACCCCTGTTTTTATGCTGGCGATTTTAACTGTCGCCATGCTGACTGGGGTTACAACGACAACAGTCCAAACGGTGAGTGCTTGGCTGGATGGGGAAGTATTAATTGTCTTGCCCTCCTATATAATGCCAAGGATGCTGCCAGTTTTTATTCCGGCCGTTGGAACACTGGTACCAATCCGGATCTAGCTTTCGCTAGCGTAGGTCCAAACAGTTGCTTACTGGATAGACGTGTCCTTGACAAGTTCCCCAGGTCACAACATCGACCTTCGCTTATTACACCACCAAGGTTTGCTATGGCAGTGCCAAGCATGCCTGTTAAGCAATGGAACTTCTGCAAGGCCAAATGGAGTCACTACATTGCTTTGACGAATAAATTCGCAAAGACTTTGTTGCTGCCTGATTCACTTGATGTAGATGCAGCTTACCAGGACTTCTGTAACACCATTAAGAAAGCAGCCAAAAAGACTATCCCACGCGAATATCGAAATAACTATATTCTGTGTTGGGATGCAGAGTGTGAATCCCTCTATAAAACCTTTCTGCTGTTTCCTCAGGGAGACGACTCATGTTTGGCTGCTACAGCTCTGCTTGCCAAGCTTGACAGAAAGTGTAGGGATCAATGGTGTGAAGCAGTTTGGAACATTGACTTCTCACACTCTAGTCGAAAAGCGTGGAGTATTTTGAACAACCTTACTGGTAGGTCATGACACTCTCCTCGTCACTGTCTTGTTTCAGCCGATGTTATTGCATCTCAGCTGGTTAGAAATGGGAAATATGAGGCTGTTGACCGCAAGTCATCTCGACTTGTCTTTCAAGAAGTGTCTGACCTTTGGAGGGCCACAACACCAGACGCAGTAAATATCTCTGACAGTTTTTTACAGAGAGAATTTACTGCTGCCCTTCAACATTTAAAGCTCAGTCACACTAAGACGGTGACGGCAGCCTTTCATTTAAATAACCGAGAGGCCAAACGAGAGCTAAAGGTCTACAACAACGGTAGACTTTTTGCCGTTCTGTCCAACCCCTACTTACCTTGGGGTAAAACTGGACAGATTGCTCACGTTTCGTCACCATTTAGTGGCATTGCGCAAAAAACTATCCTTGCACGTCACACTGCTGAGGCGACTCGTGGGCTTGGGATGGGCTGCTGGTGCTAAAACACTATGCATAGCCACCTTGTCTCTAGTCTACTCAACAGCTGAGTACTGTGCGCCAGTCTGGTGTCGCAGTGCTCACACTCGCCTCAATGACAATGTCTTGAATGACGCCTTGCGCATGGTTACTGGATGCCTGCGTCCCACTCCAATGGACCACTTACCTGTACTTTCAGGCATCCAGCCAGCTGAGCTTTGCCAAATGGGAGCGACACTCTCCTTAGCTCACCGTGGATCTCTGGACCCCAATCATATCTTGCATGGTCTATTAAGTGGGTCCTCAGATACTGGCCAAGTGAGACTAAGATCCAGACGCCTGTTTGTGCCAGATGTGCGGAATCTCTTGGACAATCTTGCCAGACTTGGCATCCGCACCTCTGAATGGACAAATCACAAATGGAACGTGGAGTACTGTGAAAATGCTTTCAGGCTCCGTGCTTTTGTGCCCGAGACCAGTGCAAGGCCTGTTGGGATGGGCTTACCCCGAGCAGCTTGGGTTAAGCTCAACCACCTGTGGACTGGTGTTGAGCGATTTCATTCGTCCATGCACAAATGGGGTCTTGCTCCTTCACCGAATTGAGAGTGTGGTGCCTCTGAGCAAACCGCAGACCATGTACTAACAGCATGCCCTATACATCGGGCACCACATGGAGCACAAGGTCTGACGGTTTTGGATGACGAAACTCGATGCTGGCTTAATGACATCACTGCCAGCATCTGATCCAGGCAGTGCTGCAGTCTGGGGTAGTAAAAGGATAAACCCTCGGCCCCAGTCCTGTTTGTGTCTGGCCTGGAGTGGATACCCTTTAAACGACGACGACGACAATGAGATAAATATTCAGGTAAAAACATCCCTAAATTTAACGCATTTAACAATTTTAAATGCCAATTTTCACTCTTCTCAGTTGAACAATTGCAATTGTCTTTTCAATTGCCTTTGTGACATAACAAAAGTTTTTGTTGTTGCTTCAATGCCAGTAAAGGTAAATTCAATTTATTTATTTTCCTGCCAAATTGGCTTGCTGAAGAATTGGTATGCCAACAAATTTGTCCCGTCGAATTGTCTCTTGTCAAATTGTTGTGTCCCCAAGTTGTGCATACTACAAAACATTATTTCAAAATCTACCGAGAAAACATGAATTTACTTGCAAACAGCAAACAATCCAAAATTGATTTATTTTTTAGTACAGTGGCTGCAAAGGAAATGCTTACACAATGAAATTTCAATAAAAATTGTGTTTCATTTGAAAAAACCGATATTTACAGCACTGTAAGTTTTGATGTCTAATATTTGGCTTGAATGACATTTCTCAATCTTTAAGGCAGGGTTGCTGAAACTTTTTTATTCACACAACACTTTGTCTTATTATTTTTGTTCATGGAGCACTTCGTCAAAAAAAATTTGAATCACAAATTTGCCAAGAATATCAATGGACTTTTTTTGCAAGTCAAAAAACTAAATTTGCTTGAACGAGTCATAATGAAAAAGTAACACAAGAATGTGAAATTTAAAAAAGGTCATGCAAGCTCATTACGACGTACTTGCAAACCGTCATGTTCATTGTTCAGCTGAACCATAGACGTATCAGCCAAAAAAAATTTGGGGGCAATAAAATTTTATCCAAATTTTGTGACATTTGCCCAAATCATGATTTTCTAGCACTTTACGGATAGGACAAAAAAATTGTCTGTGAGATTCTTGGATGAAGACAAAATTTCAAAGACAAAATCATGGTGTTCTCTAAAAAAAAAAGAAAGTCTTCACTGCGAATCGATCTCATATTTCTCAAATTTCATCCCAAAATCAAGGTGTTTTCTAAAAAAAAGTCTTCACCTAAATTTGGTAACTATTTTTTGCAGTTGATCATTGACACTGGCTTAAAATTCCTGACTTTGCCCAAATTTTTCTGATTGCTGCCCCAAAAATTCTGGTTTTTTCCAAATATTTTCTTGTCACTGCCCAAAAAATTCAAATTTTACCCAAATCTAGAAAACTTGGGGGGGGAGGGCAATTGCTTTAAGCAACTTTTTTGTTGTTGCTTTAATGCTAGTTTCAAAACGGTATGGCTATGAGTGGAACACTTTACGTAATCCTGCAGAGCACAAGCGTTCGGCGGAACACAGTTTGAGAAATGTTGCTCTAAGGCATTGAATTGGCCAACTTTTAAAAATATTTGATATCCATGGTAACCCACAAGTTTATTCTTATTTGGTGGTTGAGCTTCTTAGATCTTATTTTTTATCATGTTTCATACTTTTTCTATGGCGTTAAGGTCTGGAGAGTTCTCCAGCCACCCTAAAAAAAGGTATATATCTCTTTCTTCTGACCACTTAGTTACAAGTTTGGTTCTGTGTGCTGGGGCACCATCATGCATAAAATGAGTGGGGTGATGAATGCCCCAAAAAGGCAGAAAGTGATCGTTCAGCATTTCAAAATAGTTGGACCCTTTTATTGTAACATTTCTGGAAAGGAAATACTGTATAATCCTCTTCTACTATGGATTTTACTAAATGCACCACAAACCATTACACTGTCTGAGTGTTTAACTGTCTTAACAATGTATAGTGGATCATGCCTTGATACGTTTAGTGGCCTTCTTACCACTTTTGACTGGCCCCTTACCAGACGGAATCTGCTCTTGGCTGAAAACATGTCTTTTCACCATTGTTGAGACTTCCAATGCTAGTAATTCAGTCACTTTTTCATTATTTTGTTGGTTAAAAATGTTTTTTTTGCTTCCCGCTTACAGGGAAAGCCCAAGTATGTTTTTAGTCGATTTTGGATTGTTCAGATTGAAACCCCTTTCAGAAGCTCTGAGTATTTCTTTTTTAAACTTCCAGCTGTGATTGATAAACTGGCAAGCACTTTTTATTGAAAAAAATGATCTGTCCTACCCAACGTTTTCTGTTTCCTTTTAGAACCAATTTTTCGCTTTGGAACAGTGCCTTTTGGTAGACTTTTTGCAGTCTTCATTAACTTGTAAATGGTTTGCCTTGAGATCTTTAGCAATTTCGGATACAAAAACACTGTGTTCTTCCTTAGTTAAAACCTGAGCCTTCTCTATTTCAGATAACTTTTTTTTGCTATTTTTATTCACTCAAAGCAAACTGTAGTAGAACAAAATCTCAAAAAATTTTACTTTTTAAAGTGCTAAAAAAATGTCAACTCAGACAATCACATGGTTCCACAACAGTGACATGAGCGAATGTTGCTAGAATTGGTAAGGAGTATGTCTATACAGACCAACAATCAATTAGAAATACACGAGAGAATGCTAGAAAAAAGGTTATGCTAAATCATGTGCCAATATTTTTTTTCGGCGGTAATGTAAACATTTCATTTGCGGCTACTGTACAGTGTACAGTGATCAGGAGTGCCCAACCTTTTCCTTGTCGCGGGCCAAATATTCGTCTGCAAGTTTACTGCGAGTTGCAGTCAGTGCAGCAATCAAAATGATGTTGAATTTGAGTTGTCATGAATGTTAATTCGAAAATTGTATGTTAGAGCAGTGCTCTTCAACAGGGTTTCCGCAAAACATTTAATGGGGTTCCGTGAGTTTTAAGGGTTCCAGTAGAGTTCCTTGTTTTGTAAGAAAAATGATTTCTTGCTTTAGTACGTTGATGTATCATTATTAAATTGTTTCTTTAGATCACCATCACCATGCCACATTCAAACTCCCAGTAGGCCAGTTAGTTAAACAAGAGGTTGAGTGCAGTTTATAGCTGAAAATATTGATAGTTTTTGCATAACGGCACAACTTGATGTTCATTGTAATGAGGTTAACAAGAACGTTATTCAAAACGAATAAATGTTATTGTTGCATCACAGCTATGCATGATGCTTCCGTATACAGTAGTTAAGTAGACAATAAATAGAGAATAAAATAACAGACTACAATAGAGCTGCAGCTGTTCAGCCTTTATGAGAATAAAGTAAAAGTAGTGTGAAAACCAACTTTTTACTATTAGCCAGGTCAGATGAAGCAAAGTAGCATATTTTATGTGAAGTGAAATAGTAATAACAGCAAAGATGTGGACAGTATTGAGCAAGAAGCACCTCCTTCCAAGTGGACCAAATGTAATAAAACTGCCAAAGTTAAAAAATGGGATAGTTCTTTTTGCCGGATGACCAAATTCCGAATGTTGCTCCTCAGGCCGAATGTCTGATTTGCTGTAAGAGACTTTCTAATTCTGCCCTGTTTCCAGCTAAGTTACAAAGGCACTTGGAAGCCAATCATACTGCATATGAGACAAAGACTATCTCATTCTTTAAACATATAAAAAGCAGTGTATCTAAGTAGAAAAAGATTCATTCTTAGGAGCAGTTAAAACTGATCAAGATTTATTGTTGACTTCATATCAACTGTTGCATCATATTTTAAAAACAAAGAAACCGTTTACTTTGGGTGAAAAAGTTATTAAACCAGTGTTGCAATTTGTGGCAGAGCAGGTCCTAGACAAAGAAACTGAACGCAAGTTTCAAAACATACTTCTTTCTGATATCACTGTAAGCAGAAGGGGATTTCATATGGCCGAAGATTTGTTGGAACAACTTTTGTGTAAAATCAGGAAAGTTCCTTATTATGGACTGCAACTGGATGAATCAACTAATATTGGGAGAAGAGCACAACTGCTTGTGTTTATAAGAATTCCTGATACTGATTCATATAATATTGTTGATGAATATTTGTGCTGCCTATAGACTTGAAAGTGAACACAAGTGCTGAACAAGTGTTTAGTAAACTCAACGAATTTACAGGGTGAACAGAAAGTTCTTGGACCATTTTAGAAACAGTTTATTAATAGAAAAATAGCACAATTACATTAAAGAGGTATCACAATGACAAGTTACAATACTAAGTATAAATTCCATTTATTAATTTTCAATGTGGTGGCCCTTCACTTGGATAACTCTCTCAATTCTCGGCCTGAAGTTTTCAACCGAGGCACGTAGCTCTTCCTGGGATATTTTAGCCCATTCACGCTGAAATGATTGCTTCAGAGCATCAATACTTGGATGAGCAACGGAACAAACCTTTACCTCCAACAAAGACCACACAGAAAAGTCAAAGCGATTCAAATCAGGCGATGAGGGAGGTCACATTTCCTTACTACAGAATCTTGGAAAGTGACGTTGGCACCAGTCCTGAGTTTTTCTGGAGGTGTGGGATGGTGCACCATCTTGTTGGAAGGTGAAGGGCTGATCTTTGAAGTGTTTCTTCATTTCTTCAAGGGCTGGAACCAAAATATCGTTGATGTAGCGATCTGAATTGATTTTAACCCCTTGTTTCACGAAAATCAGAGGAGACTTTCAAGTTTTGGAGATTGCGGCCCACACCATGAGGGAAGACAGTTTTTGTCGGCAGAAAACTGTTCTCACAGCATCTTCAATGTCTGCTGAAGACTTTGCATAAACTCTGTCGTTCTGATTGTTGATCTGCACTTCAATTGTGAAGAGTTTTTTATCCGAAAAAATGATTTCTTGTTCTCTGTGCCTGCCTTCAGTTTTCTGAGAAGAAGCTGTCCTCTTTCAAGTCGCTTATGCTTTTGGGGAGGTGTGAGGAACTGCCTTTTCCTCTTGTAGGAAAACAACTGAAGATCCTTTGTCATGATGGTTCTCATCAAAGTTATGCTAACATTCATATCTTTAGCCATTTGTCAGACGGATCTTTTTGGGTTCCTCCTCACTCTCTCTTGGACAGCCTTAATCACTTTTTTTGTTCAAGCAGTGCGAGGTCTTCCACTCCTAGGACGATCTTCAGATGTACTGAGTTTCTTAACTCTATTGACAACATGGTACATGGTAGATTTAGCAACTTTTAAGAGTTTAATAATCTTAGAGTTGGTTCTTCCTGCACAATGAAGCTGAATGATGGCCTCTCGTTTCCTCATTTTAGACATTAAAATTTATGATATTTAAATATATCTGCAGAAAATGGTTAAATAGAGAGTTTGGCAAAATATTTAGCACATTCGAAATAATAAAAAGTGATATTAAATATATCTAATCATAAAACTAAAAAAGGTCCAAGGACTTTCTGTTCACCCTGTATGACTGAAAAGCAAATACCATGGGGAAAAATGTTCTCTAACTACAGATGGAGCAGCTGTGATGACTGGACGCTTTTCAGGAGTTGGTGCTTGTCTCAAGGCAGTTGCTACAAACTGTATATACATTGCATTATTCATCATGAAGTTCTGGCTGTAAAACCGCTTAGTTCTGACAAGCAGAGAAAAACGGAACCAGAAAGTGTTTTGGATATTGTTGTGAAAACTGTGAATTACATAAAATGTTGTGGTAAAGACAAATCTGGTAGAGTTTTTTAAAAACTGTGAAAAAATGGATTCTGAGAATGTAACTGTTCTGCTATATACAGAGGTACACTGGCTCTCTTCTAGCAAAATTTTGATTCGTGTGTTCAAATTAAGACGGGAAATATCAGTTTTTCTTGCAGAGAAAAATCATGACTATGCAACGAATTTTTTTAACCATAAATGGGTCTCCAAATTGGCACATCTGGCTTCAGTATTTGATATGTTGTCCATACTCAAAACCAGTCTTCAAAGGAAAAGTTCAGATATATTTTCCCAAGTTGGAAAAATTGATGCCTTTAAAAGAAAAATTGACTGCTGGGCCAATAAAGTGTCAAAAAATTATTTTTCTCATTTTCAATTTTTGAATGAATTTCTGAGCAAGGACTTCGAAGTTGAGGATACAGCTGAAATAAAAGAATTGGTGTTGGAACATTTGAAGCTATTGAAGAAAAATTTTAATCGGTATTTTCCTCAAGAAGAATCTGAGGCTTTCTGTTTGCTGAAGTGGGTAGTTAATCCTTTTGTTTTCACTTTGTCAGAACAAGAAGAACTTCTGGACATCTGTAATGATATCAATTTAGAGGAAATCTTTTAAAATATGGAAAGGAATATTTTTGGATTTTTCTGTGCAAATAGGGAACAGCAATTGCAAAGGAAGCACTGAAACTTCTGTGTCAATTTCCCAATACCTATTTGTGTGAAACAGCATTTTCTGTTTTAACCACTATTAAGAACAAAAACAGAAGTTGTTTGAAGAGTGTAGATATGTGTTTAAGGAATGTACTGAGCAACAAGCAGCTATGATTTATGAAGATTGTAAAAGAAATTCAAGAACAATTGAGTCATTAAATTTCTTGCTTTTTAACTTCTGTAATAACTGCTTGTTTGTTGAAGTGTCTAATAATAAAATAGGCCTATTTGCTTTTTTTACATGTAACTTGTGCTTTTTTAACTTTTTGTTAATGGGGGTTCCATGACAAATGTGAAAATGCTTCAGGGTTCTGCAATAACAAAAAGGTTGAAGAGCACTGTGTTAGAGTCAAAGTGTTGAATTTCTTTTTGGTCTTTTTTGTTGACATTGATTTTATCAATTATTGTGAATTAACTTTCATGATAAATACAATTTTATTTACAAATTTAGTTTAAGACAAAAAGAAGCCTCTACTTTTACTCTATGTGTTGTTTTTCTGAACAAAGTGAAGTAAAATACCTGTTACTGAGACAAAAATAATTGCATTCCAAATTATCTGTGCACCAATGGATTGGTTTAAAGGCGCTGCGATAATTCAAGATGATTGAAAATCTAATTAAAAAAATTTTTATTTCGTGATATCTGATTAAAAATTTCATAGTTTCAGATTAAAAAGCAGGCTGCACCAGAAGACTTTTTGGGCCATATGTGGCCCTTGGGCTGTGGGTTGGGCAGCCTTGGTGTAGATGTAAACAGTAAATATATACAATACTGTATACCAGTATAAACATGAATTTACTTGCAAACAGCAAACAATCTAAAATTGATTCATTTTTTAGTACAGTGGCCACAAAGGAAATGCTTACACAATGAAATTTCAACAAAAATTGTGTTTCATTTGAAAAAACCGATATTTACAGCAATGTAAGTTTTGGTATTTAATATTTGGCTTGAATGACATTTCTCAATCTTTAAGGCAGGGTTGCTGAAACTTTTTTATTCACAGAACACTTTGTCTTATTATTTTTGTTCACGGAGCACTTTGTCAAAAAAAAATTTGAATCACAAATTTGCCAAGAATATCAATGGACTTTTTTTGCAAGTCAAAAAACTAAATTTGCTTGAACGAGTCATAACGAAAAAGTAACACAAGAATGTGAAATTTAAAAAAATGTGTAAAGATCATGCAAGCTCATTACGACGTACTTGCAAACCGTCATATTCATTGTTCAGCTGAACCATAGACGTATCAGCCAAAAAAATTTGGGGGCAATAAAATTTTATCCAAATTTTGTGACATTTGCCCAAATCATGATTTTCTAGCACTTTATGGATAGGACAAAAAAATTGTCTGAGATTCTTGGACGAAGACAAAATTTCAAAGACAAAATCATGGTGTTCTCTAAAAAAAAAAAAAGAAAGTCTTCACTGCAAATCAGTCTCATATTTCTCAAATTTCGTCCCAAAATCAAGGTGTTCTCTAAAAAAAAAGTCTTCACCTAAATTTGGTAACTATTTTTTGCAGTTGATCATTGACACTGGCTTAAAATTCCTGACTTTGCCCAAATTTTTCTGATTGCTGCCCCAAAAATTCTGGTTTTTTCCAAATATTTTCTTGTCACTGCCCAAAAAATTCAAATTTTACCCAAATCTAGAAAACTTGGGGAGGGCAATTGCTATGAGCAACTTTTTTCCTGTTGCTTCAATGCTAGTTTTGAAATGGTATGGCTATGAGCAGAACACTTTACGTAAGCCTGCAGAGAACAAGTGTTCCACGGAACACAGTTTGAGAAATGTTGCTCTAAGGCATTGAATTGGCCAACTTTTAAAAATATTTGATATCCATGGTAACCTGCAAGTTTATTCTTATTTGGTGGTTGAGCTTCTTAGATCTTATTTTTTACCATGTTTCATACTTTTTCTCTGGAGTTAAGGTCTGGAGAGTTCTCCAGCCACTCTAAAAACAGGTATATCTCTTTCTTCTAACCACTTAGTTACAAGTTTGGTTCTGTGTGCTGGGGCACCATCATGCATAAAATGAGTGGGGTGATGAATGCCCCAAAAAGGCAGGAAGTGATCGTTCAACATTTCAAAATAGTTGGACCCTTTCATTGTAACATTTCTGGAAAGAAAATATAATCCTCTTCTACTATGGATTCCACTAAATGCACCACAAACCATTACACTGTCTGAGTGTTTAACTGTCTTAACAATGTATAGTGGATCATGCCTTGGTACGTTTACTGGCCTCTTACCACTTTTGACTGGCCCCTTACCAGTCGGAATGTGCTCTTGGCTGAAAACATCTCTTTTCACCATTGTTGAGACTCCAATGCTAGTAATTCTTAGCAAAGTTTAGTCACCTTTTCATTATTTTGTTGGTTAAAAGTGTTTTTTTTTTGCTTCCCACTTACAGGGAAAGCCCAATTATGTTTTTAGTTGATTTTGGATTGTCGGGATTGAAACCCCTTTCAGAAGCTCTGAGTATTTTTTTAAACTTCCAGCTGTGATTGATAGACTGGCAAGCACTTTTTATTGAAAAAAAATGATCTGTCCTACCCGACGTTTTCTGTTTCCATTCAGAACCAATTTTTCGCTTTGGTGCAGTGCCTTTTGGTAGACCTTTTGCAGCCTTTATCAACTTGTAAACGGTTTGCCTTGAGACCTTCAGCGATTTCGGATACAAAAACGCTGTGTTCTTCCATAGTTAAAACCTGAGCCTTTTCTATTTCAGATAACTTTTTTCTTCCCATTTTTATTCACTCAAAACAAACTGTAGCAGAACAAAATCTCAAAAAATTTTATTTTTTAAAGTGCTAAAAAAATGTCAACTCAGACAACCACATGGTTCCACAACAGTGACATGAGCGAATGTTGCTAGAATTGGTAAGGAGTATGTCTATACAGACCAACAATCAATCAGAAATACATGAGAGAACACTAGAAAAAAGGTTATGCTAAATCGTGTGTCAATATTTTTTTCGCCAGTAATGTAAACATTTTATTTGCGGCTACTGTACACTATAGATCAGGAGTGCCCAACCTTTTCCTCGTCGCAGGCCAAATATTCATCTGCAAGTTTACTGCGGGTCACAGTCAAAATGATGTCGAATTCAAGTTGTCATGAATGTTAATTCGAAAATTGTATATTAGAGTCAAAGTGTTGAATTATTTTTTGTCGTTTTTGTTGGCATTGATTTTATCGATTATTTCCAATTAACTTTCATGATAAATATAATTTTATTTACAAATTTAGTTTAAGACAAAAAAAGCCTTTACTTTTACTCTACGTGTTGTTTTTCTGAACAAAGTGAAGTATAATACCTTTTACTGAGACAAAAATAATTGCATTCCGAATTATCTGCACACCAATGGATTGGTTTAAAGGCGCTGGGATAATTCAAGATGGTTGAACATCTAATTAAATATTTCTTTATTTCGTGATATCTGATTAAAAATTTCATAGTTTCAGATTAAAAAGCAGGCTGCACCAGAACACTTTTTGGGCCGCGGGTTGGGGAGCCTTAGTGTAGATGTAAACAGTAAATATATCCAATACTGTATACCAGTGGTCACTAAACTACGGCCCACAAGGTGATTTTATTTGGCCCGCTGCATGTTGTCTAAAACACTAAATTTTAGTGGTTTTGGACCCCAAACTATGGCCCGCAGGCCAAATTCGGCCTGCTAAGACTTTTTATCTGGCTCGTGGAGCTCTTTTCAAAAAACATATACACTTGGTTTGAGCCACAGTTGGATAGAATTATGTTGGGAATACCCCAGTTTCAGTTTATTTATCTTGTAATTTTTTTAGAGAACACACTGAGATTTTGGAAGAAAAATAGTGAAATCAGAGATCGAATCGAAGTGAAGACTTTTTTTTTAGTCTTGTGCTTTGGCCCGAGGAGGTCCAAAAAATTTATACATGGCCCCCTGCTCGAAAAGTTTGGAGACCACTGCTGTATACTTTTGTTAGTTTGACTTTAAGAATTCAATTAACTGTTTTTTTGCTTGTTTGTTCATATTTTTGAAAGTAATGAGCCAACTAGACCAGATAATCAAGGAAGCATTATACTGCAGAGCAAAGCATAGAGTGCTTTTGCATGACATACACTTATGCAAAAGCATGGTTTATGTCACAGTAAAGATTTCGTTCTAGTTTTTGCAAAGTTAGCACAAACAATACTATGACAGTTTATGAAGCAAAAGTTAATTTAGTTTTAGAAATATATTTGATTGGAATATCTTTTGGTCATTCTAATTAGATTTATTAACATTGGGGACAGCTGTGACAAGCTCTACGTCATATTCTCTCATTATGCAGTTTTGGAAAACTGTTGTTTGATAACCTGTTGGGACATAGGCTCGAACATGCTATTCGATCTTATTTTTTCTTGGCTAAAAGTTACATAGTTAGCCAAGGAGAGTATCGCATCTTGCTAGCAAAGCTTAGTGGATGGATGAATGCCTGAAAATATGGGTAAGTGGTCCAATGGAGTAGGACACAGGCATCCAGTGACCATGCACAAAATATCATTCAAGACAATGACTTTAGACAGGGGAGTTGTATGCAGTGTTTAACACAAGTATCCCATCTCCGGATCACAAGTCTTCTGCCGAATTAATCTTTTGTGTTTTGTGCTTAATGACATTGTAAATCTTTTGTTGAACTAAAATTTTAAACATTTACGACTCAATTTAAACTAATATGACATTTGATTGATATAATTTGTTTTGAAGAGTGTCAGAAGCAAATGTGTTCAACGCCATTATTGGAGCTTGTATTGAATGCTTTCCTTCTGCTCTTGATACATGCTTGAATTACAAGCCGGAGAAAAAAGCGAGCAATAAAAAAAATAGGTAAGCCTACTTTATTAATTTAAAGTTTACTGTGAAGTTCAATTATAAAGGCTTGCTTTATGTTTATGATGTTGAATTTGTTTGCTTTTTCTTTAAAGCTACAAACTGTAAAATAATCTGCAGCAAAATCAAAAAAATTCCGCAAACATCAAAAGATGATGATTAAAAGCCAACTGAAAAGATTAGAGGAGCCGCTACAGCCTACAGCTTTTTCAATATAATGTAGTTTTACAAAAGTTTCATAATAATGATTTAGTTTTGGTAAAACTATGAATGTTGTTTCAGAAAATATCGTCTTCCTTCATCATCTCCACAATGGACGAAGTCTCGTTCTCAAACCCGTTTATACTTTTTAACTGCAGTTCGGTTGCTTGAGTTGTTAATGGAACCGTCAGTAAAACGAATTTTTTTACGTCATTTAATGAATCTCTGTCCTTATTTCGTTTCGTTTCCAAAGATTACAAAAGCTCTTTTAAAGGTAACACTCGTCACTCAGTTTGAACATATTTTAATCCATATGATTGTTTTAGAATAAGAAAATTAATTTGTGGATTGCTTAAAATGGTAATATTTTCGGTTGTGGTATAATGAAAAGTAATGTTTATAATAAAAGTCAAAATATATCTTTTTAGAACTTTAGAAACATTTAGGCAAAATGTTTAACTGATTAATGATCGAATTTAATTTTTGCAAAGAATGTTATGACGTAACAAGAATTGATTTATTGAATTTGTTTGTTTGTATTGGAATTGCCCTAAGCATCTTATCAGAAAAGTAATTTGAAAGTCAGCCCACGACTGCTGTGAAAGCGGTTCTTGTCCTTGACAACAAATTGATTATGTTTGGGTGCTTTTAACTGAAACGTTCCAGTTGAGTGATTTCTATTGTTTTTAATAGTGTGTGATGTTTTAAAATGTTCTAAATGAGCTTGTTCTACCAGGTTCTTATTCGGTTCTGGTCAACCGAGGATAATGAAGCGAATCGAGTAATAAGTTTTGTTTTCATTACTCGTATCATCAGATACGACAGGACGTACCTTGAGAACATAATACGGGTTCGTACTCAAAGTTTCGTCTCTGCTTTTATCCGCTTCTAATTCAAACTTTAAACGCACGCAGAGGTGTTACGTCAGCTATGTGTCCAACTGTAAATTCACAACTCCCACCCTTCTTCCCATGATAAACTTCATGCAGCAGACCTTCACAGAACTGTGCGGCATTGACAGCGAACTCACCTATCATTTTGCATTCGTCTACATCCGTAACTTAGCAATCCACCTCCGAAACGCCACTCTCAAAAGGTCAAAGGTTAGTTAGCCATAAATTGTACTAAGCCATCTTTGCTCTGTAATATCACGGTAAATGATTTAACAGTAAATCAAAGAGTTATTATTTGTTTATAATCTTCCTGTTTTGTGATTATTAATTGTAATCAGTTGCTTATTAAATAAATGTGTGTTTTTTTGTATCGTCTAATACTTTTGATTTTGTTTATATTGGCCTACTTGCTGCTTTCGTTTCTAAACCGAATCACCTTTGTCAATAAGCAGCGTAAGTCCATTCAAGAATCATATGAAGCAACGAAAATCACTAAGATAGATTAAGAATCAAACTTGCTTCCTTATGTTCTCATGTTACAGTTGATGGGTAACTCAGTGTTCTAACACTAACTATATCAGTATGTTATATCAAAATGATGGTGATATCAAAATGATCACTATATCAATGTGATGATCATATCAGCACAATTGTCATATTTATATGATGGTACAAATAAAGCGACAGACACATAAACTATAAAACCTTTCCACTAATGAAATGCTACTTACCACGACTCAAGTGCAAGTTGTAACCGTTCTGTCCAATCCCTACTTATCTTTGGGTAAAACTGGACAGATCGCTCACATTTCGTCACCATTTAGTGGCATTGCGCAAAAACTATCCTCGCGCGTCACACTGCTGAGGCGACTCGTGGGCTCGGGATGGGGTGCTGGTGCTAAAACACTACGCATAGCTGCCCTATCTCTAGTCTACTCAACAGATGAGTACTGTGTGCCAGTTTGATGTCGCAGCGTTCACACTCGCCCCATCGACAGTGTCTTGACGACGCCTTGCGCATAGTTACTGGATGCCTGCGTCCCACTCCAACGGACCACTTACCCATACTTTCAGACATCTAGCCAGCTGAGCTTCGCCGACTAGGAGCGACACTCTCCTTGGCCCACCGTGGATCTCTGGACCCTGATCATATCTTGTATGATCTTTTGAGTGGGTCCTCAGATGCTCGCCAAGAGAGACTAAGATCTAGACGCCCATTTGTGCCAGCTGCGCGGAATCTTTTGGAAAACCTTGCCGGACTTGGCATCCGCACTTCTGAGTGGACAAATCATAAATGGAATGCGGAGTATGTAAAAATACTTCTAGGTAAAATGCTTGTAAAAGTACTTGTAAAAATGCTTTGTGCCCAAGACTGGTGCCTGGCCTGTTGGGATGGGCTTGTCCCGAGCATCTTGGGTTAAGCTCAACCGCTTCAGAACTATTTGTGCATGGGCGATTCCATTCGCCCATGCACAAATAGGGTTTCACTTTTTCGCCGAATTGCGAGTGCGGCGCCGCTGAATAAACCGCAAACCGCGTTCAAATAGCGTGCCCCATACATCGGGCACCACGTGGAGTACGAGGTCTGTTTTGGATGACAAAACTCAATGCTGGCTTAATAACACCACTGCCAGCATCTGATTCGGGCAGTACAGCAGCCTGGGGTTGTAAAAGGATAAACCCTCGGCCTAGTCCTGTTTGTGTCTGACCTGGAGTGGATTCCCTTTCAAACGACGACGACGACGACGAACAATTAACAAACTACGCTTAAAACCCAACAAAGATAACAAGATTGCCACAAGCTACCGATCATATCAATTTTATTTATTGCCAAAACAAGATTAAAGCTGAAGGACTTCCATATACCAATATTTATAAAATTGATACATGGTCTACCTGTAATAATCTTTCTGTATGCACAGACAAAGTCACAACTACACTTCTCACACCAAACCTAGCTGAATGTGACACAAATCTATCACATATTTATTCATATTGTATTTACATTCGTATATTCATATATATCACATATCTATCACATTTGTCAGAGTCGTTATACATAAGCCAACGGTCAAGCAAGTACCCGTCCTGCTTCAGGAGATCCTAAGACATTGCTGTCCAGTTAAAATTTTTATTTTGTTCTTTTAGTTTTTATGAAAGATTAACGGAAATTTAGAACTGCTTGCCAAGACCGCCAAGCAGAAGAAAGTGCAGTAAAGTGCCCAAGGACAGAACAGAATGGCGCGAGCAGGTTTTGAAACGCGACCGTGTCGATCACGTTCGCGATTACTCACGGCGCCTTTTACCACTTGACCACGTTGCCACAAATGTGTGTTGAATGTGGGAATCGAACTTATGCTTGAAAGCTTGTATTTGCAGGACAACCGACAGCATGTTTGCAACTGGCAGTTTGTTCACTCGATTGCCCTCTGGTGTAGAGTTCTTTCCTCTCTCCACCCCAACCCCATCTTGCAGCCTCTTCTCTATCCCATCATCCAAGTTGCCCTCGGAACAATGGAGTGAGTCCAACTATTAATGCTCATTTCTCCGTGGAGTTGATAAACGATAATATTTCGATTAATTGCTTGTATATTGCTTAATTAATATTGCTTAATTAATTGCTGTAATCTACAATGTAATCTACTTAATTAATTGCTGTAATCTAAAAGGTGAAACAACTTTTATTGAATAAATCCAATTAAATTCCTTGAGTACATGGACACTCCGTTCAGATCACGATGAATTGGTACCTGTGTTTGCAAATTTTGTCATGTATAGCAGCGTGGTCCAACTCGGCCCGCGGAACAATTTTGCACAATTCAAGTCTTGTCGATCACAAGCAGCGGCAACCTTGTATAACAAGGCATGGCGAGCTGATGTAACAGAGTCTAGGGTAGAGACCGATTCCAAGTGAAGACCTTTTTTTTTGGAGATAGGTATTTCTAGCCGGCTGAGGCCCGCAAGCTCGAATAATTTTGAAAAGTGGCTCACAAGAGTGCAGAAGTTGGACCACCCTGATGTATAGTATCCATGGAATTGTTTCAGTCTCTTTACATCGCGGAGGTTTCTCCCGATGCGGTTTCGTATCATCGCCAACCTCATTTCCCTGTCAGAGAACACCGACACGTTCATTCCTGTTCTTTCCTACATCATTGATCCTCTTCAATTAAAAGTTATGAAGGAAAAGTAAGTTGATGTTTTATGTTTGACTGAATCAGTGTGTTTGAAAATGTTTAAAATTTTCCTTATCAGGCAAATAGTTTTTTTTGACTTAAGTTTAATCCTGCCCTGGTGCTGCTCTTCAATTTTTAAAAGTTCTAGCTTTTGTCGCACTGTGTCCACCTAAATTTTTGTTTTTGTAATCCCTTATCAAAATTTTTTACACATGTGATACACAGATTTGCTGCTTGTTGTGATTCACTGGTCAACAAAACAAAATTTAAGTGGTCAACAAAACAAACTTTATTCAGAACGAAAAAAGTTTATTATGGGACATTAATGCTGAAGCACAAAAGTATAGATTATTTGCTTCATCCTTTTTTATGTTCATATTTTCGATAAATTTTTTTTACCCGGTTATGGAGGACTGGGGTAAAGTTCATGGTTAAATGATTTTGATTTATTAAGGCAACAAGGTTGTCAAAAATCTTCTTCCCTGGACTAATCTTGTTGTTCTTAGACCAAAGGAAAAGTTCGGGAAGTCAGCGTCACTGGAGACGATGCTGAAGTTCTCCAACTCCCAACTTGAAAGTCGAGCTTTCATCGATGCCGCCATTGACAAGATATTTGAGCTTCTCATGGCCTATATGAATAGCCAAGCCCACTCAATTGCCTTCCCGGAAATGACACTTCCGGCGGTTGTGTCGATCAAAAAGCAGATAAAGCAGAGCAATCTGGTAGCAGTGAGCAAAGTCATGACGCAACTATGCAAGTTTATCAAGGAGAACTCGGACTTTATCAAGGAGAAGCGAGAAGCAAGTAGCTTCGAAGTGACTGACGTGCAAGCGGTGGTGGGTTGTGAAACTTGTTGTGTAACTTGTAGAACGAGTTTCTGTGTATTTAGTGTTGGCTATGTGTTGTAGATCGAATGGGAACAAGCGATTAAAAACGAGGGGGTTCCCTTCCACGAGCACTTTAAACGTTATCGTATGAAGAGAGACCGTGAATTGATGGGTGAGATCGCGTCTCGCCGGACGGTGGTGCACGAAAGAATGCCCACTATCGATCGGGAGAAATTTAAAAACCGATTTAAAAACGAAGACAAAGAAGAGTTGGACGCGCTCTTTGAGATGGATGATGAGGAAGATGTGAAACAGTCGTTTCAGAAAGTTCTTGACGAAGGTTTAAATCGTTCCAAGAAGTAGTATTTAAATAATTTTAAGTTGTTACGAATTACTTTCACATCGAAACTCGTGATTGAAACATCGATTACAAATATTGTTTCGATACAGCTTGTAAGTTTAACTTAGTCTTGTTTTTATAGGTGGCTTTCGGTTGAAGAAACCCAAAAGTAAAGATTTTATTAATAAAGAACCGTTAGATGTTGATATGGAAGATGATGATTTCGATGATGATGATGATGATTTTGATGATAATGTCCAACCAAAAGTTAAAGCAAAGAAAAAAACTCGAACTATGTTATCCCAACAAGCGAATAATGTTTGATGTATAATTATAGAATTCTATTGCTTTGCAAAAAATTGTTTTATCACTGCTTTGCCAGAAACGAGAAAAAGGCTACTAAGTTGAGATTTTATCACTTGCTTTTGTAGGTTGATCAAGGGTTTATACCATGGTTTAGATAAAAAAGCGTTTAGTTTTTTAGGTTTTAGGGCAGTTTTAGTTAACGTTAATTTAAGGCAGGTTATAAATAGGACAGATTTTTTTTATTTATCTCTAATTATCAAGTCAGGAGAATAAATATAGAGATAAAAATAAATAAATATAAATAAAATTATCCTCCTGACTCATAGAAAAGTGTCAAAGGCAGGTGTTGTAAAAAATTAATTGCAATTAATTGATACAATTAATTGCAGCAGTATTATCAATTAAATAATAGATTGCTACAATATCAAATAATTGATATTGTTGATCTGTGGTTCAGATGTTGGTCCTTAAATTGAAGTCAAAAGAACTTTGAATTAAAATGGCTACATAGATCTGCTCAAAGACCATTTTTTGCCTTTCTCAACTGAAAATTTGGCAATAGGATTGTTGTTACAACAGGACAACGCTCCATGCCACAAAAGCAAAAAAGTGTTGCAATAATTTGAAAAAAAAAAAAATTGGTCTAATTGATTGGCCGGCCCAATTGCTGGATCAAAATCGGATTAAGAACTTTTGGGGAATTATTGAAGCCAAAATTTGGAAAAAAGAACCCAACAATTTGGAAGATCTTAGGTGCAAATTTGTGAAAATTTGGAATAAAATTCCAAATGATCTGTGCTTAAAGTTGATACACCCATTAATTAATCTAATTAATTTTAACTACCGCATATACTCGCGTATAGATAGGTCGCACCCCTAATTTGTGACTGTAAAAGTGGGTGTTCGTAATTGACCCGTGTATAGGTCGCACTCCTGGTTTCTGATTGTCAAAGTAGGTATTTGTGGTGAACCTGTGTATATATCGCACAGTAATTTGGTACCGGTAAGTACACTGCTCATTCTAACACAAAAACGATCAAATATTTTTCTTTTTAAAAATAATAACGTTTTAATGTACAATTATTTGGATTAGCGAGACAGAATCGAATCTTTTTGCAAGCCAAATTCGATTTGGACTGATTCTATGGACATCACTTGACAAGAAGACTGATGTTTGTTTTAATGTCCGGTGTATACTAGGTCGCACCTGAAATTTCAGCTAGGTATTTTATCAAACAATTAAAATTATTATTCTATAAATCAATTAAAATTAATTGATTGATACCCGTAGAATAATAATTGATTGTGAACGCTTCAATTAATTTTTTACAAACCCTCGGAGGCGCTATAAGAGCAATCAATTACCCCAACCAACTTCCGGAGATATCAAGATATTGCTGTCTGGTTGAAAAATTTACTTGGTTGTTTAGTTTTATACAGATAAACGATAACTGAAAAATAGAACTGCTTGCCAAGACCACCAAGAAAGAAAAGTGTGTTTCTTAAGAACACAATAAATTTTCTTCCTTGACGATCTTGGCAAGCAGTTCTAAATTTTAGTCGTATCTCTTTTAAAAACTAAAAAAATTAAAATAAAAAAAGTTTAACCGGACAATAATATCTTGGCATCTGTGGAAGCAGGTCGAGGTAATTGCTTGTTCTAAGTATAGCGCCACCGACATTTTTCTGCAAGTCAGGAGAATGAATATAAAGATAAAAATAAAATAATAAACAAACAAACTACCGTATTTATTCGATTGTGACCCGGCCTTGAAAGTACACCGCACGAAATGGCAATAAGAAATTATTATAAGCCGCACCTACAACTGAAAAACTTACGTTCTTTAACTTATGACCGTCTGTGACGCAATAAGAGTAAAAATAAAAATTATGTCAAAGAAATGTGTAAACAAGTTTTGGAATATTATTCGTCTGTTATAAAACAGGGTTTCCCAAACTTTCTGTTCATGGGTACCCTTTGGACAATTATAGATTCGCTCGTGTACCCCCAAAATATTCTCATATTTTTAGCTGCAAAGCTCAACTTGCTCTAACGCTCAACTTATTTTCTATAGCTAGGCAACCCATTACATTCCCTCTGAATTTGCTAAATCTTTAAAATTGATTATTTTAGTTTGAAACAAAAAAGCTGCGTGATTAGTACTAATCAAAGCACGCAAAGTTATTCATAGCAATATAATCTAAGCTTAAACAAACACTACAATCAAACTAACAATATATCGGCTGAATGAGCGCAGCAGTCCTAGCTAATGTAATGTAATGGATGAACCTGCTTTTTAGCAACAAGCTCATTAGTACGTGGTGAAACATTAGCAACAGTACAACGACGATTATGTTCAGGTGTTTTGAGCTGTGATCGGTACTTTGATTTGATTCCAAGCATCACTGAAAATGTCGATTCACACAACCATATTCGTGACAACTACATTTATTCCTGTAATAAAAACTCGCCTTATAAACCCAAAAACTTGCTTAATAACCCCCCCTTTTTGTCTTGCATTTGACGGTTTCACACTTCGTTACGCTGTTATTTGATTTTGTTTTCAAAATGGCGAAGAGACGTAAATGTTGTTTAAAATAAGCGGGTCGACTGTATTTGCTTTCTAGTCTTTGTAACTACGGTTCTTGTAGCAATCAACGAGCTGTTTTGTCTTGCGTGCCGTCATTGGACAAAATAAGTCATGTGAACTGCGAAAGTGGACTTGCTAGTTACTGCAGTTGTAGTTAAAGTTTTTACTGGGGTGAAAATCTGATTTCCTCAAGAGTTCTTAAACTCAGGTCTTCGAATTATTAACATCAGGTGATAAAAAATATTTTAATGCAGATTACAAGTTATGGAAAAAATATCCTTAGCCTACTTAATCTAATGTACCCCTTGAAAAGTCGAAATGTACCCCTGGGGGTATATATACACCAATTTGGGAACCCCTGTTATAAAACAATCTTTACAGTAGCTTTCCACTTTCCTAACATCTTGCTCTTTTACTATCAAGCAGCTAGCATCGACTGCTTCCTTATTTTCTTTCAGCTACATTTTGATTGGCGATAAGCCGATTTGTGGTCCATATATCGGCACTATTATTTAGAAGTCTATGGTCAAACAATAAAAACTACCGGTAATTAACCTAGTTTTTCGATGGTAGTTACGCTTCAATAGTTTTCAATTCGTAGCGAGTGTTTAGAATGTTCACTTCTGAGGTTGTTACACTTATTTTTACTGAAATGCTGCGATAAAAAATTTTTATAGCCCTTGATTGTTAAACGATCCTTGAAAGAAAGCCGCAAAAAATAAAAGCGGAAAACAATGTAAGCCGCGGCTTACAATCGGATAAATACAGTATAAGGATAGGAAAACGTTGTGACTGAGAGGGCCACCAACTCTAAATTTTCATAAAAATTTCGGGCTATAATTAAAATGGTATTAAATTATTGCGCACATAAATTTCGTTGCAACAAGAGTTTGATCGCTTTATTAAAAGAAAAAATACGTAAGATTAAAGTAGGCTAATTACTTTTTTGGGGGAAGGGTTTAATCCAAGTTCATATGAAAGATAATTCAAAATAATCACTAAAATTATAGTAAAGACCAAAAAAAGTTTTATCACTGTAAAGCTGTACAAATTGCGGGCAAGGGTGTGAGTACAAACATTCAAAGCATTACCATTTACCAGACTTGTTTGTTGCAGAAAAAAAAATTTAAATTAAGTTTTTTGATAATCGGATTATCTTATACATGTAACAGATAGCCCTGGCCACAATAAAATTTTTCATTGAAATAAATGTAAGAAAGGAATACCTAAACTAGGTTGTTTAGGTATCCCTGATGTAAATAATAGTTAAAAATATTTAAAATAGCTTTTAACAACAAATGCTTCATTTAAAGCTCTTTTGTTAATTAAGAGCTTTAAATGAAGCATTTGTTGTTAAAAACTATTTTAAAATTTTGTACCAACAAAAAAAACTTTTTAAAAATATTTATAAAAAGACTTCAATATATTTGTTACCAACACTTGTTTCTTTTTTGTTACAAGCGTGAAATTAAAAAAAAAGTAATTTACTTCAAATTGTAGTTTTACGTTTACTACTAAGAAATAGAAAAAACTTTTTTTAATTTGTAGAAAAATAAATGTTCAGCATTTTTGAATAATATATTAAAAAATATTTTATCATCAATGAAAAAAAACTTTTATCGCGGTTTTTCAATTTGTTTCATGGTTTTTGAATTGAAAATTCAGATTAAAAACAATTTACATATAATTGAAACGACAACTCATTAAATGCGATTCATTTTCACTATGTGAAGCTGCAAAGCAAAGCATTTAATATACAATACTTGTTCAAGATTGTAAATTACTGTTATTGTAGCACACGTCACACATTGTCGACGGGAAAGCTCAGTTAGCGAACAGAAGGACGCGAGTTCGATGCTCAGTTTAGTTAAGTAATTTCCGTTGTGCCCTTAGATAAATTAAACATTTCAGAAAAATTCTTTAATTGAGTAAAACTTTGGTCAAAAATAAAAAATAAAAATAAAACACAACTACTGTATATGTCTGATCTGGGGGATAAAGACTGTGTTTAGATCAGGGGCGTCGAACCTGTGGCCGCGCAATATTTTTTTTTAAGAGCGCTGTCCCGCCCATTTTGGCAGAAATCCAGCCAGAAATCGAAGACAGATTCCATGTGAAGACCACCTTTTATCTTGTTTTTTGCAAGGTTGCTAGTTTTCAAAGAAAATCATGAAATCTAAGATTGATTTGTAGTGAAAATCCTTTTTTTAGAAAACAAGAAATGAAATTCAGAAAATCGGGAAAACATTCGAATTGAAGACCTTTTTTTTAGAGATCATTACTATTTGGGACAAAAATTGGGTTATTTATTTGCCCCGCCAATATTTTTAATGAGCCAAAATGGCCCTCGGATCAAAAAAGGTTGGACGCCCCTGGTTTAGATAATCGATTTGTATCGCTGATATATTGTAATGAAGTAACTGCTACTCATTTATACTATTGTATAACAAATAATCGTTTTTGACTAGTATTAGGTTTAGTCACAATTCATTAAAACATCATATCAAAGACACCTGCAATAGTTCAAGGTGATAAGGTTTTAAAATTACAAATCAGTTGTTGTAAAATATATATAAACACTTTGATACAAGTTAGAAAGTAACAAAAGATTTGGTCAAATACAAATTTCAAATAAACTTTAACTTTTCTGTTTACAAGTTTAACTACTATTATCTAATTAGGCCTGTTGTAATTTTTGTTATCGAGGTCTGTCAATCTCAATTGAAGTTTGTAAAATCAAAATTTAAATTTTTTTACAAAGTAAAAAATATTATTTAGAAAGTCACAAGTATATTTCACTTTTAATTAAAAGTCTATTTGCACAAAAAATTATAATCAAGCAAAGAAAATAAAATAGCTTTTTGAGTTAAATTGAGTTACATACATTTATTTGTTTTCATTCGGCAGTAAATTAAATTTAATATGGCCATTTAAAAAACAATAGTAAAATAAATTGAAAAATAAACAAAAGTTAAATATTCATTCAATTAGCAGCGCTCTATTGTTACAATTAAGTCCCAATAAAATTCTAATTTTTGTAAGAGTTCTTCAATCAATAATTACCAAAAACAAAAAAAATTTTATGAGGTGTTTTTTATTTAAATAAATTTGTTCCTTGAACCAAAGATGAAAAATTGCCAAATTTATGAAGATCAGATTTATACGAATGTTTTAAACATCAAAAAAGTAAGCAAAGTATTAAAGCTATATTATGCTTTATTTCATGTAAGCATAAATAAACACTAAAAATAGTAAAAATCGTAAAAAAATTTACAAATTTGTTTTATGCGCAAAGTTTTAAATAAATCTTTGATATAATTAAAAACATCATTTCAAACTAAATTTAAAAAAAATGAAAACAAAGACTAAAATACGAAGATTGCTGCATTATACTTTAAAAGGTTAAAGGAAATGAAACAAAACGGTAAAAAGAAACAGGTTCTTTTATTGAAAATATATTTTGATAGCAATCTTTACCAAAGTTAAGCAATGCATTTTCAAACAGTTTTTTAAGTAATTATTAATGAAATGAAAGAAGTTTAAGACTTTGAAATGAAATGATCACATTACTACAAATAATGACTACCAAGAAATTTCAGGTATAGCTTTTCAATGAGCATTTTATTTGTCGTAAATACACAAAAACAGATATTCATATTAAAGTAGAATGAACTTATTAATTTGAGCTCAAAAAAATTTCAATTCAACATTGAATAAAATTGAATTTGAATCATGCCAAGTTTTTGAAAGGTTTTAAATCTTATGTTAATCTTCATCAAGTTAAGATAAATTAATTCTATTAATTCTAATTGTATCAACTTTGTCTTTAATTCGAAGTAATTCCTTCACGACGTCAACTTCAATTTCTTCTCGACACCGAATATACAGCATCGTCATCTATCAAAAATATTAAATTTTATTTATAAATATTAGTGTTTAAAAATCGGAATTTCGTTTTCAAAAGATTTCGGGATTTACTGTTTTTGCATTAATATTAATAATTACCATATTAATATATAAATTTTTAAGTTGAAGTGCTGCTAGCATATTTTAAGTTCTGGAAACAACAGTAATAAAAGGAAAAAGTTAGCTTTGTTACGCTTGAAAAAAATGCTGTAAATATCCTCAACAAATATGTTTTTTTTTTGTATAACTTTTGAGATGCAAGCGTTTAAGGTTTGAGTAATTTCACATTAATTTCAACCTGCTGTTGTTCAAAACTGTCTTAGTTTTTTTCAGTGTATAGTGTCTGCACAACTTATAGTTGCCTGCTATGAGTCTAATATGTTTATATTCTGATAGCCTACTACATTCTATGGCTTTCCAATTTATCGTAAAATCAATACAAACAATGTATCTCGTATAAGCTCCAGTAAAGCTTTATTGAACAGTTTTGTGTAAAAACTTTACTTAATGTGAAGCAATAACCGTGACTTGTTTTAATTTCTGACGTAATATTTTGAAAACAAAACTTAATTTGGATTTAAAACGCAAAAATTTAATAACCCTTATCGGAACTAATGAAATTTATAGATTGTCGCAATAGTCAGCAAATTTTACGAACAGCTGACTTAGTGTGTTTCTATTGAATTTGCATCACATTTGCATGTGATGCATTGGAATCGAGACAAACATCAAGTTTAGGTTTACAGCAGACAGACTCACGAAAACAAAAAAATATATAAACAAATTAATCAAACGTATAGTTTATAAATTCACTTACAGAATTCACAGTGACATCATTAAACAATTATTTACAGTTTGGGGTAACATTTTTTCTACGATAATAGCAATGCAAACTCGTTTTTTTCTTGCGAATTTTACATTATTTGAACCTTCACGAATTCCCAAACAAATTGTTTTTTTACTTACAGGAGATGATCGATTCTGTATGGCATTGCACAAAACAATCACGTCATCTATCGACTGCTTTTTATCTTCATCATTATAAAAAATTGATTTGTAACCAATCTCAAGCCAATCTATTTTATCAATGCACGAAGCAACTGCAGCAAATCCTTCATCTCCAATCTCGTTACAAGAAATATTCAACAAAGAAATCTGAGTAAATTTAGTTAAACATTTAATTTATTTTTTATCAGTTTTTTGAATAACTTTTCTACTAATTTTAATTTTTCTCAATAAACTAATTTACGGTATGATTAATTATTTTGTCAACTCAAATTAAACGCAACTTTGCTTAAATCAAAATTAAAATTTTAAAAACTACAAATAAATACGATATCAAAATTTAATTTTCTAATTTTTATTAATTTATGGAATAAAATCAGTTTAGAAATCATGCGAAATAAACTGACGTAATAAAATAAAACAAATGGCATGTTTATATTCAGTCAAACAAAATTATTTAAAAAATTAATTTTTGTAACAAAATATTGTTTATTTGTGTATTCTGCATTTATTGGTTCTTCTGCATAAATTCTGAATAAAGCATTCTACGTAAAGCTAACTTCTGTTTACAGATTTAAGTAAAACTAAATCTTTGCTTAAATTAAGGTTTTAATTTTGCCCCTTTTCTTAAATTTAACTATTTTTTCTTTCAATAAATGCTTCTGTTTTATTTCCACCGAGGTATTTCCAAAATAATTTTGATGCCATTATAACGCTTCAACTATAATTCTATTAAAGTGGTATAGCTTATCTCAAAAATCCAAAAATTTTTTGAAAAATTTTGTTTCACAATATAAGCAGTATTTCATCAAAAAATTCAACTGGCTTTATAATAAGCAATTTACTCAAATTAATAAACTAAAATGTGCTAATAAAACATCTATAAAAAATAAAAAAGATGCCAATCGCTACAAGATTAGAAAAAGAAGAATCAAAAAAGAAAAAGAAAAATCAAAAATTGAATCCATGATTTTAAACAAATCCAGTTTTGAACTAACTTACGCGCACAAATCCTTACTTTCTCGAGGACTTAATTTTGCTCCAACACCGTATTGGTCTAACTCAATCGAAGAAAAGGAATGGAATAACTTAATTGATCATCTTCGTAGATGCGAATGGAACAATATTCTTTCAAATGACAATAATGCCGATTTGACCGAAAATATTGAACTTTCAAACCAAAGTAACTTACCCCCTAAACTTAAATTACCTAAATTTAATCGTCCTAACCCGGAATTATTAGATAATTCTATGTTTATTTACCGTGAATTAGTTTTCTCTAAATTACGTAACTTAAAACCTACAGTCACCAAACTGTATCGTACAAATAATAATCTTAACCCTGATTTACTCACCGCTCTTAAAGAACTTATTAATTTGGTAAAAAACAAAAACATTGTTATTTGTAAAGCTGATAAAGATGGGAAAATAATAGTTTTAGATTTTGACGATTATATAAATATTATGAATAGAGAATTAAAAACATTTACTTTATGCTCAGATATAAATAACAATAATGTTTACAAATATTTTGATTAAATTCGCAAACACAATGACAGTTTAATAATTGAATTACATAAACAAGGTGTTATTGATGATTTTCTACTTAAACATATCATTGGTGTTAAGTATTATGGTAATAAGTATATACATATTTCTGGTTCTATAGCTAAACATTTTTCCTGCTCGACTCCTGCATACATTTATCCTTTATTTAAAACACACAAATTATCTCTTCAACAACTTGTTTCTTTTCCTATTACTCACTTTCCTGTTCGGCTACTCCAATCAGCGGGCTATATTACAACTTCACGCATCACCGCTTTCTTAGAATATATCTTAAACCCTATCAGTAAACAATTTTGCCAGTTTCAATTTAATGAATATTGCCAAGATAGCAAACAATATTTACTTGAACTTACATCTTGGAAAGATAAAATTTCTTCGTCTAACCATTTAATTAATAATGATATACATATTGTTGCTGCAGATGTTAAAGCCTTGTACCCCAATGTGCCTCGTCATTTGGCACTAAACGCTATTCGGCAAGCTCTTACTCTTTTCACCAACTTTAATTCGTTATGTATTAATATTTTTTTACAGTTAATAGACCATTGTTGGAAGAATGTTATATTACAATTTGAAAATCATTTTTACAAACAAACAACAGGCATAATTACTGGTGACAATCATTCCGTATCAATTGCCAATATCACTCTTCACTCCATGCTACTACCCATTGCTGAAACTATCAAACAATCACAATTATTCAAACGTTTTATAGACGACATAATATGGTTATCTATTGGCAAGACTACTACGCAAGATATACAAAAAGCACTTAATAATGTTTTTGAATCTGCCTGTCTTAAACTTGATTTTCGTCATATCTGCACCCAATCGCAAATTCCAGACCATCTAGAATTTTTGGATGTTGACCATGTAATTGATAAATATTGTAACTGTGGTTGTTTTACTAAAGACTATATCAAACCTACTGCTTTAAACCGATCTTTCCTACACGGCTCTTCATTTCACCCACCACATATTTTCAAATCTATAGTGTTTTCAGAAGCAATTCGTATGAGACGACTAAACGAGACACAAACAAGTTACATTGAAAGCCTTAAACGACTTCAAATTAAATGCTTATTATCTAATTTCAATAAAAAAAGGTTGATGATATGATAAATATAGCCAAAACTTGGTTAAATCGTTTTAAACCTGATAATACCAAAACCAAAGATAATAATTCTCAATTTCATAAAATTGTTTGGGCTACTTCTTTCACTAATTGCATTAATCTCACTGACAAAGAGAAACATCTTAATCCGTTATCCACTGTTATTTATAAACGACCAGCTACACTTCAAAATCTTTTAATAAACCACAAAAAAATATCCTTAAATTTACAGCCTAAAAACCATAAAAATGGATCTTCTTCTGCATGTGGTCACTGTACTCTTTGTGGTAATCATGGAACACATAAAAACATGGTCCAAAACACTAATTTTATCAAAAGTAAAAATGGTAAAATTATTCAACTTAAGCAAAACCTCAATTGCACTAATTTCGGTATATATGCCGCTTCTTGTAATATATGCTCTGAAATTTATATTGGCCAAACTATAAATCGTTTTTCCGTACGTTGGAATACACACCGCCATATTTGGAATAGCAACACATTGGATTCTGAAAAGGCAGCATTATCAATACATTACCACAAGAACCACACTGATCTTCCATATAAGAATAAACCTATTTCAGAATGCTATACAGTTACTTTCTTACAACAACCTTCAAATTCTTCTTTAGACATTTGTGAATCCCGCTGGATTCATCTCTTAGATGCCTCTATAAATATTCAAGCTACTCTTCTTCCTATTCAACGTTGAATGCTTCTCTTCTCTTTTTATTGTACGTTTCTTTTATATTTTTATATTTTTATATTTTTCTCTTTCTTCCTTTATATATTTTCTCCAGGCATTTTTTCTTTATATTGCTATTAAAAAAAAAAAAATTTTAAATAATACACTGTACTTACACTTTCTACTTACACTTACACTACCTTGCACTTACACTCTTCATTTCACTACTATATTATTTCTGTCTTGATTTACATTACTACGAAATTTTGTATTTCAACTTTTGACTCTTCACACGTCACAATCGCCTTTATTAATATGCAATCAGCTGTTTTTCTTGATGTTTACTATTGTATAATTCATTTAATTTAATTGGCACTAGCAGTTTACAATTTTGACAGTAAGTTTTTACTTTACTATTTGAAAAGAATTGTTTTGTTAAGTGAGTACATTTTATTTTATTCTATGACATTTACTAAATTTAATCATTAATCAATAATTTTCAATAATTTTCTATTAATTTTTATTCTTAAAATTTCACAGACTTAATAGAATCGTTAACTGATGATGATCTTTTGATCGAAATCGATTTTAAATTTAAAATAAATAAGTTTTTAATAAATTTGGACTGATTCTTGTCTCCCTTATTGAAAAATTTCAACTATAATTCAATTGAAAATCAACGTCACAATGCCTTTGCGGTAATACAGACTTTGATATTTGAAATTAAAATTATTTGCCACTACAAATTGTCCGTTGTTCAAGTTAAAACTTGAAAGTTGAATTTATTAGAAAAATAAGAAGTTAAATATGACATGGGTGAGAGTACAAAGTGGGCTGATTAACTTTTTAGCTTGCAAATAAAAGGTCGAGAGTTTGATGCTGTTTCTTGAGAAAATTACTTGTAAATCCAAACAAATTCTTTTCACTTATATGGTTACCAAGATCATTCTGGTTACTAACAATATTGACTCCGCTTAAATAAAAAACTGTTACCAGATCCATACGACCTTGAGAAGGTACTATGTGCGAATAATATGATCGATATTTAATACTTTGCCGTTTTCATCTCCGAAAAAGATATTAAATCACTTTATATAATTAGTAGGCTCAAAAACCAAATAAAACTTATCGAATATTTGTTTATGATAATTAACAATTAAGTAAAAGTTCTTTAATATTTTCAAAGCAGGTCAGGGCTATCCTTTATAAACTGTTGATTTATACATAATAACGTCGTCACTATTGTCTAACAAAAGTTTGTTATACGTATAAGTTTCCTGAACTAATTTGTTTGAAGCTTAAAAATTATTTACTTAAATTAAACTACTGTGGAATCCACTTAATGAGCTCACTCGCATTATGTGACCAATTTAGCTCAGTCTCATCAAAATCTCTGTTACTAGGAACAGTGATCAAATATCAAGAATAGTTTTTCTATTTCTGTCAAATATCTTTCTATTTTCTGTCAAATAGTTTTTCTTTTTCTGTCAAACTTCTATCGAATCGTTTAGTATCGCTTTCACAACACAAATTACAAATTAAAATACAAGTGACAAATAGCAAAGATCTGAAGAAACTGATTGCGTTCCTGAGCTGTAGAATATTGACATGAGATTGTTTTTGATCAACTTAGTGTAGATACAGAAAATAAAGGGGTTTTGTCAATAAAATGCTTTAATAACTTCGCTAGTCAAATTCGCAACTTTTTGCAACAGAATATCATACTTCATTTGTAATAATTTCAAGTTATGACGATATAGTTTGTTTAGTTAGTTTGTTTTCCGCCTTAGAGTAATTTAAAATTTTATTATGACGTAGAAATCACTTGGGCATAGTATCATCGCTCTTGTGCTGTATAATTTAAACATCTGCTATTTGCCTACAATTGTTTGTACGCATCTTCTTTTTTTTCTTTTTTTCGCCAGACAGTAATGACGTATTGCGCTTCGTCCAGTTATTTTCTCTTTACGCATGACCGAGTTTGAACTTTATTCCCGAACGTTCTCGTTAACGATAGAACTAACGTTCTAATTCTGGCGCATTGGAGCGAAGCGTTTTCTCCAGAGGATTCGAGTTGAGTCCAGCGTTGTCTAGTCAATTCGTTGTCATGTGACTTTTGTCTATATACTGTATATACCAGTGGTTCTTAATCTTTTTTTACATACTTACCCTTTTAACAAAAGTGGTTACTAGATTTACCCTCAATGTACTTAATGATGCTCGTTTATTAAAAAATGAAATTAGCAAATTACTTCAGTTATATTTATTTAACGGCTGTCCCCTTGTTTTTTGGCAGCGAGCTGTTTAATGTCTAATGAAGTAGTAGATAACGCGCAACGAATGTCAGATTCAACGTCAATATTTGATAGTATTTATACTTGATATTTGATAGTAAGCAACGCAGAGAAGCCGCACTCGAACAGGTAAGTTGAAGAAAACGGAACCAGAATATTCAGAACATGAATACCTAGCCGTGGATAGCAGCGTTGCATTTTAACCCAAAACTTGTCTAGGTTGCAAGTGTGAAATTCATCTTTTGCAAAAGCATTGTTTGTTAATTCTATAAATTCTTCTTGAATTGCTTCAGGAACATCTTCCACTTTACATACAAAAAGATTTCTAGTTACTTTCGTCAAAATGCTGGAAGTATTTATCTCAAGAAAATATCGTTCAAACTCATTTTGCAAGTTTTGTAGGTGGCCGATGATGTCCTCCTTCAAATTTTGTTCAAAATCATCTCCATTTATCTCAATCAAGCGGTGAAATGATGCAAAATTATCATTATTTGCTCGTTGGCTTTAAAACTTGAGCTTTGCCACAAACACATTGATGGCATCAGTGTGCACGATTATATTACTTCCTGGACCTTGCAGTTTTTTGTTTAGTTGATTTAATGTTTTGTGTCAGCAAGATAAGCTAAGTACGTAGAAAATTCGTCTCCATGCTAACAATAAATCATTGTTTTGTTTTGCAACCAAAATCAACTTGACTTCTTCTCTTAGTTCGAAAATACAAGATAGTATGTTCCCTTTTGAGAGCCAACGAACTTGAGTATGATATAAAAGTGCGGTATGATTGGGATCCATATCTTTGCAAAGTTTGCTGAAGAGTCGAGTGTTGAGCGTTGAACTTTTCACATAATTAACAACTTTAATCAAAACAGAAAAATGCTCGTGAAGTCTCTTCAAAAGGGTTTTGGAAAAGAGCATTGCTTTGTAAATCATTGAATTGCTGGATTTTTCTGTTTTACCAGAGAAACTAATTTAGAGTTTGCAACAATCATGGCTGGAGCACCATCAGTGCAAACTCCAACAAGCTTACTCCAACTCAATTCGGTATTGTAAAAAAAATCACTCAACACTTGAAAAACATCGGCTGCCTTTGATGTTGTTTCCAAAGATTGACAGAAGAGAAATTCTTCATTAATCCTTTCATCTGCAACATATCTGATGTACAGAAGTAGCTGTGAGAGAATGGAAACATTGGTAGTTTCATCCAGCTAAAGAGCAAAAACAGGAGAGGAATTAATCTTCGATATGATCTTGCTCTTAATATTTTCTGACATTTCATGGATTCGGGATTTTATTGTGTCATTGGACAGTGAGATTCGTTTCATTGTTTGAGATGCTTTTTTTCCAAGCATCAACTTCACACTTTCCAATATGCAAGGTTTCAGAAAAGTTTTACAATCGTATGTGCTTTTTTAGCTTTTGCCACATGCAAAGCAATGGCAAATGATGCATGTACAGTGGCATTGTTAGTCTGCCAAAACATTCCAGTTCTGTCCAACTTTTGTCTTTTCAGACTGGACAGTTTTAACTCAAAAAAAGACCGGTTTTTGCTTATCATACTTGGATGAGCATTTGCTAGATGTTGTTTTAGCGGAGCAGGCTTCATGGTACTGTTTAAAAATGTTTTCATGCACAGGACACACTGAAGAATTTGAAGACCATCCTGAATAAGATATGTAAATCCAAAATCCAAGTAATTGTCCTGATACTTTCTCTTCTTTTGCGACATGCTATATTTACGACTAAATTTATGGCAAAATCCAAATAATAGGCTAGCTTTGGATTTGCATTAGCAGTTACTCTAAACCAGGAAGGATACTGTTATGTTCTTATGTCGTTAAAGAAGAAGTCTTTATTTATTGTAGTTATTATAAACAGCAGTAATTCAAACACTCACAGAAGTCTTCGAGAGCACGCTAACAATTAATTCGCCTTTTACTGATCACTAGGGCAACTTTTTGCAACTTTTGCAACTTTTTTTTACAGCTTCGGACAGCTTCCTGAGTGGCACAAAACTTCAATATAGCGTGTAAGGATATTTTTGTCCAAATTTTATTTTGCAACTTTTTGCAACTTTTTCGGTTTTTAAGCGTAACTTTATGTCAATATTGCAAAAAAAAGAGAAAAATAATGAACAATCCAAGTGTAATTTTTGCTAATAATTGAAATCCCAAGTGTAGGCATTAGGCAAGCCTGCTTTACTTCTTTGTTTTAACGTATGTGGCACATAACATAGCGAGTGCGTATAAAACAGTTTTGGTTCAGGCTATATTGTCAACCTTTGTTGCGTAATAGTAGTGGGTTTGGTCAACAAGCCGGAAAACTGCGGTTAAAAGTAAAACGAATTGTGATTCGTACGACTTCGCATAACTTGTAGAGCCAGCCAAACTATAGTAAACATTTTACTGCAGACGTCCAACTCCAAAATGTTTGAGAATGAGATAGGCCTAAGCGAAGGCTACCTCTAACATGAAAGTGGTAGGAAAAGCCATGAGTCTACTTGAAATATGTGAACGATAAGTAAATGTTTTTGCATTATTCCTATCGTGAACTAGTTGTTTAATCTCATAAATACTAATTTTTATAAATTCGTACCTTTCTATTAGAGTCAGGCATAAGCAGAAAAATTGAGAGTGTATAATAATAAATTTGTAAAAATGCCGAAAGAAGCGAAATCATCCCTTTCCAAAGTTCGAGACTTTGTTTCACGCCACCCAAAAGAGTTTATGACTTCCGCTCGTGGACAAAGTTCGAAAAAGCGTGTCATTACTAGGCTTTGAGAAAGCCACTTTACAGTATATCAGTGTGGTACAGTAAGATGCAATATTCATCGCTCATTTCGTCACAATTGAAAAATTCTGTGATTTGTATCTTGCATTCTAATGAAATTAATTATTTTAATGCATGTATCAAAAACATTTTTCATACTTTCTGGCATAATTTTTGTGGCAAGATAATCGTTTTTTCAAAACAAAAATAAATTTTTTAACAAAACCGTTCAAATATCTGTTCTGTGGCCAATGATCTTCGTACCCCTTGACATCTAATCTCGTCCCCCAAGGGGTACAAGTACACCCGGTTGGGAACCTCTGCTCTAGAGTATAAATGTACTACTTGTTATTGGCTTTCGTGTTAAAGCTACAGTTTGCATGCTATCACGAAAGTTATATCACGAAAATTATGAAACCGAATCGTAAAAACGCTTTCAGTTACATCGCTTTTTCTTTCAGTTGCATTGCAAGTTTGCACCTGGTTTAGTTTTTGACAGTTTTATATTATTTTAACACTTTTTGTATTGTTTTTTTTCTATTTTTGTAATAATTATTTGTGTTTTGTATTTTTTGTACTACTGCACAGAAAAGAAAAAAGTTTAGTTCATCCGTTACCGCACCTGGCCGTACTGAAAAAGTCCAAAAAGTGGTTTCTTTAAGCAAAATATTGCTCTAGTCATAATAGTGGTATGACGATGACCCCCCTGTGATCATGTACTGGATTAAAGGTAATTTTTTTAGACATCACTACGGTTTTGAGAGGAAAGTAGAGATTTTAGACATTAATTGAAACTGATAACTTTTTTTATTTTCAAAGACTATATCTCGGGGCGAAAAAAAACTTGAGACACTAAAAAGAGGCCCCCTTTTTTTTTTCTTGCACTGGACTTCACCTTTTGTAAAGCCATCACTTCCAGCACACTTATGCTTCGTTATTCTTTTGCCCAGTTCTCTATTTTTTCTAATGAATTGTTTTGCATAGAATAGAAAAAAATTTCTTCCAGCCATTTATTAGTTTGATTATTAGATGCTACTCAATGCATTGTTTTTAGTCGCAAACATCAAAAATCTGTAAAATGCTCTTTACAACACTGTCTATAAATGTTCAAATTCTGTGAAAGATGTAGGTGTTTTTTTAAACTGTAACCTTTCCATGAATAACCAAAGCAATAGTGCTGTTAAAAAATGTTTTTTCATATTCGTAATATTAGTAAAATTCGTAAGTATATTGATGAAAAAAAATTCAAAACACGTTAATGCTCTTGCTACTTCTCAATTCGATTAATGCAATGCTCTGTATTATGGATTATATCATTTGTAAAGAGTGCAAAATACTTCAGCCAGGCTTGTTTCTTGCGCCTATAAATCCACTCTTTTAACTTTTATTGTGTAATTACGCTGCTTACCTGTGAGTTTCCGCCTCATATTTGAAATTAATTTGCATGCATTCAAGGTGTTTAATAGTGCTTTTCTAGAGCATAGGCTTTTTCGCTCTTCAGGTTCTTTTGATGCTAACTTTTGTTCTTGTCCCTCGTACCTTTTCCAGATTTGGTGATCTTAGATTTAGCGGTTGTGGTGTGCTCCTTTAGGATTGAATAGTTTATCTGATCAATAAAAAAGTTTAATCACTTTTCCAATTTAAAGTGTTTTTAAAAACTCATTTTGCCATTTGCTTTTTTCAATTAATATTATAGTAATGTTGTAATGTCTCATGATTTGTTGTGAAGCGCTTTTGATCAAATTAGTTTTCTGCAAAAAGCGCTATATAAATTAATGTATTATTATTATTAGATGCTGCCGAGTACGTAAATAGTTTTTTTCTTTTCGTAATGTCATTTTTTATATTGTGTTTTCTCATTGCTATGATAAGCAATACAAACATTTTACGTGTTAACCGATTCTAAGATTCATTCAACGTTTATTTTGTTATCGTCGCATAGCATTCCTCACGTTATGAAATAATTTCTGTGCTTATTACGTTATAATTCTATATGATGGCCAAAGATAAAGATAGTTTTTGTTAACAATTTCCAGAAAGAAATTAACAACTTTTTGCCAGAAAATTCAACTTTTTTATGCCTATGGCCCACTTTTGCAAAAAGATAGATATTTAGGGAAGGGTATGATTTACCTAAAACAAGCGTCAAAAACTGTTTGATTAGGTCCGTAATAGGTAGATAAAAGATCATCCCTCAAAACAAGTACTATAGAAATAATGTTTGCAAGTTTGAGAACAAAACCACTTTGTCCAATGAAAAACAGGGTTTAAAATGATCGATAAATTAGCTTGAACCCCTACTTACGTGAAAAACATTTACTTTTATTTGTTTTTCCACTTATATACGGGTATTCTAAAACTTTTGCCACAGCGACATCTTAGCGCAGTGATTTTCAACGTGGAGCATGGAGGTTTAAGACATTACAAATCAATTTTGATGGAAAAATAGAAGGAAGCCACTAAAGACTTTTGGCCTAAAATGAAGAAATCAAAGTGGTGACACTTTTTTTTACTTTTCTATAGTTTTTGGGGCAAAAACAAGGAAATCAGACAATGTCATAGTGATAACTTTTTTTTGTCTTCAATAGTCTTTTGCAAACTTAATTGATTCCCAAATATTTTTTCGGCTCTTACAGCTAGGTATCACCAAATGGGGGACATCAGAAATTTAGAAGTAATTAGATGGGGCATGGCAGAAAAAAGGCTTAGAAACACTGTCTTAGCGTCAACCTTTTCATCATCTTTTTTTTAGTTAAAATCTTTGTTTAAGATCTTTTGGTAAAATTAGACTCTAAACTGTTGTTAAATCTTTATTCAAAGATAAAAACAAGAATAAAAACTCGACGTTTCGGTATACTATGAAATCAGTAAACCTTCTTTAGGAGATTAAATGAAACATAAACGTCATTGGCAATGAAATCACAGCAATGTAAAAAAAGAAAGTGAAAGTATATTTGTAATCTATAACGACATCTAACGGATTTGAAGTATTTTAAATTTTCTAAATTATTTTTTTCATTTATTTTATCTCTGTATTTATCCTCCTGACTTGCAGGAAAGCGAAGGAGGCGCTATACGTAGGGTAAGCAATTACCCGGACCTGCTTTCGGAGATGCCAAGATATAGCTGTCCGCTTGAAATTTTTATTACAGATATGACTTTAATTTAGAACTGCTTTCCAAGACCACCAAGCAGGGGAAAGTGCAACCAAGCACTTGCAGCGAACAAAACCCTAACAAATTATAAGAAAAAAGCTAAGATCTTGTTTTGGTATTGAATAATTGGCTAAAAGGTATAAAATAATACAAATGCCAAGTTAATCCGAAAAGTGGGGAAGCTCCACATACTGCAATTCAAGTTTAACTTTAAAATTCACATTGCTTTTTTCTCTTGATAATATTTTTTACGAGCCTTTTTTCTGCTGTACAATTAGATTCCATTGCTTTCTTTAGGTTTAAGAGCAGTTCACCTTTCCTTTATCAGTGGCGTTGGAGCATACGTTGCCGCCTCTGGCTTTCGTTAAAAATGCCGCCCTAAGTAGACTGCAGCAAATTTTGAAATAGTTTCACGTTCAAGTAACCTTTCCAATAAAAATAATTACAAATAATGTGCCGCGTCTCAGAAGTTCTATATTGCTTGAGAAAGAAGCCTCACTGTCTTAGGGTTAAATTCAAGAATAAAATACAAAAATTGTAAAAAAATATATTAGGCAAATAAAATATCAATAGCCGCCTCAAAATTGAACTTTTTGAGCTTTCGCTGAAGCAAAATCAGTGATGATATCTTCAAAATCAAGTTTTTGAACGTAGTGTATGTTCTTGCTGACCTTGAAAATAACGTTCTAATTTTAATGCACGTGAGCAAAGTGTTTTCGAGATAACTCCAGCCGATTTCCGTCACGTGACCTTTTGTTTATATCTATATATATTTTGATAATTTTTTAAAAAAAATTTTGATAATTTTGCTCTGATCTTCAAATCATTGAGCACTGTCAAAGTGAATTGCTAGCACTGTACCTTATATATATATGTGCGCTCGCTCGATAGAAAACGACGAGAGAGAGAGACAACGACGACAGAGAAGACAAAGAAGAAGACAAAAACGAGAACGACGAGAGAAAGTAGAAATTGGACGCAGAGGGCCCGTTAGATTTTGTATCTGTTGACAAGTGTTGAATTTATTTTGCGCCAGTGTTTTGGAGTTTTGTTCTACAAAGCTAGACTTATTTGTGCTGGTTGAATTAAATTATACCGCTGATTTTCAGTTTGCAGTGGCAGAGCGCAGAAGAGAATTTTTGTTGGTCGTAAGTCGTAATTTTTACAATACATTCGTTCTAGTTAGAGACAATTGTCTCTGTTTGTTTGCTGAGAAAAGTCCTCGACAAATCAATTAGAACTTAGCTAAAACCAGCAGTATAAAAGCTTCAGGCTGATAGCAAACGACATCTTGAGCCGGAATAAAATTAGACACAGCTTTATTTCAGCGCAGGTATTCGGGTTGCCTTGCTCAACTGGTCCCTTAAAATTCCCAAACAAAGTGGGAATGTTTGCTTGTTTGCCAGGCATTCTCTTTTTTCTGCAAACTCTCCGATCTTCAATTGAAATCTCTAGCCCTGTTCATTTTTAATCGCTGCATCCACAGAATTTTTAACCAGATTATCTCGTTCTTCCACTAAAAAGTTGACAAACGCTTTCATCTTGTTAGAGAATTGCGCTAGCAGCAGTCCTTTTTGCTGCAAGTAAGTTTGAGTGTCATGAGATTCTCGCAGGATTACTTTCAAAAAACATAAGAAGGAAAAGAAAGAAAAATTTTGAATTGCTTCTAGGATGCTATGAGCGTCAGCTCCTGTAATAAGATTTTCGTTTGGGTTACATCCATTATCTTATCAAAACCTGCGTGAAGGGCCTTTACAGCATCGTGATGAGCGCTCCATTGCGTATCAATCACTCGCTTCAGCGCGATTGGCGCATGTTTTAGAAGGACATCCCATATATGAAAAGAGACAGCAAAAAAAGAATACAATCTTTTTAAAATAACAAAAAATCTGTTGTTTAATTGCGATCATCCGACGGCATGAACACCTGCAAGATTCAGTGTGTGATTTCCACACGGCAAAAATAGTGCTTTTGGATTTATGTTTTTGATTGTTTGCTGAACTCCAGCATGAATTCCCAGACGATTTTTTGGATAGGCCGAGATCACACACTAGGTCATTCAGTTGACCTTGACTAAAGAGTTTAAGACAAAATGCCAAAATCTCAGACGATTTTTTGGATAGGTCGAGATCACACACTAGGTCATTCAATTGACCTTGACTAAAGGGTTTTGGTTTTACACTGAGGAAAGATGCTGCAGTAGTCATGTTGGAAGAGCTACTAATATTACTGTCGCTGCTATCAGTATCATCCATCGCTTTCAGTAGCATTTCATCTGCAGTAAAATCAGGTAAGTGAAAACTGGAACTGAAACTTCAGCGCAACGTGGTATGGGTCGTCGCGCAGACTTAATATCAGGATAATACCAATCTTTTTTTTGCTGATTCCATCCAGACATATCCACCATGCAAAAATAACTATCATTACAGTGGTTTTTGGGCTCATGCATACCATAGAAATCCCAAACAGCATCAAACTGACTTTACCTTGGGTTCAAAAGTGCAGCTTTTCTGTACAATGTTTGCACACCTTGTGGGGTGCCTAAGACTTGTTTTGGTCCCCTAACTTTATGCCAAAGTAGGCTTCATAAGGCCTCTTGGTGAAATCTCTCACATTGAATCGGTACTTTACCGTCATATATTCACCAACAATGTAGCAAAATACGTCTGGATTGTTTCGGCATTGCCTTCGCTTAGTGCTCATCTCAACTACTTTCTCATATACATCTTTATTTAAGACAATGTAACTATTGATAAATTTTCCTGCAAATAAATATATAGTAATCATTAAAATGTTCGCCAAAAAGCAGCAATTCATCGTTTATTATGTTCTTGAATGCACAAAATCTAGCACTTTAGTTAGCTGAATGAGACATGCTTTCCACACTATGCTGCCTTTAGGCCTTATCATGGTTGTTTTAATGCACAGGGTAGGACAAATAAACTAAAACTGATAACTCTTCTCTAAGAAGGAATATAAACGTAATAAAGAGAAATTTTGAAAGGAGTAAGTCGTAAATTTTATGGTTATTAGTTGATGGTAATGCTCTAAACCGCATCAAACTTTTATGAATCATTAACATTTTGACTTGTTTTTATACAAATCGATATACATATGGTTTGTAGGTGAATGGGAAACCAGTAATCTTACATTAAAGAAGCTTTGTACGCTTGAAAATGCATCGGGCTCAAGCAAATTATAAAAAAATAAAAGTAAAAATATCTCCAAAGTTAAGTGCATTTTCAAATTCAGCGCCCCCGATTTAACATGAAAACGTTTCAACATCCTTTGCCCTTTTACAAAAAATTTTTTTTGTTGGCCTGAGCTATAGACAAGGTATTTTAGATTGTTATATCACAAAAGGATTTAAAAATTTATTACTATTAAGAAAACTGTACAATGGATGTCAAAATGACACCTCCTGCCGTCTAAAGTACATTACAAAAATTAGGCCACTTTTTGTTCTCCAAACAAAAAATGGTTGCAATACTATATTGAGCTCATTAAAGGATTAAAAGTCACGAAAAGAAGCGGTTCCATAGCAATCGGCTTTGAATTAGTTTTATTTTATTTTTCCAAAAGTGTCAAAATGACACCTTCCCTTTTTCTGGAGTTAATGGAATATTTGGCAAGAATTATACAACATTGTCAGCATATGTAATTTATTGTTTTTTCTTGTACATAGTGTGTATAATTTACCTTTTTGTTTTTGTTTTTGTTTTTATTTTTGGGTTGCTACTGAGACCGTATGATTTTAAAAATTTCTCTGTATAAAGCGGTCTACAAATACATTATTATTATTATTATTATTATTTTCAAATAATCGAAACAGTGACACTGTCTGCTATTATTAATTTCGAATTGAGTATTTGATTAAAAATTTTTGAGAAGATTTTGCGGCTGCAAGTTTAATATATTTCTCGTAGGGTTTTTAAAGAACCCGAAACACATAACTTATACGATGCTATCAAAGGTCAGTCAAAGATCTAATTAGATAAAAATACCACAAAATTACTCAAAATATTTTATATATACACAAAAAAAATTAAGTCACTTTGTCAAGACTATTATCTTAAAATCACCACAATAAAAGTTAAAAAATTGTTACCCTAGCAAAACTTCTTACCACGTGTTTGAATAGCTTTTAGAGCGGTTTTGACGGCGAACACAATCGAGATGTTCAAAACCTACTGCCATCATCATGTTGTTTAATTAAAAAACACTTTACGGCACTGTCTTTCTGCTTGGCTGTTTCAGCAAGCAGTTTAAATTCTGTCATATTGTAGCAAGCTTGTTTGGGCACCAAAATTAACAAAGCTGAATTTGTTTATTACAAAGATGAATCTCGTACCATTAAAAATAATTTGCAGCAGAAAAGTAATCACGACACGAGAAGCACGTATGGAATATTCTCAAGGATGGCTTGGTCTGACCATTTCTGGTACTTTGTCCAATATATCTAAATCAGTAAATTTTTTTGTCCGGTCACGATTGAATTATGGCATTTAAACAAGCAATTCAGTTATTATTTTCTATAGTAATGTTAATAATATGCGGCCTGATAAACTAGGCAATAAAGGCGCCACAAAGCCGAGTTTACAACCAATCAAAGCGTACACATATAACAAATTAAGCTTGGAAAATTACGATTCAAGGTCTGAGAAAACAAGATTTGCCAACTAAGGATAAAATACGTAATGCAGCAAGTGAAATAATATTTGGCACAATAAGCACGTCTGAATGTTTTGCAGGAGACGCGTTTGCTACAATATCATTAACCCTGCTCTGGTACCATGAAAAAAATCAGGTTAGCAGTACCTTGGGGCCAATATGACCCCATCAATGAGAATACGTTTGAACACCAGTAGAAGAATTCGATTTGTTATTAAGCAGTGTCTATTGTTATAACAATGTAGTGGAGTGCAAAATAGACGAATATTTTACACCAGGCACTGATTACACTGATTACAAATCACCTTGCTGTATCCTTTGCAGGTGGTATTATGTTATCTACTACAAAGGAATCTGTACTTTTTTCCCTTCGATCTTGGACAAACAAAGCATCCCTTGTGCCCTGATAGTCAATGCTGGTGATGTTTTGAACAGCTGCAGGTGCTTTTAATAAAATCTCGCAGCTGTAAATAATTTTTTTTGCAAACTGAGATGCAAACGGATATATTTGTAATCTAAAAGATACCATGCGGCTATACGGCTAAAACAAATAAATTGTAAAATTTACAAAAAAAGCAATAATGCAAACAAGGTTACATAAATGGAAACAGTTAACAAGAACCTGTGAAGAGAATAGCATGTGAAAGTAAATCTTATAATATCAGCGTTTGGGATATTTACCCATCAAATAAGCCTGAGGTCATATTGACCCCATGGTACCAGAGCAGGGTTAAATATAAAAATTAAAAAAAGCCACTGTTTTTCAGTTTGATTCTTGGGCTTCTGCGTCCGCTTTCGACCACCTAGCTATGCGCATGAAGGTATAATAACAGCACAAGCGACTTCTGGTAGTGGTCATTAATGAGTTAAAATTTGGAACTAAAAAGAAAATTTTTTACACTATAATTTATGTTTATAAAGAAAATCTTTTTGTCTACATGAATTAGGATTACGAAGAGTGATAAAAATTGATTCTAAGACGGATAAATGAAAGTCGGATCTTGCTTTAGAAAGAATAAAAATTGGTTGTTCTTGTAGTGAGATGCACATCTTTGGTTGTGTAACAAATGATTTTCAATCGCCGAGTCATAAGGACGTATAGAATTAGCTAAATTACCTTGGCGTTCTAATTGTTTTTGTTCTTGACCGGTTCTGTTTCGAAAAGATTTGGCACATGCTGACGGATTCCGTTCTGCAGATGCAAGGGTGTTCGAGCCACTGTGATAGTCATACGTGAATTTCGATTCAGCTTTTTGTCTTTGAGACAAAGTCGACTGAATTTCAACTAATATTTTGAGTTTTAACACTAGAAGTACCAGAGATTTTGCCCTACCTGAATGACCCTTACTGGTACTTCTAGGTATATCACCACCTACAAGTTAATTCAACACATTTTTTTTTCGAAACTGCCATTAGCATGTACAACTCCTAAATTTAGGAAAAGTCAAGAAATTTTACGTCTTTATTCAAATAAACCTTACAGATATACGCAAATAAAATGATGCTATGGGTCAAAATGACCCCTACGGTGTTATAGTATGTGACGTCATAGCGCACGGCGCTACTGCCTTCTTCTCTCTGGTTTGTTAAGTGTGGTTAACCGCGTGATAAACTATTAGTATAACTTACAGATTCAGTCGTATAACTATCGTGTAACTCCGTATAAATAAAAGAGCTAACTGCAGATACTAGTGGAACTCATAACATGGCGTCGTCGACAGTCAGCTTATAAATTTGTTTAAAGAAAATAAGCTTACGAACCATTATAAAAGTATACTGCAAGTTCGTGATCGGAGATTTGTAAAAGATTGAAGATAAAAGAGACATGGCAAAAAACAAGCGAGAGCTGCAAGCAGAATTAGAAGCAGCAAACAAACGTATAGCCGAATTATCTCAATCCAATCAAAACGCGAATAGTAATATTAATAACGAGGAACCTCCCTCTTGGTTAAAAACTCTTTTAGAGGCACAGTCTGAAAGCCAGCGACAAATGCAGCTTGAAAGCCAGCGACAAATGCAAAAAATAATCGAACGATTTTCGCCACAGCAGCTGGCCCAATGCGCGAACAGCGAGAGAAGCGAATCACGTGAGCAAACCATTGACGTCAACAATTCTAACAACGAGGCAAGGCGAACCAAAGCGGACGCACAAAAGCCTTCGACACTGCAGGTGGGAATTTCGTTAGCTGAATTTGCGAAATGGCGTAAATCGTACAACGATTATGCTACGGTCTCGCTTGCAACAGAGCTGCCATTGAGCAGTCAGTTGGCATTGCTTCGCGGTTTTTTTTCGATGGACATGCGAGAAGCCGTAGAACACGTACTTCTTATCCCGGATGATACGACACTTAAACCAGACGAAGTGTTAGACAAAATTAAAAATTACATCCGGAGTCAAAGAAATATAGCGTTAGACTGCGTCGCATTTGAAGAGAGAAAGCAAGCGGCTGGCGAAAACTTCGATTCGTTTTTAATCGCGATTAAAACTTTGGCGAGAGACGCAGACTTGTGCAATGAATGTTTAAATCGTCGTTTAGTCACAAAAATCATGTCGGGAATATATGACAAAGAGACTCGAACAAAGCTCCTAGCCATGTCCCCATTACCTGATCTTCAGACCGTCACTGATTTATGCAGATCGGAAGAGTCAGCAAAACTAGACGACGCGCGAATAAGCCGACAGCTGAATGAGAGAAGAGCGTACCAAAGCAAATTTCGCCGAAATTTCTCTAAATCTAAAGAGCGCACTAAAACGCCCTGTACAAAATGCGGTAAAAAGACCTGCCCACCAAAAGGTCAAACCCACTGTCCCGCAAAGGATACAGAGTGCTTAATATGTCGCAGAAAAGGTCACTTTACATCAGTGTGCTTTCACAACAAACCCGGGTTCAACAGACGCGAAGAAACGAAGAAAAAGTTAACCGGACAAATCAAGCGTAGATGCAATGCTAACGCAAATTTCGCTAACTCCGCGGCGCCCAAAATAACTGTTAATCTTTTTTCTCTTAAACATCGTAACCCGTTAGGTTCCACAGAAGCTACACCAGACACAGGTGCCGAAGCAAGTCTTGTTGGGGTAAACATCATTCAACGGCTCGGAATAGACCTTGCTAATCTAATGCCGCCAAATCAAGACACTCTTAGTGCAGTAAACCGGCAGACCGTAACATGCGTAGGGACTTTCCCATGCATCATCGAATACTGCGGCCGATTCGTGGAAGAAACCATTTACGTCTGTCCTGAGGTAGAAGATTTTTTGCTTGCTTGGTACGTATGTCAACAGGTTAACATTCTACCTGACACGTATCCTCAACCGATAAATTCATCAAAAACACCTCGAAAATTAGCAAGCATATTAAAAGCAGAGAACACAAGATTCATTATATCAGAGAACCCAACTGAAGCAGAAATTAATAAAATTGAGAACAAGTTGATAAAATCGTACAGCGATGTGTTTTCTGAAGACACAACATTACGGGAAATGAACAGTAAACCCATGAAAATTTCCTTGAAAGATGATGCTGTTCCATTTGCTTTACCTGTTCCACGCCAAATACCTTTAGCTTTCAGAAGGATGGTGAAGACAGAGCTTGACCAACTTGTACAAGCCGGAGTCATTGCACCAGTAACAGAAGCAACTGATTGGGTGCACCCTATGGTCGTTGTACAAAAACCCAATGGTGGAATACGTCTCTGTATTGATTTGCAGAAATTGAACAAATACGTACGCCGTCCATATCATCCATCTAAATCACCTGCTGAAGCTATTTCGAATATTTCTTCTTCGTCTAAATTTTTCTCAACATTAGACGCCACTAAAGGATACTGGCAAGTACCTTTAGAAAAAGAAAGTCAAGACTTTACCACATTCATTACGCCGTTCGGAAGATTTAAATTCCTTCGAGCTCCGATGGGACTAGCTTCTTCTCAAGACGAATATTGCGCAAGAGGCGATGAAGCTCTGCAAGGCATTGAAAAAGTCGAAAAAGTGGTAGATGACATTCTTATTCAAGGCGAAACTGCACAGGAGCACTTGAATACCGTAGTGGCTGTACTAAACAGATGTCGAGAACACGGTATTACTCTTAATCCGAAGAAAGTGCAGTTACTACAAAGTGCTGTGAGATATGTCGGATATATAGTGAGCAGCGACGGTATTAAAGCAGACCCCACAAAAATTGAAGCAATCTCTGAATTCCCTGCTCCAACAAACATAACTGAATTACGATCTTTTATGGGTATGGCAAACCAGCTGGGCGGATTTACTCACCTACTCAGTGAAGCAGCAGGCCCACTTCGGGACTTGCTCAAACCAAAAAATGCTTTTCTCTGGTCACCCCAGCATGAAGAAGCATTTACAAAGACAAAAGAAATTCTTTGTAGCCCCCATATTTTGGTTGCATTCGACCCCAATCTGGAAACGATGATGCAAACAGATGCATCTCGGTTGAAAGGTCTAGGTTTTTCACTTTTGCAAAAACATCAAGAAACGTGGAAATTGGTTCAAGCAGGATCACGTTTTATAACTGAGACTGAGGCCAACTACGCTATGGTTGAACTGGAATTGCTCGCTGTTGTTTGGGCTATGCGTAAATGCCGCATATATCTGCAAGGCTTACCCAATTTCGAGCTGATAGTAGATCACAAGCCATTAGAGTCAATCCTGAATACCCAGACACTCGATATGGTGGATAATCCCAGGATTCAGAGACTTAAAGAAAAACTCAGCGCTTTTATATTCCACACCACCTGGAGAAAAGGCAAAGACCATGTGATCCCCGACGCGTTGTCACGAGCACCGTGCCGCGACCCAGAACCAGAAGATATCATAAACGTAGACACAACCAGAATGATCTGCAAAAACGTTTCTACAATTCTGAGAGGAAAAGACCCAGAAGTCACAAAAGAAACATTTATCGATCCAATGCTGGAAGACTTAAAAGAAAGTACTCAGCAGGACGAAGCAGCACAACAATTAATCACTGCTATTAAAAGCAACTTTTCAAAAGGAAACGAATATCCATTAGCTCAACCTTTCAAAAAGCTGAAAGATCAGCTTACTTTCGAAGATGGATTAATTCTCCTGAACAGCCATCGCATTGTGGTGCCGGTACAGAAAAGAAAAGAAATACTGACAAAGCTACATGCCTCACATCAAGGCATCGAAAGAACAAAACAAAGAGCGCGTCAAATAGTGTACTGGCCAGGAATCAATAGCGACATCAAAAATACCGTTGAAGCCTGCACGAAATGCCAAGAGCACCAACCAAGCTTGCAACAGGAACCATTACAACGCGATCCCCTCCCATCAAGACCCTTTGAAGACGTATCTGCAGATTTATTTTATTATGCCGGTAAGACTTACCTGGTTTATGTAGACCGCCTGTCGGGATGGATTAAGCTCAGCGAGTTCTCTCATGACCCTAGTTCACATCAGATAATCAGCACTATAAGAAAATTTTTCGTGGACACAGGGGTACCAGTACGAATCAGAACTGACGGAGGACCGCAATTCACATCAAGCAAGTTTCAACAGTTTCTCAAGAAATGGGGAGTAACTTCCACCATAAGTACTCCACATTACCCACAGTCAAACGGACACGCAGAAGCAGCAGTGAAAGCCATGAAGCACCTTGTTGCCAAAACTGCTGAGCATGGTAGTCTCGACTGCGATGAATTTAGCAGCGGCTTAATCGAATGGGTTAACACACCCAAGGCCCATGGGTTATCACCAGCCGAAATTTTATACGGCGCCCCGCTACGTTCAATCGTCCCAGCTAAACTGAAGTATTTCAAGGAAGATTGGCAAAACAAATTCGACAAGTGGGACGCAGCTTTATCAAATCTACAAGTGGCTGCAGAAACCGAATACAATAAACGCGCAAAACACCTCAATCCACTAAAAATCGGACAACATGTTCGAATTCAAGACCATATTACAAAAAAATGGTTGCGATCGGGACTCATCATCGGCGTCGGGAGAAACCGCGACTACCACATAAAACTACCGAGCGGTCGAGTCTGTTGGCGCAATAGACGTTTTATTCGCCCTCTCCCCACCGAAGGGGGAGACCCCAAAGAGGAAATGATGACATCAGACGAACGTCACGTCCATTTTGAAGATGAAGTCTTTCCATCATCTCCAACCTCGCGGCGAAGCGTGAGACAAAAACGCTTTCCTAATCATTTAAGAGATTTTGTATGAAGTAGCGTAAAACTCATAACGCTTGTGCCGTATTGTATATAGTTTGTGCATGTTTATTAATCGGGCTCGTACAACGTACTAATATTTTTCTTAGACAACCTTTTCGCTAAAAAGCTTCTTAAAAGGGGGTTGTTATAGTATGTGACGTCATAGCGCACGGCGCTACTGCCTTCTTCTCTCTGGTTTGTTAAGTGTGGTTAACCGCGTGATAAACTATTAGTATAACTTACAGATTCAGTCGTATAACTATCGTGTAACTCCGTATAAATAAAAGAGCTAACTGCAGATACTAGTGGAACTCATAACATACGGTACTTTATTTTTTTTTTATTTTATCTCTATATTTATCCTCCTGACTCGCAGGAAAGCGACGGAGGCGCTATACATAGGGTAAGCAATTACCCCGTCCTGCTTCCGGAGATGCCAAGATATTGCTGTCCGCTAGTAATTTAGTAGAGATATGACTGCAATTTAGAACTGCTTGTCAAGACCACCAAGCAGGGGAAAGTGCCGTAAAGTGTCTTTCCCAAGGACACAACAGAATGGCGCAAGTGGGTTTTGAACCGAGACCATGTTGATCATCAGTCCGGTGCGTTAACCACTCGACCACGCTGCCGACAAATGTTAAATCCGATACTTCTAGTGTTAAATCCGAATACAAGGAAGTTTGTCAATATTAAAGAAATTCATAACCTTTGCTCATGTAATTGATAACGTATCTGTTTAAATATTATCAATATTTAAAAAAAAACAATAATCAAAGCCTGATTTGAACTTTTATAAATGCAAAGTTACAAATTGCTTAAAATAACGTTTTCTTTATGTTAATATTTACACTCTCATTCAAATAGTTTGGACATGTTGTTTTCTTCTGACAATAAAACAATCAATCAAAGCAGTAAGCATGCTACAACAATGACAAAGTTTTAATTGCGGATGATAGCAAACAGCAACACGAAATAAATGATGAATGTGGTTGGTGAGGAAGTTAAAAATTGTTTTAATATTAACTTGAATTCATTTATACTCATAATATATAACACGTACGAAATGAGTATTTAAAATTACATCAAATGAGTATTTTTACATCTTTTTACATCAAATGACAATTTCAAAATTATTTGCAGCACAATAAAAAGAATGTTTCATACATTGGCGGCAAAATAATTTTATGCAATAATAAATTGTCAACAGCGCGGCTGAATGAGTAGGAACGGCTTATTAATGGTGGACGCCATCAACAAAAACTAAAACAAACATAAAGAATTTCAAGCAGACACCATTATTTTTGTGACGGTTGTATTGATAATGCTTCCGACTTTTGCTACAAGTCAAAATACAAAATAAAGATAATAGTACAAAAACCATCGGCCTTAGCTATATAAATATCATAAAACAATATCAATAAAAAAACTTCAATTTATTCGTTCAGAACGGCAGCGTGGTCGAGTGGTCAAAGCGCCGTGCTTATGATTAACATGGTCTCGATTCTAAACCAACTCGCGTCATTCTGTTGTGTTCTTGAAAAAGACACTTTACAACACTTTTTCTTGATTGGTGGTCTTGACTAGCAGTTTTAAATTACATTCAAATTTCTATTAAATTACAAGCGGACAGCAATATCTTGGCATCTCCGGAAACAGGTCGAGGTAATTGCTTGCTCTATGTATTAGTGCCTCCATCGCTTTCCTGCGAGTCAGGAGGATAAATATAGAAATAAAATAAGAACGCTTGTTTTATTTTGTTAATGGTTTGAACAATTTTTTATAGTAATTTACATCAAATTGTAGTTTTACGTTCATTAAATCAAAAATATTTTTTTTAAATTTGTAAAAAGCTAAATCTTAAGTATTTTTGAACAAATTGTTAAAAATATTCACTATTTTTGGAAAATTTTTAACTCGGTTTTTTAATTTGTTTTTTGGTTTTTCGATTAAAAATTTAGATTAAAGACAATTTCCAAAAAATGATACTACAATAAGCTATATACAATACATGTTTAAGAAAATAAAATTTTGTACACAATGTTGACCGTATAGCTCAGTTTTCTAACAAGAAGACTAAAGTTTCTTATTCAGTTTAATTAAGTAATTTTCGTCTTGCTCTTGAAAAAAACTTTCCAAAACTTCTTCAATCGGCAAAACTCCAAAGCAGCAATCATTCATACATCACTTAATCAAACAAAAAACAAGATCAAACAAAACTAAATGTATTACAGATTTTGTTTAGATGATTGGTTTCAATCATCGATACATTGTTATGAAGGCCCTACGACCTAATTTACAATTTTATAACTAATAATCATTTTCAACTTGTATTAGGTTAAGTCTTAGTCCTTTAAAACATCATATCAAAAACACCTGCAATACGTCAAAGTGATAATGTTTTAAATTTACAAATTGAATTTTATAACAAAACAAAAATAATTAGCATCGTATTAAATAGACAAAACAATATAAACACTTTGATACAAGTAAAAAAAAACAGAAGATTTTGTCGAATACTAATTGCAATTAAACTTTAACTTTTCTATTTACAAATACAACCACTATTATCTATATTTTTTTTATTAAGCATGTGTGAGTTTCGAGATCAAGGTCGGCCAATCTCAATGAAAATTTGTAAAATCAAAAGTTTAATTTCTTTGCAAACCAAAAAAATTATTTAGAAAGTCACAAGTATATTTCACTTTGAATTAGTATTTGCACTAAAATTTACTTTCCAGTAAAAAAAATAAAATGATTTTTATGTTTTATTCTGAATCTCATGTGTTTATTAATCTTAATTCAGCAGTAAATTGATTCTATTATACGACAACACGAAAAGGAAACAGTAAAATAATTTGAGAAACAAACAAAAGTTGAACGTTTATTAAATGAACAACTTTCTATTGTTACAAGTCCCTATAAAATTTAATTTCTTTAAAGAACTTAAAATCAACAGTTTTTAAAGCAGAAAAAACTTTTTTTAAGACTTTGAAACTAAACCGTTGCATTTCTTCCAATATGAATAACCTGCAAGAAATGTCAGGTATAGTTTGGAAATGAACATTTTTATTTGTTGTATGTATTACAGGTAGTGTTCGACTTACGACCTGCTCGACTTTACGACCGCTTCAATGTGGACGAGACAGGACTGTTTTGGAAGCGGATGCCCAAACGCAGTTATATTCACAAAGAAGCTAAAACTGTGCCTGGCTTCAAAGCCTTTAAAGACAGGCTTACGCTGCTGCTTGGCGGAAACGTGGCGGGATTTAAACTGAAACCGTTCCTGATCTACCACTCGGAGAACCCACGTGCCTTCAAGAACATCAATCGTCACACCTTACCCGTCTATTTCCGGGCAAACAAGAAGGCTTGGATGACACAGGTATTCTTCGAGGACTGGTTCAGCAACTGCTTCATTCCTCAAGTGCAGGAATATTGTTCGGAACGTGGTATTCCATTCAAAATTCTGCTTGTTTTGGACAATGCGCCAGGACATCCAACCCATCTAGCTGATGTTCATCCTGATGTAAAGATTGTTTTTTTTGCCGCCAAACACTACGCCTCTCATCCAGCCAATGGATCAAGGATCGATAGCAACATTCAAGGCCAACTATCTAAAAAACACATTTGCCCAAGCTATAGCTGCGACTGATGCTGACCCTGAACTATCTCTGAGAGATTTTTGGAAAAACTACAACCTTCTCCACGCAATCAAGAATATTGCTACAGCATGGGACAACGTGACGAAGAAATGCATGAACGGTGTGTGGAAGAATTGCGTGAAGCGCTATGTGAACACGTTTACTGGATTTGAAAACGAACGTGATCTTTCGGAAATTCTGGAGAGAATTATTAAACTAGCAAGAGATCTGACGTTAGAATGTGAAATTGAGGAAATTAAAGAGTTGCTGGACGAAGAGTCAGAAGAATTAACGAACGAAGAGCTCATCGCCTTGGAAGAAGAAAAAGTTGCAGAAGAAAGGAGGAAGGAATCTGAGGAAAAAGAAAAAGAAGAAGAGGTACCACAACGTAAGTTCACGACGAAAGGTTTATCTGAAGGTTTATCTCTTTTAAACAAAACGTTGGAACAGTTTGAGAAGATGGACCCAAACCTCGAACGATTTGCAAGAATCGAGAGGATGGCCTACGACGTGTTTCGACCATATAGGGAAATTTATGAAGAAAAGAAGAAACGAACAATTCAGACAACCCTTAGCATGTTTATGAAGAAAACTTCTCCGGCTACACCGGCCCCTGCCACCCCGACCCTCGACGATCAACAGCCAAGCACCAGCTCCCACGTTGCCAAGGAACCAGCCATTGCAGCCAGCCATTTCAGAACAATAGAAGATGACAGCGATCCAGATGACTCACAGCCATCCACAAGCAACGAATAAATTTGTTTTTATTATGGATTTATTTTGTACAGTATGCTTTATGTTTGAATATTTTGTTGTTTTTTTTTCTTAATAAATTTTAAATAAAAAATTTCTTTTACTTATGAAACCAACAACTATTACGAATTAAATATTAATTAAAGGTTGAACAAATATTGTTTTGTAAAAAATCAATAGGTTAATAATCTGCAATAGGATAAAAAACAACAAAATAATGTAGATTAAACTATTATACATCATACAGAACATACGATAATTTTTGCCCTCATATATACATACATGTATATATGAGATTCGACTTACGACCACTCCGACTTACGACCGGATGGTCGGAACCGAACGCGGTCGTAAGTCGAACACTATCTGTATACATAAATACATAAAAAAAATAGTTATGTTAAAAATAGTAACATAATCAACAAGATCAATTTATATTATATATATTAAAGTAAAATGAGTTTGTTATTTTGAGCTTCCTAAAATACGTATTTCATTTTGACAATAAATATTACTAAATTTAAATAACACAAAATTGCCAAGAAGAAAGTTTCAAAGGATTTGAATTTAAAGTTAATTTCGGTCAAGTTATACTTCATTAACTTTAATTGAAATGATTTTGTTCTTTGTTTGAAGTATTAATAGTATCTTCTTGACGTCAAGTTCCATTTCTTTCTGACACAAAATATGTAGCAGGATCATCTGTTGAAAATATAAATTTTTTATTTATAAATAGTAGGTTTGAAAATAGGAATACCGAATTTAAAATTTTTTGAAATTCACTATCTTTTTGCAAAGACATACCAGCCGGAAACATTTTGGATGAGCAATACAATTTCCCAAATGTTGTTGAGGGTTTTCCAAATTATGAGGTTGTAAAACTTTACCCACATGAGAAAATGTCACACTTTTTTGTGTGAAAAATTTTTTGTAGACAAAAAAAAGTTTTCGCTTATATTCTGGGTCCAATTTCTCTATATTTGTTTCAAATTAAAGGTGAAAACAAGAAAAATTTTTACATCAAATTTTAGTAGTGTTCTTTCCATGATCTTTATCGTGTTAAGGTGGGATACTAATTATTCTGTCCAAATGCTTCCTTGCTGTTTCCCGAAAATTTCTGCTATTGCCCAAATAATTTCTTTTCGCTGCTAAAAAATTCTGATTTTGCCAAAACAATTCCTTGTCGCTGCGACAAAAATTCTGGCTTTATCCAAAGTTTCTTAATTTGAAAGGAGGGCAATTTACGGTATGCCTTCTTCATTTATCGTTGACAAGTTTAACCACACATATTTCTGTATTTACCAATTTTAAGTGTATCAAAATAATTTTTCTTTCTACTTTGCGTTTACATTTCCACTCAGTAATTAAATATCTATCAAACTTTTTATCGCACACCAGGCTGAAAAATTTGATATAATTGGTTAATTTCTATTTGATCAAAAAGTCAATGGTTCTTACTACAAGGTGGTATTTTTTATAGGCGCAGTATTGGCTTGCACGTTTAAACAATTTAAATTTAAATTTATTGTTTTTTTTGAGGAGTTAGTTGGTTTAACTTTATTCAACTAAGGGTGGATATAAATTGATACAAAATCAACTAACAACTTAAGTACTATTGACTGATTTACAAAATTTTTTAAATTTTTTGAAACTTTAAGAATGTCATTTAAAAATGAAGTGAAATCTTGTTTAAAATTTGTTCAGCAATGTGCTTGTGACAGGTACTTCAAAATTTTGCGGCAGATTTAAAAACTAATTGTTTTCTTTTCTTTCAAATATTTTCTTTTTATCACCTATAAATGGGTGAGCGTGATAGCGAAAATGACAACCATAACCAGTGTTGCCAATTTAGCGAATTTTCAGCTAGATCTGGCGGGTTTTGATGTCGTCTAGCTGGACAAAAATGTTACCTAGCTGATAGCTGGGAATCTAGCTGGTTTTTAAAATAGTTTACCTGGTGTTTAGCACGTTTTAGTACTACCGTATTTTGTTGAAATGTAATAAATTACATGATTTGTGAAATGAATTAACCTTCTGCGATTCAAATCTTTCTCGGGGATGATAAATAAATCTATGTACTTTAGTCATAGGTCATCCTGGAATCACTATAACCATGCAGTCGCCTCTCGCTATTGCAAATCCTTACCTATCCAAGCGATGATTTTAGTACATATACGCTGGATTAGTTTGTTGTTGCTTGCACCATATGTAAAAAATACTAAAAGCTAGAGATGTCAGGAAAAAATAGATTGTAGAAAATAAATCCACTACCTGACACGTGTTTCAATTTTTGAAGTCTCATCGCAAACAATTTTATTGAAAGCCATTCAACAAGGATTAAATTCCAGAATTTTAAGAGTGTCAGAAAACTTCGAAAAACGTTAGAATCTAAGGTCAAGGGAAAGAAAGATCAAAAACACTGTAAGCTCTAAAAAGAACTATAAAGCCAATATCTCTTGCTAGCAATCTTGATTAAAATTATTGCTTTCTTTAAAAAATTAGCTATCGTTTCTACAGTTCAATACAGTAACCTACCGCTTAAGTTCGCACCCGTTACGTTTGCTTCCCTATTAAGTTCGTAAAAAATTAATGCAAAATGTAGATTCAAGTTTTTCAGAAATTTATTGTAAATTATTGACATTGTAAACGTTTCCTCTTTAAACATGTTATATCAGAATCTAGCTTTAAGTTTTGCTGAATGGAGCCTTTTATTGTGTGATAATACGCTCACACCCAGTGTTTACAAAACAGTTAGACCAATTATTGCAATCGAGGCATCAATAATTGCCGATTTGAACTTAAAATGTTAAGTTCGCAACAGCTGTTTAGATTCGAGTTGCGAACTTAAGCAGTAGGTTAATGTAATTCACTATTGGTATATTCAATAAAAATTTGTACTGTGTTGTCAAACTTATATTACGCTACTATTTAGTATTTTTGATGTTGTTTTGATATCAAGTTGTCATTTTTAATTGCTAACACTGGCCGAGTTAGGCAACTGTAACAGCAAGACAAAGAACATTAGTTTGCAGAGTTATCAGAATTGCATTTTTAAACTTTGAGTCTTTGACCTAAGATAAAAAAAAGCAGTTAGTATTTGTTTCAGACTTTTTTATGCTTTTAGGAAATAAGTGAAGTTTTAAAAAAAAAAAATATTCAAACCCTTGAAATGCGAAAACAAAAACAATATAAACAAAAATTTAGAAAAGAGTGGCTCAGAAATGGAATATTTAAAAATTGGTTAATGAAAGTTAGCAACAATTCCTACACAGCTTACTGCAAATTCTGCAAATGTGAAATAAATGCAAAATATTGAAATCTTATTGGTCATTTAAATGCAAAAAAACATATGAAAAGCAATCTTTTGATATTGAAAACCATACCGATAACTGAATTTTGTAAACCCAAGTGTCAAGAAACATTAAAACTCGAAGGAAACATTGCTGTGTTTATGAGCTGCTATCATGAATTGTGACCACTTAATTGACTTATGTAAAAATACTATTTATGACAGTAAAATTGCTTCTAAATTAAAAATGCATTGCACAAAGTGCTCTGAAATTATAAAAAATTGTTCTTAGCACTCATTTTGAAGATGATCTCATTAATGATATTGGAAACGGAAATTTTAGTTTGCTATTAGATGAGTCAAATGACATAACTGTTTCCAAAATGCTTTGGGTAGCTATAGTATATTTTAGTAAAAAATATAATAAAGTTATTTATACATATCTCTGTCTGATTGAATTGGACAAATGTAATGCTGATAGTATTGTTAAAGCTCTAAAAAATGAATTAATGAGCAAACAATTAAATATAAAGAAACTTGTCGCGATAGGGACTGACAATGCAAGTGTTATGGTTGGAGTGCATAACGGTGTATATAAAAGACTTAAAACAGAAAACTCTTCACTTAATTTGATTAAATGTGTGTGCCATTCACTCCAGTTAGCAATATCCCATGTTTCATCTGAATGTCTGCTAAGAAATTAGGAATTTTTGGTATCAGAAACCTACAAATGGTTTTCTCTTTCATCAACAAGGCAGTTGGCATACAGAAATTTATACCGAGCAATCAATGATGGAAAAAGCCCCTTAAAAATTCCTACCATCTGTAAAACTTGTTGGTTATCCATTGAAGTTGCTGTACAGAGCGTAATATCTCAATGGATTGAATTAAAAACTCATTTTCAAATTATGAGAAACACTGATAGATGCTATACTTTTTAAATTCTTTGTGGAATGTATAGTGATGAAAAGAATTTAGCATTTTTACTGTTTTTACATCCTGTCTTAGATGAAGTTCAGCGCGTAAATAAAATTTTTGAATCAAGAACTGCTGATAAATCAAAATTGTTTAATAAGTTAACACTGTTAATAAAGTCTATTGGAAACAAGCTAAAAATGCCAAGTTCTGCAGTTGATGTATTAACTTGTGATATCGAAGAACATTTAGACCCAAAGCCGTATTTAGGCTATAAAATTGAAAAGAAATTTGAAGAATTAAGGAGCAAAGGTTTAATTACAATTGAAGAAGAAGAAATGAATATTAGACATCACAGTCAGCAGTTTTTTTACATTTATTTAAGCAGATGAAAAAAGGTTGCCTGAAAATATCGATACTTTAAGAAATGTGTCAGTTTTTTTCTGTAGAAAATGTTCTTTAACCAGTTAAACAATACAATTCTCTTTGTAAATAAATGGAATTTATGGGATCATCTGCAGAATCAATTTCTGCTGCTGAAATTCAAATAAGAAAAATTTATTTAATTGATTGGACGAATAATAATGACACAGAACTGTTTTGGAGTGAGGTATACCAGTACAAGGATGCTCATGGTTATAATACTTTTTAAAAAACTTTCAAATGCAGCAATCTCAACATTGATACTCCTTAACTCCAATGCCGAAATATAAAGGATATGTAGTGCTATGAACAATACCAAATCTAAGTCAAAAAATCTAAGTCAGTAAAATACTGTTAAAATGGCCTAGATGGTAGGTGCTTTCTGGCAGCCTGGAACATGAGTAAGTCTGTTTATTGGTGTCAAAATGACAGACCGAAACCAAACCTACCAAATCGGAAGGGTATCCACCCATTCCGATGTCAGTGTGGGTCTGCTAATCGGCAAACGTCCTTTTCAGGACGGGGAAATGCCTATATAAAACTGCCCTTTTCAGGGCACATTGCCAACAAGTTCCGAAGACCCACTATTCTTCAGCTGAACATCAAAGGCCTCACAGCAAGCAAGATGAACGTTTTTCATCACCTCGCTATGCAGTCTGAGGCATTCATCATCCTACTGCAGGGGACTCACTGCACAAAGCAGAGAAGATGATACTACCAAACAACCAACTAGCTGGGTCTTCTTTAAGCAGTGATTTGGTTCAAATTTAACGAATTGGCAAAGATTCGAACGTGTGCTTGGTTTGCTTGTTTCTATCTAGATCGCGTCTTCTCAAGTCGTTCTTTTCTCTACAAGCTCAATTAAAAAACTGTAATTTTCTTACATCGACAACTTAAAGATAAATTGATTAGTGTTATAGACTCGCTGAGATAGGCAGTAACTAAATAAGCATCTTTGAAGTCATAGTGGTTGTTGAATCTAGTGATTAATTTATTCTATTTGAATAAGAATTGCTAGTTATTATTTGTTCTAATCTAAATTTGGGGCTGCGTTGGAAACAATTCTCGTGAGTTGGTAATTTTTAAATTCATCGGTGTCGTGTTTTTTACGTTTTATGTCTTTTGTTTAGAATTACAAAATAGCGCTTCAATATATTTCAAACCGAAATTCGATTGAGCGTTTCGTCAATTGGACAACGTAGCTTAGTCATTAGAAAGAAAATAGATTAGATCAAATCAAGCAGGAAGCATGGCCTTGCCACGTTTTCCACGAGCGACTGAGATACACGCTTTTGGACCGATCTACAACGACATCGGAGATCGAATGGTTGTGTGTGGACGTTGATGGTTATAAAATAGTCAACGTCTACAAACCACCGCCAACGCAATTGCGATCCTTGGATCTCCCAGTGTTTCCTCACCCCTGTCTTTATACTGGCGATTTTAACTGTTGTCATGCTGACTGGGATCATAATGATAACAGTCCGGACGGTGAATGCTTGGCTTGCTGGGCAAGTATTAATTGTCTTGCCCTCCTATATAATGTCAAGAACGCTGCCAGTTTTTACTCCGGCCGCTGGAACCACCTGGCACCAATCTGGATCTAGCTTTCGCTAGCGTAGGTCCAAACAATCGCTTACCGGATAGACGTGTCCTTGAAAAGTTTCCCAGGTCACAACATTGACCTTCGCTTATTACACCACCAAGGCTTACTATGGCAGTGCCAAGCATGCCTGTTAAGCGATGGAATTTCCGCAAGGCCAAATGGAGTCACTACATTGCTTTAACAAATAAATTCGCAAAAACGTTGTTACCACCTGATGCACTTGATGTGGATGCGGCTTACCAACACTTTTGTAACACCATTAAGAAAGCAGCCAAAACGATTATCACACGCGGGTATCGAAAACCCAAACCCAACGAAGCCCATGGGGAACCCAAAGAGTTATCTACCGATATCTCTGCTCTGTTTCCCTTACAAGATCCTGGAGAGGCTTATCTACGCCCGCGTTGAACCATTAATCGATCCACTGCTTCCTAAAGAGCAGGCTGGGTTCCGACGCGGGAAGTCAACCATAGATCAAAATGTTCTGCTGATCGAAAACATCGAGAATTCTTTTGAGGCTAAAAAGAAGACCGGTGCCGTATTTGTCAATCTGATAGATGCTCATGACATTGTCTGGCACCGTGGCCTTACCTGCAAGCTGCTGAGACTTCTGACGGATAAGCACATGATCAGAATGATTATAGAGCTTGTCCGAAATCGAAGTTTCACCTTTACTACCGGTGACAATAAGCAAAGCAGGCTACGCCGTCTTAAAAACGGCGTTCCTCAGGGATCGGTCTTGGCTCCCCTCCTATTTAACATCTATACGTACGATCTTCCTTCCACGATTTCCAGAAAGTTTGCTTATGCTGATGATTTAGCATTGTTGCACTCTTCTGGAAACTGGAAGGACTTGGAGGGGACTTTAAGCCAAGACATGTTCACACTGTTAGCGTATCTCCAGATTTGGAAATTGAAGCTCAGTTATACGAAAACGATGACGGCATCCTTTCACTTAAATAACCGAGAGGTCAAGCGTAAGCTAAAGATCTAAAACAACGATAGACGTTTACCGTTCTGTCCAACCCCTACTTATCTTGGGGTAAAACTGGACAGATCGCTCACGTTTCATCACCATTTAGTGGCATTTCAAAAAATACTATCCTCGCGCGTCACACTGCTAAGGCGACTCGTGGGCTCGGGATGGGGTTACTGGTGCTAAAACACTACATATAGTCACTTTATCTCTAGTCTACTCAACAGCTGAGTACTGCCCACCAGTCTGGTGTCGCATTGCTCGCATTCGCCTCATAGACAATGTCTTGAATGACGCCTTGCGCATAGTCACTGGATGTCTGCGTCCCACTCCAATGGACCATCTACCTGTACTTTCAAGCATCCAGCCAACTAAGCTTCGCCGACTGGGAGCGACACTCTCCTTGGTTCACCGTGGATCTCTGGACCCCGATCATATTTTGCATGGTCTGTTAAGTGGGTCCTCAAATACTCGCCAAGTGAGACTAAGATCCAGACGCCCGTTTGTGCCAGCTGTGCGGAATCTTTTAGAAAATCTTGCCAGATTTGCCATTCGCGCTTTTGAATGGACAAATCACAAATGAAAAACGGATTACTGCAAAGATGTTTCCAGGCTCCGTGCTTTTGTGCCCGGGACCAGTGCCAGGCCTGTTGGGATGGGCTTACCCCGAGTAGCTTGGGTTAAGCTCAACTGCCTGCGGACTGGTTTTGGACAATTCCATTTGTCCATGCACAAATGGGGTCGCTCTCTCACCGAATTGCGAATGTGGCGCTTCTGAACAAACCGCAGACCATGTTCTAACAGCGTGCCCTTTACATCAGGCACCACATGGAGCACGAAGTCTGACGGTTTTGGTGACGAAACTCAATGTTGGCTTAATAACATCACTGCCAGCATCTGATTCAGGCAGTACAGCAGTCTGGGGTAGTAAAAGGATAAACCCTCGGCCCCAGTCCTATATGTGTCTGGCCTGGAGTGGATACCCTTCAAACGACGACTGCTTCTAATGTTGAAAATATAAATTAAATTTTTTCATAAAAATGTAATATATTGTTATAAAAATTCTAGCCGTTGTTTTAGCTGTTTTTTACCAAATCTAACTGATTTTAACTGTAAAATAAAGCTTTTCTAGCTGAAAAATTGAAATTAGAGTTGGCAACACTGACCATAACCAATGATTGTATTAAACGTGAATATTTCGACAGAATAGACCGATAAAAAAATTATTGCATTAAGTGTACCTAATTGACTGATTAAAATAAAAGTTTTAAAGATAAAGTGTCATTAGCATATCTTAAGTCGTGCAAAAAAATAAAAGTTTCAAAACAAAAAATAAAATTTTTTAACCCTATTCTTCTCAACAGCCGGGCTTCTGAAGCCAGGCCTTTGCAAAAACGTTTGTAATTACTTCATTTTTTTAGATAATATTTTGGAATTTCTTGACTTCTTCTAATTTAAATCCTTGAATAAGATGATATTATTTTTAAGGACCCCGAAACAAGTGTTAACGGGTAAAATGAACGTTGTTCAGCAAATTTTTTAAATTTTTTCTTGTTTTCGCCAGCAGAGCGTAAAATTTCAATTTTACGTCTTTATTAAGTAACTTGCAATTTTACTAATTTATTAGCTTTGCATGACGAAACGAATTACGTCGCTTACCAGACGTCAATATAACTGAGGTGATGCAGAACTTACTTCATGTAAATCACATTCTCTGTTTTTGAGTTTTGGCGATTGCTTAAAAACACTTTACACACATGCATTCTGTTGTATGAAACAATTGCTGTTGGACTGCTTGAATACCAATCTAGCAGACAAAACTCAATCTTTACATTTAGTATTTTTTATAAAACTTTCTTATAACTATTTATTCGTGGAAAAAAAGACTAAATTGACCAGTTTACATGTTAGCTCTTATACTGACGCCTTCTGAAAATTAAACAACAACTTATTTTTATAATTGAATTTCACTTTACCTTACATTTTTGGCCCAGATGGTAGGTGCTTTCACGCAGCCTGGGCCGTGAGTAAGTCTGCTCATTTATTTTAAAATGACAGACCGAAACCGAACCTACCAAATCGGAAGGGTATCCACCCATTCCGATGTTCAGTGTGGGTCTGCTAATCGGCAAACGTCCTTTTCAGGACGGGGCAATGCCAGGATAAAACTGCCCTTTTCAGGGCACATTGCCAACAAGTTCCGAAGACCCACTATTCTTCAGCTGAACATCGAAGGCCTCACTGCAAGCAAGATGAATGTTCTTCATCACCTCGCTATGCAGTCTGAGGCACTCGTCATCCTACTGCAGGAGACCCACTGCACTGATGCAGAGAAGTTGGTGCTACCAAATTACCAACTAGCTGGGTCTTTTTTAAGCAGGAAGCATGGTCTTGCCACGTTTGTCCACGAGCGACTGAGATACACGCTTTTGGACCAATCTCCACCGACATCGGAGATCGAGTGGCTGTGTGTGGATGTTGATGGCTATAAAATAGTCAACGTCTACAAACCACCGCCAACGCGATTGCGAACCCTGGATCTCCCAGTGTTTCCTCACCCCTGTCTGTACGCTGGCGATTTTAACTGTCGTCATGCTGACTGGGGTTATGATGACAACAGTCCGGACGGTGAGTGCTTGGCTGGCTGGGCAAATATTAATTGTCTTGCCCTGCTATATAATGCCAAGGACGCTGCCAGTTTTTACTCCGGCCGCTGGAACACTGGCACCAATCCAGATCTAGCTTTCGCTAGCGTAGGTCCAAACAATCGCTTACCGGATAGACGTGTCCTTGAAAAGTTTCCCAGGTCACAACATCGACCTTCGCTTATTAGATCACCAAGGTTTGCTATGGCAGTGCCAAGCATGCCTGTTAAGCGATGGAACTTCCGCAAGGCCAAATGGAGTCACTACATTGCTTTAACGAATAAATTCGCAAAGACTTTGTTGCCGCCTGATTCACTTGATGTGGATGCGGCTTACCAGAACTTCTGTAACACCATTAAGAAAGCAGCCAAAAAGACTATCCCACGCGGGTATCGAAATAACTATATTCCGTGTTGGGATGCAGAGTGTGAATCCCTCTATAGAACCTTTCTGCAGTCTCCTCAGGGAGACGACTCAAGTTTGGCTGCTACAGCTCTGCTTGCCAAGCTTGACAGAAAGCGGAGGGATCGATGGTCCGAGGCCGTTCGGAGCATTGATTTCTCACACTTTAGTCGAAAAGCGTGGAGTATTTTAAACAACCTTACTGGTAGGTCACGACACTCTCCTCGTCACTGTCCGGTTTCAGCCGATGCTATTGCAGCTCAGCTAGTTAGAAATGGGAAATACGAGGCTGTTGATCGCAAGTCATCTCGACTTGTCTTTCAAGAAGTGTCTGACCTTTGATGGGCCACAACACCAGACGCAGTAAATATCTCTGACAATTTTTCACAGAGAGAATTTACTGCTGCCCTTCAACACTTAAAACCAGGTAAAGCTCCTGGACCTGATTCCATCTGCCCCGAGCTTATACTCCATGCCGGAGCTGCTTTGAAGTCCTGGTTACGTGACTTCCTTTCTTCCTGTTTGCGCCGACTCAAAATTCCCAAGATCTGGAGAAGAGCGCTTGTGGTCGCGATCCCAAAACCAGGAAAGCCCGTGGGGGATCCAAAGAGTTATCTACCGATATCTCTGCTCTGTGTCCCCTACAAGATCCTCGAGAGGCTTATCTACGCCCGCGTTGAACCATTAATCGATCCACTGCTACCTAAAGAGCAGGCTGGGTTCCGACGCGGGAAGTCAACGGTAGATCAAGTTGTTCTGCTAACCCAGAACATCGAGGATTCTTTTGAGGCTAAAAAGAAGGCCGGTGCCGTATCTATCGATCTGACAGCTGCTTATGACACTGTCTGGCACCGTGGCCTTACCTGCAAGCTGCTGAGACTACTTTCAGATAAGCACATGGTCAGAATGATCATGGAGCTTGTCCGAAATCGAAGTTTCACCCTTACCACCTGTGACAGCAAGCAAAGCAGGCTACGCCGTCTTAAAAACGGCGTTCCTCAGGGATCGGTCTTGGCTCCCCTCCTGTTTAACATCTATACGTACGATCTTCCTTCCACGATTTCCCGAAAGTTTGCTTATGCTGATGATTTAGCATTGTTGCACTCTTCTGGAAACTGGAAGGACTTGGAGGGGACTTTAAGCCAAGACATGTTCACACTGTTAGCGTATCTCCAGACTTGGAGGTTGAAGCTTAGTCACACTAAGACGGTGACGACAGCCTTTCATTTAAACAACCGAGAGGCCAAACGTGAGCTAAAGGTCTACAATAACGGTAGAATTTTACCGTTCTGTCCAACCCCTACTTATCTTGGGGTAAAACTGGACAGATCGCTCACGTTTCGTCACCATCTAGTGGCATTGCGCAAAAAACTATCCTCGCGCGTCACACTGCTGAGGCGACTCGTGGGCTCGGGATGGGGTGCTGGTGCTAAAACACTACGCATAGCCAACTTGTCTCTAGTCTACTCAACAGCTGAGTACTGTGCGCCAGTCTGGTGTCGCAGTGCTCACACTCGCCTCATTGACAGTGTCTTGAATGACGCCTTGCGCATAGTTACTGGATGCCTGCGTCCCACTCCAACGGACCACTTACCTGTACTCTCAAGCATCCAGCCAGCTGAGCTTCGCCGAATGGGAGCGACACTTTCCTTGGCTTATCGTGGATCTCTGGACCCCGATCATATTTTGCATGGTCTTTTAAGTGGGTCCTCAGATACTGGCCAAGTAAGACTAAGATCCAGAAGCCCGTTTGTGCCAGGTGCGCGGAATCTCTTGGACAATCTTGCCAGACTTGACATCCGCGCCTCTGAATGGACAAATCACAAATGGAACGAGGAGTACGGTGAAAATGCTTCCAGGCTTCGTACTTTTGTGCCCGGGACCAGTGTCAGGCCTGTTGGGATGGGCTTACCTCGAGCAGCTTGGGTTAAGCTCAACCGCCTGCGGACTGGTGTTGGGCGATTCCATTCGTCCATGCACAAATGGGGTCTCGCTCCTTCACCGAATTGCGAATGTGGCGCCTCTGAGCAAAACGCAGACCATGTACTAACAGTGTGCCCTATACATCGGGCACCACATGGAGCACGAAGTCTGACGGTTTTGGATAACGAAACTCGATGCTGGCTTAATGACATCACTGCCAGCGTCTGATCCAGGCAGTGCAGCAGTCTGGGGTAGTAAAAGGATAAACCCTCAGCCCCAGTCCTATATGTGTCTGGCCTGGAGTGGATACCCTTCAAACGACGACGACGACGACTTTACATTTAAAGTAATAGACCAATTTTTATTAAAATTTTCCTTACAAAGAAAAATTTGGAGTATCTTTTATGTATAAGTTTACCTGTTTTACTTTCTAAAGTCTGAGATGTACACAAATTACGTACTATTTTACTCCAAAAAAATTTTCAATTCAATGTTTGAAAAAACTTCTTTGTTTATTGCAAACAGTTTGATAAATTTAGTTGAAAAGTTTAATAAAGACCAAAAAAGCTCCACTCAGGAAAATCAAAAAGAACTCTTTATGCAAACGTCAAGTAAAGACCATTTTTGGTTTTCATTTGCCTTTCACAATAAATTTTATGTTTGAACTCAAAATGTTATTTTTAAAAATTTTGTTATGACTCCTGGTTTAATATGATTATTCTATTATATTCGGACGTCTTTGTAGTTTTAAAATGACCAAACAATTGGAAACAACGGAATAAAATCAACTTAGATTCTTACTTACGGATGACCTGGGCTGTTTACAAGAATTCTTTTATGAAAACCGCATAAAGCTCCGGGCCCTAATTTTATGTAAATAGAACTTATAATCCATGTTACAGTTGCTTTGAAGTATTGATTACATAACTTTCTCTTTTTCTGCTTGCGTCAACTCCAATTTTGAAAATCTACTGAAGAGCTCTTGTAGTCGCGATTTGAAAAACTAAGAAGGCTGTAGAAGACTTAAAACGTTATTGACAAATTTATCAACTTTTCGTCCCCTGGGAAAATTTTAAGACGCTTACCTATGTCCGCAACGAGCCAATTTATGGTTTTGACGCAAAAAGTCAACCGTGGATCAAGTTGTTCTGTTAAAACAATGATCGGCCATTTTCTGGAAATTGAGTCTAATTGTCAATCTGACAGCTGCATATGACATTGTTATTTCATACAAACTTGGCTTTAACTGCAAGTTGCTGTGGTTTATGCTGGATAAATACATGGTTCAAATGATTATAAAGCTAGTTCGTAACAAAAGTTTTTCGCTAACGGCGATGGCAAGCAAAATACTCTTAGGTGTCAAAGAAACAGTGTTCTTCCAAAATCAATCACGACTTTTCTTTTCTAACATTTTCTAATCATCTTTTTCTAAAATCTAGATCTATAATCTGCTTTCCACAATCTCCAGATCAAGAAAACATCTGAACAAAAAGTTTAAAATAATCATCATTTACCGTATTTATTTTGAGGTGTTTAGCTCCGATTTATATTGAGATAAAACTAGACAAATTATTAAAGTTTTCTCACCACCATTTGGGTTGCACCAAAAATTTTCTTTGCGTGTCCCGCTGCTGAGGTAACTTGCAGCCTCAAGGTTCCAAAACATCAGATACAGCTCTCTTATTTTTAGTCAATTCAACAGCCGAGTACTGGAACCTCATTTGTTCTTGCAGCGCATGTACTTGGTTTATATATAGTGTCTTGAATGAGGGTTTGCGCGTAGTCACTGAATGCCTCCGTCCCTCTCCAACGGACCCCTTAACAGTTTTTTCAAACATTCAGCCATCTGAGCTTTGACAACTAAGAGCAATACTCTCTTTTTGGCTAAAAGTTGTACTCTAGACCTTTGTTCCGCTTTTTTTTCAAACCTGCGGCACACGTTGAAAGATATCAAAAAATTGCAGAACACCTGGACAAGGAAGAGCTAAATTTTGAACGCTTTCCGTTACCTGAAGTTTTATTTGGCTGTCATTAAAATCCTAAAAATTTCAATCTAAACACTAAGAATAAAATGATGACTTTTTTTGATCTGAAGTTATCAAGTTGCGCATGTCGTGCATAATCGAGCCTGGATAAAAATTGATCCAAAAAAGTTATTAATTTATTTGTAGAAAGTTTTTATGTTTATTGAATAAAGCTTCTGATGAAGAAATCGTTGAAAATTTAGTAAAAGCCAAAAAAAGGTCTTGACATTATACAATGAGATGTACTGTATAATAAATTTTTTAAGTTTGTTGGGTTATTTTACAGAAATATAACTTTTCTCTGTTTGAACGTGTATGTTTATCGTTTTTCCGCAGCACACGAGTTGCAGAGCACTGCTCTAGATCTTGACTTGGCTTATTTTTCGGTTATCAATTGCCTGTCGATAAACATGAAGGTCTAATAAAGCCAATAAACATGAACGCTTGTTTGTGCCTGCTGTGCCAACAACTTAAACAATCTTGTTGAATTAGGGTTCCGTTCTGTTCAGTACATGAATTATAGACTGAACACAGAGTACTCTGAAGGTGCATTGCGGCCTAACTGTCCAGTCCAGTAGGTTGCACCTAGTCGAGTTGCGCCCAGTCGGTTACGGCCAGTTGACCCATTTTGCCTGCGGACTGTAATTACGCGTCTTTATTTGTTCATAAACAAATGGAGTCTGCTTCATTTCTCTCATTGCGAATGCGACGCCGTTGCACAAACCGGAGATAGCGTTGTATCGGAGTGTCACATGCATTGTACATTACAAGGAGCACGAGATCGGACAGTTTTGGATAAAAAAATAAAGGGTTGTGGCTTGGTACATTGTTAAAAGCATTTAATCCAGCAAATACAATAGCAATTTGCCCTAATTCGACCGCCCGTTGAAACAAGGCCTTTGACTGGCTTTCAAAAATAAATTGATCTTTGGAAAACGTCATTTTCGTACGAGTGACTATAGTGTTGTAACATTTGCACCTCGAAATTATGCTTCAAGTCTAATTTTAGGAAACGTTGTTGTTTCTGCTATGATAATAAAATTGGACCAGGCCAGAAAATAGGAAAAGAATCAATAACTCAGGAAATCAATGTCAAGCATGTGGTTCTTTCACGTGTTTTCGGAACTGCTTACTAATTTATGTTTCATGCTTTGAACGGTGCCGAGATATGTTGCACGACTAACAGTAACAATTATATAGAGTAATATTGTTTTTCTCAAGTGTTTTTTTTGAAGTAATGCTATGTTATTTCAATAAATAAAATACTCTTTTTGTGGCGGTGAAATGCATTGCAAAAAAGCAAAACGATGTGTATATAAACGATAATATATAAAAAATAAAGTTTTGTTGGTTTTACAGTATTTCTAAATTGATATTTTAACACTGCTAAATATCAAAACATAGCCAATTTTAAAGCCTTTTATGTAAAAAAATTTATTTTTATTTATTTATCTTTTTTAAAAAAAGGCAGCAATAACTTTTAGTAACTACAAAAACATTTGAACAAAACATATGAACAAGTAATTGAAACTGGTCTAAAATAATTTCCTTACTTCGACTAAAACAATGGCGCAAGCTTTCTTAGCTTCTTCATTGTTTGTTATTGTGCGCGTTGACGTGACTCTTTACGTCCAATTTTTAATTAAATTTACGGCTGTTACAACAGCGAATCCGTTACAATCGGATTTCATGCTAGATAAATGAGTGTCTAAATGTAAAAATTAAAGTAACCTTGCTAAATTGCAATTTTGCATACTTTATCAAATGAATTTAAAAAACTTTTTTGCTTTTTCGTACAATAGTTAAATAAATGATCTTTACTCTGCTAAATTTAATAAAAATAGCTTAGGTAGTTTTTGAGTTGTAAATCGTAACTTTGGTGGGCTTCTGAAGCCCTGCGGTTGAGGAGTCAATAGCTTGAAAAAGGTTGAGGAGAATAGGGTTAAAGCTTGTGGGCGTATTTTTGCATTTCTTTTTAAGTTTGCAACCTGGAGTCGCTTTCTTCTGGAGAAATTTATATGATTTAAACCTAAAAAATTTGCAAACAAATAGTGTTACTTACAGGTATTGATCGATTCTGAATGGCATTGCATAAAGTAGTTACGCCATCTATAGACTGCTCTTTATATGCATCATAACCAATCGAAAGCATATATATGTTATCAATGCACAAAGCAACTTCAGCAAATCCATCATCTCCAATTAGGTTGTAGCAAATGTTTAACCATGTAATCTGTGTAAATTTAGTTTGTTACGTAATTTTATTGGTTTTTAAATAATCTTTCAACTTTGATTTATTAATAAAATAATTTATGAATAATTATTTTGCAAATTCAAATTAAAGGTCATTTTGTTTTAATCGAAATTCCAATTTTTAAAAAACTGCCAATATATATTGCATCAAAATATAATTTTCCAACATAATTTAATAAATAATTCAGTTTACAAATCATGCGGAAAAAAGTGATTGTTACAATTTTACTCGGGATCCGAAAGAACCAGTTGAACGGGTCTAAAACAACTGTCCGCAACCCAACTAGCCGCTGCCTAGCTGGCTGTAGAGTCATCTACTGTATGAGAAGAAAAGATGGAAAAAAATTTTTTTTTCTTTCTCTTGTAATAAAGATATTATAATAATTTGTCTTTATGGTCTTTTTCTCTCTCTCTCTTCCTTTTTCTATACATACATATTGTATATTCATCAATCCATATTTCAAACTCATTAAAAAGAATTTCGCGTTTTTGAATATGCTGGTTGCATGGTGGCTACGGCAAGTTGGCCGCAGTTAGTCGGGTTCCCAGTCAGTTGCGGCCAGTTGTCCTATTCTGCAATTGAACTTGGTAACCCAAATATTTGATCTGAACTAAAACTGTGTTTATTTTTATTTATGCGCTCTATAAAGAGTTTGCTGCAAGACTGAAGTTCGTAAAACTGTAAATTCTGATTAAATACAAATAGGTTTGCTAGAAAAACTTCTCTCTACCAAAGGAAAAAAAACACAACTTCTGCCTTTAATAAATTTATTTATAATGCAAAAGAACATACGTACTTAACGATTACACAATGCAACGTAACAATGAAAAAAATAACGTCATAATTAATCCATTTCAGCTTAGCGGTACATATATGGCACAGTACTTCATATAATGTCGTTTTTGTTCCAACATAAAAATTTTGTACTTGGATGTGCTTAGTGGTACATATATGGCACATGGTGTTGTAGCAATACTATTGCAGGGACATGTAAACTAATGCATTTTTCTAATCAATTATGTTGAGCCAACATCAGAAAAATTTATAAATTGAAATTATTTTACAAAAAATTAATTCGGGCAGAAGTGGGTTAAAGATTCAAAAATTACTGTAAAAGACCGAAAATCAAGTATTGGTACAAAGTTATAAAGTTACGATTAAAATTACCAATGAGGTGTTACGATTACAGTAAAAATAAGATAAAACAGATAAATTCTTTTAATTAAGATTCAATTTATCTTTATATTTATCCTCCTGACTTGTAAAAAAGGTTCGGAGGAGCTAATACGAAAAACAAGCAATTACCCCGACCTGCTTCTGGGGATGCCATGATATTGCTGTCCGCTTGACATTTTTTTCCCGTTTTTTCAAAGATATAACCGAAATGTATAACTGCTTGCTAGGATTGCCAAATAGGAAAATTTTCTTTCCAAGGAGACAACAAGACAAAAAGTTTTGATCCAGGACCAATTTGATTACAATCTGGTGTCCGTAATTACCAAGTGGTCCAGAGCGCCGTAAGTGTTATCAAAATGGTTTTGGTTCAAAATCTACTCGCATCACCTGTTGTGTTCTTGAAAAAGACTCATTTTGTAACTTTCTCCTCCTTAGGGATCTTAGCAAGCAGTTCTAAATTTCGGTCATATCTCTATAGAACTAAAAAAGAAAAAAAAATACAAAACGGATAGCAATTTTTTGGCATCTCCTGAAAGAGTTTGGGGTTATTGCTTGCCAGTTGTACAGCGCTTTCGACGCTTTCCTGCGAGTCAGGAAATAAATATAGAGATAAAAGTAAACTTTGTTTTCAGATTTAAATAAAGCTTGATTTTTGCTTAGATTTGAGTTGTAAATTTGACGTTTTCTTAACCTTTTTCCTGCCATTGTTTCTTGAACGGAACATACTTTTTAAAGTATTGTAGGAGTCGCAATTTTATTCCAAACTTAATTTTTTTCACATATTTGTACTCAAGTAGCTTTATTTTATTTCAGAAACTTAGAAATAGCTTTTATTTTTTTATAATTAAAATAAATTTGATTTAAAAACCAACTAAAACAACTGTGTTTTTTCGGATGAGAATGGAGAAGCAGGAAGTGGCCATATAGCAATCTGAAAGAGATTTACGATCACTTGGTTTTTCTTCAATATTAGTAAAGTTTTGTATGTATACCATTGAAAATTATGATTTGTTGCACAAAAATTTGATATAAGAAAAGGTAAAAAAATGTTCCATTTAAAAAACAATGGAGAGTTACTGGTGTGCAAATGCAACTACAACATATTTTATAATTTATAATCAATAACTGTTGCGATGGTATGATATATTTCAGTAACTGATTTTGCTTTACTAAATATTATATATTCTATATTTTTGACAATATTCATCCCTTTTTTAGAATATGGATCTTCGTGCATTTTATGAAAGAAAGACAAAAAAATTTTCTACACTTGCTAAATCTTGTGAGAAAATTGAACAATCATTAGATCCTGCAGCAATTGTTGTGCTTCCTCCTACTGCAGGAGATGCGGAAGACCAAGATAGTGACATTGAGGAAATTCCCGACAACACAAAAGAAGAGTATGGACCAGCTGGGGAACTTGAGATAGAAAAAGATATTAACAGCGAGTCTAATAACGAAATTCTACTTCTTCAAAAAAAAGAAAACTAGAGAACAATAAAACATGGAAAAAGAGTGTTACATTTAGAAAACTTATGCAGCTTGGAAATGCAATTAGACCAAAAACTTGAAGAAATTGAAGGAAAGACATCTTATGAAACTTGAAAGTCAATGTTTTTGACAGAAATGCTGAAATACATAGTCCTTCAAACTAACTTGTATGTTAATAGGGATAAAAATAATGAGAAATTTAAATTATTAGAATGCGAAATGCAAACATTTTTGGGGATCATCTTGTTATAAGGATATCTTATTGTATCTGAGGAACAGCAGTATTGATCAACTCAACCTGATTTGCGTGTGGAAATTGTTGCTAAATCTATGAGTAAAAATAGGTATCTTAAAATAAAAAAATACATGGACGTTGCTGATAATATGAACCTTACTCCTGGAAATAAAATAAGTAAAATTTCACCATTATATGATATGATAAATAAAAATCTTGTACAAATTGATGTTTTTACAGTTTGGTTAGTGTAGATGAGTCAATGGTATCGTACTATGGGCGTCTAGCGCCAAAATGTTTATGAAAAGGAAGCCAATACGCTTTGTCTATAAGGTCTGGTGTATTTGTGGCAATGACGGCTTTCCTTATCATATGAAAATCTATCAAGGGAAGGAGAATAATCGTGAAAGCTTGCCTCTCGGTACTAGGGTTGTCAACGATTTGGTAGATGTAATAATATCAAAATCAGATATTACTTGCCACGAATTATACATTACGTTGATAATTTTTTTACAAGCTACAAACTGCTGTCGGAACTAAGTGATAAAGGTGTTAGTGCAAATGGTACCGCAAGCAAAACTAGATTCGCTAATTCAACAAAAAAGATTATTAGCAGTAAGCATCTCAAAAAAGAAGAAAAAGGAACTTTTGATTTTTGCTCTGATAGAAAATTTTATGTTGCAAAGTGGCATGACAATTCAATGGTAACAATTGCAAGCTATTGGGAAAACCATGAGACAGTTCATAAGGTAAGACGTCGTGTCAATGGGGGAGAAAAGCAAGTTCCACAGCCGCATCTTGTATGCTCCTACAATAAAGGAATAGGAAATGTCGACCTAATGGATAGACTTGCTGAATCTTATCGTCCACGTATACGGGGTAAAAAGTGGTATCGGCCATTTTTTATCAATGTAGTCAATCTATCAGTGGTAGTAGCATGGAGACTGCACTGCAAAACCTGTCAAGAAAACCAATCAAATCTGCAGTTTCGTTGTCAAATCACACTTTGCTTACTCAAAGCAGGTCCACGACGTCTAAGAAAACTTGATTTGGCTGAAAGATTGCCAGAAGAAGATTGCCAGAAGATGTAAGATTACCATCAATGCTGGCTGATCGTTTATCACAACTCTCCTGCTACCAGCACATGTTTAACAATGCAACTGTTGTTTATCAAGAGGCGATGCAGAAAAGCGGATACCACAACGAACTAAAGTACCAGCATTCAAGCAGTTCCTACCATACCGGCCAAAACGAAAAAAAAGAAAACGAAAAATTTTATGGTTTAACAACCCTTTCAGTGAACATGTTAAAACTAATATTGGAAGAACTTTTCTTAATTTACTCGAAAAGCACTTTCCCTCCCGCCATCGCCTCCACAAAATCTGCAACAAAAACACTGTGAAGATCAGCTACAGTTGTATGCCGAACATGGCAGCGATTCTATCAAGGCACAATAAGACCATCTTAGCATCAAAAAACACCAATGTGCATCCTTCTTGCAACTGCCGACGTAAGGCGGAATGTCCTCTAAATGGCAATTGTTGCAAGAGGGCTATCGTTTATAAAGCGAGCATATCAACAGATAGCAACGATCCTCCCAAATGCTGCGAAACAGAATTTAAATCTCGTTTTTACAACCATCGCCAGACTTTCAAAAACAAGCAAAAAAGATATACCACCGAGCTATCGAAAGCCTTCTGGGAAGCCTTTCTGATAATAATGGGAGAGATCCTCGTGTTGAATGGAGCATTTCGGCCAGATCTAGCACCTATCAACCCGGTGGCGCCAGGTGCAATCTCTGCCTCGATGAAAAGCTAGCCATTCTCCTAGCAGACCCACCTAGCACACTTAGCAAAAGAACGGAACTCACCGGCAAGTGTCGCCATAAAAACAAATTTAAACTAAAAAACTTCTCGTAATCTTTATCAGGCACCGAACCCGGTTTTTTTCATTTACAACTTTTTTCATTTTTCATAAGTCACAATTTCTATAAATTTATATCGCGTCACTTGTCAATGACTAAAAATCCTTTTAAGTTTGTACAGTTGTGCTTATTATTATTATTTTATTTGTATATTTTATAGCTGTTTTAGTTTTTCAAGTTCTAGTTTTTCATCAGCATGAAAATAATTTTTGCAGTTTATCAATGGAATGCCATGCACAAATGGGGTCTCGCTCCTTCACCGAATTGCGAGTGTGGCGCCTCTGAGCAAACCGTAGACCACGTTCCAACAGCGTGCCCTATACATCGGGCACCACATGGAGCACGAGGTCTGACGGTTTTGGATGACGAAACTCGATGCTGGCTTAATGACATCACTGCCAGCATCTGATCCAGGCAGTGCAGCAGTCTGGGGTAGTAAAAGGATAAACCCTCGGCCCCAGTTCTGTTTGTGTCTGGCCTGGAGTGGATGCCCTTCAAACGACGACGACGACGCTTGCAATACCAAGGCTTTCTTGTTAAAAAATTTTAGGTCGTCGTCGTTTGGAATCATCCGGTTGTTGTTGCTTTGTCAGATGATGGCAGTGATGTTCTTGAGCCAGGAAAGGTATCGTGATGTAGGATTGACAGATAACAAAGTCCTTTTTGGTGCTCGATGTGTAGGGATTGCAGAAATGATGTGGTCTGCAGTTTGTTCATGTGTACCGCACTCACAAATTGCAACAGGGACAAGACATCATTTATGCATAGACGACCAAAAATGCCCAACGCCAGTTCGCTAGCCGTTGATTCTTACCCAAATAGGCACGGGGGGCCCAGTGCAAGAGGCCGGAACCAACTTTTGAGATGAAATCATAAAGTTTAGATTTTTTCTAAATTGTAAGTAAAACATTTTATACTTTTTTGCCAAGTCAGCGCTTTTATGCACATCAAAGCCATTTTGATTTTAAAAAAACTGTGTTTCTATCAGCGTATAAAACAAAAGTTAAGGCAATAAACAAAATTTTTTTTAAAAGGCTTGTAGGTTGCTAAACTAAACTTCTATCAAAAATTACGCCAATACAAAACAACGTCCGGTTTCTCAAGTCTCAGAACAAAATATTTCTCTAAAGCTAACGTGAGTAAACTACTGTCCGCAGGCCAAATGCATGTCTTTTCACTTATTAGTCCGGCCAGTCCAACAATTTATTTTATTTGTGACGTCATTTGAGAGCATTGCTTTCAACGAGTGTTTAAAAAAAATTATTGAAATTAAATGTGTTCTTGTATTCGCCAGGATTGTTTGTCAAAAATTAGAAAAAAAATTTGCTCGTAACATAAAAAGTTTGCCTTATAACGCTCTAAAAAAGAGCAATCGAAATTAGGTTAATAAAATCATCCAAATTTTTGTATTATTTATGTAAATTAGAGAAGTCTTGTTTTTTTGACAGAAATATTGCAATTCTATTATAATTTTCTTGATGTTTTTTTTAAAAGGTAAAATATTTACCGGTTTTGTTAATTTTGTGATTTTTTTAGCAATTGCAGTGATTCCTCGTGTTGTTATATTGCAATTAAACAGGATCATCACTTCAATTCCATCCTTGATAATGTTTGACAAAAGCTCTGCCGTTTCATCATCGAATTGGATGAAAGTGAGATCGATTGCCTTGATCTAAATAAGCACAAAATAATATAAAGACTAAAACTGGGATGGTAATTGATAAAACTGGTGAAACGTTTTATAAAGTTTTTTACAGCTGGAAAAAAATTTTAAAGTTTAATTATTAACTAAATATTTGTTTCATATCTTGCCTTTTTACATTTCGTTGGGAAAGACATTTAGCACCACCATTTCCTGTTTGATAGTCTTAAGAACAGCATTAACTTATTCTTTATAAATAATCAAAAATCAAATAAAAATTATATCCAGGCAGCAATATCTTAATATCTCCAAAGCATGTCAAAATTGTCGCTTTGGGCTTCGGTGAATAGTCAAATTAATATTGGATCAAATTGTAATAAACTTTGTTGTGTGTACCATGGCCAACCAGTCTATATCATAACTAATGAAATACTTTTATACTGTAATTGAAAAATTTGCTTTTTTGATACAAACTCTTACGATTTCAATTGGACATGTTCATTATTTTTTTTAAAAAATGAAAGTATTTACAGGGTTTTTAAATTTTGTAATTTTTCCAAATATTGCAATAATTCCTCGTTTTGTTAAATTACTATAAGACAAGTTGATATATTCAATCCCATCCTTGACAATGCTTGACACAAGCTCTGCTGTTTCATCATCGATATGGTTTAAAGCGAGATTGATCGATTTGATCTAAATAGACATAAAATACTTTAATAGATTAAAACCTAAGTTATAATTCAGCGGTTCCGAAACTTTGTTTGTTCACGGCGCCCTTTGAAAACTTATCAATACTTGTGGCGCCGTAATGAACCAAAATTTGCAAATTTCAATTTCTAAGAAAAAATTGTATTTAAAAAATTGTACTGTATGTTCATTATTCAAAATGCACAAAAATGTCAACATTATTTGCAAAATACTTAAAAGCATTTAATGTAAGCAATGAGCTTGTTGCTCTATGCACATTTTATTAAACCGCAGTGCAATTTTGGATATTACAACATGCATGTCGCGTTCAATCTCAATTTTATTGCGATACTTTGACTTGATTATTGCTACCGCAGAAAAAGTGGTTTTATGGCACAAGAACACAAAGAGCTTTACAGCCTATGAGTGGAAATGCAGATCGATCTTTAACCCAGAATGAAATGAGTAAATTAGGGTTGCATATGCTTTTCAAAATGAGGTCAGAAGAAGATCCATAAATTGTTCAGCTTCCACAGATGTAAAACCCTGAGGGGCATTTGCATTACGTATCAACAAAAGCAGGGCTGGGAAAAGTTTTCAATGAAAGAGCCAAATGTGAAGATTCAAAACTGCCGGAGAGCCACAAATTCTGCTTGAGGTGTTAATGCAAATGGAGTAAGCAAAGCAAGTTTTAATCAAAGAATAAAAACAAATACAACGTTCATTTTTCCGAGATTTTACCAGCATTAGATGTACTGTGGATTTCCACTTTATTAGCTAGCTTTTGAAAATCTGGGCAATATGAAATCAGGGTTGCCAGTTTGGCTTTTTTGACGCCAAATTTGAGAAATATGGCTTTTTTTCAGTGTGGTTGGCATCAAAAATTTTGTTTGGCATTTTGGCTTTTTTTGGCTTTTTTCTTTACGGCTTTTGGATGCAAAGGAGCCATGATTTTGGGAGAAAAATTGAGAGATCATAGACAGATTTTATGCAAAAATTTTTTTTTAGAGAGAACACTTGTTTTAGCGACAAAAGTTAAATTTTGTTTGGCTTAATTTTGGTAATTTTGGCTCCTTTTTCACCTTAATTGGCTTGTTTTCAAGTTCTGCATCTGGCAACCCTGTATGAAGTCAAAGCGGTGTGAATTAATTCTCTCAATTTTTCATTTGTTAGACTTGCACGATGTAATGATTTTACAAATTTCATTACAGAGAAAAGAATCTGAGAGAAGCGAACACTATCTTTATTTCTTTTATTCTAAAGTTACCAGCGTAACTCGGCGGGCGAGAAATAAATGAAAGGAAGATAACGCTTGCTTTGCTCAAATTTTTGCTGTAGTGTAAATGCTCCTTGACAACAAACAAAAAAATGCTTTATTTTCACGCTATAATCCAACTTAACACCTAATTAGAAATCTTCGTTTCACCAAAAATCAACTGTAAATAACAATTGTGCATTGTTCGATTTCGTTATTATTGTTTAGCTGGAAGAGCCACAAACGAAAGGTGGGCGAGCAACATGCGGCTCGCGAGCCGCAATTTGCCCACCGTTGAACAAAAGAATTTCTTTTACAATTGTGCTTCTCCATGTCTTCAGAAAAATATTTCTCAAAATGAGAGACTAGAGCAACCAAATGCGAACATATCACAGTCTTCATATCACACTCATCAGTATTCTGCAGGGAGAGATTGCCAGATTTTGAGTTTAAATGGGATTTTAAAAGTGAAAAACTATCACATTGCTCATTATTTATCAGCAGATCAGTTTTCCACAACTGTAGTTTTCTTTTAAAGGTTGTAATTTTGTCATGGAGTTGCAAAAGGTGACTGTCTTTTCCTTGGAGTGAGATGTTTATTTGATTTAATTTGAAAAAATATAACAGAGGTGGTAGCAAATGCATGGTTTTCTTTTTTTAAAAATATGGAGATTTCATTTTTCAATTTGTACACACGTAAAAGAACTTTGCCTTTGAAAAGCCATCTTGTATTAAATTAAAATCCAATAGTAGCCTATATTGTGAGTTTAGTACGGACAAGTTTTCTCCAATCACTGCCAGTCTATCACATACCAACTAACAAGTGGTTCCACACAGCTGCTGCTAACCACACACTGTAAAAATTGTAAAAAGCTACTAACAACTTTTACATTGTAATTTTTGTGAGGAAAGCAGTAAATGCAACAACTTTTGCATGCTTTCGCGGCGCCCCTGACGATGTCTCGCGGCGCACCAGGGCGTCTCGGCCCCCAGTTTGGGAATCGCTGTTATAATTGATAAAACTCATAAAAATTTTTCTAAAGTTTTTTGCAGGTTGAAAAATAACTTTAAACGTTTATTACAAACAAGAATAAGTATTAAAATAAATATAAATACATCCAATATAAAACTAATTTTCAACTAATAAGAGCGTTTTTATTATCGTGTAAGGTAAACAGCATGACGGTTATAATAAACACTTCATATCAAATTTAAAATTATAAACAGTTGATATTGTGCTGATGAAATATAAGTAAAAACAACTTTTTTTGTGTCAATTAGTACGTAAAAAGATGTTGTAAGCGGGAGTATTTGTATTACATCAAAATTTATCGGTAGGTAAAAAATATTTCATTATTTTCAGTTTTATCAGACCCAAAAAATCAAAGGTTGAAACTTGACATGAGAAGCTTATTGCAGCAATTTTTTTTATCAAATAAAAAACACAGTTGGTCAATAGTTTTACAGCAAATGAAGAAAAAAAAATGTTTTACCAAAATTATTTATAGTGTCAGAGAAAAATTGAAAAGATTAATTTATCTAATTAATTGATTGCAATAAAGTATAAAATAATTGATTGATTGCTACAATATCAATTAATTAATGTTATATATTTGATGCAATAATTTGATGCTGCAATTGATGCTACAACATTAATTAATTGCAATTAATTGATGTTGTAGCAATAAAAATTAATTAATTGTAATTAATTGAAACATTAGTATATTAATAAAAAATGAAATACAAATTGGTAGTCAATTTCATATCCAAGAATCGAATAGCCAAAAAGCAGCAATATCTACAATCGTATCATTAATTAAAAAAGAAAAGATATAAGAATAAACTAAAAATTCAGCCATTAATTATTCAAAGGAATGAAGCCAAACTATCCTTTGACTGGATTAAGACAGTCATCAGAAAATTTATAGCTAGAAAAGATGAGAATTCCTTGAAGAAGCTTTTTTTGAAAATTGGAATTCTAACCAAGAATCTAGAATTCCAAACTTAAATAGAAGTAATGAAATTGAAAGTACTGGCATTTGTCATAAAAATGTGTTTACATAGAGTGGCATTGTTTTGTATTTTTTTCACATCGAAAGTACCGGAATTGTTACGACATTGCTTGTAATTTATTCAAAACCAAGCTTTTCAAATTTCTCTTGATTAGTGCGAATATGCGATTAATTTATTGATAACCGTACTTTCAATGTAGTTATGCTAATTTATTCTAGGCCACATAATTTGATGTTATTTATTCAAGGCTAAATTTTAAAATTTTTCAAAATTTTTTTCTTGATTAGTACTGATTTCTGATTGATTCTTTTATAAAAATGCCGGGACTTCGATGTTTACTACTCCTATTTAAGTTTAGAATTGTAGATTCATGGTTAAAATTCCAATTTTCCAATAGATTTACTTCAGGGAATTCTTAAATTTTCCTGCTTAGCCTTCTTCGATCACTGTCTTAATCCATTTGAAAGATATGCTTTGATATCTTTGATATGCAAGATATCTGGCTCCATTGCTTTGAATAATTAGCTGCTAATTTCTTGATTTATTTTCATATTTTTTTACCAAAACGTTGATATAACCACAAATTTTTCTATTAAAACCATTAAAATAAAATCGATATCCATGTAAAAGTAAAACTAATATTTAGGTCAATAATACTTGTAGAAAATTACAAACGCACGTGTTTGTTTTATTTCTTTTGCTTTCCTAATCATTATTTGCACGGGCACGCTCTGCCAGCGCCTTTTGGCCTTGTCCCAAATGGCAGGTGCTTTCTTGCAGTCTGGAACGTGAGTAAGTCTGTTATTGCTCTCAAACATGACAGACCGAAACCAAACCTTCCAGAACGGAAGAGTATTTCCCCATTCCGTTGTTCAGCAAGGATCTGCTAATTGGCAAACGTCTTTTTAAGGAGTAGAAAACGCTTGGAAAAAACTGCCCTTTTCTGGGCACATTGCCTAAAAGTTTCGAAAACTTACTATTTTTTAGCTGAACATTAAAGATCTCACTGCAGGCAAGATGAACGTTCTTCATTAAAGGTCTCACTGCAGGCAACATTAAAGGTCTCACTGCAGGCAAGATGAACGTTCTTCATTACCTTGCTCTGTAGTCTGAGGCACTCGTCATCCTGCTACAGGAGACCCACTGTACTGATGCAGAGAAGTTGGTACTTCAAAGCTACCAACAAGCTGGGTCTTTTTTAAGCAGAAAGCATGGCCTTATACGTTTGTCCACGAGCGACTATGGTATACGCTTTTGGAACAATCTCTACCTACATCGGAAATCGAGTGTTTGTGCGTGGACGTTGATTGTCATAAAATAGTCAACATCTACAAACCTCCGCCAACACGATTGCGATCTCTAGATCGCTCAGTGTTTCCTCACCCCTGTCTTAATGCTGGCGATTTTAACTGTCGTCATGTTGATTGGGGTTATTATAATAACAGTCCGGACAGTGAGTGCTTGTCTGGCTGGTCAAGTATTAATTGTCTTGCCTTCCTTTACAATGCCAAGGATGCTGCCAGTTTTTACACAGGCCGCTGGAACACCGAAAACAATCCAGATCTAGCTTTTGCTAGCGTAGGTCCTAACAGTCACTTACCGGATAGACGTGTCTTTGAAAATTTCTCCAGACCACGATATTGACCTTTGTTTATTACACCACCAAGGTTTTCTCTGTCAGTGCCAAGCATGCCTGTTAAGCGATGGAACTTCCGCAAGGCCAAATGGAGTCACTACATTGCTTTGACGAATGAATTTGCAAAGACTTTGTTGCCACCGGGATCACTTGATGTGGATGCGGCTTTCCAGGACTTCTGTAACACCATTAAGAAAGCAGCCAAAAAGACTATCCCACGCAGGTATCGAAACAACTGCATTCCGTGATGAGATGCAGAGTGTAAATCCCTCTATAAAACCTTACTGCAGTCTCCTCAGGGAGACGACTCAAGTTTGGCTGCTTCAACTCTGCTTGCCAAGCTTGACCGGAAGCGGAGGATTGATGGAGGAAGCAGTTCGGAGCATTGACTTTTTACACTCTAGTCGAAAAGCAGGGAGTATTTTGAACAACCTTACTGGTAGATCACGACACTCTCCTCGTCACTGTCCCGTCTCAGCTAATGCTATTACATCTCAGCTAGTCAGAAATGGGAGATACGAGGCTGTTGACCGCAAGTCATCTCGACTTGTCTTTCAAGAAGTGTCTGACCTTTGGAGGGCCACAACACCAAACCCAGTGAATATCTCTGACATTTGCTCACAGAGAGAATTTACTGCTGTTCTCCAACATTTAAAACCAGGTAAAGCTCCGGGCCCTGATTTCATCTGCCCAGAGCTTATAATCTATGCTGGAGCTCCTTTGAAGTCCTGCTTACATGAATTCATTTCTTCCTGTTTGTGCCGACTCAAATTTCTAAGATCTGGAGAAGAACGCTTATAGTTGCAATCCCAAAGCCAATGAAGCCCATGGGGAACCTAAAGAGTTATCAACAAATGTCTCTGCTTTGTGTCCCCTACAAAATCTTCGAGAGGAGTATCTACGCCTGCGTTTAGCCATTAATTGATCCAGTGCTCCCTAAAGAGCAGGCTGAGTTTCGACGCGGGAAGTCAACCATAGATCAAAATGTTCTGCTGACCAAAAACATCGAGGATACTTTTGAGGCTACAAAAAAGGCCGGTGCCATATTTTTCAATCTGACTGCTGTTTATGAAACTGGATGGCATCGTGGCCTTACCTGAAAGCTGCTGAGGCTTCTGATGGATAAGCACATGGTTACAATGATCATGGAGCTTGTCGAAAACCAAAGTTACCCTTACTATCGGTGATAGCAAGCAAAGCATGTTACGGCGTCTAGAAAACGGTGTTCCTCAGGGATCGGTCTTGGCTTCCCTTCTATTCAACATCTATATGTACGATCTGCCTTCCACAGTTTCTATAAATATTGCTTATGCTGATGAATTAGCATTGCTTCACTCTTCTGAAAACTGGAAGGACTTGGAGGGGACTTTAAGCCAAGACATGTCTACACTATTAGCATATCTCCAGACTGGGAGGTTGAAGCTCATTTATACTAAGACGGTGACGGCAGCCTTTCATTTAAATAACCAAGAAGCCAAGCGTGAGCTAAAAGTCTTCAACAATGTTAGACATCCTGTCCAACCCTTACTTATTTTGGGGTAAAACTGGACAGATCGCTCACGTTTTATTACCATCTAGTGGCTTTGCACAAACACTATCCTCGCGCGTCACACTGCTGAGGCGAATTGTGGGCTTTCGATGGGGTGCTGGTTTCAAAAAACTACGCATAGCCGCCTCAACAGATGGGTATTGTGCACTAGTCTGGTGTCGCAGCGCTCACACTCGCTTCATAGACAATGTCTTGAATGACCTTATGCGCATAGTCACTGGATGCCTGTGTCCCACTCCAACGGAACGCTTACCTATACTTTCAAGCATCCATCCAGCTGAGCTTCGCTGACTGGGAGCGACACTCTCCTTGGCCTATTGTGATTCTCTGGACCCTGATCATGTTTTGTATTGTTGTTTAAGTTGGTTCTCAGATGTTCTTTAAGAAAGACTAAGATCTAGAAGCTCATTTGTGCCAGCTGCGCAGAATCTCTCAAACCACCTTGCCAGGCATGGCACCCGCGCTTTTGAGTGGACAAATCATAAATGTAATGCGGAGTATTCTAAAGATACTTCCAGGATCCGTGTTTTTACACCCGGGACCAGTGCCAGATCTGTTGGATGAGCTTGCCCCAAACAGCTTGGGTTAAGCTTAACCATCTGCGGACCGGCGGTGGGACCAGCTTGGGTTAAGCTAAACCGGACCAGCTTGGGTTAAGCTCAACGGTCTGCGAACCACAAACGGGTATCGCTCCTTTGCCGACTTGTGAGTGCGGCGCCGTTGAATAAACCGCAGACCACGTTCTAATAGCGTACCCAATACATCGGGCACCACATGGAGCACGAGGTCTGACGGTTTTGAATGACGAAACTTGATGCTGACTTAACAACATCACTGCCAGGATCTGATCGGGGAAAATCCTAGTAAAACTATAAACCCTCGGCCCCAGTCCTGTTTGTGTCTGACCTGGAGTGGATACCCTTTCAAGCGAGGACGACGACAACAACTGCTGCACCAACGACAAGCCACTTTATCGTGATGGTGCAGAGCCCTTCCCTGCACAGGAAAAGGTCGAAATGGCTTGTCGATTTCCTAAGGGTCTTATTCTCGGGCGACTCTTTTATAGAAAATTTTTTTCTTTATCTTTTATTCCTGCTGTCTATTGCGCGGTCACAGATGGACGGCGTTTTTAATCTCGAATAACCGCCCCTTCTTTTCATATACCTTTCTAAAAACTTTTCTTAGTCCCTTTTTCAACCTTAAATCTCCTCTTTATTTATCCTTCCCATCGCTGCTTCTTATCCTTATGCTTCTACTTCTTAGCGGTGACATTCACCCCAACCCAGGCCCTATAGACCCGTGCTCTGTCTTCTTCCGTCGAGTCACGTGGGGAAAAAGATTGGTACAATATGCCAACTGTTCTCTTTGGGTGCACCTCTCTTGTTCTGGTCTCTCTCCCGCTGATTTTCGGAAAATTTTTTTGTGACACGCTTGGACCTGTCCAATGAGCCCATCTTCCTGTCAAACTTCTCCCTTCTATCTCCAAACTATCTCCCTGTCTTTATCTTTAAATACCAGCAAAACTCAAAAATTCTTATCTTTAAAGATGAACCTCCCAAAACAACTCTATACCATTAATAACCCCCCCGACCTTCCTAACCACACCCAACTAACTTTTACTTTCACACCCTCAGCGTAGTCTCTACCTCCTCCTCAACCCCAACCCTCCACTTTTCCTCTCACACAATTTTCTTTCCATCCTTCCTTTCGCTCCCAAATCAGCCTCTGAATCGTCCAATGGAATGCCAATGGAATTCGCCCCATTCGTATTGAACTTATACATTTTCTTCCACAGAATTCGTAAAATCTTGTTTTTGTACTGTAGTCGTACATCTTTTCTGACTCTACTTTTTACATCCCCAGTTATAAAACTCTTAGAAACGACTGCTCTATGATGAGGAAAGGAGCTACCGATTCTACGGAAAACCTAGAAGGTGGTGTCCTTCAAAAACGGTTTAACGTATGTATTCCCCCATCTCTACGCAACACCTTTTCTCCCTTGATCCCAGCTCCAATTATTTAGCTATCACAGTTAAAATAAAAGAAGCTTCACCTATACATCTTTTCAGTCTTTATGTCCCTCTTGTTCGCTCTTCTTCTTCTCTCGCCCTAAATCCTTCTTACCCTTCCTCTTGCCACTGTTCCCTACTACTTACATTTTTGGCGCTTTTAATTGCCAACACTCATTACGGGACTCTTACAGACCGGACGACCAAATAGGAAAAAATTTGTTTGAATGGCTCTTCTTTTCTGATCTCTTACTTCCCAACAACCCTGACCATCACACCTTACTACAACGCGCCACTGGAAACCGCTTTTCCCCTGATCCCTCTTTAGTTCCTGCCTCCATGGGCTTCAGCTGCACATGGCAGACCCTTCCAGACTTTGGCTCAGATCACTGTCCTATCTCTATTACTATTCAATTTTTCCTTTTAATTAACTCTATCTCCCGCTCTCCCTCATTTAATTATAACTAAACTCGCAAAGAACAATACATTTTTTATATTTATACCCACTGCCCACCTTCTAACTTTACAACATTTTCTCTTTTAGGGGCCAGCCATACCTTTATCAAACTCCTCAATGATGTTGCCGCTTCTGCCATTCTCTTTGACAACATCAATTGCCCTGCCAAAGCCTGGTGGTTTTCTAAAATTACAGACCCCGTTTTGAAACGCCGAAAGGCATTCGCAAGGGCACACTGTTCTGAAGAAGACCGCCAGAACTATATTATCATCTCTAGATATACCCTCCACTGTGATCTCTAAGGCTAAAGCTGATTTATGGCAGAAAACTTGCTCTAGCCTTTCTCCTAAAATTCGTCCCAGTAAAGTCTTTTCTTTATTTCGTTCGATCTCAGGATCTCTTTCATCAACTTCATCTGATCTCTCCAATTTCCCAAATGGTCATACCTCTATAGATTGTGCAAACCAATTTTTCTCACATCTATAGTCCATTTTTCTACCCAAACCCAAAAATCATTTCGAAGTACTGAAAAAGCACACATGAATAAAATTAGAATTGCCCATTGCAATACCCCACACTCCATTTTCTTCCCACCTTTCTCCTCTCCAGAACTTTCCTTAGCTATCTCTCAACTCTTAAACTCAACCTCATTAATTAGGCCCTGATGGAATTATCTACCCACTTCTAAACCACCTTCCTCAATCTGCACTAAGATTTTTTCTACACATTTTTAATTTATCTTGGTCAACTTGTACCTTCCAATCAGCCTGAAAACAATTGACCATAATCCCCATTTTTAAACCCGGAAAACCCTTTGACTCACCCTCCTCCTATCGGCCCATCTCTCTCACCTCTTGCACCTCCAAGCTCTTTGAAAGAATGTTTTTTGGACAACTCACCTATTTTCTTGATTACTACAGCATTCTTTCACCCGTGCCAGCTGGTTTTAGACCTAGTAGATTGACTTGGGATCAGGTTCTCCTCCTCTCACAGTCAATCGCAAATTCTTTTCACCAGTCTAAACCGGGCGCACGAGCTGTCCTTGCCACTGTAGATTTTTCAAATGCTTTTGACTCAGTCTGGCATTCTGCCTTCCTCTGTAAACTCCTACCTTTGGGTCTTCCGCTTTTGTTTATCCAATGAATACAATCTTATCTTTCAGATCGCCGTTCGAAAGTCCGTATCTATAATTCCTATAGTCGTCCTTTCCGTCTTCAAAGTGATGTTCCCCAAGGTTCAGTTTTTGAACCAGGCCTTTTCTCTCTATTTATCTATGATCTTTCTGCCATAAGTTTCGAACCCCTGACAAATCGCCTTAAGATTATAATAATCTAGTACGTCATTCATCGCCTTGACTTGAAACCTGCAGTGTCTTCAGTTAGTTTCTGTTTTTGGTTACCATCTTACTACAACTGCAAGTTACTGTATGTGTTGTGCTTGCTTTGTATGTTAATTTATTTTGCTATTACAGTTCTGCAGTTTTAAGTTAATTAAAGCTAACCTTGTTAGTAATGTAAATTCATGACACTTTCTACTTTTCTTCCTACATCTTCTGAGGTCTCACTCTACGCAGATGATCTTGCCATTTGGGCCTCTTCCCTAAGTGTTGAGTGTGAAACTTCCACTGTCCAACCTGCCCTCAACGGACTGGTGGAATGGTCTTCCAGATGGCATCTATCTCTTAACCTTCTCAAGTATGGTTCTTCAGGATAGACCCTTACCAGTCCCGCTTCAAACCCTCTCTTTCTATTCTTAACACCTCACTTAATTTCATTTCCTTTCCTGGTGTAACCTTCGAACGCACTCTTTCTTTCAGGCATCATGTCCTATCCCTGCGAAAAAAGTTTCATAGCCGATTACGTGCTTTCCGATCTATAGCCTCTGCCTTCAGGGGCCCCTCAAAGGAACCTTTATGTACTCTACATAAAACCTCTATTTGCCCCATTCTCACTTATGCTTCCCCAGGCCGGTTTCCTTTTACACCTCCCACCCACATCACCTCTGTGGAGAGAATGCATAGATCTCCCTGTAGAGTAATCACAGGCTGTCTATCGTCTACTCCAATCCCCCTGCCTCACCTAGAAGCGTTTCTTCCTCCATTTCGCGTCACCCTTACTAACTAATCTCCCTCTTTCTTTGAACGAGTCCTCAGACTACCTTCAACCTTTTCTCTAGCTTCTCTCAAAAATTCAAACCTCCGCACATGTCTTAAAAAAGGATCATAAAGATCCTTCTCTGAATCACATAACCTTACCCCTAACCTACAACTATCTCGCGAATCCCTAGTCCTTTGTCCTCCTAAACCTCCCTGGTCTACCCCTTCTCACACTATCTCACACCAACTCTCTTCTCCATGCTCTTTTAATGACTCTCCTTCCCACTGCAACGCCACAGCTAATTCCCACCTATCTTCCCAACCCCACAGCGACATTACTGCCTGATGGTTAGGTTCCTGGTAAGTTGAGGCAAGGTGGTGCAGGGATTCACATTAGTATTTCATAACAAAGTACTTCACTGCTACCTTCCTTTCCTTCTCGGCTGGACTCTGGGCCACCAGCTACAATGCCAAGACTTATTCCATTTTTCATGCCCTTGAGTGGTGTATATCTCACTCCAAGATATGCGCATTTGAATCTGTCGGTTTGTTCTTTGACTTTATATCTGTCTTGTCATCCATCTCAGGTCCTTTACCTTACTTAATTCCCAAGTCCCTCTTCGACACCCAATCTCTCCTTAATGCTTTAGCCGACTCTAAGGTAGTCCATTTTCATTGGATACCTGGTAATTCTTCCCTCCCAGGCAATGACTTAGCTGATTCTCTCGCTAAAGTTGGAGCCTCTCTTGACCCCTCCACGATATCACTGTTTCTCTCACCACTTATTTCCTTCCTTTCCTTCCAAAGACTTTTACACCAGTTGGAGACTTAGTATCCAATCTGGTCTCTTTTAGCATCAAATCCCTCCAGTATCTTCTGAAGAACTTACTATCTCTCGCTCCACTCGCTGTGCTCTTTCCCGTTCACGCTGCAACGGGCACAGCATTCTTCTTGGCACTCATCTACACAGAGTTAGTCGAGCCGAGATTCCTTCATGCAACAACTGTCGTACTGAATCGCAGGACCTTTTTCATCTCGTGTTAGACAACCCTGTACTTGAGCCTACGCATTTGGTCATCTTCGGCCATCTTCGGCCACTCCCTCTCTATTCTGGGCCTCTGGCGCCGTCCCTAGAAGTTGCACGATTATTAGGACTCCGCGGAGTTGATCCGCGCCCCCATTTGCAGGAATGGTCTCGTAAACTCACCACCACCACCACCACGACGACGACGACACCAATTAAAATTATTTAATTGATAAAAAATAATTAATTGATAAAGTTTTAATTAATTACTTTCTTTTGCACGATCATTCTTTCGCATTGAAATAAAGCTAGTTGACTCTGACGAATAAATATATTTAATAACAGTATAAAGAGCAAATGACTTTAGTTTTCAAACTACAAGAAACCAATACGTATCATAAGTATAATCAAAATTAATGAATTTATTCAAGCCTTCGTATTTTTTTTTTAATTAAAGAATTTTCGCTTTTTCGATAATAATTTTGCAATTTTAATTAAACATTTTTGTCATTTTTTTTAGAAGATGAAAATATTTACTGGGTTTTCAAATTTGGTCATTTTTCCTGCTATTGTAGTAATTCCTTGTTTTGTTAAAAAACAACAAGACAGATCAATTTCTTCAATTCCATCCTTTATAAAGTTCAACACGAGTTCTGCAGTTTCATCATCAATAACGTTACTATGAAAATTGATGGACTTGATCTAAAAAATTATTATTTTCGTTTAATAGGTTCCTAAAAATCAAAAATTACAGCTAATTGATATTTTATGCTTTTTGCTGGAGTTCTTTATCAGAATAAAAAGTTATCAAATTAAAAGAATACAAATGAATAATTGTTTTAAAACTAAATAAAGGCAAAAAATTTTTTACCACATTTATTGTAGTGTCAGACCAAACTTATATTTCGTTAACAAATATTACAAAAAATATATTTGACCTTTGCTTAGAATTGTGTTTTAAAATTGACTATATTTGAAAATTACCATGTTTTTTTTACTATTGTTCCAACGGCACCTTCGAGACTGTTAATAATTATGTGGTGTTGAGTTTGCTGCGAACACCGGAATTAATTGTTCTCTTGATCAGAAAGCTAGGAAATTGTCTACGCTAGGGATTCTTCTGGAGAGGTTATTAAATAATTCTCTCCAAGTTTAGCTGTTAACTATTAATATAATTTACCAATCGGATTTAAATAAAATATAATTTTTATACACTTGATATAAATACAAATGACTGGTTCACAGAGCGTAGAATTTTTGACAAAAATTTTTTCCAGTTTGACAAAATTCAAATCAATAATAACGACTGTACTTCAATTAACAAAGAACAACTATACCGAGATATTTAAAGAACTTAGAGTCCCCGCAACAAAATAACAGCGTAGAACAGTCTATCCGAAAGATTAGAACCGTCTTTCTTCAAACAACAAGCTACTCTATTGGGAATTTGATCAAAGCAGAACACCCTCGACAATATAACAGGGTCGAGCAATCCCAAACGATTTGAGCTCTCTTCTCTAAAAGCAAACTACTTTACCGAGTTATTCTAGAAGAATGCCCTCGACAAAACAGCGTGTAGCAGCGTTTCCGAACAACTTGGTCTGACTGAGTTTCTATGCTATGTAAAGTTATAGAAGGAAGCGCTTATATAGTCGACATGACCAAAAATAAAACAGCACGAGGCAATTAATAATGAAGGATTTGTCTATCGTAAAGAAGAATCAAAAATCATTACTGCAATTTCGTCATGACAAAGAACAATTATTTACTATTGCTGGTAATGTGATGTCGATGCATTTTGCAATCCTCGCAATAACAATGCTTTTCTAATTCGTCCACATAGTGTTACAAGAAAAAATATAAAGCGAAAGCAATGAGTTTCAACCAAATAGTACAATCTTACTAAAAATTAAATGTCTGAGCTCGAACAAAAAAAAGATAATAACTTTATCAGAAACCGTAACCAATGACAAAAATTGAAACGTGAAGAAAGGGCCAATTGCGAAACACCAACTATAAAAAATTTTAATTTTTCTGCTGACTACTTACATTATTTATTTACCTCTTAGTATTTCTAATACAACTCGAATGTCATTAAAACGTCTCACCTGTAATAAGAACGTGGCAATGTTTTTTAATAAACTTATGTTCTTTCGCAGACTTTCGTATTTTCAATTAAAGTTATTTGCTATAAAAATAATAAGTTAAATCTTTAATTGGGCGATAAGTTTGTAGTAGGTGGGATAATTTTTAACTTTTGAAAAAAAGATTGTTAGTTTGATGCTCAGTCTACTGTACGTGAATGATTTTCGTTGCGCTTTTGAGACAATTATTTCTTGATAAATTCTTAAAAATCATTCTGAATTACCAACAATGTTGATTTCTCTTAAATAAAAAGCCGCTACCAGGCCCAGACGGCCATTAGAAGATACAAAATGTTGATATGGTTGATATTTAATTCTTGGCCTCGTATGTTTTTTTCCGAAAAAGATATTTATCTAAGCTTTTATATAATTAGTTGTTTTAACAACCATCATTACTTTATATTTTATTATATTGCAAATAAGTAACCCAAATCCTATATCTTAATATCTCCAAAGCAGGTCAAAAATTGCCTAATTGTTGCTTTAAAACAATTTTTTTTAACCTTTTTTGCATTGGTACCTTGTTTTGACTAAACTGAAAAAACTTGTATATTCTAGTTTTTTCTAGTATTTAAATAAATTTGAGGTTCGAATTCAAATTGTTTTAGAGAAAAATTTAAAAAATTGCCAGCCTGAACTAAAAAAAGCTCTTGAATACTCGATACAGGCCTGTTCATTCTATTAAGATTATACACCGTTAAAAATTCATTTTGATACAAGAAATAATTAGTAATCAGTCAATCAAATCCTGCAATTTTGATATAAGAATTTGTTTTTATTTCTTGATTTTTATGTTAATTGCATTTAAAATAAAACTTTTTGAGATAACTTTTTCTGTTTTGCCTAAGCTTTAAACTTTTTGAAAAGATATATCTAGTCTAAATAAATCATAAAGGCAAACCATCTGTAATAGATGTTAGTTATGCCATTAGCTTTTTTTTTGATTTGTTTCGTCTAAGCTTTGTGTGAATTTCCTGCAAAAAATCTTAATTCTTGATTTGCAATTAAAGAACCTGTTAAATCATTTTGATGAGTTAAATTTTGGTAAGAAAGTTTTAAATGTCTTATATGTGCTGCTGAATGGGCACGTAGGAGAAGGGAATAATGGTGATGAAGAATGCATGGGCAGACACGGATTAGGGAAAAGAAATAACGAAGGACAAGCAGTGGTGGATTTTGCTAAGAGACGGAAACTAGCAATCAGTAACATATATTTTGTAAAGAAACCAGCACATAGAGTCACCTACAGCAGTGGCGGACGCAGTTCGCAGGTGGATTACGTTATGGTGAGAAGACGAAGGATCAAGGAGTGGTGGATACAAAAGTTGTTGTCGGTGAAAGTGTAGCAAAACAGCACAGAATAGTGTTCAGTGCGATAATCATCTGGACAAAGTAGAGGAAAGCACCAAAACTAGTGAAGAGAATAAAATGGTGGAAATTAAAGAATCCGCTTAATATGACCATTTGGTTTGTGTGACCAATTTGGCTAGGTATGATTTTTGCCATATAAAATATTTTTACTATGACCAGCCATCAAATATTACTATAATTTTTTTGTTTCTGTCAAGTTGTTTTTTGAGTTAATTACTTTTTTGCATCCCTTTTACAATGCATGGATCACGACTTAAACATTAAAGGTGAAGGTAGTTTAAAAATTTGAAGAACCTGATTGCCTGTCAGAGCCGTGAAATGCGCCATGGCAATGATGTCTGATCAACTTGATGTAGATATAAAACAGTGTCCTCAAACTGTGTTTCATAGAACACTTGTGATCTACAAGCCACTTAAAGTGTCCCGCGAACATTGAAAATGACGGTTTGCCAGTATAACATAATGAACATCATTTCAGAGAACACAGCTTTTTTGGACAAAAAATAAAAAATCAGAAGCAGTTTCAAACTACAGATTCTTTTTTTAAGTCTTTACTTGCTTGGTGATGCTATCGTGGCGCGTGGCAATTTTTGGAATTTAATTTTTTTAATACGTCCAGCATACACTCATGAGTTTGAAATCCCTACGCTACTTGACAAATTAATGATTGAAAAAAGATTTTCAAAAGGTTTTCCGCGAGCTAAAATGATACAACTAGGTGCTCCGTGAATCAAAAAAGTTTGAGAAACTCTGATATAAAAAATAAAAGGACTTTATCAATAAATTACTTTTAATAACTTTGCTGGATAAATTTGCTACTTTTTGCTAAAAACTTGTTCAGCAAATGATTACCAATTTTTTGCATTAAAACGTAACGTAGATGAATAATTTCTTAAAATCTTGTTTTGTTTTGTGCCTGATTGTAATTGATCATGAGGTTGTTATAGCAGTTTCGGTTATTGGAACCATGCCGTCAAATATTGTGATCAAAATGACCTGCACACAAAGTGGTCATAATAAGCAGAGTCTACTGTGTTTTTAAATCGAAGATTAATACTGACTTGGCCGATTGAATAAATTTAATAATAGGACAAAAGCAACCAATTTTTATCAGCACCATGTGAAACAAGGTTGTAGATCATGGGTTTTCAACCTGTGGGCCATGGCCCAGTAGTGGGCCACAGTGGTTTTTTTTAGTGGGCCATGGAGCATAAATCAAAATGAAAGCAATATGTATAATATATATGTATAATTAGGCTTGCCATTCGTCCCATTTTTTAGGCATTTTTCTGGCGTCCTGTGCAGTCAACCACATGAAGACTTTTTTTTTAGAGTACACTATGATTTTGGGACAAAAATAGGGAAAATTGATAGCAATTCCAAGTGAAGACCTTTTTTTTTTAGAGAACACTATGATTTTGGGACAAAAATAGGGAAAATTGACAGCAATTCCAAGTGAAAACCTTCTTTTTTTTTTTTTAGAGAACACTATGATTTTGGGATGGGAATTTAATTTTTTGACCAAAGTGGGTTGTGAAGTTAACTTGTGTTGAAAAATAGGCCACGGTACAGAAAAGGTTGAAAACCATTGTTGTAGATCATAATCATAATAAAAATAAATAAAATGTTAAATTTTTTTGAGTTTTAAAAGTCTTGTTTTTTGATAAAAATATTGCAATTTCAATAAAACATATTTGTTTATCTTTTTTAAAAGATGAAAATATCTACTGGTGTTTTTATGTTGGTCATTTTTCTTGCTATTGTAGTGATTCCCGGTTTTGTTAAATTGCAATTAGACAGATTGATCTTTTCTATTCCATCTTGGATAATGTTTGACATAAGCTCGGCAGTTTCATTATCGATAACGTTTTTAGCGAGATTGATCGACTTGATCTAAATAAACATAAAATGTTATAAAAGATCCAATTTTTTGAAACTTGAAAAAATATTTTGGAATTCGTCAATAAGATTAATAAATAAAATAAATAGAAATAATTTCAACATAAAACCTATTATCAAACATAAAAATCAATTTGTTTTTAATTTTGTTTTCAGGTAAAGTGGACCAGAATGATGGTTGTAATCATAAACGTTTTATATCTAAGCCAAAATCATTAACTTTAGATATTTTGGTGATAAAATGTAAATATAAACAATTTTTTCTGTGTTCTCTTCCAAGGTGTTGTAAGCGGCTGTAATTATTTTAAACCTTGTTTTATTGGTATGCAAAAAATACTTCATTAATTTCATTTTTATACGTTCCTAAAACTTAAAATTAAAACAAATTGATTTTTTAAACTTTTTATAGCAGTCTTTTATTGGAAGAAAAAGTAATCAAACTAAAACAAAAAAACAAAAACAAACTTGATCAATTATTTTAAAAGCAAATAAAGAAAAAAAACAATTTATTTACCAAACTGCAAAAACTTGACTTTTGCTTAGATTTAGGTTTTAAAATGGAACCCTTTTCAAATTCACCAATGATTTTATACTACAAATAATTTTAATTTTTTTGTTGAGCACGTAGGCTACATTATTTATTTACATTTTAGTATTTCAAACATAACGTGGATATCATAACAAACTCTCAACCAATACAAGAACGTTGCAATATTTGTGTAATAAATTTTTGTTGTTCACCAGACTTTCGTATTTAAAATTGAAATTATTCCCTACCAAATATCGTAGTTTGCTGAAACTTAAAACTTGAGAGTCGAATTTATCAGAAAAAATAAAAAGTTAAATCTTTAATTGGGCGATAAGTACGAAGTGGGGGCGATAACCTTTTAACTATTGAATAGAAGGCCGTGAGTTTAATGCTTAGTCTACGTGAGTGATTTTTGATAAGTTTTTGATAAAAACATTTCTGGACAGAATTATTCATATAATTGGTTGACTTAAAAACAGTGTAAACAAAATCAACAGAAAAACCAGAGGTTGTTTGAAAAGAGTTGCATAAATGACGTTGGAAGCAGCAGCTTTGCCAGTGAATGTTCAACAGTACTAAAAAAGAACAATGCACAAATTTAATTTGAGAGAGAAAAACATATGTGGAAGATGTCAGCAGAACACAATTTTATCACTTTCAGGAGAAGAATTTCAAAAATTTCAGCCTCTCTTGCGGTCAACCTCTCCGTCGTCAGAAGATCAAAATTTATCATCTCTTAAATCATCATCCTTTTCTTATAGCAGTCACTCAACATCCCCTGCAGCTACTACTCTTTTTTTATAATAATATTATATTCTTTGAATAACAAAATTTTTTGTCCTTTTTACTAAGAAAATTTAATTGCTTTGGTATTTATATAACATATAATAATCAACTAACATTTGTAATTTTTACAAATTTACAATGTCTATAGTGAAAAACTACAATTGCTAGTTGATTATTTGTTTTAAACAACGTTTGGCCCATCTAAGAGCAGGATTTACACAGCAAGCATTTGGGTTTATCAGACCCCAATATTCTTAATGCTACTTTTTTTCAGCCGTATTACAAGTTAGTTTTCTTCGCTAAGATTTATTTTGGTTATACTTTTGGAAATTTGCACAAAGTCACTGCAATTGAAATGATATTATTTAAACTAAACAAGTAGTAGTTGTAGTAATAGTTGTATTATTTAAACTAAGCAGTAGTGTTTTTAATGTCTATCAGACCTCATATAGACGGAGGATTAATTACTACATTAGTATTTCTTAGTAGGATAGAGCAAACTACTGCGTTAGTTGCAGTGCACGAGATGAACAAAGACGGACAATGATTTATTTTTAAAGACAAAAATGATTTTACCAAGCGAGAGCAAACGGCTTTGTCTTCTGGGTGGCGTTGGTAGAATTCGTTTACTGTGACCATTTGGTTGGTGTAACTATTAATAATTCGTCTCTGTTAGTTTATTGCATTTAAATTTTCAGACATTGAATATTCCGACTAGTGTTTTGATTTTTGTTTTGTTGATTCCAATTCAATCAATTTTTCTGTATTGGTTTTACACTACACGGATCACGAATTTATAATTAAGATAAAGGGAATGTACGAATTTGAAAAACCTGATCGCCCGTCAGAGCCGTGAAATGCGGCAGAGTTTGATGCCTGATCAACTTGAAGTAGATATAAAAAATAACGGCCTTTATCGATAAAAGTTTTTTTCTATATTTTGCAAAAAAAACTTGTTCAGCAAATGATTACCAATTTTTTGCATTAAAACGTAACGTAGATGAATAATTTCTTAAAATCTTGTTTTGTTTTGTGCCTGATTGTATTGATCATGAGGTTGTTATAGCAGTTTCGGTTATTGGAACCATGCCGTCAAATATTGTGATCAAAATGACCTGCACACAAAGTGGTCATAATAAGCAGAGTCTACTGTGTTTTTAAATCGAAGATTAATACTGACTTGGCCGATTGAATAAATTTAATAATAGGACAAAAGCAACCAATTTTTATCAGCACCATGTGAAACAAGGTTATAAATTATAACTATAATAAAAATTAGTTTAAAATTCATTTGTTCTTCTGGTAGAATCAGAGGCAAGAAAAACTTCAACAAATACAAAAGGCGTAATATATTTATTAAAGAAAACCTCAACGACGTTTCGTCGTTACACATCGGGCGGACTTCATCAGGTAAAAGCAAATAACCGTATTTAAAAACCAAGAAGTTAAAAACACAAACTAATAAATTCCAATAATTTATCAATAAAAAATTCATTCGAATTGATTGATAGAATATCTAACTTTAAAATTAATGATAACGATTTGATGCTTTCTTTCGATGTTGTGTTTATTTACTAAAATTCCTGTACATATAGCTAAATCAGTTATTTTTGATCGTATGAAATGTGATAGCGAATTAAAAATTAGATGTAAATTGAATATCAACGAAATTATGATTGCTTTTTATTTATGTTTAGATAACACTTATTTATATTTTCGTAAAAAATTTTATCGTCAAATTTTTGGTGTTGCGATAGGTTCACCTATCTCCGTCATTGTGGCTAATTTGGTTATGGAATCTATTGAAAATAAAATGCTAAAAGATTTTGCATCCCCACCTCGCATTTGGTTACGTTACATTGATGATACTTTTGTTGTGCTAAAGAAAACCGAGGTGGTATCTTTTCATAAATTTATAAATAATATTGAAGAAAGAATTAAATTTACGGTCAAACAAGAAGTTGATGATGCTATTCCATTTTTAGACGTGTTAATAATTCGTAACAATGGTCAAATAACTACAAAAGCCTATAGAAAACCTGCACATACAACTAGATACTTAAATTTTAATTCGTGTCATAATTTTTATCAAAAAGTTGGTTTGGTTAAAACATTATTGTTTTGGGCTAATTCTAAATTAATTACAAATTATCGAGATAAGACCAATGAAATTAAATTTGTTTGTAATGCTTTACGTGAGAATGATTACCCAGATTGGTTATTGAATAAAGTGAAAAAAGAAATTAAGCATAAAAAAGTCAATAAAAGTGTTTGCATAAGTAAAAAGATATCTAACTATGTCGGTTTACCATATATCAAAAATCTGAGCGATGAAATGTCTAGAATTTTGAGAAAATTTAATATTAATGTGTATACGTACCCATATAAAACAATTAGAAATATTTTACCAAAAATGAAAGACTCTGTGGATGATATATATAAGCGTGGTGCAATTTATAAAATTCTGTGTAAATATTGTTCTAGTGTATATGTTAGTGAAATGGGCAGATGCTTTAATACTCACTTATCGGAACATAAACGTGATTTGAAATCGATTAATTTGGCTAAATTAAAGAAGACGATTTAAATAAAAAAACTGCATTTGTTAAGCATTGTTTTAATTGTGAACATAGGATTGATTTTGGGAATTTTGAAATATTGAATTATAACATTGACTATGATAAACGAAAATTTTTAGAATCCATATATATAATAATAATGCAAAAAATTCAATAAATGATAAAAATCGAAATGTTTTTCCAAAAATATATAGCGATATAAAAAATCTCAACGAATGTGGGTTTTCAACCAGTTAAATTTAATTTCTTTTGCACTAAGTAATTATTTAATTGTTATGTATGTTCGCTTCTCACCTTGTGTTTATTAGTTTGTGTTTTTAACTTCTTGGTTTTTAAATACGGTGCGCGTTGTGTTTTGCTTTTACCTGATGAAGTCCGCCCGAAGTAACGGACGAAACGTCGTTGAGTTTTTCTTTAATAAATATATTACGCCTTTTGTATTTTATTTATATAATTATAAATGCATAATTTATATAATTATAAAACCTTTTGTATTTGTTGAAGTTTTCCTTGCCTCTGATTCTACCAGAAGAACAAATGAATTTGAAACTAAGTAATATCCCTGGTAACAGTGTTTATATCAATTATAATAAAAATTAATAAAATTTTATATTTTTTATGAGTTATAAAAGTCTTGTTTTTCGATAAAAATACTGCAATTTCAATAAAACATATTTGTTTATATTTTTTAAAAGATGAAAATATCTACTGGTGTTTTTATGTTGGTCATTTTTCTTGCTATTGTAGTGATTCCCGGTTTTGTTAAACTGCAATCAGACAGATCGATCTCTTCTATTCCATCTTGGATAATGTTCGACATAAACTCGGCAGTTTCATTATCGATAACGTTCTCAGATAGATTGATCGACTTGATCTAAATAAACATAAAATGTTATAAAAGATCAAATTTTTTGTAATTGATGGAACCTTTTTTGATGATTAAAACCTGGATTGTAAGTGACAGGGATCGTTAATAATTTTAAAATTTTTGCAGCTTGAAAAAATATTTTTAAATATTTAATACAAATAAGAATCATAATTTTAAAAATGCAAATAAATTCAACATAAAACATTTTCTAAATAAAGTGCAATTTGTATTCTGTTTTATTATCTTGGAAAATAAAACAGCAAAATGGTTGTAATAATAAACGTCTTATATCCAAATCAAAATAATAACAGATCGATATTATGTTGATAAAATGAAAATAAAAGCAACTCTTTTTGTGTCTACTAGTGCGTAAAAAGGTGTTGTAAGCAAGTGTAATTATTTTATATCAAGCTTTATTGGTATGCAAAAAATACTTCATTATTTTCATTTTTATCGGTTCTTAAAAACTTGAAACTAATTGATATTTTAAACTTGTTATAGAAGTTTTGAATCCGAATAAAAAGTAATCAAACTAAAAAAAAAGATACGATCAATTGCTTTAAGACTAAAAGCTCTGGAAAATTGCACTACCTAAAAGGGCGAAAATGGTCGTTTTTGACCGGACATAATGTCATGTCCTTACGGTTATACAACAATATATGTCATTATTAAGTGTTGTTCCGGTATTCTGTTGCAAAGCAACCTGTGGTAAAAGGCCAACGAAAGAATGTTTTCTCAAAAACAAAAACCGTAATCAACAAAACAAAAACAATTTAGTTAACACAAAGTCAAGTCTACCAAACCCCGAAAAACATTTAGAAGCTATATATTTGGGCTACACAGTTTTTACATGTCACAAGTGTAAGTCTTTTTGCTGCGTGTTTTTTACAACAAATTTGTCTGCAAGTTTGACAAGAGAAGTTAGATTTATTTTCACATAAAGAAAACTGGCACTTTCTTCACTTTCTTTCCGGCGTAAATTGTTGTAACTGGCGTAGAGGCTGTTGCTACCTTACTATTTGGCTGGCAAAGTTCATTCATCAGCTGCAGCAGAAATTGCCTTCGCGACGATTTCAATTTAGTTACAAAGAAAAAGAAAATGTATGTATTTGCTCTGGGTTAGGTCTTTTTCAGGGCCGTAACTTAGTCAATTAGGGCCCGGTGCAAACATTCATTATGGGGCCCCATTTTTCTGGGAACAACTTATTTGGTCTATTTTTTCAACATCAGTATCACTGTGTTTGTTTCTGCTTTTTTTGACGACTCGGTGTTATAGAAACTTTTTGATTGAGTCATTTGCAGATTAGCAAAATTACAAAATGTTTTCAGCAAAGAAATTCGAGGCATGAAATACAAAGCCGCGGGCAGCTTTTGCAATTAATCATACAACTAACTTGCTTTAAAGCTCCTTTCGAATTGAGCAATGTCTTGAGCGGCATTTTGAAAAATTTAATGGGCAAAATTTAAGTGTATTGGTTTAAACTGCATAGCTTTTGAAGGAATATTGACAATCTGCAAAATCTTGCACTGGACAACTAGTCAAACTTTTCCATTCTGTCAAAGTTTTTCATTTGCATCTTCATTGTCAAAGCTTTATCTCTTTCATTTGGCTTTGTGCTGGTAAGTACTATGTGAGCCAAGCATTTTATAATGTCATAAAATTTTCTTCGAATAGTAGACAGCATCATACCGACCAGACCACCGAATTGAATTTAACGTTTTTAATGTAGTACTTGAGAAAAAATGATCATGGACATTCTCAAGCTTTTTGCCACCGCACTGTGCTATGTCCAAAAAATTATATATTGACTCAATGGTGCTATACAATTGATATAAAAATCTGTAAAGCGCAATGCATGTAGTAATCGTATGGATTCACATATGGATCTTCTTTTACAAGCCGGAGTACTTTCCGCACATCACTGCAACGCCATCATATTCTTCACCGCGGCAGTTCTTATTTTAAGCCTTTTTTGCAGAATGAAATCCATTATTAATTTGTTCAATCCGATTGCAGATAAATCATTATCAGGACTCCCTAAAGCTTTGGGTCATTGCTACAACTTTCTTAAACAAAATATATGGAAATAGTTTCTGTCCTATGACCGTTTGATAGTATAATTGTCAATGTCACTAACACCACTCACCAAAACTATTTGCCCGGCTGTTGTTAAGCCATGCTTATGCTCGGATATTTTTAGTTGAATGAGCCACAAATTCAAGCGCAGACAGTTTCTGGCTGCCTCAGCTACTTTTCTCGTTTTAGCTAGTGTCTTTTTTGCTCCGCTTTGATACGCTTTTCTCATACTAAATAGTAGTCAACTAGAGCAGGGGCTCTCAAAGGGGCCCTGGGTTTTTTACCCGGGGGCCACAAGAAGAATTCTCATTTTGGACTTCAATTTACTTTTACGATAAACTTGATAAAATCAGAGACAGTTTTAAAGTGATGAACTTTTTCTCTTTGGTCTTAATTTAAATTTTGGGAAAAAATTGAAAAAATCAGAGACGGGTTTTAAAGTGATAATTTTTTTCTTTTTTGGTCTTTACTTGAATTTTGAGACAAAAATCACAAAATCAGAGACAGTTTTAAAGTGATGAACTATTTTTGGTCTTCACTTGAATTTTGGAACAGCATTCTTAACGGGAGCCCCCGGGTGTTTAAAATGTCTGTAAGGGAGCCACGGACCTGAAAACTCTTAAACGTTTGAGAACCACTAAAGAAGAGTTTCATAATATTGTTTTACATTAAAAAGTTTAATAAAATTTAGACAACAGTTAGTAAAGTTTATAAATTCTAAAAGTATGTAACCTCAAAAATTAATTAGCTTTTTCATTATACTTGCAGTCAAAATGGGAATCGAATCAGATCTTCTGCACCAAGATAGATTTGTAGTCAGCAGCACAGACGTCTCGGTAGAATAGCCTAAAGACGTATGTTAGCTTCTGCCCTCCTTTAACAATTCAAATACACGGAAATATCCAGCAAAGGCTTGAGGCTAATGCTTTACTTTTCGCTTTTCTCCTACTCTGCTAGCTATATCTCAATCCTCACTAAACTGTAGTTTTGCTGCATCCTGACATGTGCTTTTGTGGGCTTGTAGATTCAGCTGCGCAGGTGTCAAATTTGAATTGAAAGCGTGCGTGTTGCAACAATTGAAAACTTTTAAATCTTGTGATTGTAACCATTTTGTCGCAAAGTAATAATAATTGCAAATGATGAAAATGATTTTTGATTCTGTATCAACATATAAGTTTTATAAGAACAAAAGGAGCCAAGCTAAGCACAAACATTAAGTGGCTAGAAAGGGGCCCTTAGTAGGCTACAACAAAAAACTCATTTAAAAAACAAAAATGCTGCACGAAAAAATATATGTGTAGATTCTAAACAAAATAATAAAAAGTTTATTTTATTTTTTAACGTAAATATTTTACAAGAAAATGTATTACTGCCGGGACCTCTCGCTCTGAGGACCCGTTGCAGTTAGGACCCATTGCTGGACCGGCTGTACCGCTGGTAGTTACGGGCCTGGTATTTTCCAAATACAGTTTGCCGTTGCACAAATATTTTGTTTCGGCATCCTCCAAAAAGGCAAAACTTAATACCAAACTTGTCGGACTTTTTAGCCATGTATTGTGTAAATGGACAGCAAGTTTTGCAAAAGAATATTATTTTTTATAGTCAATTTAAAATTAGGCACATAGCACTTGTGAAAGTTGTCAATAAAAGCATTCCATATTTCAGAATTCAAAGAAAATTTGTCAAATTATTTTTTTTGACTCTGATTAGAATATTCATCAAATCATAAATGTTTAAAAATCTATTGGTACTTTTCACAAATCATAGCGTTTCCAAAAACAAGATGTACCCACTTCTTATTCCAAAGTTGTCGGATAAATGTGTTTTTCCCAGCTAACATTTCACGTACCAACTGAAGACCTATAAAGTTCTCAAAATTTTCTTAATGTCAACCAAAGTTGGCATTATTCATTTTTCCGTGGTTTACAGTGCGAGTCTGAATAGTTTTTAGCATGAGCTCACTTATAAATATTAATAAATAAAAAGCGCTCTAGAGGATTTTTCTGTGATCGATCTGTTTGACTGCGACATTGGATCTCAAATTTCTGAAACCACGTTTGCAAAAAAAGCTTTTTCTGCACCACAAGCTTAGAAATATCTTACCACACGGTACCATTTCGTGCTCTGAACTGCACGATAGCATTTGTGCTTGTGTTGCCGAATCACTCATGGAACAAGTTTTAGACTTATCTAAAGCAGAACATCTTGCTGATTTACATCACTATGATAAGAGATAGTACATTCATTTTGTAAATGAATACCTTCGCTTTTGTCACTCGATTTGTCAAACCGATTGGAATGTAAGCGTTCAAGCACTTTCAAACTGCAAGCTGCTATTTATGGGCCATTTTCAAGCAAGCAATTTTTGACCTGAATTATACAGTTTGATTCAATTTACAACAGGCGAGCAATAAAAATTTATAATCGAAAAAAATTAAGATAACTCACTGTATAGCTAACTATATTGTCCATTAAATCCTGTTTGACACAGCCATTGGCTGCGAGCAACAAAACTTATCATTTTTTATTTTCTTCCTTCAACTTTTGCAGTCTATCTGTATTTTTTGTAGTCTATTTACAGCAGGTTTCTCAAAGGGGGTCACAAGCGCAAGCTTTCGCTGAAGAACTTTTCTTAGTCTTTAGTTTTTTTATTCGATAATGAAAAATTAGAGAAAGTTTTGAAGCGATGAGTTTTTTATTTTTAGTCTTCACTAGTCTTTTGGGACAATATTCTAAGCAGAAACCACGGGTGTTGAGAGTCTCTGGAAAGGGGCCACAATGCATAAAAGGTTGAGAACCACTGATCTATAGCTTATCATAGCAGTCAAAACTAAAAATTTGTAATTTTATTACAGAAAAATTCAAAGTGCCTTAACAAGTTTGTTTAGCTGTTTTTTAAATTTGTGAGTGACAAGTATTAATAACACTGGTCAACAAAAAAAAAATTTTTTTCTTGCATGGACTTTGAGAACGGAGTTAGGGTAACTTTGGGGTGCTGAATCCGAATCTGAGCTCAGATTTTCTCTATCACATCACGTTTTTGTGCAATTTGCATGTTTTGTAGTGCTGCATTGTGTGAAAGTTGCTCATTCGCTCAGATGTTGGATGCCATTAATCAAGCACGAAAGCAACTTCAAAAGCATAGTTTTTAAACCAGTTTTGCGAAATGGGAAAAAAAGGCCATTATGGCTCCGGAAAGTCGTGAGAAACTCAACTTCTTATTTCGATGTTGGATACGAGAACTAGCCATGAGGTTACAAAAACTGCACTTTGAAGACAAGGTAGTAAGGTTAAGAAAGCTTGTTCTTCTGAAACATATGTTTGTTTGTAACAGCAATAGTTTCTAAACAGGAATATTTGTTAATATATTACAGGTTCAGTAATATTTACAGTTCAGTGTTTTTAAAGCTTTTATTCTGTTTTATCTTACGTTAAGGTCTTAACATGTTTGTGACTTCCAAGCGAAGAAAATGCTGCAATGACCCAGATATTTTCTGTTATATCTGTGGTTGTTTTACTTTACCACTTCAAAGACGTAATGTCAATAGTTTTATCAAAATAATTTACCTTGCTTATTTTGGAGTACCGCTTGGTGGCCAGGACAAAAGTTGGGCGCCTCACAAAGTTTGCACAACGTATGTCGAAACATTGAGATCCTGGTCTCAAGGAAAGAATGCGAAGCTCAAATTTGGTGTGCCAATGGTATGGAGAGAACCAAAAACCAGGTGGATGACTGCTACTTCTGCCTCGTAAATGTCAAAAGATTCAACAAGAAAAACAAACAACACTTGCAATATTCAAACGTACATTCTGCTATTCGATCGATTCCCCATAGTGATAAAGTACCTGTACCCATTTTCACTAAGCTTCCGGACATTGATGAGGACCAGCATAGGTCTTCCACGTCTTCAACCAATTCTGATGATGATGATGAAGAACAGGATATAGCGCACGAGGCATGGAATGCTGTCCGAGTTTTTTTGTATAGTCAGTCTGAATTGAATGATTTGATACAAGATTTAAATTTTTCAAAGCAATCTGCTGAAGTGCTGGCTTCCAGACTGCAGGAAAAACATCTTCTCAAAGCTGGTATAAGTGTTTCATTTTATCGTGATCGGGAAGAGAAATTAAGAAAGTCCTTTCAGTCTGATTGCCAGCTTGTTTACTGTACAGATGTTGAGGGGCTTCTTCTTGCTATGGGTTTTTCTGCACATCGTTCAAATGACTGGAGATTTTTATTGATAGCTCAAAAAGAAGCCTTAAGTGTTTCCTGCTTCATAATGGTAACCAGTATGAATCCATCCCTATAGGACACTCTGTCACTCTGAAGGAAAACTACGAAAACATCAAGGTTGTGCTTAAAAGACTGAAGTACTGCGTTCACCAGTGGTTGATATGTGTGGATTTAAAAGTGGTGAATTTCCTATTAGGGCAACAAGAAGGTCATACCAAATATCCTTGCTTTTTATGCTACTGGGATAGTAGAGCCAACGAAAAGCATTGGGTAAGAAAAGAATGGCCACCAAGGAATACAATAAAACCTGAAGAAAAGAATATCGTCAATAACCCCTTGGTTGATCAAAAAATTTCATTTTGCCGCCACTACACATCAAACTTTGACTAATGAAGCAATTTGTCAAAACACTTGATCGTTCTGGAGACTGTTTTGGATACATTTGCTCAACCTTTTCTGGTCTCAGCTATGAGAAGAAAAAAGCAGGTATATTTGATGGGCCTCAGATCAGAACTTTGCTCAGGGACCAGTATTTAGTGACTACAATGACTGTCGTTGAGGCTCGAGGTTGGAAAGCATTTTCTAAAGTGGTCCATAACTTCCTTGGTAATAAGAGAGCTGACAATTATATAAAGTTGGTGGAGGAGCTTCTTTTCAGCCTACAAAACCTTGGGTGCCGAATGAGCATTAAAGTGCACTACTTGCACAGCCACCTCAGCGAATTTTCCGCGAATCTTGGCGATGTTAGTGAAGAGCAAGGAGAACGTTTCCATCAGGATGTCAAAGTGATGGAAGAACGTTATCAAGGTCGATGGAACTGCAACATGATGGCAGATTACTGCTGGAGTTTGATGAGAGATGTCCCTTACGCAGTTCATAAAAGATTAGCAGCAAAAAGAAAATTTTTGATGCCATAATGTGATTTCGTTCGTGCTAAACTATGCGTTGGATTTGTGTACAGTCGTACTGATTGTTGCGATGTGACAGTGTTACTTTTTCGTATATTTTTTGCTTGGTTTTGCTTAAACCTGCTAATGTAATTTTGTGAGAATGACACAAAACGAAAAAACTTAGATTTTCATTGATGTCGCACCTGTGCTGAGCATAATGCTCCAGATTGTGTATTTTTAATGTATTTTACGTATTTATTATTTATATATGATGTGGTCAATAATACACAAACACGGTTTAAGATTAGAAATAGCTTTAAAAAGTCATTTTAAAGGAGATGCTGCCTTCCATTGTAAACATTATTCCACTTAAGGGCATTTAAACGCAACATAAATTTTTGAATTTTTGGCAAAAATTAGCAATTTTTTAAAAAATTAAGTTTTCATATCTCAAAAACGTGACGTGATGAGCAAAAAATAACACCAAATTTGGATTCAGCGCGCCCAAATTACCCAAAATCAGTTGAAAAAGTCCATGCAAGAAAAATCGTGTTGATCAGTGTAATTTGTGTCAAAAGAGAAATGTGTGAAAGAAACGTTTTGCTTCGTCGTAAACAACATAACCAATATGTATACTGCACATCGGCCATTTTTGACCGACCGATCCGAAACAAACTTCAAAACGGTCAAAAATGACTGGTCCGGGCTTCTAGTGTGAAAAGCAAACAAAGCTAATTTGTTTACCAAATTGATGAATAGAACCAAACCAGACTTTTGATTTGTGGACCAACTACAAAAACTAGACTTTTGCTTAGAATCGGGTTTTGAAATTAATCATTTCTCAAATTTATTAATGATTTTTTTACTACAAATAATTTCAAATTTTTTGTTGAGCACGTACATTATTGATTTACATCTTAGTATTTTTAACATAACCTGGATATCATAACTACCTCTCCACTAATACAAGCACGTCGCAATGTTTGTGTTATAAATTTTTGTTGTTTTGCAGACTTTTGTATTTAAAATTAAAGTTGTTCCCTAACGAACATTGTGGGTGGTTCAAACTTAAAACTTAAACGTTGAATTTACCAAAAAAATGACAAGTTAAATCTTACTAGGGCGATAAGTGTCTGGGAGAATGATGTAACCATGGAATAGAAACCCGTGAGTTTAATGCTCAGTCTATGTAAGTGATTTTTGATGTGTTTTTAAAAAAAGTAGTTCTTGACAAGTTCTAAAATATCATTTTGGTCACCAACTATATCAACCTTGTTTAAAATAGAAACCCAAACGAGACTCATACAGCCATAAGAAGGCCCAAAATGTCAATATGCTCAATATATTCAATTTCTGACCTCATAAGTTTTGTTTGTAAAAATAATATTTAGCAAAACTTTTATATAGTTGGTTGTCATAAAACATAATTACATTGCTTATCATTTTGCAAATAATTAATCGGACACCAATATCTTAATATCTTCAAAGCAGGTCAGGGTAATTGTTTAACTTTTGCTTTAAATGTAGGGATTATGTCCCGGGACCCCAAAAGATTTTTGAGTTTTAAATTTCCTGGATACCGGACAAACGTTTCAATCAATCCCAGTTTATTGCATTTGAATTGAAAGGGTACTCAATACGTTGTTCGATCGCAACTTAAGTTGCTTCGGATTGCAGGTAAAGACCTTTTTTTCTGAAACAAAAATAAGGAAATTGGATATTAATTTAAGTGAAGCCCTTTTTTTTAGTCTTCAGTAAAATTTTTAGATAAAATTGTGTGACATTGTTATCTCAATAGTACATTTTGTAATCCCGAGATTCCGAAATTTCTCAAAGAAAATTTTTTCCTGCAAAATCCCGGAATAATGAAAAGTTGGGGAAATTAAAATTCTAATCAAAACAGTGCTTTTAACCTTTTTTGCAATGGTACACACTCTTGACTAAACTAAAGAAACATATACATACTTGTTTTAGATCTGCTTTAAAGCCTAAGAAATGAATAATTAAAGCAAAAATGCTTTATTTTTTGCTTTTTGCTTTTTTCAAATAAATATATTAGCAAAAAAATTATTGAGATCGTTTAAAGTGGGAAAAAGGTCTTTACTTTAATTATGCAATTTATTTTATTGTAACAAAAGTTTAAACGATAAATAAAAAAATTGCCATTCTAACTGTCATTCAACAAAAGTGCTTAAAGACTCAATACACGTTTGTACAGCCCATCAAGACGGTAACATTTAAAAATATTTTGGGTGTACTGTAAATTTGGTTGAAAAGCACTGGTTTAAAAACAATATTGTCTTTAGTGTTGTCGAATAAAAGTTTGTATTTTTGAGACAATTTTTTATTTATTAATAGTTTTTGAGACTGTAGAATTCATTTGATATGACCTCTTGCTTTATGTGACGGATTTGACTCGGTTTGAGTTTTTTCAAACTAAATTCTCTGTTCACAATATTTAAACATGGAATATTACGACCAGTATTTTGGTTTCCGTCAAATTGTTCTCCAATTCAATCACTTTTTTTATTGCTTTCAAAATACACGGACCACGGCTTCATGATTGTAGATGAAGGTAACGCGTACAAAAATCTAAAGAACCTGATTGGTTGGCTGAACTAAAATGCTGATATTTCATGTTTGGATATCGCTAATCAATAGATGGGAGCAAAAAAAGAATTAAAAACAGAAAAAGAACTCAAAAAACTTGGGAGAGGAGCAATGGACTGGCGAGTGGATGCGAATAGTGGTATCACTGTTATTCGTTGGTATGACAATGGAGTAAAACAACTTAATTCATCATTTGTTGGCAATCAAAACGGTAATAAATTGATCAGATGGTGGGCAAATAAAAATAAAAGAATTGAAATTGAATGTCCCGCTATGGTACAAGAGCACAATGCTCACTTGGGCGGAGTGGACCTGTGTGACATGTTCCTTGCACTACATAGGGTGCTTGTACTATGAACAATATTGTACATGCATATTGTATACTATTACATGGGTGTGTCCATAACTAACGGCAATATATACCGATGTTAACATATTAATAATGTTGATAATGTTGATAATATTAATAATGTTGATATATCGAAGGTATTGTAACAAAATCAAAATTCCCAAAAAGAAACAGATGGACTTGTGTACTTTTCAGTCTCGGTTAGCCAAAGCGCTTTTACTGGGAAAAAAAGAAAAAAAAACTCCAAAACGAGGCCGCCCTTCTACAATTACAAATGATGAAGCCGTTTGTAAAAAGCGAAATGTCGTAGCCAATTCTATCCCGTGCATAATGTTCGCTATGGCAGGGTTATGCATTTTCTCGTGTTTACAGACAAACCAAAGCCTTGCCTATATTGCCCTAGTAGTTATTCCCACGTTTCCTGTTCAAAATGCAAAATTCAACTCTGTTTGGTTAAAAACCGAAATGGTTTTTTGCAATTTCATTGTAAATAAATAAATATAATTTTGCAAAATTTTCTTATGGTAATGTTTGATTGTAATACGTGCTCATGAGAGTTAGTATTTTACTGTGGCAGAGAAGAACGGTTCCATCATTGTGGACCAAGTAATGGCATTAGAGACAATATGAATAGCCTTTATGAAACGATTTTACTTTCAGTTACCCCAGTTGGAAGGCAGTGATTTTTAACCCAACTTTCATAATGTTGTTGCAGAACAACATTTTATATCTTACTTATGACGTCATATAAATGTTAACAGTCTACATCAGTAATTTATGCATCAAAAAGAAAAAATTAATAAAAAAAAATTTTTTTTATTAAAATTGAAAAATTCTGAAAGAAAGGGTTAAAGTTAAAACAAGCTAACTTAACCAATAATGAGTCAAAGAGCAACCGACTTATTGTCATCACCATAGATATCAGGGTATTGATCATAGCCATTATGAAAAGTAATAAAACCATCAAAATTAATTGATAAAAATATTTACTGGGTTTTTTAAGTTTGTGATTTTTCTTGCTATTATAGCAATTCTTTGTTTTGTTAATTTACAGCCAGAAAGATCGATCTTTTCAATTCCATCCTCAATAATGTTTGACACAAGTTCTGCAGTTTCATTATCGATAACGTTCTCAGCGAGATTGATCGACTTAATCTAAAAAATCATAAAATGTTATTTAAATTGAAACCTGGATTGTAATTGATAGAATTCGTAAATAATTTTTAAATTTTTGTATCTTAAAAAAATAGCTTAATTTGTTAAAAAACCCAGTGGATCTGTTCAACCCTATTGGATGAAGATTTTAGGACGATTCTCGTGAAACGCATCTCAATTAAAATTTTTTTTCAATAAGGGAGACAAGAATCAGTCCAAATTTATTAAAAACTTATTTATTTTAATTTAAAATCGATTTCGATCAAAAGATCATCATCAGTTAACGATTCTATTAAGTCTGTGAAATTTTAAGAATAAAAATTAATAGAAAATTATTGAAAATTATTGATTAATGATTAAATTTAGTAAATGTCATAGAATAAAATAAATTTTTCATATCTTTATTAATATGTCATAGAATAAAATAAGTTTTTTCCGTACGTTGGAATACACACCGCCATATTTGGAATAGCAACACATTGGATTCTGAAAAGGCAGCATTATCAATACATTACCACAAGAACCACACTGATCTTCCATATAAGAATAAACCTATTTCAGAATGCTATACAGTTACTTTCTTACAACAACCTTCAAATTCTTCTTTAGACATTTGTGAATCTCGCTGGATTCATCTCTTAGATGCCTCTATAAATATTCAAGCTACTCTTCTTCCTATTCAACGTTGAATGCTTCTCTTCTCTTTTTATTGTACGTTTCTTTTATATTTTTATATTTTTATATTTTTCTCTTTCTTCCTTTATACATTTTCTCCAGACATTTTTTCTTTATATTGCTATTAAAAAAATTTTTAAATAATACACTGTACTTACACTTTCTACTTACACTTACACTACCTTGCACTTACACTCTTCATTTCACTACTATATTATTTCTGTCTTGATTTACATTACTACGAAATTTTGTATTTCAACTTTTGACTCTTCACACGTCACAATCGCCTTTATTAATATGCAATCAGCTGTTTTTCTTAATGTTTACTATTGTATAATTCATTTAATTTAATTGGCACTAGCAGTTTACAATTTTGACAGTAAGTTTTTACTTTACTATTTGAAAAGAATTGTTTTGTTAAGTGAGTACATTTTATTTTATTCTATGACATTTACTAAATTTAATCATTAATCAATAATTTTCAATAATTTTCTATTAATTTTTATTCTTAAAATTTCACAGACTTAATAGAATCGTTAACTGATGATGATCTTTTGATCGAAATCGATTTTAAATTAAAATAAATAAGTTTTTAATAAATTTGGACTGATTCTTGTCTCCCTTATTGAAAAAAAATTTTAATTGAGATGCGTTTCACGAGAATCGTCCTAAAATCTTCATCCAATAGGGTTGAACAGATCCACTGGGTTTTTTAACAAATTAAGCTTATTTTGACAAGAACAGTAGGATCCCCTTGCAATGGATGAAGATATCAAAATTTGGAAAAAGAAGCTTTACTTGCAGCAAAAAAGAGTTTTTTTAATTAGATGTCAAAAATCGCTTATAATCTTACCTTCCAATCAACATCGAAATATCGACTTGGACTTAGTACTTATTCAACAATCTCGTAGAATTACAAATTCTCTTCAAAAAATTGATGCAGAAATCTCCTCGTGTCCTTTAAAGTGGTATAGCTTATCTCAAAAATCCAAAAATTTTTTGAAAAATTTTGTTTCACAATATAAGCAGTATTTCATCAAAAAATTCAACTGGCTTTATAATAAGCAATTTACTCAAATTAATAAACTAAAATCTGCTAATAAAACATCTATAGAAAATAAAAAAGATGCCAATCGCTACAAGATTAGAAAAAGAAGAATCAAAAAAGAAAAAGAAAAATCAAAAATTGAATCCATGATTTTAAACAAATCCAGTTTTGAACTAACTTACGCGCACAAATCTTTACTTTCTCGAGGACTTAATTTTGCTCCAACACCGTTTTGGTCTAACTCAATCGAAGAAAAAGAATGGACTAACTTAATTGATCATCTTCGTAGATGCGAATGGAACAATATTCTTTCAAATGACAATAATGCCGATTTGACCGAAAATATTGAACTTTCAAACCAAAGTAACTTACCCCCTAAACTTAAATTACCTAAATTTAATCGTCCTAACCCGGAATTATTAGATAATTCTATGTTTATTTACCGTGAATTAGTTTCCTCTAAATTACGTAACTTAAAACCTACAGTCACCAAACTGTATCGTACAAGTAATAATCTTAACCCTGATTTACTCACCGCTCTTAAAGAACTTATTAATTTGGTAAAAAACAAAAACATTGTTATTTGTAAAGCTGATAAAGATGGGAAAATAATAGTTTTAGATTTTGACGATTATATAAATATTATGAATAGAGAATTAAAAACATTTACTTTATGCTCAGATATAAATAACAATAATGTTTATAAATATTTTGATCAAATTCGCAAACACAATGACAGTTTAATAATTGAATTACATAAACAAGGTGTTATTGATGATTTTCTACTTAAACATATCATTGGTGTTAAGTATTATGGTAATAAATATATACATATTTCTGGTTCTATAGCTAAACATTTTTCCTGCTCGACTCCTGCATACATTTATCCTTTATTTAAAACACACAAATTATCTCTTCAACAACTTGTTTCTTTTCCTATTACTCACTTTCCTGTTCGGCTACTCCAATCAGCGGGCTATATTACAACTTCACGCATCACCGCTTTCTTAGAATATATCTTAAACCCTATCAGTAAACAATTTTGCCAGTTTCAATTTAATGAATATTGCCAAGATAGCAAACAATATTTACTTGAACTTACATCTTGGAAAGATAAAATTTCTTCGTCTAACCATTTAATTAATAATGATATACATATTGTTGCTGCAGATGTTAAAGCCTTGTACCCCAATGTGCCTCGTCATTTGGCACTAAACGCTATTCGGCAAGCTCTTACTCTTTTCACCAACTTTAATTCGTTATGTATTAATATTTTTTTACAGTTAATAGACCATTGTTGGAAGAATGTTATATTACAATTTGAAAATCATTTTTACAAACAAACAACAGGCATAATTACTGGTGACAATCATTCCGTATCAATTGCCAATATCACTCTTCACTCCATACTACTACCCATTGCTGAAACTATCAAACAATCACAATTATTCAAACGTTTTATAGACGACATAATATGGTTATCTATTGGCAAGACTACTACGCAAGATATACAAAAAGCACTTAATAATGTTTTTGAATCTGCCTGTCTTAAACTTGATTTTCGTCATATCTGCACCCAATCGCAAATTCCAGACCATCTAGAATTTTTGGATGTTGACCATGTAATTGATAAATATTGTAACTGTGGTTTTTTTACTAAAGACTATATCAAACCTACTGCTTTAAACCGATCTTTCCTACACGGCTCTTCATTTCACCCACCACATATTTTCAAATCTATAGTGTTTTCAGAAGCAATTCGTATGAGAAGACTAAACGAGACACAAACAAGTTACATTGAAAGCCTTAAACGACTTCAAATCAAATGCTTATTATCTAATTTCAATAAAAAAATGGTTGATGATATGATAAATATAGCCAAAACTTGGTTAAATCGTTTTAAACCTGATAATACCAAAACCAAAGAAAAAAATTCTCAATTTCATAAAATTGTTTGGGCTACTTCTTTCACTAATTGCATTAATCTCACTGACAAAGAGAAACATCTTAATCCGTTATCCACTGTTATTTATAAACGACCAGCTACACTTCAAAATCTTTTAATAAACCACAAAAAAATATCCTTAAATTTACAGCCTAAAAACCATAAAAATGGATCTTCTTCTGCATGTGGTCACTGTGCTCTTTGTGGTAATCATGGAACACATAAAAACATGGTCCAAAACACTAATTTTATCAAAAGTAAAAATGGTAAAATTATTCAACTTATGCAAAACCTGAACTGCACTAATTTCGGTATATATGCCGCTTCTTGTAATATATGCTCTGAAATTTATATTGGCCAAACTATAAATCGTTTTTCCGTACGTTGGAATACACACCGCCATATTTGGAATAGCAACACATTGGATTCTGAAAAGGCAGCATTATCAATACATTACCACAAGAACCACACTGATCTTCCATATAAGAATAAACCTATTTCAGAATGCTATACAGTTACTTTCTTACAACAACCTTCAAATTCTTCTTTAGACATTTGTGAATCTCGCTGGATTCATCTCTTAGATGCCTCTATAAATATTCAAGCTACTCTTCTTCCTATTCAACGTTGAATGCTTCTCTTCTCTTTTTATTGTACGTTTCTTTTATATTTTTATATTTTTATATTTTTCTCTTTCTTCCTTTATACATTTTCTCCAGACATTTTTTCTTTATATTGCTATTAAAAAATTTTTTAAATAATACACTGTACTTACACTTTCTACTTACACTTACACTACCTTGCACTTACACTCTTCATTTCACTACTATATTATTTCTGTCTTGATTTACATTACTACGAAATTTTGTATTTCAACTTTTGACTCTTCACACGTCACAATCGCCTTTATTAATATGCAATCAGCTGTTTTTCTTAATGTTTACTATTGTATAATTCATTTAATTTAATTGGCACTAGCAGTTTACAATTTTGACAGTAAGTTTTTACTTTACTATTTGAAAAGAATTGTTTTGTTAAGTGAGTACATTTTATTTTATTCTATGACATTTACTAAATTTAATCATTAATCAATAATTTTCAATAATTTTCTATTAATTTTTATTCTTAAAATTTCACAGACTTAATAGAATCGTTAACTGATGATGATCTTTTGATCGAAATCGATTTTAAATTAAAATAAATAAGTTTTTAATAAATTTGGACTGATTCTTGTCTCCCTTATTGAAAAAAAATTTTAAAAAAATAGTTTTGAATTCTTAAGAGAAATAAATGATATTGAATGTAACTAAATAAAAATTGATTCTCAAACATTACAAGTAATTTGTACTCAGTTTTATTAACAAGAAAGTGGACCAAAAAGTTTATTGTGATTATAAACGATTATATACAATTCCAATCGGGAACAGTTGATATTGTGCTAATGTAAGTATAATGAACTTTTTTGGTATCAATATAAATGATGGATCATGTAAAAAATACAGCCTTGAGAGTGTATTTTTTACATGTGGGATTTTGGGGATGTATTTTTATATGTGTAATTTATATTAATTATATAAAATAAATTTTAGAAAAAAATATTATATGTTTTTAATATTTTTTTCTAATAATATTTATATATACAAAATAAATTTTAGAAAAAAATATAAATTGTAAGAAAATTTTTTTATAGAAATAAGAAGAGGTGCCAGAACATGGGGTCTTTTCAAGAAGTCACCGTTAGCAATTTTTGTTTGTAAAACTCACCCGGATGTCTCTGTGGTTACTATCGTTTTTTTGAGAGATTTGTTTTCTTTTAGTTTCTTTTTTATTCCATGCTGATACTGAAAAGGGGATTCCAGGTTAGTTTTACCGGAAAAAATTGCTAACGGTGACTTCTTGAAGAGAGCCGTGTTTTTAATAAATAAACTTATCTTTTCATTATATTTTTTGAAATTTTAAAATTATTTTTTCATTTTTTAAGATGTATTTTTTACATGTGTTACCTTTAGGGGTGTATTTTTACATGTGTAATTTTAGGGGTGAAATTTTTACATGATCCCTATCTTTATTCTCCTGGCTTGAATAAAAATCTTAAAAGTGCCATACTTAAGAAAACCGTTGAGCGATTACTACAACCTGTTTTCGGGGCGCCAAGATATTGTTGCCCAGTTCATTATTTTTTAGTTTTTTACATTTATTTTAGAGCAATGACTGAAATTTAGAGTTGCTGTCTAAAACCGTCAAGCAGAAAAAATTTCTTAAAGTGCTTTCTCATGGAAAGAGCATAGTGTTGGGAGTGAATTTTAAACTGTGTCCGTATCGATTGTATTCGTCACCAGTACGGCGCTTCAACCCACTCGACCACGCTGCCAACTAAATCTATTATTCTCAATTTTCACAATTCCTAAAATAAGTAAAAAAAGTAATCAATATTTTAGGTTTGTTATACCCTCTTTTTATAAGAATACAAAGCAGTCAAACTTTAAAAAATTTTAATTGAATATTTTTCTAAAGGGAAGAAAACAAAAAGTAATTTTTTTACAAAGTAGATCGGGATTTATGATGTTATATACAAACAAATTTCTTAATATAAGTTCAATCCAACATTAATTAAGTTTAGCAATCACCTCAATTTGCTTTCGGAGGTGCCAAGATATTGTTGACCGGTTGAAATTTTTTTAGTTTTTATTAGAGATATGACTGAAATTCATTACTATTAGCCGAGAACGCTAAGCAGGAAAAAAGTTGTAAAGTGTATTTCACAAGGACACAACAGATTGGCGTGAGGAGGCTTGCCAGCTAAGAAGAATGTTGCTTTTAATCGACAAAGCTCATCTGGCTGGAAGCCTGAAATTATCAATAGGTGGTTTATTGCAGTGGGACCAGGCATTCACTGACAATGCGCGAAGTGTTACTCCAAGACGCTGTCTATGAGGCGAATGTACGCGCTGCAAAAATGCTCAGCTGTGGAGTAGCCCAGAAATAGAGCAGATGCTTGTAATATTTTGGCACCAACACTTAATCCTGAGCCCGCAAGTTGCTTTAGCAGTGTGACCTGGGAAAATACTATTTGCACAATGCCACGAAATAGCGACTGAACGTGAGAAATCTGTATTCAGTTTTACTTAGAAGATAAGTTGGGACTGGAAAGAATTATAAAAGATTATAGTTGTTGTAAACATTTCGATCATTTTTGGCTCCTTGGTTGTTTAATGAAAGGTTTGCCGATTGTCAGTCCACTCTTTTTTAAACAACTTTACGCCGCCGCAGGTGACATTATTTTCGGCCATCGCGTATGATACCAAACAAAAAACTTAAAATTGTTTTAACAAATAACTCAATAAATATTACGTTGTAAAAATTGGCAAAACAAGCACGATGGCAAGCATTTTTTACAATAAAAAAAGAGAACGAGCAATTTGGGGTGCAAATGTCTTGCTAATGTTCTTGTTTCTTATACTGCCAAAAAAGTTGCAAATTTGTAAGAGTAACTATCACTTGCCCAGAAACTCAGTATTTATAACCGAATCTGACCAGCTTACTATAAATAAATATTTTTGCAGAGTGCCAATCAAAAGTAAGGTATTATTTTTTTATCAATTACCGAGTATCCTATAAACTCTGAAAAAAATTTCTTCTAAAAAACTTATGCCCACCACCTATCGTTTTAATAGCTACAAAGAATTTTTCTTAAAAAATTAATAAAATTTGGTAAAGGAAAAGTAAAAAAATATGTCAAAAAATCACCCGCTAAATTATTCAGAGGAATGGTGCCAGACTTTCTTCGACTGTATCACGACCTTTTGCCGGACAGGTCAAGCAGGTAGAGACAAGAATTCCATGATGTAACTCTTTTGGAAATTTGGAATTCTTACCAAGAATCTACAATTCCAAAGTTAGTTATGAGTACTGAACATAGAAAGGCCCAGATGGTAGGTGCTTTCTCGCAGCTTGGCCGTGAGTAAGTCTGTTTATTGGTGTTGATGGTTATAAAATAGTCAACCTCTACAAACCACCTCCAACGCGATTGCAATCCCTGGATCTCCCAGTGTTTCCTCACCCACGTCTTTACGCTGGCGATTTTAACTGTCGTCGTGCTGACTGGGGTTACGATGATAACAGTCCGGACGGTGAGTAGTTGGTTGACTGGGCAATTATTAATTGTCTTGTCCTCCTATATATTGCCAAGGACGCTGACAGTTTTTACTCAGGCCGCTGGAACACTGGCACTAATCCAGATCTAGCTTTCGCTAGCGTAGGTCCAAACAATCGCTTGCCGGATAAACGTGTCATTAAAAAGTTCCCCAGGTCACAGCATCGACCTTCGCTTATTACACCACCAAGGTTTGCTATGGCAGTGCCAAGCATACCTGTTTAGGGTCTCGCTCCCTCACCGAATTGTGAATGTGGCGCTTCTGAGCAAACCGCAGACCATGTTCTAACACCGTGCCCTATACATCGGGCACCAAATGGAGCACGAGGTCTGACGATTTTGGATGACAAAACTCAATGCTGGCTTAATAACATCACTACCAGCATCTGATTCAGGCAGTACAGCAGCCTGGGGTAGTAAAAAAATAAACCCTCAATTCCAGTCCTGTTTGTGTCTGACCTGAAGTGGATGCCCTTCAAACGACGACGACAAACATAGAAAAATAACCAATCAGAAAAGAGTTGAAAAAGTTTGAATTTTAAACTTCGTCGAACTAAATGGAATAAATTACATTAAAGGTTTAGCTGAAAAGCTTTCTTTTATTTACCTTTCAAATCTTTTTTGTTGTATTCTTGTATTTTTTTTGAAACATCAAATTGTTACTGACAAGATTTTAATAATTGAAGCAAGCAGAGGATTTTGCACCCCGTGTAGCCTAGATGTTTTTGTCTAGACAATTTTACTTTCAAAAGTATTAATCAAAATTTTTCTTTTCCATGTTTTAGTTTTTTCAATTGCTAAATTTGTCTTGCTTGGTCTAAAATTTATTTTTATCAACTTTTCTCTGATTGGTTCCTTTTTGATGTACTTTTTGATGTTACCTCTAGATATTTCTAATATACAGTAATTTATCGATCTAACTTAATGAAATCCGAAATTCAAATCTTATCAACTTTTTTTGATGTTGCTTTAAAGATTTTTTTGATGTAATTTATTTCATTTAGTTTGACGACATCCAAAATTTAAAATTTTTCAACTATTTTCTTATTGGTTCTTTTTCTATGTTAAATACTCCTATTTAACTTTGGAATTGTAGATTCTTGGTTAGAATTCTAAATTTTCAAAAGAGTTACTTCATGGAATTCTTGTGTCTACCTGCTTGACCTTTCCCGATGACTGTCTTAACATAGTCGAAAAAAGTCTGGCACCATTCCTCTGAATAATTTAGCGGGTGATTTCTAGATTTATTTTTATATTTTCCTTTACCAAATCATGATACAAATCTAGTTATCCCAGCCATTGACTATATGGTTCTTGAGCATAACATTGATTACGATTTATTTTTCTTTCTTGAAAAATTAATCAAAAAATTTTTTTCAATTGTTTTTTATTGCTCTTATCAATTAAGTCATTTCATAAGCGTCAATAATTTAGTCGCTAAGATTTAAATAATCTTTTGCGCAATGCAATGTTGCGCACACTTTACAGTAATCAGAGACCGAGAAGATAAAACAGCTTTACGTAAGTTATTAATACTTCAGATTATTCCGGAGTTAGGAAGTGGAATTATTTGTTTTAGGTGGAGTCCCATTTCTAAAAACTAATTTTTTACAAAGATATTTTTTTGTTTTCCTGCATCACTTAAAACCAGGAAAAGCTCAGGGCTCTGGTTCCATCTGCTGTAATTAATGTAAAGTTACTTTTAACTTTTAGTTACCTGACTTTTTTCTTCTTGTTTGCACCGACTAAAAATTTTTAAAATCTAAAGAAGAGCCCTTGTGGTCATGATTCCAAAGCTGATGAAGTTTGTGAAGAACCCAAACAGTTATTACCCAATAACTCTGCTCTATGAGCTCAAAATAATTTTGTAAGATTTATTTAACAGAGGTGGAGTCGAGAAACGGTGCTTCGAAATCAAGAAGGGACGAGACTTTGGGGTAGCAAAACCGAGATGAGATTTTGGAGTAGCGAAAACCGAGATGAGGCTTTGGGTACAAGACCGAGACGAGACACCAGTCTTTACATAAGTTGTTTTGATTTAAACCAAAGATGAGAAGTTAGAGTCGGAAGTCGGAGTCGCATGCTTTTGGTTGCAGTCGGAACCAAAGTAGTTTTTTAAATATTCTAACGCTGCAGTCGCTTTTTTAGTTGTGCTAGAGCTGGTATGGGATTTTTATTTTTCTTTGGTCACTCAAACTCCAATTTTTGGTTAATTGCTGGAAACTATTGTCACGTTTATCAACTGAATGATTCAAAAATAGGCAAGCAAAAATACCGCGAGTACTTGGATAGGATTTTGGCTTTACATTGACGGCCAAATTTGGCTTTTTATTTTCAAAATTAAACTTAATTTTTGGTTTGGTAGTTGTTTTGAAAAATTCAACTAATGATTAAAAAAAGATTCTTATTGGAAAAAATGCGTCGGAATGTGCTGTATTGCTTATCGGTTTTGAAAGTCAAGTGACAAATAAAAAAAGTCTTTATTTCAATTTAACCCTCCCTAAAATGCAAGGTTCTGTAAGAATTGTCGGCACCTGTCCAAAGCTACCGCTTGTAATCTCTAATCATTTCCAATATTTATAATATGCATTAACTTAATAGAAAAAAGTGCTTTTGTCAGCGGTTAAGTGTAAACAGAGTATGAATAAAAATTTTTCAATTTTAATCTACTCTTTTGCAGACAAGAAAAGGTATTATGTTAAGCTAACCCTCCAAATACTAAAAGTTATTTTTATCTAAGAGGATGTTGCTTCTTGTTTTTTGGATCCTCCCTGGTTGAAAAGTGTGACTTATAACCAGGGTTGTAAAGTCGAAAAATTGTTTTTCGTATATAGAGAAAAATATTTTCCGACTCCGATTACAGCTCTTTAAAATTTAACAATTTAAACTTTGACGATCATCTGAAAAAACGACTCCGACTTTATCCCTAAACGTGGGACTCCAGCAATTTTGATTTTACAACCATTGTCGAGTGCTTAAAGCGCGTTAAAGCGCGGTGATTGTTATCGACATGATTTCGGTTCAAAACCTACTCAAACCATTCTGTTGTGTCCTTAGGAAAAACACTTTTATGGCACTTCCCTTGCTTGAAGGCCTTGGTAAGCAGTTCTAAATTTCAGTCATATCTCTATAAACTAAAAATTTTTTCTCAGACAGTAATACCTTGGCATCTCCATGAGCAGGTTGGGGTAATTGCTTAATTGCTTGCCTATGTACAATGTCTCCGTCGCATTCCTGTGAGCCAAGAGGATAAAGGTAAAATAAATATTGTAAAAATGTAAAATAATTTTTCGTAAATCGAAGCCTTCAATTGCAAGAAGGAATCCGATTCCTAACTCCACTGAATCTAAAAAATCGACACCTATTTGCGACTTTGACTACATCAAATTTAGAAAAAGTACTCGGATTCCTGTCTAAAACATGCGATCCGGGAAATCCGCCTCTACAATTCTGCTTATAACTATATTGTTGAGTCGGAGTTGCCGCTTATTTTAGGGTGGAGTTGAACTCTTTCTTTACATAAAGTTGGAATCGTATTATTAGATCTTGTGGAGTCGGAACTAAAAACTTTGAATTGTTGAAATTAAAAAATTATTTTTCTGACTCCACAAGCTTGGTTTAAACAATTAGTACAAAAAATATATAAACTTCTTTCCATATCAACAATCTTTACTATTAATTACAAGAAAGTTTCCCAAGTTAAAACATTGATCTCGACTATTAGGTTTCCATTATCAAGTTTTGCTTTGCCACTACTAGACATGCCAGTTAAACGATAAAGTTTTTGCAGTGTCAAGTTGAGTGATTACATTGCTTTAAGAACCAATTTGAAAAGATTTTATTGCTGCTAAATTCACCTGATGTGGAACAACTTATCAAGATTTTTTTAACGCCATCAGAAAGCAGCCAAAAAACTATTTCACGCGGTCTCCAAAACAACCGTATGCCGTATTGGTATGCAGAGTGGAGCCTCAAAATGAAACACAACTTGATTTTGGGTGCTATGGGTTCATCGACCAAACTTAACGAAAAATTGAGAGATCAATGGTATCGATCAGAGCATCCACTTTTACACTCTAGTCGAAAAGCATTAAGTATGTTAAAATAATCTTATTTGTGGGTCACAACACTTCTCTCGTGGTTTAAAAACGGGGTCATGAAGTTGTTGACTGTTGACTTCTTTTTCAAAAGGTGTTTGACTTTTAGAAGACATCAGCACCAAAATTAGTAATCATCTTGAAGAACTCACGTTTCGTCACGCTTTCTGGCATGCCTCAAAAATATCTGTTGCCCTGTATTCGGTCTACTCAACAACTGAGTACTTTGCAACGCACTTGCTTGCTTTATAAATAGTGTCTTGAATGACACCTTAAACATTTGGATGCCGACGTCCACTCCAACAGACCAGTTACTAATTCTTTTAGGCATTAAGCCAGCTGAACTTTGCCAACGAATTCTCCTTGTCTAATCGTGAAACTTTGGATCCGAAACATTTACTGCAAGTAATTTATCCAACTTGCTTCCAAAAATGGCATGATTTTTCTGTTCGATTAAAATTTTTACTATTTTTTTAAAGGTTTGTGGGCTTCTACCAGGTGCATTACTGCACTGATAGAAGTGGCATTGTGCATCACGCACACCGGAGACCAGATGCTAAAAATATATACGAGTTGCAAACAGACAGCACTAAGAATGCCATCTGTGGCATTATGCATCACTTACGCCTGTCACACTTCATTCACGATAATTTTAATTTTACAAGGATATAGTTAATTTTCTGTTTTAGATTAAATTTAAATTTTATTATGACATAACACTAGCTTTACAGGAAATTTTCTATACCCAGTTTTACGGAGAAGTCGTTTTTGACACCAATCTTGTTTTTTTCATTGCGTTTTTCTTGCACTAGTTTCTGAACTACTAGTATACTGTATTACAATGATTACACATAACAAAATGATTTTACTTTTAAAAAGTACGTTTTGCACAAAATAGGAAAGCATTTAACTAGTCAGTTTTACGCAAGCTAAGCACTTTACGTACGTCACTCTGAAATTGTCTTGTGAACATTTTCCACAAGTAGGTTTTTGGCGTAAAATGCAAGGTGAGACTGTCTTGTTGTCGCAGCATACATCATGACACTTCCTCCGCTTCCGCACTCCTTCATCGCTTCCATTGAGCTGCCTATTGCTGTTGCTCAAAAAAGATTCTAGCTTGCCCCACAGATTTTCTACAAGCATTAGCATTTTTTATTCAATAAGTAAGAGTTGATAGCAGCAATGTCCAAGATGTTGCCCCAGACATTTACTGGTCATCTTCAACTGGCTGACCTTGTAGTGTTATTAAGCGTGCCATTTGATCAAAGCAATCAACGCCTACTCTGTTTGCGTTATAAAATAAAATTATTTCCGGATTTTTCTTTTCATTACTTGCATCATCATCTGCCGAGTCGTACATGCTGGAAAGCAAGCAAACAGACGTTTTATTTTTTGCTTGATATGTTACAAATAAGAAGTTTATGGGATCATGCCAAAAAAAGTTACTGAAGTATGTAGATTTATTCTCTGGTTTAGTCATTTTTTTGCACAACTCGCGTCGATTTTTTCTCATTGTTCCTACATGTACAATAGATAATTTGTCTCTCGCAAATTTTTTGGCAACGGATAATTAAGAAAAAAAGTAGGTTTGAACTATTTTCTTTGATATGTTGGCAAAGATTGACAACCACAAATTCAGCAAGAGAAGCACCACCACGGTGTTCTTTTTCTTGAACTCCAAGATAAACATCAATATTTGAGACATACTTTGTTTCCACGTCAGCCAGAACCTAAAACTTCACACCATACTTGTCGGGATTATTTGGCATAAAAGTCACAAAAGAATAGCGCGACCTTAAAGGCATCAGTTGTTCATCCACTGTTAGTAAAAACCTACACGTACACTTTTTTCGATATTGATAAGCAAAATGTTCAAATACTTGTCTAATTGGTGCAAACTTTTTAGTGCCGGCTCCACTTTTGACTCTGTTTGGTTTGTTATCAAACCTCAGATACCGCAAGATTTTTTAGAAAATAATGTCTGCTCATATTTTCTTAAAATATAGGAATGCCATATCTTTTGTTCCACAAGAAAGCTACGCGATGGCCTTTACCATAGATCCTTCTCGTATACTGGAGTCCAATAAACGTTTTTAAGTCTCACTTTAAGCTAGGCTAACAGTAAATTGTTTATCGCCTCTTTGTTGAGCTTCTTTGTACGTGTATCTCCAGATCATACGCAAAATATCTTCAGAAATAAAATGTTTCCACACATTGTATGGGTTTCTTGATTAAGCTACATCTCAAGAAATTCCTGGTTTTGCTGTAAACACGTTATGGGCTCCAGAACGCCCACTGTACTGGATTGGAGCATTTCCATGGAGTGCCATCTCTGCTCAAGACCCACTCAGAAGATGCCTGCACAGAAGATATAGGCTGAGTGTTTGAATCATCACTAAACCATTACTGGAATTTGAATCAGTGTCTATGTTTGTTAGTGATACCTCTTCTTCGTCTTAAACAAAACCAGAAAAAATCTCTTCTTTATCTGACAGCTCATTATCAGTATCCCATGATAAAATTGTGTCTGCAAATTTGTTATCTATTATACAGCTTTAGACTACAAGATAAACAAATTCTGCGAAAAAAATAAAACATTTTCATTGACTTTAAAGCTATAGGAATAACCTAACAAATAATCACAAAACAGCTTTTGTTTACTCTAGTACGCTGTGGGCTATTCGTGTGCTGTGTTTCATAAATGAAACCATGCTGGCTAAGGCAGAAACTTTATTATTATTGGCTAACGCAAATAACTTCTTGTTAGCAGTACTCACTTGACACCAACTAATGTAATAAATTGGAATCTAATATAATAAAAATATATATGAAATCCTGTTGACCAGCTGTGTTTACACTTTTCTTTTAATTGTTGTCATCTGTTTCCTTATCTACGAAATAACTAATATTTTAATTGCAGCTGATAAGATGCACTACAAACAGCATTGTCTCTAAAAAGATCTTTCTAAATTGACTTACAGAATTAGAATACCAGTACCTGCTTTTTGTTGCCATAAGTATTTTCTTAGAAGGTTCTTTCGACATTGTTGTCACAAATCACATTGTTGTTGTCACAGATCAGCTATTGTTTGATACTGCTAACAAGATGTTTCACAATACAGCTCTGTCTCTAATAATGCGTGGTCCCTGCTAAATCATATTATATATATGAAAACGGTTGAAAATGATTCCTCCGTAAAACTAGGAGTAGCTTTTTTCCAGACGCAAAAACTCAACTAGTAAGCAATTTTTAAAAGTTTCAAAACCTGGAATGTAATCTAGAGTAAATGTTAGGAAAAGTCGAAGCAGCTTACTGATTTTTGGTCACACATTTAAAAGATATAAAGCAAATAAACAACAACCAGGGTCATGAAAGACGACCCCTCCGTAAATCTAATAATAATCTAGTTATGGCCAAATAATAATCGCATAGTTGGCACAGAAAATATACTCTTATCTTATTTAAATTATTTGCAAGCTGTTTAGCGATTGTTCTGAATGTTTTTCTTCTAATCAGATAGTTAATGACGTAATGTGCTTTTGTCGCGATTCTCTAGTTGGTCATTTTTTCTGTCGCGCATGCATTGATCAAATGTGAACTTTGCTCTACGATGCGATAGAAGGTTCGAGCATAGCATAGCGAATGCTACAGTAATGGAGCGTCACGTGACGTCTTTCTATATAAGCAAGCACAAAGTTTACAGTGATTATTCCAATGACAATTGAAGCCGATTGAAGTCAATTCGATCCCAGCGTTGGTTCGAACGCAGAGTGAGGGCAGCGAGCCCAGTCGTTACAGTGTTGTTTCCAGTGTGTTGATTAAGAAGTGTTGGAATTGCTTTGCGCCAGTACTTTAGGAAATTAATTTTATAACGATAGAATTAATTGTGTATCGTACGAGTTTAAGTTGTTGCGCTGGAACCGCTTTGAAGTTTCGCAAAGCGGCGAGAAGAGTTTTTGTCAATTGTTAATTGCGTGGATTTTGTAATATGTTCTTTCTAGTTTGAGACAGTGGTCTCTGTCTGTTTGCGGAAGAAAGTTTTCAAACAAATTAATTCAAACTTAGTTAAAGCCAACTGTATAAAGAAGCCTCAGTCTCGCCACAAACTACTTCTTGAGCCGGAATAAATAAAAAAAATAGGCACAATTTTACTTCACGGCAGGTATTCGGGTACCTTGTTCAATTGGTCCTCTAGTATTCTAAAGTAAAGTCGGTGACAACACCAAACCTAAGCTCACTGCCCAACCATCGGGTTCGGCATGCACGGGTGGTAGTTTTAAGTGTCAGCTGTCCTATAGCTCGATGTATATTTTTTAATTTTTATTTTGTAATATCACTGAAATTTAAAGCACAAAACATGTAAAAACAAAGCAAAGCCGTAAAGTATTTTTCCACAGGGACACAACAGAACCAACCAAGTAGAATTTGAACCGCAATCATATCAATTGCTGCATGTTCACACGTGCAATTCATTATAATGTCATAGAACAATATTCATTACAATGAAAAGCATTGTGATATAGCCGCTTTTCGAAATAACAACTTTTGTTACTAAAAAAATGAAATACAAAACGTTTAAACTTTAATAAAAACAGTTTTATAATTTCTCGAACACACTGTACGGTGTCCAGACGTCTTGAGACGTCTTGATGTCTCGAGACATGTCTCGAGTTATCCACCTCTGCTATTTAGGTTGGCGTGGGGGCCACTCCAATTATTAATCGATTGCTTATTAGGGAAAGGTCTGGGTTTCGATACAAGCAGTCAACCGTAGTTTAATTTGTTCTGTTATCTAATATAGGACATTAAGGATTCTTTCCAGGCTAAGAAGAAGGACTATGCTGTATCTGAAAGCTGCCCGCAACACAACCGGGGCATTGTGGCCTTTTCTGCAAGCTTTTGAAGCTTCTTCCAGATAATCATATGATTAGAATGATGATGAAACTTGTCCGAAACCAAAATTTCACTCTGACAACTGGTAATAATGGCAGCGTTGTCGAGTGATTAAGAGCATCATAATAATGATCCACGTAATTGTGGTTCAAAGTCTACTTGCTCCATTATTTTGTATCTATGAAATAAAACTGTTAAAACTTTCCTCTGCTTGGCAATTAGAATGTTTCATTTTACCCAACCATGCCGTCCATTTCAATATTTATTGTTTTTTTGAAGTTGATTTAAACCGAATTCGGATGTATAACACTTTTACATCCTTTTGTGTCATTTCAAAAATTGGAAAGCTTATGTTAATGTTAGGTTGTACTGCATAGTATTCTAAGAAATGGCTATCAGAATCGCTTCTAAATTGTCGTAACTGTACAAGCTACCGAAATAGAGATTTTAGAAATAAGGTTATCATCTCGGGAGCAAGTTATCTAATTCTTATTTCATTTTCAGCAAAACCAGAAACAAACTATTGCAACAGCAACAGCGGAAACCAGCAATTAACTTAAAAACATATGGACAAAAGTTGGTCTGCCATACAAAACGGAATCTAATATTTGCTTTTCGATCAAGAAGCTTCACGATCAATACAATAAACTTAAAAAAAAGAAGAGTTGCAGAACTGAAGAAACATTTATGAGAAAAACATTGTTCAAAGAAAACCTTTCTGAACTTTTTAATATATCTAGGGCAGATATTTATAAAAAAGGTGTTCTAGAAAAAGGTAAACTATTTCTTGTGTCACAGAGAGAAGAGAAGCAAGTTCATCAATTAGAAGCATGACAAGGGGGCGTATAGCTGCTTTAATGAAGCTTGAAGGTGAAAAGAAGAGAGAAGACAAAAAGCATCAGTATAATAAAGACGTTCATGCATTTTTTGAGAAGACTGAAATTCTTTTATTTTTTATCGTCTTCAACGTCTGATTCAGACCACTATCAAGATTTCCAGGCTCCTTTATCCAAACATCAATGGAAAACTATAAGGCAATCAAAAAAAGTAATTAATAATATAAATTTGACTTCCTTGTGCAATAAGAAAAGGTTGTCATTCCGACAAGCATCATCCTCTTATAATGCTGTTTAACCGTATTGCTCCTGTATTGCTATTGCAGCCGACTGTAAACCAAATACCAGTCTCTTTAATGACAGTGTATAGAATAAAGAACAAATACAGAAAAGAATACGCAAACAGGTTGAAAAAAAGCATTTAAAAATCCACCTTATATTGTTCTGCACTGGGATAGAAAGTTTCTTCCTCAAGCAGCTAACTGGTGGAAAGCAGAAAAAAGAATAGCAGTAGTTGCTTCAGGTTTAGAATTTGAAGAAATACTTGGCATTCCTTTTGCAGTAAAAGGAACAGGAAAAGAAGTAGATGAAACTGTGCTAAAAGACTGCATTTTTGGACTTTTTTTGACACTATTGCAGCCAATAGTGAAATATCAACTGGTGCCTGTATGCAAATTAAAATTAATCTTGGTCACTTTCTCTTGTAGTAAGCTTGTAGGCATCATATTCACAAAGTAGTTTTCAAGCATGTGTTTGAAGAATGTTGTGTATTTTCGAGTGAGCCTGATTTTCCAATCTTCAAGACATTCATTCATTTTATTTTATTTAGATATTTTAACAGAAATCGAAACTCATAAATCAAATAGGTTATAGTACTTTGCTTGATTAAACTGAGCTGCTTAGTGACTTCTCTAAACAACAAAGATTAAACTATTTGAATGATGTTATCAGTAAAGGCAATCATCCACCTGATGACTATGATGAACTGCTAAAGCTCTGCTATTTGTTTCTCGAAGACAACTTTGCTCATAACCATAAATTTTCCTTTAGAACACTAGGAGCCTACCACCAAGCAAGATGATTGGCCAAGGCTATTTATGCTATCAAAATTGTTCTATTTAAAGACCAACTAAAGTTCTTTCATTCAGTAATTAGAGGCCTACAGCAAGTGGCTATTTTTGTAAGCTTGATTTATATTAAGCAATTGAATGAAGCTACAATTCCTCAGTTTTCACCCAAAAATGTTATCTATTTTGTCAAAATTATGCCGAAGTATCCTAATTAAAAATATCTGCAGTAGTCACAAAATTTATAACCAGACATCTTTAAGAGAAATTACTAGCACTTGCTTTCAATGATGATTGAATCGATAAAGAGGAGAAAAGTCAATGAATGCTGATTTTATTCACACCAGAAAAGAATACAAGAAACGGGAGAATTGTGCATTATTGTAGATACTACATGGTCAAACTTTGTTACTTGTAAGAGCAAGCGTCTCTTTCAGCTGCTAATAAGGTCGGAAGTTGAAAATGTGAGAACTGTAGCCCAAGATAAAACAATAAATGTCCAGGTAAAAGTTTTAAAAGTGGTGAACGATAGTGTTAGAAAGAGCTATTGCCCTTATTAAAAAGTTTAATAACTTTCTAAAAGATGAAGCCAAAAGCCATTTTTGCTTCGAGTTGTTCAGCATTATCAACAAAAGTGTCTTAAGCGAACAAAAACTGCTTGCCTAAAAGATATTCAGCAGCAGAAACCATTTAGTCCATGTTCTTTCAGTGTTATGGTACTTAATGTTTTAATGAATTTAAATGTTTTCTGGGCATCACGCTGCTAACTTTTCGGTAATATAAACTACTTTTTATGATTGTGGTTAAACAAAAACTATTATCAAAATTAACTAAACAAACGGGATTAAGAGTGAAAAATGCTAAAAAACGGTCTTTACAATATATAAAATAATCATATATAATCAAAATTGCTTAAAGTGTGCGACCAGATGACAAAACATTTATAGAATAATAGGTTTATTATTCGTTATTTATCAAACAGAAACAAAAGAAAAGCAATATAGCGTATTTTAAGCAACTTAAAGTTTTTAGTGCTATTTTGAAAAACCCTATTGGCGATCTTGGCAAGCACTTATAAATTTCAATCATATTTCTAATAAAAATTAAAAACCAAAATTTAAAAATTTTAACCAGACAGCATTAACTTTGTATCACCGGAAACAGGTTGGTTAACAATTGCTTTATGTATGGTGATTGCCTAACGCAGTGTTTCACAACCTTTTTTCGTTTGCGGCACATTTTTAGAGCTCATCAAAAATCACGGCACCCTTAGGCCAATTTTATTAATTTTTGTTTCAAAAAAATTTTGATCTTTAAAAAAAAAGTCTTTATCTAGAATTAGGTTCAGATTTGTACTTTTCGTCGCTAAATTCAATGGTTTTCAAAAAATATCGTTGTTCTGGCCGTGGCACATAATTGGTATCTTCTAAATTTCGCGGTACACTTGAGGTAGGATTCTTGACTTCCGCTTCAAAAATTATGTGGTCTCTAAAAAAAGGTCTTCACCTATTTTTTTGTGCCGTTTTTTTGCTTCTCGTCTCAAAATTCAGGTTTTTCAAAAAAAAAAAAAGGAAAAACATTTTCGCTACAATTTTCGCTCTAATTTCCTCATTTTCACCGCAACAATAAGCTGTTCCCTAAAAAAAATAATTTACGCTTTTTCTTGTCAATTTTCTTCCCAAACTTAGATTTTTCTCAATAAAAACCGTCTTTGCTCCGAATTTCACTTATTTCACGTGCAAAAACCGGAAAATTTGACGTCTCTAAATAATCTTTTTGCCAAATCTTTCGCGGCACGCCGGGAAACTTCTCATAACACACAGGTTGAGAAACACTAGAATAATGTGCAATAGCTTGCAGCACCCTAGGGTGCGCGGCTTCCCGGTTGAGAACCACTGGTTTAGCAGTTGCTCTATGCGTAGCACCCCGACGCTTTTCTGCAAGTTAGGAGAATAAATTTAAAGAAAAATGAAATAAAACAACTAAAGCAAACAATATCTAAAAAACGGCGTTTCTTTTGGCCGGGTTGGCTCTCTTTTTTTTTGTAATATAAACGATGCACCTTTTATATTTTTTAGAAAGTTTGCCTATGTTGACGGTATGGCATCGTTTCACTTTTCTTGAAATTGAAAGGACTTGAAAAAGATTTAAGTAAAACCATGACTACACTTTTACCATTTATCCAGACTTGGAGGTTGAAGATCAGTCATTCACAGAAGATAAAAGTAACTTTTAACTTAACATGCGAGAGATCAAACTTGAGCTAAACAACAACAATAAAGTTGAACAATTAAGTTTAACCAATACTTATTTTGGGGTAAATTAAATAAATCGCTCACGTTTTGTCAACACTCTATGGAATTAACCAAAAATCTATTTTTGGGCGTCACACTGCCAAACGACTTAACGGCTTGGGATAAAGTGCTGATGACAAAACGCTTATGGCAAATGCCCTATCTTAGCTCTACTTGACAGCTAATTACTTTGCAACGTACATGTTTGTCTCATGGATATGTCTTGAATGACGCTTCAAACATTGTCCTTGGTTCCAATCTCCCACTTTAATAGACTACTTACCAATTTGTTCAGGTATCAAGCCACACGAACGTTGCCAAATAAAAGCAAAATTCTCATTGACTAACAGTGAAACTTTGAATCCTAAACATCTACTGCAAACAATTATTCCGAGCTGCTTACCCAGATGCCAAGATATTGTAATTTTTATTTATTATTTTTTTTTTAGTTTTTGCTGCTGGCTAAGATGATCAAGCAAAAACAAATGCAGTAGAGTATCTTTCCGAAGGAAGCAGAACAGCAAAAGTAGGTTTTACACTGTGATCATGTCACTTGCTTCAATTATTATGCTAAATTATGCAGCCGATCATGATGCCATAAAGCAGTGTTGATTACAATTAAAAACATTGTGATATAGTTGCGTTTCGGGATAACAAATTTTGTTTATCAATACGTAATGCAAGACGTATAGATGTTGATGAAAATATGCCCATAACTTCTCAAAAACCTTATACGACGTCCAACCTTGTAATAAAGATTGATTGCCATGGTTTAATTCTGTTGCGATTAATGACAAGTTTAAAGAGGGCTGTGACACTAAGCTAAACCCTCTTAACCCTAAATCCAACCTCATCCCTGGGATGAGAAATAAAATTATGTAATTTAGTCCAACCTCTTCCCTGGAATGAGATATTTATTTCAGTCGTTACAGTAACTCCAACGTCATCCTAGGGATGTTAAAAGCGCAGGTACACGTGACTAGTTTCTTGCTTGGTACGTTTGGTCAAATTTTAGCCGATTTTGGTGCCGTGTGCAAAAGCGAGGCGCTCTGATAAGTGCGAACCATTTCATTTGGAAAACCAAGTTAGCAGCTGCTGTGAATGCATTACTGCTGAATTGATTTACAGCAGTATTCTGCAATAGTTGTGTTTTGCTTGTTATAGCAAAAGTGTGTATTTGTGTTTATTTGATTAAGCTTTGTTTCCTTTTGTAACTACGTATTCTATAATTTAAACTATATTATGTCTAGAAGGGTTACCCTTTTTACGGAAGAAGCGCTGATGGAAGTGGATCAGTGGCATCTTTCTCATTCAGAAAATGATGATGATGAATTGGACCTAACTATGGACAAAAGCATTTTTGATGATTCAGACAGCGGACCTATGGATACCGACATCGAGAGCAGTGGATCCAATGACGAAGGCAGTGACAGCTCTGATAACAGTGGTTGGAGTGCTTGGAGATGAAATGACTCTGACTTTCCTCATCGTCCATTTACATTTCAAAATCCAGAAGTGCATTTTCCATCCCAACCTGAATCAGAGTTAGAAGTACTCCAACACTTTCTTACTGACGAGCTGCTAATGGAATTGGTGACTGCAACCAATGCATATGCACTTATAAAACTCAGCGGGAAGGCCTTTTCAAACAATTCCGTCTGGTTTGAATGGAAGGATGTAACTCTTGTTGAGATGAAGACCTACTTAGGTGTCATTATGAATATGCCAATGAATGACAAGCCAAACGTAAAATTCTTTTTTAGTCGAAATTGGACACAGCACTGTCCATTCTAAACACAAAATCGAGTATTTTACCGCTGGTGGTGCCTTGCCAAACAGAATAATCCGGAAAATAGCACAAATTAGAAAAACGCAAATTTTCGACTTTTTTCTCCTCAAATATGAAAATACGCACAGAATACACCGTAGAACATAGAAAGGAAATGATTTAGTTTAAAAAAAATTGGACCTATGGAGAAATTTTTGGTAAAAAAATTGGACCGCAAAGGGTTAATACCCAAAACAAAAAAATAATCTATTTCTACTTAGAAATCAGAACAACCGTTACAACATTTGTACATTGCTTGAATGTCTCAACCTGGTTTGAGAAACAGAGATTTGAGATACTTTAAGGTTTCGAGAACAAGACAAGATCGAGATTTCAAAAAGTTTGCCACGAGACATCCAGTTCTGACAATCAAATCTTTTTTTGTCCCATTTTCTAATTAATTATTACCAATAAAATGTAAACATGTGGTTTTTTAAAATGTAAATCTTTTACGTTAAAAAATTATCTAAATAACTAGCAGCTCAGTTTGTTACAAAGCTAAAAGTTATATCGTGTCAAAACCAAAAATTAATTATTATTTTTCTATACTATTTATGCAACAATTTAATATAGATATTTTTGCTTTTTGTCTATTGTTTTCATAGTTTATGAAAAATCAAATTGGCTAAAAAAGTGATTTTAAGTCAAAGGATTTTTTATTTTGATAGTAAACCATTCTTTTTGCAAAAACTAACGTAATTTTGAACCATAAGTAATTACAATAATTTTAGACAAGATTGGTTTTGTTACTAGGTAATACATTATTTTTGCAGTTTTACATCGTTAAGAGGTAAACGAGCTACAGTATCTTTATTTTAAAATTATTTCGGATAAAAATGATTTACCTTTATGTGTGACAAGTTTTTAAGAATACATTCCATTTCTTTACAAAATAAATGCAGGTTTTTGATAGCGTTGATGTTTGAACTTGAAGCAAAAATTCTTAATTCCAAAATTTTCTTTCTTGCTTTTATTACGTAGCAAAGAGGCAAAATATCACTAGCTAGTAAATCATCAACAAAAAAAAGATCAAAATTTAATGGAAAACTTTCAGCTAGTTTTTCACAAAACTCTAGATTTTGAGTTTCATAAGCCCAGCGGCAAACACGTAAAAAAGTTAAATTATTTGTCCGACTTTCCGCTGCTTCGGACGTAGTTGATACAAAGTCTGTTGTAAAATCTGTCAGCCGTTTCATATGTTTATTTAGTTTGAAAATGTTTGGGTAGATATTTTTCAATATTTTAATTGTTTGTATATTAAATAAGCCAAACATAAATGTGGAAATCATTTCAAATCTATTGTCAGCCAAACTAAACTGATTGGAATCACAAAACGTTGCTTCGAACTCAGGAAAGCTCATAAAAAATATACAAAAAACTGCAGCAAAAAATTCCTGTAGAAGAAGATGCGAAAAATATATATATTTTTTAGTGGCATTTTCAAGGACTGCGACGTGGGTTTCTTTATTGCTTCGTTTACATGCGATAGTAAAACTGCTGATTTCGGTTTCTTTTAAGCCAGCAGCATTCAAGTCTTTTTCATCAAAGTACTGTTTTTGATCTTTTATTCCAGTCCAAGCTAATTTGCTGATTTTCTCCAAGTCGGTAAAGTTTTTAATGTCAAATTTTTTGCAATTCTCACGCTCATTTTCAAGTTTAGAAAAAAGAAAAAAAGTTAAAACAAAAATATCTGTTATGTTGTTGGGTGAAAATTTTTGTTGTTTTTCTTTTAAACGGTTAAAGCAATTGACAATTAAAACACAGTTGATTGGAACAAGGCAATAGGAAAGAAGATCTGGTTGACTTTCGATGCGATATAAAACTTGAGATGCATGTTCAACACCACAAATATCATGGCAGAATTGTTTTATGTCTTCTTGTTTAATGCCAAAAATGTTAAGTATAAATTTAGGTTTGTAAATTTCAGGTAAATCTAGCATTTGACCAGGTCGTGAAGTTATAATTTTTTTAGCTTTGGGGAGAATTTGACCACTCAAAAGACCCAAAATAAAATGTTCGGGAGAGTTAAGACTATTAATGTCAAAGTCGATTTTCGATTGTTGTTTTAAGTGAGTGACGTCAATGCCAGCTTCGTCCAATCCATCTAATAGGATACAGACGGATTTGGATTCTGACAAAAGTTTTAAAACTCCTTTGCGAACAAGCGAATTCTTCATCCACTCAAAAGCATCATATTCTGCTTTTTCCATCAAAAATTGAAATAAGTTGATCTCAGTTTTATCAAAGAAATCTCGAAGTTTCACATGAAAAACAAAATCTGCTTTGTATAATCGTTCACCAGCCACATTGCGAAAAAACAAATCTTTCAGGAGAGTTGACTTTCCTACTCCAGCCTGGCCGATAACTCCAACCACGTTCCCCTTTTCTTCTAAAATTTTTTCTTTTCTTTGTTTAGTCCGAGCATTTTTGTATTCAGAGGTGCCACGAATGTGTTGTTGAGATCTTTGAAAAAAGTCTTTTGGCGAGATACACATTATCAAGTTTTTATTTCTTTCGATAATTTCTTTTCTAGTGTGTTGATGACCAGTTTCATCTGAATCACGATTTGGTTGATATTGATCAATTTGAAGTGGAACATTTTTATAAGCTGTTTTCAAAGAACCAAGACTTGTTTTTTCGACAAAAGAGCATTTTTTTGGCGCCTCTTGACGTAAATAGTTTTTCAATTTGTTAACTACAAAAGTTTGAAAAAAATTAAACAGCAGAAATTTAACCGTAAAAAAAACTCAAATATTTCCTTTTATTAAAATTAAAAAGCTTAATCGTGCGCCGTAGTGAAAAGTTTTAATTCTTTAAATTCGTTTTACTTTAATTGTAAAATCAAGATAAAAATTGTTTTTATTAGACAAGTGGTTGGAAGAAATAATTGAAGCCAGGCTAGCTACCCTATAGAGTAGCGATCAGTAAACAGCAATATGGATTTATGCCAGGAAAAGAAAATACCGATACCATGTTTGCCTTAAAATACATTTGGGTTGCCTTGCATTAAAGTTATTTATCGATTAATATATGCTATGAATGGGCGCAGGAACATAGTAGGCAAACTTGGACACGTCACGCAAAATTTCAATCATTCAAACACATTTTTCTTTTGAGGTTTTTCAAATTTTTGCAGTATTTAATGCCTTCAGTTCATCAATGTTCAAACTAAAGGTACTAAATACAAAAAAATTTTAGAAATATTAAAAGAGAAATCAGTTTGAGTAATTGACAATTTTACGTGCCGTCTGAAAGTTTGCCTATTACGTTGCTGAAACTATTAAATAAAAGATCAAAAAAAGAGGGAGTACCTTAACAACAGAAGCTAAACATTTCTCGTCTAGATTAAAGTCAGGGATGAATAAATTTGAATTATAGATCATAACAGAGCTTTAGGTTTATTGTTTCAACCTTTATATTATTTTGTTTTATATTTACATTGCACTTGAAAAAAAATTTTCTTGAATATGAGACTTGGCTTGGAAAAAGTTTCTTTTAGTGATCTTCACTATTGGATGATCCATTTTATATTTACAGTAATTTTTTTTTCTATTACCGTTCAAAAATATTTTTTTAAAGGACTGACAAACTCTGTTGTAATTAACATTATATAACTTGCATATAGCATTAAATTTTTGATAAATAATAAGATTTAAAAAAATAAATAGAGTTTTATAGTCACTGCCTAGTAGCCGTGTATTTTTAAAGGATCGAGAGTTGGAGTTAGACTTTTATGTAAAATGGAAGTAGCAAAGAAGCTGGGGTAGAAAGCAATTCTTGAAAAAATAGCTCCAGCTATTGTTTCATGGACCAAGTATTCTTAAAAATCTTTTAGTGTTATTAAATTTTATTTCAAAAAAATTAAATTTAGATTTAATTTGATTAAAAGTAAACAAGTTAAAAATTTTTGTTTAGTCAATAATTTGTTACTACATGTATAATAGATCTTTCACAAGTTAAAAAATTGGAAAGTAAAAATAAAATTTTAAATTAAAAGAGTTGCAGGCAACTTGTTCGACTACTTAAGAACGCCATTAAATGCAAACCCATTTAATACAGTTTGGGTTTTACTTTTACTCTTACTAAATTGTGATTCTTATTCAATAAAATAAGAATCACCTCCTAATGAGCCAAAAAAGTAAAACAGGCTGTTAAGGTTTTACACTGAATTTTATTAAAAAATAGAAACATTTTACAAATAAATGGACACATTTCATAAATAAATAGACAAAAAAAATAAAATAATAAAAAAGTAATAAAAATAAAAAAATTAAAAATTAAACTTAAGAGGTTTAAAAACATTACTAGTTCATTTTATTCAAATATTGATTTCATCCAAACAAATTTTTCAACGCAAAGTTTAAATTCTTTCTCCATCTTTGGAAATGATTTCCAATCACTGATTATTCTAGTTGATTAAATTCAGCAATTGCTCTATCAATGTGGCACAAAAGCTCTGCATGCGTTTGGGCCTTTGGGCTAAAATTATTAATCTTGGATTTAATGTACCCAAATACATTCTCAATTGATTTGAATTTGGGAAAATTTGGAAGCCAAAATTTTACAGTTACCTCGTTTTGGGTTAACAATTTTCCGATTGGAGCAATTTCATGAATGCTAGCATTGTCCATAAATAAAATATCTCCTTCTTTTAGTTTTCTTAAACCTAGTGCATTAATAATAAATTGTTTGAAAACAATTCCATTAAACGCACCGACAACTGTCTCGAAATAAATGATCCCACTAGCCGCTAAAATGAAGCATAACGACACATTTCTTCCACAATTACCCATGTTGTAATTAATGGCATCTGTATCGGGCATACTATACTTATATTTATTGAACGTGTACAAGTTCAAGCCACTTTCCCTAAGAATAGAATCCTGTGGTCAAACAATGCTTGCTTTTTAGATGCAAATCTTGACACTTTTGTCCTATGCTGATCACCAAATACAACATTAGGACCTTTTTTTTTCTTTTTTCTTCTGAGGCCCGATGCTGCAACTGTTCTATTAACAGTTGACAGTGATATAGAAACACCTTTTCTTCGAAGATATTTTTCAGGGCAACCTGTGTAAGGCTGTTATCGAGTTTCACCTCGAGCCTTATGTCTGTTAATAGTTAACTTTTATCTGTTTTAATTCTCTTTCTCTTTTTTTTCACATCATTAAAAGTTATGCTTGGCCCAATTTCTCTAATTTTATCAATTTGATCATAGATTCTAGACATAGAAAGCCCTGTAAGACTACAAAGCTTTCCAATTTGTTTGGTTTTGTAATGGTTTCTTACCATTTCGAAAAGTTCTGGAGTCAGATTTACGTGTTTCTTCCTCTCTTGATTGTTAGACATTTAGTACAAATTTTTTGCTTTTTAACTCTAATAAAAAATTGGTTAGTATAAAATCAATTTTTAATTAGAAAGATATCTGTAAACTTGAAAAAATATAAAATATTAATTTGATTTTGGGAGAAAAAGTTAAAATTAGAAATTAAGAAGTATATAGTGAAAATTCAAATTTTTTAAAAATATAGTAGGATAATAAAAAAACAGTTTCTTAAATTTTAATTTTTTAATATTGATTATAAAATATATTATTTTAATTAAAATTTTCTATGTAATTATTGATAGATCTAGGGGTGTTGGTACATAATGAATTATTTTAGATTATGATTTTCAAAATTTTTTCTATATGAAGTCAATAACAAGTAAAACCTAAAATAATTTTATATAAAGATAAATAATTTTTAGTTATAAAAAAATTTAATAAAAAAGATTTTTACATAAACTGCATTTTTTAGTGTATGTTTTAATCTATCAAAATATGATCTTGTATTTAAAAAAAATTTATCAATCGATGCTTTTATCTAATATAAAGTTTGTGATAAGAAAGTAATTATATAAATTTATATAATCAATTTTACCTAAAATATTTTAATTGATATAAAATATTTTTAAAATTTTATCAACGTTAAACGCAATTACATATAAATTTTGTATCTTAGCATACGTTTATATTATTAGTTTTAAAAGCTTTATTTTTTCCATTACTTTACAACTTTTTTAATATATTTCTGAATATTATCTAGCGTTATGATTTTTTTGATTTTACTGTATCCAATTTCATGTTTACTGTACAAAAATTTTCAACCATTCTAATTTTTTGCTGTATTTATTAAAGTAAAATTTTATTTTTGACTTGATGTTCGTTTTTTAAATTGATTAGCCTGTGATAAAACATCATTTAATCTAATTTTATTGAATCTAATTTATTTAATTTTTTGTCCGTTTATTTATGAAATGTACCCATTTATTTACAAAATGTGTCCATTTTTTAATGAAATCCCTTGTAATAAAATTATCTACGCAGGTTTTGTAATTTAATTTAATTCGCTGCTCTGAATTTTCATTGAGCACTTTACTAACAGTCTTATCACTTTTACTTTTGTACATATTTGATGAAGTTGCTTGACCTGGTCAGCAGATTGGTCAATGATGTTGACCAGAGCAATTTATTACAGAATTCTTCATATTTTTTCAAAATTTAAAACATTAAAACATATTAAAAATCCCCCGAAGACTGTTTCACCTGCACGATTCATAAGGGGGATCCAGAGAGTTTAATAAAATAAATAACGAAAAAACTTTTAAAAACCAAATTGAATTTAAGATCATCTACAGTGCAAACAGTACTTTGTTTAAACTCCGACAGCAAAAATGAAAACAAAATAAAAAGTAATCAAAAGCGTTTTGCAATTTTAATAGGTTTGCAAAAGATAAAAGAAAGGGGAAGAAGAAAAAAAGAAAGAAGAAAGAGAAAGAGGAAAAAAAGAAAAAGGTGAATAGTACAGTAATGTTATGTCAAAAAAAAAGAATTTGTATCTGGAAGCGTGATGAAATATTACTATTGTAACAATCCAAAAAAATACAGAGAAAACCTACACAAATAGCAAAGAATATTTCATGGATTAAAATTTTTCAGTTTAAATTTAGTTTTGTGCCGACATTTAGATAATAATTTCGAGCGCTAATTAAGTCTTTTGCTCGCTTGTTAAAATGGTCAATTTTTCTGTTAAACATAGCTGACAAAATTTGGATCCGGTTTTGTAAAAAGGTGCATTACAAATTATTTTTCACTTTGTTTCAAATTTTTTGCCTTTATCTTCACAGAGCCAAATATATTTTAAGAGTTCAGTTGCATTTTACAGTTTTTTTATTTTTAAAGAATTTTTATAAGTATTCTATCTTGTTTTAAATTCCGTTTTGCATAAATCCACATAATTTTGCATACTCGTATCTTGACCTTGACCGATGCCTGATAGATAATGGCCTTTCTTCGGCATTGGCCGTCTAACAGACAATCCATTTTCTTTTTACAATTGCATGAGAGAGCTTCATTGGGTGTTGCTTGGAATTTGCCAATGACATGTTTGTTGTGCGCTGATATAATGTGGCCCATGCCCGGTACACAACTGTAACTGGTTTTAATGTTGTGGCTGTTGCATATTTTATATAATCGAATGTGCTTTAGAAAATGTTTATTAATTAATACAAAGAATCTTTTTTCCAATGTTTGTTTCTACGTTTTTGCTGTAAGGAGGGTTAAACCATATAATATTGCGTTTTCGCTTACTTTTTGTTTTTTCTTTTTATTTATCAATTACCTGAGGCCAATGTTTTATTTTTTTCTAATATTCGCTGGGTTTTAAGGCATCATTATATTCAAGGGCTGCTCTATAAAATTCTTCTTTGCTGCTTGATATAATGATATTCTTTTACCAATCGTTTTTGGAAAGCTCCGTTTAATATTGATGGGGTGATTTGATTTACTGTTTATGTATAAAAGTGTGTCGTTAGGTTTTCTGCACGGCTGAAATTTGGAGTTTTCCGTATCCAATGTTTCGTCTGTTTGGACTGTTTGGGAAATCCCCGCTTTGTTGGTGATTTGCAAGCCTTCCTTTTAAAAATTTGAATGACTCTTTTTTGGGTTCCTTCTGTGTTCGGTCCAATTGTGTTTTGGAGTACGGCTAATCCGTCGTCTCTATACAAACCAACATCCTCGCTAGTTGTTATATCGATTAGAGGTTGAAAATATACAGGTCCACTAACTCACATATTTCAGCACTGTCGTACGCGTCCATGGCTACGTCGAATTCTGGGTTCTGCTGCTTTATCCCGATATTGTTGCTGCTAAAGACCAAAGATTTACTGCTATGCATGATAATTTTCTCTACGTTGTCGTCGATATTAATGTATCTTCTAGCAAAGTTGATAGCTTTTTCAAGAAGTTTTTTGGTTATAAATGGATAGCAGCTCACAATGTCAAACTTTAAAAATCTGCAATTGGCTTTTTCCGGTAAACAATATAACTGTATTTGTTGATCTCTATTGGTTGAGTTTAGATTTGCGTCTGACGCTTTAATTAATTTTGTCCAAGTAAAATTTGCTTATTTTTTCAATTTCGGATTTTGCTGAGTTTATGAGACGGCATTTTGTGTTGTCATTGAAGTTGCTCTTGTGGTCTTCTAGCGTAATAAACGAGCTCTAGTTGGGAAATGTTTCGATTCTTTCGTCAAAATTCAATTTTGTCGCAATGATTTTGGCTTCTTTGTTTATATCATTCATTTAAGAATCGTTAGTGTGATATTATCGTTTAGTAACTTAGTATAATTATCAGAATTCATTTTGTATACGTTCTCAGTCTTGTCTGCGGTTGCAAAGACCTGATTTAAGTTTTTTATTTCTTTGTAGGTTTGATAGGTTTTCTCTGTATTGTTTTCGATTGTTACAATAGTATTATTTCATCACGCTTCCAGATACAAATTTCTTTTTTTTTGACGTCACATTACTGTACTACCCGTCTTTTTCTTTTTTTCCTCTTTCTCTTTCTTCTTTCTTTTTTTCTTCTTCCCCTTTCTTTTATCTTTTGCAAACCTATTAAAATTGCAAAACGCTTTTGATTACTTTTTATTTTGTTTTCATTTTTGCTGCCGGAATTTGAACAAAGTACTGTTTGTAGCTGATCTTAAATTCAATTTGGTTTTTAAAAGTTTTTTTTGTTATATATTTTATTAAATTCTCTAGATCCCCCTGATGAATCGTGCAGGTGAAACAGTCTTTAAGGGATTTTTAATATGTTTTAACCTTAATTTACCTAAGAGGGTTTCTCAAAGGATACATAATTCTTATATAAAAAAGTTATAACTTGTAAAGTTTAACACTAGAAGCCCCAAGGTTTTTGACTACCTAAAAGGACCGAATGGGTCATTTTTGACCCATTAGTTAAATTTGCTTTTGTTTTGATATATTTTTTGTGGTGTTAACTCTACATACCATAGACAAATAAAACCAGTTATTTTCCAGAATTTTATTGAAAAAAATTTGTAATTTTACTCATTTCACAAACTTAGCTGTTACAAAGTTACATGTATGCCATAGTCCAATATGCTGTACTATAGGTTATATGTTTATATAGTGACAAAACCAAATCAACGACAAACAGTCACAAATTTTTGACACACTTTGAACAAGTTACAATTAACTTCTTTGCTTTTGTATGAAACCCACAGCAAAATTTTTTGCATTCAATGCAATAGTTATTAGATTTATTTGGACAATTATCTATTCGGCAGTGTTTGCACTTCAGAGATCTTGGTGAATTTGTAGAGTCAGAACATTTTGGATTTGATGAGGGTTCAGATTCAGCAATTTTGTTATATCTGCATAGTTCTTTTACTAATTTTAAAAGAAATTTTCTTCTTGAAATTGAACTTTTGGTAACTTCTTTATAGACAATGAAGGCATTTATGCAAGCACAATCAATAATGTTGAAGAAACATGCAGCTGGCCATCTTCGAGTTGCTGATTTGCATGTATGGTAGCGAGACATTTGATCCAATACATCGACTCCAGCTTTAGTTTTGTTATAATATTCAACTGTTTCAGGGCGTTTTTTCGAGTGATTCTTGTCAATTGAGACATCTTTATGCATTGAACTTAGAATATAAACAATTTTGTTCTTCTTTGCTTTGTATATGGTAAGTGAACAGCCTGAATCAGAAAGAAGTATTTCTGAAGAAAAAATAGATGCTTTTTTCATTGTTGATTCTACACTTGGTATTTCTTTTCTTTGCTTTCTTACAGTTCCTACAATAGTTATTTTTTCAAGTTTTAGAGTTTCAGCTAGTTTAACATTTGTGAAAAAATTATCTGTAGTAACATTGTATCCCTTTTTGAAATATGGTTTCAAAAGGGAAAGACACACATCAGTGGGAAGATCATTTTCCTTTTTGCGCAATGGATCCTTTCCTAAATATGGTTTTCCATTGCACAAATATTTTGATTTTGAATCAGCTAATAGCCAAAATTTCATTCCAAACTTATCTGGTTTATTTGGCATGTATTGGGTAAATGGACAGCGAGTTTTACAAGGGAAAAGTTGTTCATCTATTGTCAAATTTAGGTTTAGGACATAGCACTTTTGACAGTTTTCTATAAAAGCATTCCATGTTTCTGAAATAAGACAAAACTTTTCTGACTTTGTCCTTCTTTCTGCACGAGTGGATACGTTATCAAACCTTAGATGTTTCATTATGCTTTCAAAGCGATTTCTGCTCAGCGTACTTGCAAAAATAGGATGACCCCATTCTTTACTCCATAGTTGTTTCACTGGAGTATTTTTTCTCTCCAAAACACCACGAGCAATTTGCAAACCAATAAATTTTTCCAGTTCTTCTAGAGGGCAATTGAAATTTTTATCATCAAGGTGTGCATGATGAATTGTACACCTTTGTATTGATCTCAACATTATTTCATCTATGTATAATTGGAAAGCACTTAGAGGACTTTCTTTCATCACTTGTCTGCAACTGTAAGCTGTTGGTCCTGGTTTTGGGGTAAACACATTTTCCGAAGGGAATCGTCCTCTGGAACTTTGCCCTTCCTGGAATCTTCTCCATATGATTCCACTGCGAGTTTGTACTTCTTCATTACTAAAATGTGAAGATGAACTTGCTTGAACATTGGACAAATTTTCTTGTTCAATGCATACCACTTCATCTTCAATAATAGAGTCATCTTCCTCACTATCTTCAGATGAAAAAGACTCAATCAGTTGAGTTTCATCAAAGTCACTTTCATCACAAGATGAGTAAATGTCATCACTTTGTAAAAGTTTGAGAGTTTCTTGAAAGTTTAATTTTTTCATTATTAGGGTCAAAAATATCTTAGGAATAGGTAACAAATCACACTTATTTTCTGAAAGATAGAAATGAATGTCAATTGAACGAACTTTACTCTTTGACTCTTTGGAAAATACTAAAAAGTTCAAGTTTGGAACAAAACTAATTGTTCTAAAATGTAAATAAGGTTGCAATATATACCATATAATACACTAAATAATTGATTGTAAGTATAAAAAAATGCTTGTTCTTTTCTAGGCTTTCTCTACAAATATATTAAAGCAACACTAAGATTGTTTATGTAGATGGGTCAATTTTGACCCATGTGGTACTTCTAGGTATATCAAGATTTTTTGGAAAAAACTTTCACATTTTAACAATTGTGCATATACCATATAAAAGTATAAACCGAATTAGGAAAAGTCACCAAGTTTTGTTGAAAAAAAATTTTCACTGATTGAATGGTAACTATTTAAAATCATAAATGGGTCAAAAATGACCCATTGGGGTTTCTAGTGTTAAATGATAGAAATCTAACTTTTATAACTTTATTCCTGAATATTTAGGTATTTTACTTGAGCAAATCCGATAGGTAGTTTTAGTGTAGGAGGCTATTTTTTTGACTTGCACAAAGTGTACAAAAATCATGGTGTACAATGAGGTAAGTCAAAAAACGTTTTGAACTTCTTTCTGTGTTTGTCAAGATTACTGCTTCACGTAGTAGTTATTTGTTTTTTCAGCAAACCGTGACTAATTCGATTACATCGCAACCCAAAACAATTAACGAAAATTGGAGGACCTTCAACTTTATGCAAAATAAGAAAAGATTAATAACAAATATATTAAAAGTAAAGACATTTGACTAAACTTGAATAAATTTTTTTAAACATATCAAAAAATCAACTGCGCAGCTACTGTGTGTTAAGAGTATTGGACATGTAAACTTAGAGTCCTCTGAGGACCCCCCTTAGGTAGTCAACAGAAAAAAACATCCTCGGTAAATAAGGGTTAATGTTTTAAATTTTAAAAAGTGTGCTCAATTCTATATATATATATTAACCATGAAACCTAAAACTGCACAGCAATATCCTGGCACATCAAAAAACAATCAAGGCAATTTCTGAAAGGTTGTTCTATACTTTACGCTTCCGACATTGACCTGCAAATCAGAAAAATGTAAACTTGATACAAAGTTTTTTTAGCAACGTAACAAAAATATTGCAATTAAATCAAATTTACACTTTAATATAACTAGTCAATAAAACATCAAAGTCGGCATAAAATATTCAATGGCTTCAAATTTGCAGCTGGAAACTGCGGCTGTAAATTATTTATAATTCAAAAAATCATTGACAAATAAGTTAACAGATTTTGAAAGTTTTGAACTGAGCTTCTAAACTAAAGAAAAAACTTGACCACAATGTAAACAAATATTTTATGTTTATAACCAACCCTTTCTGTCGGCATACTTTGAATTTTTGACACAGCCTTCCCAACCTTTTATGCATTGCGAGCCGACTTTTATTCTATTAGACTTTTGTGGACCGTAATTACTATAAAGAACGAATAGTAGCCTTTTGTTGTTCTGTCATAGATGTTTTTGCCAATAGATTATCTACAGCAACTGTCATAATTTTTAAGCAATATTTTGGCTTTATTTTGTCTGTTTTAACAGCCAAGTCATGAAGCGGATAGCTTATTTCGATAATTTGAATTTGAGTTGGAACCATAGAATTAGTTTAAATTTTTAATCCATGAGCTATATCATAAAAACTAGTTTCTTGCACTTATTAGACTAGATTTTGCTTGTAGTCAGATACGCTAGTTGTTTTTTCAAGAAATTTTCTGAACATCTTTCACACTCTAGTATGTGGTAATTTTGCTTTTAAAATATATTTAAGTCTAATCGTTATATAGCAAAAATGAAAACCAAAATTAGGTACACGATCAAACATTTTGTAACTGTATTATTCTAAACATATTTTATTAATTTAATTTAAAATATTAACTATTTATGGGTCTGTGACAAAATGTTTTGTAGAAATGAGCAAAATAATAGCTAAGGCCGCCAAGGTGATGAAAGCTCTGTAACTTTTTACAAAAAAAAACTGAAGAAAGTAAGTAGGTTTTCATCCGTGATCTTGTCGATTGTGTTGGCCATCAATGGGGACACTGGACCACGCTGGAAAATTTTAAAAACAAACTTAATTTCTTTTTACTATATAAAAATTCATTCTGTGAATCTTTAAAAGGAATAACTTTGTTTAGAGGAATGAATTGTTTGTCATCTTCAATTGAAGAACTTCAGTGTCGCTCAAATCAGGAAAAAAGCCTTCGAACTCTTGTTTTAAAATTTGAAGGTGACCCTCCACCTCGACTTTAATCTCGCCCTTATGCTCAATTTGGTTTTACTCAAAAGAAATATCCAGTTTAACCTTTACTTCCCGAATTATGTTCCGCGTGTTTAAAAAATCTGAAACTTGTGTGATACTTTGCTTTTACCTTTTTTGTTGCAAATCTAAAAAAAAATTTGCTTTATCTTTGTTACTATGGCAACTACTGAATGTTGCCGTTCGGCAACATTGGTAAGTAAACGGTAAAAAATTGTAAAAAATTCAAAGTGTATGTTGCAAAATTTTTTAGTTTTGATAACAGTTATTTATTGAAAGCAAGTAAAAAAACGTGAGGAACGCGAGTTTCACACTGTGTTTGACCATTCAATCAAGAGTTAAAGACAACAATTTTTATGCGTTTAAGCACAAACCAACTTTGCATTGCTGCACAATATACGGGTGTATCCAGATGGACAATGCTTGCAGCGCATTCGCTTCTGGCTGAATTGGGGCCAGTGGGCCAAGTTGTCATACCTCACATCAGCAACTGGCAGGACAACCCTGCTCCTCTTGCCCACGTTTTTGAGGCATAATTTTTCCAGCTTTGGTTAGTGCTGAAGCAATGTTGCTACAAAATTATTTTAGAGGCAATGCTGCTACAAAATTATTTGACCTACATGCCTTCGATAAAGAACCCAAGCATTTTGAACAGCTACATCTAAGCAATAGTACCTTTTCTCAAGTACCATCTTCTGCTTTTGAAGTCAGTACGGTAGAGTTTTACCATCATGTCGCACAAGTCTACTCCTCCCATATGCTGGTTATATTCTTTGACAATATATGGCCTCTCAACATCAATTCTTTGCTTGTCTGCCACACTCCAACGCTTGCACTTGTCTTTTGGTTCAGTACTGCAGTACGGCAAAATGAGATGCACTGGTTTGCTATCGTACCATTTCACCACGGCGATATGCTCATTCTCTTCCCATTTGCTGTCAAGACTGCCACAACCTTGACGCTTCAACTCATTGTCAGATGCCTGAGTGCAACCTTACAGTCGGTTTGGCCTGATTGTAGCCACTGACCAAATGCTTCGTTCTTTCAATAAGAAAACTAAGTCTACAGATGAAAACCAGTTGTCAAAGTGCAATTTAAAGTTTTTATCGTTTTGTAGTTTTTCAACCAACCTCAGTACAACGTTTGCAGAAACACTTAGATCTCCAAGCAACTTCATAGCCTTGCCAGTATATACACTTCAAAATCGTAGATCAGCCCGGAAATTCCTGCTCTTGCAAATACTTTAAATCCCCAACCATGGGGCTTAATTTTTATGCACTGTTTTAGTCCTGATCACCCTTTAAAAGGGATAATTTATTCATTCACAGAATGTCTCTCTTCTGGTTCAATGCGAGCCATGGCATCTCGTAGTCGCTTCAGGAGCGGAGATACTTTGAAGAGGGGATCATAATTCGGGATGATCTCGAGGTTTTGCTTGAGTATTGTCATTAAAATGTATATAACGAAACAAAAGTTGAAATCGGTTTCTCGACATAATATCTGCAATTAGAGGAAATCTTGAAAAGTTTGACCAGTATGTACAATACGACCGGCAGATAAAAATTCCTGTATATAATAGTATTCCAATGAACTGCTCAATTTCTTTCGCAAAAGTGCATAACTGTTTTCCATCTTTTATCATGGCATACAGGTTGATCTGTTATGCAATATATTCCATGCACTCATTATCCAGAAAAATTTTAAAATACTGCAATGGTGTTGAAATATCGTTAGGTGGATCAAAAAATGATTCTTTGAAGGGAACGTCTGGCAAATCAAAGTGTTTATTTGTCATTTGTATCTTGACTGCTGGTTGCTTCTCCCTGTCGGTCGAGCTTGAGTAGGACCTGAATTTTCATTCCCTGTATCACTTATGTGGTTTTCTTCCACTTGCAACGGCCCAGCATTAACATCTTGATTTGGATCGAATTCAAGATCATTTCCAACATCCAATATTTCTTCAGTAACGCGATCATCTTCTACGTCTGACTCGATACCATAAAGCTCAAGATCATATTAACAATGTCATCAATATTAAATGTAGTCGCCATAATGAAAAAAGAGCAACGAAACTTAGAACTTGCACTTTTGTATGAGAATTACTCAATCTATAAACGCAAAACAATCAGTAAAAAGTTAACTTTATTTTTTGTACTCACACCCTTTACTTCCTATTGTTGCCGATTGGCAACATCAAATTTCCAAAAATTCTGTACAAAAACATAAAACAGAAATTTAGCCCAACGTTTTGACTGTGCATTACAGTACTTCAAGACCAGTCATTCTAAAAAGCTTGCAAAAAAATAAACAATGTCTGCTGCTTCCAATTACAACTCAATCTAGTTGCACTATCAGCAATTTTCTCTGTCTACAAACCACGTGCCTTATGCAAAAAAGCCGTGACCTCAAAAAAATCACTCAAGAACGAAATTGCATTGAGACGGTAGAAAAAGGATCTGTGAATGATGCAAACTGGCGTGCATCGCTGCATTGCTAAAGCGTATAGAAATATACTGCGTGAAAAGTTGCGTTGCCAATCGGCAACAGTGGGATGTAAAGAGTTAAAAAGGAAGCTGCATTTCATTTTGAATTCGATGATACTCACTCCCAGTTTTGCCACGAAAGCGTTTATGGATGGTATTATGATGATTTGAAAGTTTCGCAGATTATAATTTTTGTTATCAATACTTAATAAAAAAAACAAAAGAAATGCCAAACCTTAAATAAAAATGAGTTTATGCTGAATAGTGTTTTTTTACATTACGTTGATGCACTTCACTTCTCTTACAACAAAAGCAACACATCACAACTTTATGGTATACGTTGTAAACATGAGTTTTTATTTTATTACTAAAATAGTACAGTAGAATTTGCCTAAGTCGCCACCTCAAGGGGAACAGAAAAAGTGGCGACTTAGGCGAACTGGCGACTTAGGCAAACAACAGATTAATATGCTTAAGCCTACACAGACTTTAGATCCCTTTGTTTCTGCAGAAGCTGAATATTTGAGAAATAAAGAACACAAACAGAAAGGACTGTTTGGATTGCTGTACAACAACATAATATTTATTTAAACACTCAAGATGCAGTCTTAAAGAAATCCGAGATTTTCGACTGTTTTGCATTTGCCAAGGACTTGTCCACTATGTACGAATGGATTTTGGTCAATGCACCATATGATTCTCCCCCGTCTTCTTGACACATCATAAAATGTTGGAGCTTCTTTGCCATATTAAGAGCTTCTTTTATGGATGGAGGTGGCACTAAATCTTCTTCTTCTTCATCATCATCTTCTTCGTCTATTTCTTCGATTGTATCACATGTTTTCTCTTTGATTTCACTCAAAATGCTTTCTTCTGTAATGGTCTCTCTGTTTATCAAATTTTCGTCAGCGTCTGTGTACTGCGAAAAGCATACTGAGGCAGGAACAAGCTCAGCAGCTACGTCGTATGTATTACGACAATACATACGACATAGACATAATCACGCTGGCAAAGTTTTTATAGGTCTGACAACTTAGGCAAATTTTTTTGCTCATGGTGAGCAAAAACAGTGGCGAGTTAGGCGAATTGACGAGTTAGGCGAAGACAACTTAGCCGAACTTGATAAAACAGAAAACAATAGGCTCTCAGCCGGGACCAAGCGATATGTGGCGACTTAGACGAACTGGCGACTTAGCCGAAGTCGACTTAGGCAAATTCTACTGTAATAGTAACTGAAGTAAGCAGCCAGGTTAAGGATAACTCAATGCAAGAACACTTTGATTTGCGAGCAGAATAACGAGAATTCGATGCTCAGTTTACCTAAGAGTTTTTAGCAATTATTTTGCAAAAGACATTTCGCAAAAATTGCTTCGTAAAATCATGCTTTTTTCTACAATAGTAACTTTGCATAGAAAACAGCTTTCAGCCCAATACAGCCATATGATCGGAAAAAAAAACACAAAATAAACTAATAAAGCCAAAAAAAGTAAAAAATAGTCTATATATTTTAGTTCACAACGGCGATGGTAGTCAAAATAAGCACAATTGGACATTGAGTAGTCAATCTGGATGGTAGTCCAACTTGCAATAACAGAATGTAAAAATCTGGTCCTTCTAGTGTTTAACCAAAGATAAACTGCACAATTTTTTTGCCAGCGCAGTCGTAGGTACATAGAGTGGATGACAAATGCCACTTCTCCCTTGTCATATAAATTTTTCACAAACTTACAAAACTAAGGCATTTATTGCATAAGTTATTAATAAAAAATGTTTTTAAAGGGTTAGTTTTAAATTGATTCAAGCCATAAATTTTAGTTATAATGTAGTTTTATATATACAGTATATATAATCAATTGTATTATTTTTTCTTTTTGCAATATGATTATTAAAAGTTTTTATAATTATCTTTACAAATAACAAACTGCCAAAAATACTCGTTTTTAGTGCAACAATAATGGTTAAAATCAAAACTTTAACAAAATATTAAAAATACAACTTACAGCATTGTTTTATTTCCTTTAAAGTTGGTTTTTTTTCTAAAAAATAAGCTTTGCCCAATTAGATTAAATTTATTGATTTTGGTGCAAAATAAAAAATTAGTAGCTACATTTAAGTTTTGGAGTAATAATTTACTACGTCTCTAAAAAAATTTTGGAAATGATATTACATGGCAAGTTATACTTTTATATACATGCAGATATCATAAGATGCTACAAGCACGTATAGGCACCACAGGTCATTTTTACTCACTATGAATTTGTTATAATACAGTAAAGTTTCAGTATTTTCGCATCGCCGTGACAACATTTATGCTACGTTATGTTCTCATCAAGTACAAATTATTTCTAAAACCAATTTGGCAAAGCACACTGTGGGCCACACTGAAATAATTACATAACAAATAAAATAGCACAATAAAATGTACAGTGAATGCAAACTTTGATTAAAAAGCTAAAAACGTTTTAGAAATTTGATGTGGATGTCCATTACAGTAGACTATTAAAATAATACCAAAATTTGGAGCTGCTTGCTAAGACAACCAAATAAAGCAAAGTGCAGAATCACAATCCTCTTCATCTAAAGGCAGCAACTTTAATCTCGGAGGAAAAAGACGATTGACTAACTTGCTGAGGGGCGATTATTGACAAAAGAAGGTAGTGTAATCCGTAAGGCAAAAATTAATTTTAATGTTAAACGGTCGCTCGACTAGAAAATTAAAAAACGCATCTTTGTTTACAATTGCACAAGTTTTTTTAAAATATATGATTTAATTATCAGATCCAATGCTAACATATAAAGAAATACAGATGTGTTAACCAATTCCACTTTATACGATTCTCAGTTTTAACCCTCTCCTTCGTCCGCTAGGTCGGCCTGTAGGATGTTTGTCACACAGAAGAGCATCCATCAACTGTTTTGCTGTTCATTCGTAGAATATTCATGTCGCATGAACATACCAACACAGTTGCGATCTTTTTATGCCGAATAGCAGCGGTTCGATGTTGAGAGATTGAAAAATATTAATGCTTTTAACCTTGTCAAGTAGAGATAAGCCTCTGATTTTTTGCAAGAAACCCTTTTTGGCCGCCCATACTTGAAATCTTACTCTTTGGTTTATTTCCCAATAGTCATGACCATATGTTAAAATAGAAACCAAATCGATCTGAAAACAGAAAGCTTTGCTGTTGCACACATCTCGTTTCAGTACAAACAATCCGTAAAGCTGGCTCATTACTGCACTTTTTTTAATACGAGTATCCAAATAATTCTCTTGTCTATCATCACTCTAGAATGTGATTCCAAAAAACTTAATTTTCTCCTTTTTCTGGAGTGTTAATTCATTGTTTTGGAAAGAACACTAGACAGGGTGCCTTGACAAACATATAATTTCAGTTTTAGCCGTGCTAATTTTCCTGCCAGTATTCAAGCATACGTCAGAAAACCGATCTGTTGCATATTGAAGGTCACTTTTGTTCGGGCTTAACATTACAAGGTCATTTACAAACAAAAAGAGCCGAACATTACACTTACCAAATGTGACGCCACTATTCGAGGAACTGCTGGATTTTTCTTTTTACCAATTAGAAACGTTGGAGGACAAGTTTGAAATTTACATAGTTACTGATAAATGCAATATGTTCATGCAAGACGGTGCTCCCTGTCGCCCTTCAAAGTTATTGTGAATTATTATTTTTATTTTTATGTCTATGTTTATCCTCATGACTCGCAGGAAAACGCCGGAGGCGCTATACATAGAAAAAGCAATTACCCGGATCTGCTTTCAGAGATGTCAAGATATTGCTGTCCAATTGAAATTTTAATAGAAATATGACATTAATTTGGAACTGCTTGCGAAGACCACTAAGCTGGGGGAAGTTCCGTAAAGTGTCTTTCCCAAGGACACAACAAAATGGTTCGAATAGGTTTTGAACCGAGACCCTGTCGATCACGATCCCACTTTAACCACTCGACCACGCTGCCGACGTTCGTTTGGCCCTGCCAATTTCCTTAAGAGGAAAAATATCAAAACGTGGATTGGCGTGGTAACAGACGTAATCTCAATCTAAATGAAAATTTGTGGACAATACTATTAATAAAAGACAAAGTGGCGGATGAACATACCAAAGTTCTAAAGACCTGGAGATGGCAATAAAGCGCATATGGACGTAAACGATTCTAGCTGCATACTGCAAACATCTCGTGCATAGCATATCTTGTCGCCTGCACGCTATTATTAAGAACAAAGATGGACACACAAAATACTAGATTCGTACACGAAAACTGGCTAATATAACTCATTTTTAAGTTGGTAAGCTTACTTTTTAACATTCAATGTTATTTTCAATGTATGACTATTTTATTGCAGTACTTTGAATAAACAAACTATAACATAAATAAAACAAAATTGATTTACTGTATATTTTAGATAAAAAATTCTAGGTGGTCTTAAACGTTTGCACACGACTGAACAAACAGTAACACAATGGACTAAGCGAGGGCTTACAAGAATCCCTACCACTGCTTGACCAGACATCGTCCAATGGCCCATGCATAAATCCCGTTGTTTGGAACCAACTTGCGCCCATTTTGCTTCCCCTAACCCGTAGCAAATGCATTGATAGATTTCTAGTTACAGTCAACTTGTGGAGGAGAATGTAGCTTACTTTTCGAATAAGCTCCTCGGTTTAAATTTTGAAGGCGGACCTTTTTATTCTGCTCGACGTCCGACGCAATACAAATATTGTCGTTTGAACTATTCATTTTGCTAGATCTCTTAAAATTGCTTTTAGTGTGTTTTTCTCCTGTGGGTAACCCTGAGAAAAGTTGAAAACTCTGATGGCATAACTTTTAAGATAATAAAAAACTCAAAACCCTCAATCCTTTGAAAAGGATTAAATGTATTTCCTAAGTTTATAACAGAATAATGAGAATAGAATTTGCAAAACGACTAGGTTTATTAGTAGGGTAGCATTCTTTCAACAGTAATGCAATGTAGATTGTTTAGTTTTGAAAACTTTGATGAAAACAGTTCTGGACTTTTCACCAAACACGGTTTAGAAAAATAAGATTAAGTCTCAATCTTAATAAAGAACTGAATTGGATTTATTAACTATGAATAAAGATTGGTGGGATAAACCTAATTAGTTAGGGAGATTTTTCCATGAAAGAACCAAGTAGTAAGATTTTATACCATTTGAACATACCAACATTATTGCCCAGCAGTAGTATGTAATGATTTTTTTGACGGCAGTCCGGTGGAGCAGGAGCAGGAGCCAAAAGCGTGCAGGAGCGATGACGTCATGCGTCTACGATTCCGAACCCTAGACTCCATGAGTCAGCAAAAAGTCGAAACCCTATCTTTTACTTTCTAATGCTTAAATGTTTCAAATCAATTTAGTTCCAAATTAATATTAATAATAAGAATAATAAGTTCTTAAAGAAAAAATAAGATTAATAAGTTCTATTAAAAACAATTTTATAAAGTTTATGCGCTAGACAGTTACGACGTATTTCCTGAAGCGTGAACGTCGTTTCCTGTTCTGAATCGTATTGATTTGACCTTAACTAAACTCTAACTACGTCCAAAAAGTGATTTAATATTTTTTTCTAACTTTAATCCCAAAGGCAATACTTGTGCACGTTTAAGCGTTAATTTTTGTTAGACCTTTGTTTAATTTTTTCTTGAAAACCTTAATTTTGTCATACCTAAACTCAATTTTTTCTAAAGAACCTTGATTTTTGTCACACCTTTGTTTAATTTTTTTCTTGAAAACCTTAATTTTTGTCATAACTACCTTCAATTTTTTCTTAACAACCTCTATTTTTGTCATAACTTTGTTTAATTTTTTCTTGAATAACTTAATTTTTATAACTATCTTCAATTTTTTTCTCGGCGATCTTGATTTTCTTATATCTAGGTTTAATTTTTTTCTTGATAACCTTAATTTTTGTCATACCTTTGTTGAATTTTTTCTTGACAACCTCGATTTTTGTCACACTTATATTTAATTTTTCTTAACAATCTTGATTTTTGTTTAAATTTTTTTCTTATCAACCTTGGTTTTTGTCCGAAGGATGATGATATGGACACCGACAAAGATGATGTAAATGATGCCAATTGTATTTCGGACAACCTTTGCCGAAGGCAACTTCTTTCAGATGCTGAATTGGATTTGCAAGGAATAGGAGGCACAAAACTAATTACTGATGAATCGCAAGCTTCAGCATGCGGTCAGGTAAGGTTCAATTATATTCCTACATTTTAATTAATATTGATTCTAGAGTACATTCTGTTATTCGGAAAAAGGAATTGTCTGTACTTGTTTCTAATTTAACTGGATTTTCTCTTGTTTCTAGAATACTAGGTCACCTACTGCTGACTTTCAACCAGAAAATATTTCTCTGTCAGAACAATATGGTGGTCCGCCAGCAACAAAAAAGGTAGCATTCATATTTCAACAATAAATTTATAGCTTTTGCTATACTATATGCATTCATTCAGCTGTTTTATGTTGTCTTGCTGGAATGTTTGCATTATGTAAATTTGGTACACAACGCTAAATGTTTTTAAATTGTATAATTTTGTATTTTTAAATTGTGTAATACATAAAATACTTTTTGGTATTCAACTTTATAATGTGCTTTTTAGAGAAGTATGAAAAACTGCCTGCTTCAAAGCTGAAATGGAAGAAGGGTGATATAGATTTCACAAAGTTCTTGATAACTGGACCTTGAAAAAACCTTCCTTTGAAGAGCATATCTTGCCACATGAAATATTTGAAAAGTTCTTCACGACTGAAGAGATGGAAAGAATATGTTTAGAAACAAATAAGTATGCTCGACACAAAGGCAACCACGCATTCGTGATGATCATAAAAAAGTTGAATTCATTCATTGCCATCCTTATGCTGAGCGGTTATAATCAATTGCCACGACAAGAAATGTATTGGCAGAGGCGGGAGGACAGCCAGAACCGAATGATTACGGCGCTGATGACCAAAAATGAATTTGAAGAATGCAAGCAGTTTCTTCATCTTGCTGATAATAAAAGCTTGGACAAAACGGACAGATTTGCCAAAGTTAGACCTTTGTTTCATGCGGTAAACAAGCAATGTGTGGCTTACTACAAACCCGAGCAACATCTAAGCGTTGACGAATCCATGGTACCATATTTTGGGAAGCACGGCGCCAAACAATATATTTATGGCAAACCAATTAAGTTTGGCTATAAGCTGTGGGTACTGGAAAAACCATTGGGATACTGTGTTCAATTTTGTCCATATGTTGGCAAAGACACACAGCTGGATGAATACGGAGACATTGGACAGGAAGTAGGTGTGACTGTTGTTGCACATCTACTGAAATGCCTACCATCTCAACAAGATAATGGTTCTATTTACCATGTGGTAATGGATAACTTTTTTACATCTCCAGGACTTTTGTGCCATCTTCAAAAACAGCATATTTCAGCTACTGGAACTGTTAGGCTTTGCCGTATGGGAAACCCTTCTCTGAAGAGCGTGAAAGAGGTCAAAAAATTGCAGAGAGGTACATCAGTTGTTGCTGTAGAAACGTCATCCAACGTTTCTGCTGTTCAATGGAAAGACAATAAAGTGGTAAATATACTTTCTACGTTTGCAGGAAAAGAGCTGCAAAACAAAGTTAAACGATACAGTCAGAACAAAAAGAAAAAGATTGACATTCTGCAGCCAAACTTAGTCAATGTTTACAACCGCTTTATGGGTGGGGTTGATCGTATGGATCAAAACATTTCAACATATATGATTTACTTGAGAAGCAAGAAGTGGTGGTGGCCATTGTTTCGTTTCTGTGTTGATGTTGCGATTAACAATGCCTTTCAACTGTATCGTTATGCAAACCAGATGCTGGTGAACTAAAGTTGGATGCCCTAGAATTCAGGCGGGCAATTGTTGAAGCATACTACTTGCAATGCAGTAAAAATATGCCACAGATTCTATTTCCTGGATCAAGGTCACAGCCGCGTGAACATGTACGTTTCAGTGCTACGAATCAGTGGATTGTGAAAGGGACGCAACGACGATGTGCCAAACCAGGATGCTTAGGAACCTCGCGGTATTCCTGCGAAGCCTGAAATGTTGGTCTACATCCTGAATGTTTTAAAAAATACCATTTCCAATAGACAATGTTATGTAGTTCGACATGTGATATTTTTCAGTTGTATTAACTATCAATAAATCGATTTTGCTGAAATTGTCAACTAAGGATTTTTTGTTTGTTAATGATGTTATTTGTTTATAAGTTTGTTTGTTATCAAAAATGGCTTGGTTCAAATGTAAAAAATTAAAGATAAGCGATCTTATGTTTTGTCTTACATGTACCCTCCTGCTCCTATCCTCAGTTTAAACTGACTGTCACGCTCAACCTACTTAGTACCAAAATACCCACAAGATACTAGAGGCGAACCCTACGTAAATATCGCAGAAAATCACTAGCCTGTTGAAAGGAGCTTATGCGAGTGTTGAACTGGCGGGGCCTAGCGAATTAGAATGACAGACCTGTATTAAAATCTGAATTAATTATATTGAAGAAACGAAGACAAAAAGATTAAATGAAAATAAGAACAAACGCCAAAATTATACACGAGATGCTACAATTTACCAATAGATTAAACACATACAAATTACCTAACCGAATTTACAGAGTCGCAAAAGAATATAATGAATTTTATAAATTTTCCCTCTAACGCTTAATACCAACTTGCTGTCCCGACAGATACATTCACATACATAAAATATACACCGAATACGTTCATCATCTCGAATCCTGCATCTACAATTGAATCTCACTTAATAATGTCTTCTCGTTGCCGCCCCGTATATATACACCTTTTGTAGCGACCACATGTGAAGGAAGGCTTTACACCCGTTCCTTTTCAACAACGAGAACAAAGCCAATTCACGGCGTAAATCCGTAATCCAAGCAGCTGTCCACTGTCCAGGGCAACAACGGTAAATAGTCACAAATAAATTCTGAATAATTGCGTCAACGTTAATGCGATTTACACAATCAAACCAAAAAGGTTACGATTTAAATAATTAAATTAAAAAGGTGTCGATTTAAACAATTAATTTAAAAAGGTTACGATCTGAATAATTATTCCAAAAAGGTTTCAATCTAAACAATTAATCCAAAAAGGTTTCAATCTAAACAATTAATCCAAAAAGGTTTCAATCTAAACAATTAATTTAAAAAGGTGTCGATTTAAACACTTAATTTAAAAAGGTGCAAAGTCTTTATTTGATAAAATTTAATCGTAGCGTGACACTGACGGAAGTGAAATCATTCATATCTCACAAAAAAAAGGTTTCTCACAAAAAGAGCGTTTCTTCCCTTCAAGTTACACCATTCCAAAGCTACCATAGAGAAATGAACAAAAAACTTTGATTCAGGAGGATATGGGTTAACTGCTTTAAAGACATTTTTAGTTAATTCCACCAATTTTTAAAATAAATTGAAAGAATAGGTCTATTTGTAATCAAAAGAAACTATGATGTAACAATTGTAAATTAGTATCTTTTCAAATAGTTTCAAATATTAATTGAACTTAATTTTCAAATTTTACAGTATAATCATAACTAAAGAAAATTTACTTAATAAAAATAAAATGCTAAAACCAAGAACTTCTAAATCAAGGACATGCATTGTCTATGTCCAGACTTTGCTAGCGAAGGCGATCATCTTTATTGTATAAGTGCTAATGTATTACTGAAATCAATTAATGATTGGTCCGTAATTGCTTCAGACAAAAGCATTAAAACGTTTAAACGCATATTTTGTAAGTGCTTTTTCTTAGGCTATTTTAAGTAAAATCACGAGTAATAATTGTTCGCTGTTGGTACTTAAATTTTTTTGCAAATCATATTTTTATAATAGATACGAAGTCTTTGCATAGATAATAATATTTAAATTTCTTATTAAGAGCAATCAAAATTGACAAATCTACTTATTGCGCAAAAAAACTCTCACAAACAGAAATGTCGAAATACAGCAAAACGCAGTCCAATGCATGAATACCAACACAATTAAAAATTAAATAAAAAAATCACGGAATTGTTATTCTTTTTATTCGTCAATTAAGTTCCAGTTATAATCAAAGATTTTCATTTAAAATAAAATAATTTTCTTTCAAGCTTTTTTTCAAAATTTGTATTAAAATGTTACATACAGCAAATCAAAAATAGTGTAGACTCACCTGATATCCAGTTGTTTCTTATGCACTTCAATAGATGCACTGTGTCAAACAGTAGGTACCAACTTCGTGTGTTATCTAAAGGATGAGTAGCAGTGGCAGGGTAATCCGACTCTGATGGACGATCGAACATCTTACAGTAAAGCTGGTTGATCTTGTGGTTGTCTGTGATGGACCCAAGAACAGTGCCTCCAGCCTGTTCTACAACCATGGCAGCCTGCTTCACCACCTCAAATTGAAAAGAAGCTGTTAATTTATGGACAGGTGTAACAGATACCATGATGCTGGGGCCTCGATGAAGACACTTGGACATGACGCAAAGCATTGAAGTGGCTTTTGCGTTGTGGTCATTCTTGGTCATGCCACTGAGGACTCCTCCGGAGAAGGCTACTGTTGGCCGAATCTTCATCTCGTCAACTAAGAGAACTACATTTTTCTGTTGAGGCTTTTGAAGTTTGGCAAACGTCTTTGATAAAATGTCCTTCACATTCACTGAAGAGACGACAGCTTGCAATTTTCTTCTACTTGGCAAAACTAGATACTCACGGAGTACTTCATAATTGCAGTGTGGAAAAGATCCCACAGCAAAGCAGTAGTCTTTTACAGTAAAATTTTTGTTGACTAGAAGCTTCAAATTATTGATAATAAAATCGATTTTTTTGCCTTTTTTTTTGTCTTCAGTTTCTTGAGCCTGAAGCACAGTAACTACTTTCTTCAACACTTTATCCAGAGGAATTTTATAGTTAAAGCAAGTATGCACAACAGCATAAAACTGTGAATAGGAACTGAGGCCATTATTGGGGTTCAATATAGTTCCTAGGGGTACGCGAATTCCACTCTTGTATGCAAAACACGTAAGAGGAGAAGATAGCGTTGACTTGTTTTCAACCAGAACAGTCATTTCGCATTCACGAAAGTCAGACGACATAAAAAGGAAAGCACACCTGTCAGATCTTCGGGTAATCACAACATTGTTATATTCCTTGTGAAGTTTCTTGTCGGGTAGAAATTCACTGAACGACTTGATCCTGTCTCTGGCCATAAAAACGTCAAGTTGTTTGTCTACTTGCTTTGCAGGGCGAGGAGGGATTTGGGGGGTCGGCAGACATGAAGCAGGTACATCAAAAATGCTAGGTGCAACAGCTGGTCTTGTTGTTCCACCTGGCAGTTTCTTCATTAGAGGATTTTGTGGCCAATGCTTCTCACAAATAAAAAAAGATTTAGCATTTGCAACATTAAAGTCTTTGCGAGGAGGAATCACAGCCAGCCACCTCTGCCTCTCAGGATCAAGCCTGGGCAGTTTGAATATTCTACGTTTTGATAAAAGGTCGTAGTTTTCTCTACAATTCACAATTCCACATTTATTCGGCATAATTACGTAAATTAATGCTCTTCGAAAAAAGAGAAAAATAATTATCAATATTACTCACAAACCTTGACCGGTCTGACCGGCCGGTAAAAAACCGGTCGAAACCTTTTGTTTTTTGACATTACAAAGTATATCATTTAAAACAATTTTATGGATTGTTTTGTTTCTAAAGTTATTTAACAACGCGATTTCTGAAATGGAGAGTCGTCCGTGATGAAAATTTACCATGTCGGCCGTAATGAAAATTTAGTACTGCAGCGTAGTTAAATCTAACCTATTCTTTAACCTCCTAACCCTCACCCCTACAAGGGTGAGGGTTAGGAGGTAAAGGTATAGTGGGTGTAAAGGTATACAGTAAGTTAGGGTGAGGGTTAGGAAGTCAGGAGATAGCTTTAACTACAAAAAAATTTTCATCACGGCCGACTCTCCATTTGAACCCGATTTCTTAGTGTGAGTAAGTTTGAAAAAATTGTAAAAAGTGGTCAATATGCATGGAATATTCACTTGTCATTTATTCAGAATGATGGGAAAAAGTTGAGCCCTCGACAGTTGAATATCTTTTTCTAGTAGTAGTAGGCCCTAGAGCCCTAGGCCTACGACTCAACTTTATCTTCTTTATGTAAGCTCGTATTTACTGTGCGTTCTACACTTAAAATAAAACAATGATTGATTGAGGAGGTCACCTAAATTTTCTGAAATTTTGATAGCTTTGAAGTAACACTACCTGACTACATTTTACGACCACTTGCAGCGACGCCGTTGATTTGACAAGTAACAACCCTTAAAAAACAGTCAATTACCAATCAGAACAATGCGTTTATCTGCCGGCCAACCGGAGAATGGTGTCGCCGGGTCACTAAAATAGCCTATTATCTTAAACAGGCCTAAATAGGCCTACCTATTACCTAACACTAGCCTATCCCTATGCCAACCAGTTTTGACACTCCACCTAACTTTCCTCAATTTGCTATAAATTTTAATGCTGTTCTTATTTAATTTTAAAAATCATTAAACGGTATTTCTTATTATTCTTTTTAATTATAATGAAACTTGAGTACACCTTACTAGGATTAAACTGCCTCGGTAACATACATTTAAATTTTTGTAAATGAACCTACCATAGTTAGCATTGTAGATCACAAAGTCTACCCTATGATGTAACAATAAGCTTTTATCGGCTGTGCAAATTAATAGAAAAAACAGTCGCCTTCGCTAGGATTATCTGAAACTAGCGCCTGCATGTCCTTGATTTAGAAGTTCTTGGCTAAAACTTAACTAATAAATTTAAAGAATCCTATTGCAAAACTTAAACTTTTTTTAAATTTGGAAATAACGCTAAACCTCTAAACCGCAAATGCAAATTAAATTAAAAATACACTATACAATAATAAAAAATGCGTAAGCAGCTTATTTCACGTTTTTAATAGCAATGGTCACGTATATAAAAAAGTCAAAAGTTGATATAAAATGATATCTCGTAGTATCAAATGTAAAATTAAGACAAGAATAAATTAATGGTAGCGAAAAATAAGTTTATTTTCTAATTTATAATATGAAGAAAAAAAGCTTGGAGAAAACATAAAGAGAAAAATATACAATAAAAGAGTATTTAATGTTGAGTTGGGAGGATAGTAATTTGAATGTTTATAGAGGAATCTAACAGAAGAATGCAATGTGACTCACAAATGTTTAAATTGAAGTTTGAAGGTTGTTTTAAATGCAACTGTATAGCAGTCGGAAATAATAAGTTTATTGCTAAAAGAAAAAATTACGAGTATGTGATTCTTGTCATAGCGTATGGATAAAATTGATTTTTAAAATCCAATGTATTCTTATTCGAAATATGGTGGTGTGTATTCCACCTTACCGGAAAATGATTTTTGCTTGACTCATACAAATTTCACAGCATATTTTACAAGCGGTATAGATATTAAAACTAATGCAACTGAGGTTTTACAGTATTTAAGTAAAATAGATTTAAGATTTTTCGTTGCAGTAAAATTAGTGTTTCAGACCATGTTTTTGTATGTTTCTAAAAGCTTTTAAAAAACTTATTTCAATTTGGTGTTTAAAAAGTTTTTCGATAGGATACTTTTAGTTTAGTAATTAAATTTTAACATTTTATTTTTTTCAACTGAGTTTTTTTTATTTTATGATTATGTATTTTAATCTAAAAATTAAGTTAAAAGAATAATTTAAACAATTCTAAAAGACTTTAATTTACAATTGTTACAACATTTCTTTTTTTAATAACTTGTATTTTTTAAATTTATTTTAAAGTTTTGTAAATTTAACTAAAAATGTCTTTTATATAGTTTAAATTAATTTTAAATTAAATTAATAAAAAAGAATTTTCAACAAGTTGTAGACTGATTTTCGTGTGCTCAAATGAAAAACTTAAAGATAAACATCAAATATACATACATGTTATCTTAATTTTTTTTAATATCTGAATTACTTATTTTAAACTTTTCATAACAAATCTTAATTGCAAATGTTGCCAGCTTATAATAATTTTTATTGTGTTGATTTGTAAAATTAAAATTCCAAACCTTGATTTGTTTTTAAATTGTCTCCAACACCAGCGTGAACTTGGTCACCATGAATATTTCCGTTGATATTGGTTGAAAAATAATTTCCCATTATTTCAAACTAACAATATCAGTTAAACAAGTTGAGAAAATCTTCAAAAAAATATTTATGTCGAAGTTCTTTCAAATAATTCTTGTTCAACTTTTTACAAAAGCCTACCATTTGTCACACAAATTTAAACCAAAAGATAACTCAGTATCTGTAACATTAATTTTTCAATATGGTTCATTGATAGATATTTTGTAATGCAGTTATTTTTTTACAGAAATAAACTTTTTTTGTTTCTAGAAACTTTAGCAATATTAATCCTGGTGAGCAAAATCATTACATTTTTAACCATATTCTATTGTTATGGTTTTCTATACTTGGTTGTTTACCACGGTTTCAGACAAAGCACGGCTATACATCAAGTAACAACAAGCAAAATAGCTATTTGAATATTAATCAGTTAGTTGTTTAAAAAAAAGTATTTTTTCATTAAACAATTTTGCACTAAGTTTAATTAAGTGTACGTTTGTTTCTGTTTCTCAGGATGTATTTTTTAAACTGTTGTTGTCTGTTGCTTACTAAAAACTTTTTTGTTAAGTATAATCTGCGTTATTCAAGTGTACATATCTAAAACTTTGAAAACAGCATTGCATCAATAATATCATACTATAAAAATTTTACTAAAAATTTAAATAACTTCATAAACCTATTGCATTAAACATAGAGTCTAACACAAAAAAAACTTTGAAAAACGTAAGCTTATTTTAGTTTGATAAAATTGAATTTTAAAATTTAAAAACTTTAAGTAACTTTTTATTAGAAATACTTTCTTTTTTTCTCTGACAATAGAAAAAAAAAGAATAACAAAACGAATTCAAAGACCAAGAAGAATAAGCGTTTGAAAGTTAAATATTTCTAGACTACAAACTAAAAAGTAAATTAAGAAATATCCCAAAAAAAAAAGAATATTGAATCTTTTAAAATGAAAAGAAAACCGTTGTTACGTTATTAACTAGTTATTAACTAGATCTTAGGTTTAAATTAAAATCTTGAAGGGTTGAATATTATATTACCTAGATATTTAATTACCTACATTTTAAGGTTGATTGACCAAGAATCAAACTTAGCTTGGTTTAGTTTGATCTTAAGTTTCATTAATAAAATAATAGCTAGTTACTTGATTAGCTAGATCTTAATATTTGCGTTCATACTGGGAATCGAACCTGTTCCTAGATAAGTTTAGGAAATTACCTAATCTCATCAAGATTGTTTGCCGCTAGGTGATAAAGGAGAGCTGCAACACCCGCTTCAGCTAGTGCAACACCGCAAGAACAATATGTTTTGTTAGATTGGCTGCTAGATGATGCTAGAGGGCTGCAACACCGCTCTGAAGTGATGCATACTGTCTGAGAACCACCACCGCGCCACCGTATCCCAAAGGCAAAATCAACATTGTAAACTATTCGCAATCATAGTAGTGATTACTAAAGTCAATAAAGTTTTTTTCATTACTTTTCATCGTCATCAAACTTATTTAAACGTTGGTTTCGGCTGCTTAAGATTTTTTTTAATGAGTACTATAAGTCCACACTTTCAATAGAATAAAAATATTGTCTCATCAAAGTTTTCTTCAAACGTATTTCTTTCTTATTTTCATTTTAAATACTTGAATCTCTGCTTTTACAATACACATCAGGATTTGTTAAAGTATTTGAGCTGCACTCCTTTTTGTCTTACACATTCCAAATCAATACATACAATGCATAAAAACCAACACATACACTGCATACAAATTAACACATACAATTTACATGTTTCAAAATACTTCACCGGCTTCGCATTTCTTCATTTTTCTTTACCCATTGTTTAAAAATTTTGATAAATTTAAAGCATCATCTTCATAATAAAATCGCAAAATTGAACTAGAATCGTGTTTTTATTTTGTGTTGGCTATAAATTCAATTCATTGTTGATGCTTAAACATAGATTTGTATGTTGCAACTTTTATAAGGATTAATTACGTTGTAGAGACAACTTCTTTACGTTACGTCGCAATAGTGAATTACAGTTTATGAGATAAAATTAGAGATTTTCAACAACTGCTTAAGACAAAATCCATTGAAGCATTAATAGATTCAAGCTAATGCAGATTGCCAAATTTGTAACAAATTATTCATCGTGTGTTCATGTAAAGTTTAAAAACAGACAAAAATTACTGAGTCAAGAAAAAGTAAAAAACATTTTTTCGATCAAAATAAAAATGGTTTGAGTAATTAGAGTCCAGATTTTTGGTCTAATTAAAGCCTTTTAACTTTTTTATCCAAGCTTGACAAATCAATTTTTTTTCCCCATAATAATCACCATGATTTAATATTTATTTTTATGAGAAGCAGGAAAACGTTGTAGATATTAAAGGTTTTGCCGTTTGCTTATTCCGACCTGGTTCGTGGCCACCGAGATATACAAGGCCTTTCGCGTCGATTGTGACGTCATCACGAGTAGGCCTTGCTTTGAAATAGAACAAAAAAGTTTCTATCGCGTTTCAATTAAAAGAAAGTAGGTCAGCTGTGCTTCGAGCAGCTGCAAGCAAGAAATAGTAGTTTAGAAGCCAAATGAAATGATAGAAACTACATGTACAACTAATGGACTTTTGATATTTTCTATGAACCTGAGATTTTGATAATTATGAAAAACTTAAAAGCATAAAGAACATTTTTAAAATAAACAACAGACAAATTATTAAATTTATTATATTAAAATAAAATGAAAAGTGAAGTTGTTTAAACTGAGTTGTAAGATTATAAGGTAGTAGATGCTGATGGTTTATATATAGGAAATGTAGCAACGTTGTATTGCAACATAGGAAATGTAGCAACAAGGTAGAATCAATTAGATAGTAAGTACGGAATTATATTTTTATAACTTCTAAACGAAACTATTTTGCTAAATATGAGTACAAAGCATTCTCCAAAAAGATCAAAATTTAAGCGATCAAATGTAGTTTCAACTAGTTTGAAAGGAGCAGTAAATGATTCTCAGCATAGCCGTACCTGCGGGGGGCAGGGGGCAATTTCCCCCCAAGTTTCCAAGATTGGGGCAAAATTCAAATTTTTCGGGCAGTCACAAGAAAATACTTGGCCAAGAAAATACGTTTTTGAGCAGCGGTATGAAAAATTGGGGCAAGGTCAGGAGTTTTAGTGCATTGACAATGATCTACTGAATAAAATGGGTACCAAATTTAGGTGAACTCCTTTTTTTTGTTTTGGAGATCACTATGATTCAGGACAAAATTTTTTCTTCGTCCGAGAATTTTTTTGTCTTATCCATAAAGTACAAGAAAATCATGATTTGGGCAAAACTTCATTGCCCCCAAATTTTTTTGGGCTGGTACGCCTATGATTCTCAGCATGGTGTACGTACGCCATGATTCTTAGTGATTTTAAAATATTTAGTTATTGTAGCGTTTCTTGCTTCTCGGTGAAATAGAAATAATTCTTTTCTTAGAAAGTGCAAAAAATTATTATTTGACACTCTTGATAGAATTTTCCCATTAAAAATGAAAAATCTTTTCCGTCGTCACTTTTCTTATTTATTTCAGAATTGCTTTAAGCAAATTATCTAACGTAAAATATTTACTTTACTAAGTAATTTACAATGCCCTTTAAATATTGTTTACCCCAATGCAAGGGAAATTACAAAGGTTGCCGCGCGTTACTGTATATGGCTTTTCTCAAGATAAAAGTTTAAAGCAAAAATGGATACATGCCATAAAAAGAAAAAAATTTGTGTCATCTAAAACTAGTAAGGTTAAGTTTTTGACGGCAATAATCTGCTACAGGCCTATTTTCAGCTAAAACTTTACAACTATTATTGTACGTTGGGTTTTTTGCTACATGTAATTACGCAAGTAAAATGTATCTAATTTTTTTTTATGCTCTTTGCATTTATTTATAAGCTATTTATAAGCTTCCATCAAACTTTCTTTATTTTCTAGCTTTATTTTTATTTTAAAGAGAAGTGTCTTTAGAAAACTAAGTTTAGATTTGCGGCTATATTTCACCTTATTTTGAAAAAAATTGTCAGGTTACAAACAAAGTTAGCCATCAAACTGAACAAAATATAGGGACAGTTAACGGCCAAGTTACTTAAAGCGTCAAATGAAAATTAAATAAAAAAATTTTCTAACTTTCAGTGAAGATTTTTTGTGCCAAAAAATTTTGTTTTTTTGTCAACCTTATTTTTCAGTCTAATTTGTTGATAGCCCTGTTTGAAAGCAATCTGAAAGCTTTTTTTTATATTTTTTAGTGTATACAAAATTTTTTTGAGTTTGTATTGACAGGTATGCGAATTACATTTTCAAAGTCACGAAATTCAAAAAACTACTTCAGCTTTTGACGAAAAAACTAAGAAAATTTTGACGTGCGATATGAAATATCCAAAACTACAAACTGGATAAATTCCTTCTAAATTTCCCAACTGTCCTGCCTACTTATCAAAATCTTTTGAAAAACCTCGTCTTTCCAAAAGTAAATTGCTTCAAAAAAAAAGAAAAAGATCAACTTGCTAGAGCCATCCAGCAAACGAAAGAAGAAATGCGACAAAAAGAAGAACAAGACATCTCTAAGAAACTACTTCTTAAAGAGCCATGGCAAGTTATTAGAGATGATGTAAACCAAACCTTAACTGTTTTTACATTGAAAAATACTGATGTGCTCGGACCACAAGTACAAAGTGGAAAAACAATTAAAGAAGACATGTCCCTCAACGTGTACATAAATTCTGTTAAATTAAACAGAATCGGAGATAAACTGTTGCCCTTAAAAGCTGAACGAATAAGTACAATTGAGCAAATTTGCAAAGACATCTGTAAGCTGACTTTGTTAAATACCGCTTGCGAGTTTTGATGAATTTGTAAAATCTTTTTCTCAACGTGCACTTTCTATTAATTCTATTTTGGCTGCTTTAGAAGACGAACAGCTTTCAATCGAATCTTCAAGTATGTGCTCTTCTAATCATAAACCTATGCTGTTAATGAAAATGGCAGTGTTTATATGCACAAACATTTTACTCAATAATTACTGTTTCATGAAAAACGATGAACTCGGTGCTGCAAAACTAGCTAAACGAAGAAAACTACAAACTCTTAATTAACAAAAACGCTTTACGGTTTATATCTTACTTGTTCTTTATGAATTTATTTCCTTTTTTGTGTTTTTCTTTTAAACTTTAATTTTTTTTTATTAATTAAAATCTTTTTGGTAATGAGCAACTGTCAAAGATTGTTTACGTAAGCTATATTTTTCTCGCTGCAAACTTGCCCATTGCAAGCAAAGCGTCGTAGCAATGGCCTACTCGCTATGACGTCATTGCTTTGTTTGAAACCAAGCGAAAGGCCTTGTATATCTCGGTGGCCACGCCTGGTTTCGGGTTTTGCCAAGATGTTAAAAATGTTTGTATTTTTTAGTTCTTGTTTTTTTTACTACCAATAAATGTACAAAGCTATTGTTAGTAATTTCAAACGCTAGTAATAATATGCATAAAAATATAAAAGTTTGATAAAATAATTATTTAAATAGCATTAGTACTCTTGTAGACGCTTAGTAGCTGTTTTATCACTTTGTTAAAACCCTTAAGCTATAAATAATATAATATATATTAAGTTATAAAAATGGTTGACCATTCAGTATAAAAGAAGCAAAGAACAATGTCAACTTTTTATTGTCTACTGAGTAAAAGTTAAAGTTGAGTTTGACTTAGAAAAATCTGTGTAATTATTTAATCCATAATTTTGACTTGAAATTTTTCGGTATTGCTGAACTATCTTTTATCTTGTTTCTTGTTTTGCTTGCTTTTTTGCAGATTTGTTATGAGTTCAACATTTAAGAGACTCGAGTCGGTTCGAGTCCAAAAAAGCTTGCGGTTATTTCGAGTCCGAGTTAACGATTAATATTCTTTCCGCAATTTCAGGCAGCTTAACCCTACGTTAGTGCCCTGGGGTGTTTCAGCACCCCAGGGTATTAAATTTATATGCCGTTTTGAGTTGGCAACACTTGCAACTTTGTTTTTTTAAATACCCTTTTGAATAGGTGAGAGGAAAAAATGCTGAAAATCTTATAGTACTGTGACTTGTTCTTCTTATTTTTTTAGGGTAAATTATGGATAGTTACAGTAGAAATGTAGAAAGGTTGCAAAGAATGTTGCAAGAATGTGACGTTTTGAGTGATGCTGAAGATGACAGTGAAGGTGAATCAAATTTTGTTATAGAAGATGAAGTTATTTCTGATTCTGAGTGCTATGACTGGGAACATGACGAACCGGAAAAACAGCCCTGCCAAAAACAGCCAAAGTGTGATGGATGGCTGGGAAAAGACAAGAAATCATGGTGGCAGAAAGAAATGCCTAATTCAGCAGTTCCTACCCGTCCTCAAAATATTATTCGAGAAAGACCAGGACCTAGAGGACCAGCTCTTCAAGCGAAAACTCCTTATGAGTTTTGGGAACTATTTGTTACTCCCGAAATGCTGGAATTATTGGTTGAAAAGACCAACTTGTTTATCAGAGACAAGAGAGAGAACTATACTCAAAAAAGTAAAGCAAGAGACACTGATAATGTAAAAATGAAGGCTTTTCTTGGTCTACTACTATTGGCTGGTACCTATCACAGCAACAGAATGAACCTTGATAATTTGTGGAAGACTGATGGCACTGGTATTGATGTTTTTCGGCTGACGATGTCGCTGCATCGCTTTCGCTTTCTACTGTGTTGCATACGGTTCGATGACAAAGCAACACGGGCTTCAAGAAAACTTTTGGATAAGCTTGCCCCAATTCGAGACCTTTTTGAGACGTTTGTTCAAAATTGTTTGAGGAACTATTCGCCCTCAGAGTTTGTCACGATTGATGAGATGCTGGTGGCTTTCAGGGGCAGGTGTCCATTCAGGCAATATATCCCGAACAAATCAGCAAGTATGGCATAAAAATACAAGCAATGGCTGATGCTAGAACGTACTATACTTGCAAAATAGAAATTTATGCCGGAAAACAGCCTGATGGCCCATTCAAAGTTGACAATTCATCTTTTGCTGTAGTTACAAGACTTATCTCTGAAATCTCAGATTCAGGCAGAAACGTTACATTTGATAATTGGTATACCACTTACCCACTTATCGTAAGTCTACTTCATGACCATAAATTATCTGCTGTGGGAACACTTCGCAAGAACAAACGTGAGATCCCCGACGAATTTTTATCGGTCAAGAACAGGGCTGCGTGTGACAGTATGTTTGGATTTGGAGGTAATGTGACACTAGTATCCTATGTGCCTCAGACCAAGCAAAAGAAAAATGTTGTCCTCTTCAGTAGCATGCATCATGATGATAAAATTGACCCAGAGTCTAGTGACATGAAAAAGCCTGAAATTATTACTTTTTATAATTCGACCAAGGGCGGAGTGGCTATGGTTGACCAAATGGCAGGGGAGTACGACACTTCAAGAAATAGTCGACGTTGGCCTTTGACTGTTTTTTACACGCTGTTGAACGTTTCCACTATAAGTGCATACATACTTTACTGTCATAACCCTGAAAACAAGCTAAAACGCCGTCTATTCATCAAGAGTGTAAGTATGCAGCTTGTTCAAGAGGCTCTGAAAAGAAGATTGCAGAATATTCACCTGTCAAGAGACCTCAAAAGTAGAATTAGAAGAATGCTGCCAGAGTCAGAAGAATCTTCAACATATTCACAGGCATCGACAACAAATCGTGCAAAGAGATGTGAATTGTGCGAGAGGTCACGTGACCGCAAAGTCAAAACAGTTTGTACCACTTGTGGTAAGCATGTTTGCAAAGACCACAGCAAGTTGTTTGTGCAATGCATAACATGCCATGAATCCGCATCTAACGATGAAGAATCAGAGTAACAAATAACACTGATGGCGATAAGGTTGGAAAAAGACTACCGGGGTACTCGTTTTGGTTGTGAGTTATTGCACATTAATCACTTTACAGTTTAGATTTATTCAATAAACAGCTTTGATGTTTTATTATTGTTTAAATCCATTTAATAAACAAGCATTGAAGCCCAATGTGTATATTGCTTGTTATTGACAACAGTTTTAATAATGGGGTGCTGAAACACCCCATGGTACTAATGACGTTCCTACCCCCAGGGTACTAACGTAGGGTTAAAAGTGAAGACCTTGTTTACTTTATTTTAAACCACTTTTCTAAGGTGAGATAAAGCCTGCAAAAATTTAAGGTGTAGTATTACCTGCAATGTGACAAGAGGTTTTTTTATGTGTAGGGGTCAGCAAAATAAAAATTTTAATTTTTTTTAATCGATTTATTTTTATCTAGACTTGAGTCAAGTACGTCATTTTTTGGTCACACCGTGAGGCCCTGTATGCTGTGACTTTGTCTTCACTTATTAATACTTCATTAATATGAAGTTATAAAACAAATACATGTAACTTTTAATTGCTTATATGATTAACAGAAAAACTTGACTTATCTTTTTCTTATACGTAAAACTAAAATATAAACTACAACTAATTTTGCAGCAATCAAGCTATTCGGCACTTTTTTTAAAGTAGGAAAACTCCAAAATCCACATATTTTCAAACAAGTTAATTTTTTTCTTTTCTTCTTTTCCATTTTTTTTTAAACCATTATATTATTCTGTGCTAAACCACCGCGATAACTAAAGGTTAAAAAAATGGCTCAAAGGCTGTTATTTGGCGGAAATGTTTGTCCATTTTTGTTTTGCAAAGTAGTGATGATGACGCATGGTCCCATATTACCGTCATGTATAACCGTCACGAATGCCTAAGAATAATGCCTATAAACGTGATTATTTGGCTGTACGTTTCGCCCACGAATGCCTAATAAACGTGATTATTTGGCTGTACGTTTCGCCCACGAATGCCTAATAAACGTGATTATTTGGCTGTACGTTTCGCTTAAGCTCATAACGAGCTCATCTTTTGCAAACCGTTTTTTGTGCATGTGAACCTGTTCATTTTGTGTGTAAAGTGTAGTGCAAAGCTTGCACTAGCACGCTGCATTTGTATTAGTTTTGTGAAGTAATCTGCAGAACTTATCCGCTTGATGCACAGTACATTGGCGTCTGCTTGCAAACGTCATTTTCCCGAATCTAATTTTTGTATAGGGAATCACTCCTAACTCTGCCACTGCTTTAATGAATATAACCAAAATCACTTTTGGCCTGCAATATATTCAATTGATCGAGAAAATGCACACACAGGGATAATTTGACCTCTTACCATCGAGGCAAATGACACATTACTGTGCAAAAGTACAAAGACTCATTCGATTTCGACCAATATCACATTGGTACTTCGCTGTTTACGACCGCATTGCGCTAATTTTCAACAGCCAGGACAATTACTGGTGAAAATTGACTTGGTAAAGTGCAAACAATAATCAAGCTAGCTAATTTGAGAAAAAAAAAAAAAAATTTTATCTAGACACAAATATTAGAAGATTGAAAGCATAGTTTGGGGGCTTCAATTTGTAAAAAAGAAAAGGTAATTTTGTCATAAAACAATAGAAAAAAAATTTTTTTAAAGGTATAGCTTAGCTTAGTGCATATAGACTAATTAAGAACAGAAAATACTATTGGGTAGCAAAATCCTCCGCCAGACAGCTGTTTCGACTATTGAAGTCTCGTCAGTGACGGTTTAATTTTTGCAAATGTTAAAAAAAAAAAAACTGAAAGGCAAAATGACTGAAGTGACAATTTGATTTTTACAGAATGTCAAAATTCAAAAAAGATTAAAGCACCGAGAGAAGTCTTTTGTAAATTGGAATCCTAACATCAAAGTCAAGAGCTAAAATTAAATAGAAAATCCGAATAATATAAAACCAAAAATAATAAAATGCCAAAGAAATTGACAAGAATATTAAAGCACTAAGAGAACTCCTTTGCAACTCTTTTGGAAATTTGGAATTCTAACTATCAAAATCAAAAGCCAGAATTAATTGGAAGAATTTCGGACGCCAGCGAAGTAACTGAATGACGTTGCCTATGTAGCCTACATCGAAATATCAACAAATGTGATATTGGTCGAAATCGAATGAGTCTTTGTACTTTTGCACAGTAATGTGTCATTTGCCTCGATGGTAAGAGGTCAAATTACCCCTGTGTATGCATTTTCTCGATCAATTGAATATATTGCAGGCCAAAAGTGATTTTGGTTATATTCATTAAAGCAGTTGCAGAGTTAGGAGTGATTCCCTATACTCATCTTTTTATAGTAAATTTCTTGCTTGCCATGAAACCAAAGATCTAATTTTTGTATTTTTATCTTGTCGTCCTTCCTTTGCTCCACCCTACAAAATGAGTTTTAAAATAATCGTAGCTGATCGTGAAATTAAAACCAATACCGCCAATTTGTTTAGTTGACTCGTCTACTTGTCATCAGGAAATCGCTCATCACGTGATGACAAACGTCATCAAAAAAATAATAAGTAATTCCGCTTATTGTATTCGTAAACCATTCGTAAACCGAATGTTGACACGGTCAGTTGGCAATTTAGGAAAATTGACAGGGTTAGTTGGCAATTTGGGGAGTCGTGCCCTGAGCTTCGAACTGCAACCAACTAGCTAAATCGTAAGTTGTTTGTTAATCTGCAAGAAGTTTTGCCTAAGCTGTGTTAAAGTTGTTGTTCCTATCTGTTGACGAATATTACTTCTTTGTATTAAACGGAATCGATTTTTTACTTGTGTACCAACAAATTTACCACAAGCTTGTTAAAATTACTTTTGACAATTTTCTTGCAATTTAACCTTACTTTTGATAAAAAAATATTGTTCATAGAGACGTAGAATTTCATAATTAGACCATTAGAAAATATTTCTGAGTATTTGCATCATCTGTTTATTCAAACAACGGTTATACGACAGCCAGTCGAGAGAAGAAGTAAAGGCGCGTTTACAGTACTTTTTTTTTAGCGTGATCTTTGTTTGTTTTATTGACTCTCAAATCCACTCAAATTTACTCAAATTCACTCAAATTCACTCATATTCACGAAACTAAGCTACGACCAAATTCACTCGAGAGCAATAATTGGAAGCTTAAATGAGCTTAGATGAGCTTAGGTAAGTACAGGTCTCAGGTAGGTTTTACAGTCTAAGGAATTTAAATAGTTTTTTTAATGGAAAAATGTATAACTTAGGAAGATAATCATTCCAATCTTAGTTTTTATGTTTAGTATAGTTGTAAAAATTTTTTTTTATACATTTGCTTAGTTTAAGACTAGAATTGTCATTCAACTATTTAATCAAATTCATATTTATTAATTTTGCAAACCATTGTTTATTTCATCCAATTAATAAAAAAATTATATTTACTGCAATAATTATTTACAGTCGTAGTTATTAAATTAGTAAATATTTTTTTAATGTGGACTTGTTTTTCCAAGAGTATTTTTATGCTGTTTGCAGCATATTTTTTTAATGCTGTATAACATACATTAAATAGAAAAATTGTACAATGAAAACAATGTACCACAAGCTGTAGTGTCCTGACGAGTCCTAATAAGGACGAAACAGGTCTGTCGGCACTTGCTTGTTGATTGACTTGACCATTCTTACTATATGTTTGTAAATATAAAAATTGTTTTGAAAAATTATTGTAAAATTGTGTAGAGCTAAAAATTTATTGGAAAATAACAATGTTTTTATGTCAATTAGAATAGTTACTGCTATTTTATTACTTTACTATCATCACAAAAAATCAATAGAATCCACTTTGTGTAGACTAAGGCCGTACATAACTGGTGCTTTGCATTTTAGGTGGGTTAGCTTCTTACTTAAAATCATTACATTTTGCTTGTATGTATGTAATAGCAGTATTGATGCTTTGATGCTTCCCTGTGAGTCGGGAGAAAAATAGATATGATAATAATAAAAATTGAAATAAAACCAGTAAGTACGATCGATAAATGCCGTTAAATATTTCAACTTTTTTTTAAGAATTGAAAGATAATGTGGTGGTTTAGAAGTAGCTAAAACATAATTGTTTTTGATATAAGTTTCATCTATAAAGTATAATGTTTGTTAGTTGTTAAGCTAAATTTTGATCTTTAAAATGAAATAGTTTTTAACTGAAGCTATTGTAAGTTGTCAGATCTTTTATTGTATGCTTTTAATTTCCTTTTTTTGTTTCAACATTGATCTGGTTATTGCTTTTTTTAAGAGAAGGAAGCAAAATTAATTCATTTACATATTTTTGTAAAATAACTTTCCTGAGGCACATTGAAATGACTGTGGTGACTGTGCATTAGACTTGCATCTTTCTGCCCAAATTTTTGAGTCTTAGCACTTGGAGTGATTCTGTTAATCAAATAAAAAAAATTTAATTACTTTTATGACGAAAAGAAATATTACTAAAATAAATTTTTATTTAAAAAATATGCACAAAAAAAACAAAACAATAAACAGTGACTTCATTTTAACTTTGGTATAGTTTTATACTATTTTGATGTTGTTATTGTTTGAAGTATTGAAAATTGTTTTTAGTCAATTATATTTTTAACTGTTATTTTTTGGAGAAAACATGTAAAGAATGAAAATTTGTAGAAAACAAGTACAGAATAGTGAAGGACATTTTTCCCTAAAATAGTTCGAGCAGAAGTATGTTTATTAGGCAACAAAATCCTAGGTTTTGCAGATTTTTTTCATACTATTGGTTATTTTTGGTAAAGTAATTATAAACTTTATTAATCCTAGTTGCTTAAATATTCAGTTATTTTGTTTTTAAAATGATGTAGATTTAAGTTGGTTTGTATTTACTGCTGATATTGACACTTTTTGTTACACAATAATCATTCCTAATCTTTATGATCATTACTATTGAAATCGTTTTGTTGTCCTGTTTGTTATTATATGTCAACTGTATGTTGTGGTGTGTCCATCATATAATCATTGCCCACCATCATTGTCGGCAGCGTGGTCCAGTGGTTAAAGTGCTGGGCTCTTGATTAACACGGTCTTGGTTTAAAACCCACTCGCATCATGCTGTTGTGTCCTTGGGAAAGACACTTTATGGGACGTTCCCCTGCTTGGTGGTCTTGGCAAGCAGTTCTAAATTATGGTCATATCTCTATTAAATTACAAGCGGATAGCAATATCTTGACATCTAGAGGAGGATAAATATAGAGATAAAAAATAAATTATATTGACCAGCTAGTGTGATGTACAAAGAGGTCATTTCATCATGCTGTTATACCTTAAAAGTGATAATCTGAAAAGATAACAAAGAGTTATTAAAAATGTTTAATTTAATTTCCTAATTCCTATGTTAAAAGAGAAAATATTGTGCCATTTCTTCTAATCGTGTAAATTGAAACACTATGTTAACATCTAAACGAAATTACGTCATTCATAATATTTGTTTAAGAAACAAAAAACTAATTGTTTACTTAATTTGATCTGATTTTTGCAGAATTTTTAGTAGCAGACTACTTTTCACTGCAGTTTTAAGACAGATACATATTGTAAATTTCTCTAATATTAGCAAATCACGCACTTTAATTTACTTCAGAAGCTACTTCTTGATAGCAGATTTTATGAGTGTCATGCCATGAGTTCATTTTTTTTGCTGAAAAAATTGCAATACAAGTTTATTTACTTTTCTGCCCTTTCATTTTTTATTGTTTAAACAGGGTTCAAAAAAGACAACCTAGATGTTGTCATCGTCGTCGTTTGGAAGGGCATCCATTTCTGATCAGACACAAACAGTTGTACTTTTATTACCTCAGGCTGCTTTACTGCTCGGATCAGATATGGCTTTCTTTGTTACGCCAGCATCGAGTTTCGTCATCCGAAGCCGTCAGATCTCGTGCTCCGTGTAAGCAAGATGAACGATCAAGACGATTAATTTTTACTACACTGGTGCACTAAAGCATTTCAATCCATGTCAAATGCCATGCTGTTAAAAATCCAAACAACTTACCCAAAACATTTCATGATGAAAATTTTTTGGAATATTTTTTGGCTCTTTGTGTTTTTTTTTTATTACCAGTAACAACTCTGCCTAATCTTTTTTTCAAATTTCACATACCGTCATTCCTTGGATATTTCATGCTTCCTTTCATTTATTTAGCAATGTTTTTTATTAATTTATGCTTGCTGTTCTATCATGTATTTTATTAAATTGAGCTAAATAAGTAGATTGAACTTAGGTGGCAACTTGTTTTTGCCTCTGGGTGATTAAAGGGCGCTATTTCATGTTTTATTATTAATTCAATAACACTGTAATAATTATATTGATAATTTGAAGAAATAGGAAAATAAATATTGCAGTTTCTTGTATTGATCAATTATAAGTTTAATTGTAAAAGTTTGAAGCTTTTTTAGACTATTTGTAAACAGTAGCGTACCGAGGATTTTTAAAAAGGGTTGGGGGCCGTACAACCACAATCTAATATGCTTAGCTGGTAAAAAAGTCTTCACTTTGAATCTGTCTCTGGTTTTCTCCAAGGCGGGGGTATGGCACGATGCCCCTCCTACATACCCTATTGTTGTTTTTAGCAAGTAATATGAATGCTGTGCCTTTATTCATTAACTTTTGTAATTTTTTAATTTTTTAATATTAGCTAGGTTTTCGTTTGCTTTTATTGCAAATTTCTTATTAATTTAGTTTTACTGCTTTGTTTTTACCAAGATGTTTACTTATTGATTAATTAGTAAAAATTAAAGTTATTGCTTATTTTTTCGTTTGAAATCTTTGGCAGTCACCGAAAAAGAAAGCCTGTAATGTTTTTTGTAGGAGTAATTTTATTCAATGCAGGTATTAAAAACTTTGTTTTTTTTAAGATGCTTCTAATTTTTTTCTCTACCCTACGAATAGTGTGGTAATCGTGTAATGGTAGGCCTAAATTCTCAATCAGTTTTGCTTTAAATGTAATAAGCCATCACTGACCTTCGCGTAAAAGTTGGACGGTTAATGTCATTATCTTTTATTTAATTCTCCTGACTGGCTGGACAACGTTAGGGTGTTAAACTTCGGCTATTGTAAAGCGATTACCCCGACCTATTTTTTTGGAGGTACTAAGATGTTGGTGTTTGGTTAAAATTTTTATTTAGTTTGTGGTTTAATTAGATATATGACGGAAATATAGAGATGCTTGCCAAGACCGCCAAGCAGCGAAAAGTGGCGTAATGTGTCTTTCCGAAAGACACAACAGAGTGAAACAGGTGGGTTATGCACCGGGACTGTGTCAATCGCGTTTCGCCATGAATACATCCAGGTTATTTCATTACGGTAACCAATTAATTTTGCTAGATCAACCAACTAAATTGTCAAAAAAAAAAAAAAAATACGTAAAAATAAAATAGAATTCCAAAAATAAATTTTTATATGATGCCGGTTTACTAAACCTCAAGAAGTGGAGCAAAGAACAGATGTCACATAATTTATCAAAAAATATTAAATATTGGAATGCAAAAAGTATGTAGGCCAACAGAAGAATTATAAAATAAATAGGCCTTCTATCAAATTTTATCAAGTAAATATTGCCATCAGGGAGAGGTTGAGAAATTGAATCAGGGATAGCCTACAGCCAAGCTATCAGTCTTTTTAAGTTGCATGCATTTCCCGGTTTTCCAGGGAGAGGTTGAGAAATTGAATCAGGGATAGCCTACAGCCAAGCTATCAGTCTTAATAGTATTTAATGTATTTAATTTTAGTGTATTTAAATGTGATTTAAAAACATATTTATTCTCTCAGTATTTCTTGTCTCATTGATAATATTGACTGCTTGTTTGCCAATACTGTTATCCACTTATTGTAATATATGTGATTTAATTGTGCTAATATTGCTTTTCTTATTTTGCATCACATTGTCTTGTTATTATTTGCTTGTTCCACAGCTGAGCAAAAGTGTTAACTTAGCAATCATTGTTGCCATTGTTATCACTTAGAATCTGTGGTTAAACCTACTATTATTATTATTATTATTATTATTAATAACCAAAAAAACATTTATTTATACATAGAGCCATCTAAGACCAACCCATGGACAATGCTCTGACTTCACCAAAGTTGACTCAACTACGCTTGCAAAAATTTGTACTCTAAACGGTTTTTTCGCATAACTTAACTAAACTAAACTAAACTACGCTCAAGCACAAAAGTACTGTAAACGGCTGTAAACGCGCCTTAAGGGTGAAACTGAGTACAGACGATCGGTGTCTTATATGCTACACGTAAACGGAGTGCAAATATGCGCTGAGTATGATTAAAATTGTTTTAATATGTCAAAGCTGCTAATACTAAAAAAAATGACAAACACCAAATTCAAAAAATAAAGGACTTCGACAAGTTAAAACATTTACAAACCAGTACAAAAGAGTTCGCTTTTCTCTCTTTAACGGCAATAAGTCTTTTGTTGCCCTGATGGAACATTGAAAGTGTTTCTAAAAGAATGCCAGGCAACCTTATTAAAAGCGCGGAGCTACTCTTTTTACAATTAATCTTTAAACTGATTTTTTTCTCAAATGTAGAGTAATTTATATTGTTCTCACGTTTTTACATGGTAACAATGGATAGATTGTCGCGCAAAATTTTGCAAAACAAAGAAAGATTTACTCGCAGTATGTGTTAATGCAACTTTAAAAAACAGAAACATAGAAAAAACAACCTGGTTTATTACGTAAAAAGACGACGTTTCGTAAGACAAAGTTTTGTTCTGTTTAAAGGCTTGTTTCTACTACGAGCGTGGAATAGAGCGCTCTTTGTTTCTTTAATTGATTTTTTTGCTTCGCTTAGCGCTTAACCGCGGAAAGAAGTAAATATATCAGCAAAACAAACAAAGAGAGAGAGAGAGAGAGAGATCTGTTTATTTGCAGCAAACCTTTTCAATAAATTACCGCTTGAAACACAAAAAAACAATGATTTTACATTTTGAAATTAAACAAACTGATAATAAGCTTGCATAGTTTTCCAGAAGCTCCCCGTATTATCATTTTTAGTCTAATAGGTTCCATTTTCAAGAATCTTTTCAAATAACATCAAAATATTTTAGGACAAATTTGTTGATATTTTGATGTAGGCTACATAGATGACGTCATTCAGTTACTTCGCTGGCGTCCGAAATTCTTCTAATTAATTCTGGCTTTTGATTTCGATAGTTAGAATTCCAAATTTCCAAAAGAGTTGCAAAGGAGTTCTCTTAGTGCTTTAATATTCTTGTCAATTTCTTTGGCATTTTATTACTTTTGGTTTTATATTATTCGGATTTTCTATTTAATTTTAGCTCTTGACTTTGATGTTAGGATTCCAATTTACGAAAGACTTCTCTCGGTGCTTTAATCTTTTTTGAATTTTGACATTCTGTAAAAATCAAATTGTCACTTCAGTCATTTTGCCTTTCAGGTTTTTTTTTTTTTAACATTTGCAAAAATCAAACCGTCACTGACGAGACTTCAATAGTCGAAACAGCTGTCTGGCGGAGGATTTTGCTACCCTATAGTATTTTCTGTTCTTAATTAGGCTATATGCACTAAGCTTTATGACAAGATTACCTTTTCTCTTTTACAAATTGAGGCCCCCAAACTATGCTTTCAATCTTCTAATATTTGTGTCTAGATAAAATTTTTTTTTTTTCCCCAAATTAGCTAGCTTGATTATTGTTTGCACTTTACCAAGTCAATTTTCACCAGTAATTGTCCTGGCTGTTGAAAATTAGCGCAATGCGGTCGTAAACAGCGAAGTACCAATGTGATATTGGTCGAAATCGAATGAGTCTTTGTACTTTTGCACAGTAATGTGTCATTTGCCTCGATGGTAAGAGGTCAAATTACCCCTGTGTGTGCATTTTCTCGATCAATTGAATATATTGCAGGCCAAAAGTGATTTTGGTTATATTCATTAAAGCAGTGGCAGAGTTAGGAGTGATTCCCTATACTCATCTTTTTATGATAATAAGCCATATATATCAAACCAAAAAGCACTATTAAGATGTGATGCAGGGGTAGGAAGGGACAAAAGTCATTTAATCACTACCCCCAGCTTATTTAAAAGTTTTATTACAAGCAATTTAAAGAATTAATTAAGTTTTTGGTATGTAAAATTGATTATTAACATAGAAAAACATTAGCATAAGACATTTTACATCATAAATTAAAAATCACCTTGCAAACATGATGAAAACAAAACAAACAACAACAACAAAAACAAAGGCCGCATACATGTAGATAAAATAAAGGACAGAAAATAACTCAGCATAAATTCAATTTGAAATAAAGGAAAATAGTGTAAAAAACGACAGCACAACAATGGAAAAAAAACTAACAATCAGGCAATAAAAGGACGAAAAAAAACAAAAAACAAAAGCTTATAAGATTGAATTAAACAACAGAATTAGAATAAATTCAATTGAAAATAAAAGTAGCATAAAACAAACAACGTAACAGATTTCAGAGTAGATACAAATAGCACAAATCCAACAGCACAATAATAAAAAGGAGCATAAAAAAAAAAAACAAAGAAAAGTACAAAAACAAGCAAAACAAAGGCCAATAAGATTAAATCAAACAACAGAATTGGTCTCAACATAAAATTTATTGAAATAAGATAGTTAGCATAAAACAAAAAACAATAGATTTCAGTAGGCAATTAAGGATTAAAGAGGTGCACAAAGAGCAATACAAAACATAATATTTCTTTAAGTAAAACCTTAGAACGTTAAATTAATTTTACAGTATATCTGCACGTAGTTCATTTTGTATTAATACTAAGAATTTATAATTTATATGGGTAAAATTTGGATATTGATTAACGCTCTATTCCACGCTTGTGGTGGAAACGAGCTTTTATAACAGCCTGCAGTAAATATTTTATTAAAAAACGTTTAAAAGAAAATTTGCTTAATCACTTTGCAATCACATCATTGTCTCCAAATTAACAAATTCATTAAAAAAATACGTTGAATGTGAGAAAATCCTCAATAATGAGAAAAATATAGAGCTTTTTTGTAATATCAGGGCTGATAACAATGACAGAAAAATCGATAAAATAAGTTTTTTAAATCGTGCTAGCCCAATCAACTACCGGACCCCAAAAGGTTGCAGTAGGCACTAAGAGTTTAATCATGTTAAAATACCATTATCGCTATATTTACAATTATAAACAAAAATAAACAAAAAATAGTTCGTAATGGAAAGTAGCAGCTGCGTGCCGGACTGAGGTAAGAACACGATGGACACGTTCGCGGTTAACAGTTAACAGTAGACCTCGGTTAATCCGGACTCGGTTAATGCGGAATTTTGTTAAACTCGGATAAAACTGAAAGTACAAATCATTTCCTATATACTGTATTGACAGTGTCTTGAATGACGCCTTGCGCATAGTTACTGGATGCCTGCGTCCCACTCCAACGGACCACCTACCTGTACTTTCAGGCATCCAGCCAGATGAGTTTCGCCGAATGAGAGCGACACTCTCCTTGGCTTACCGTGGATCTCTGGACCCCAATCATATCTTATATCGTCTTTTAAGTGGGTCCTCAGATACTCGCCAAATGAGACTAAGATCCAGACGCCCGTTTGTGCCAGCTGCGCGGAATCTTTTGGACAATCTTGCCCGACTTGGCGTCCGCGCTTCTGAATGGACAAATCACAAATGGAAAACGGAGTATTGTGAAAATGCTTCCAGGCTCCGTGCTTTTGTGCCCGAGACCAGTGCCAGGCCTGTTGGGATGGGCTTACCCCGACTACCCTGGGTTAAGCTCAAACGCCTGCGGACTGTTGTTGGGCGATTCCATTATTCTATGCACAAATGGGGTCTCGCTCCTTCACCGAATTGCGAGTGTGGCGCCTCTGAGCAAACCGCAGACCATGTACTAACAGCGTGCCCTATACATCGGGCATTACATGGAGCACGAGGTCTGACGGTTTTGGATGACGAAACACGATGCTGGCTTAATGACATCACTGCCAGCATCTGATCCAGGCAGTACAGCAGTCTGGGGTAGTAAAAGGATAAACCCTCGGCCCCAGCCTGTTTGTGTCTGACCTGGAGTGGATCCCTTCAAACGACGACGACTTACTGACTGCTGCTTTAAGCTTCCGATTATTATTAAGTCACTTCTTCAATGCACCTTTAATGATACAACCAAATTGAATTTTTTTGCTTCATTTACTTCAAAACAATTTAAACAGAAATTTGTTTATTTACGAACTTAGATTTGAATATGTACACAAACAATCATAAATGATTTGCAGACAAAATCACTGTTCAGTTCAGTTAAGCTTTTTCTTGAAACAATTTTCAATCGAAAAACAGTAATTAAATAAATACAGCAAAAAGGCGAAAAGACAAAAAAGCGTAATTAGATAAAAACTCAAAGTGTTTGTTTTTGTTTTTGCGCAAACTGTACTAAAATAATGTCAAAAATGGATTTACGGCAAATTTTTATAGTTGTAGTGATAATTTATGAACACCCTGTATTGCTTTAAATAATCACCTCCAAAAAATGTCAGCTATAACTTTGCTATAAACATTATTTGTGGTACAAACACCAGAAAACAGATTTAGAGTTCAACAAAAACAGTAATTTGACGTTAAATAATAAATATTAAAATAACACAAAGTTGCTAATAAATATAAATTTTTTTAAATTTTTTGGAATTTAAAATGAATTTATTTTTAATGGCTCATAATTGATTTCAATTTTTTTAACTTTGTCGTTAATTCGAAAGACTTCCTTTTTGACGTCAGCTTCAATTTTTCTTGGACAATTAATTACCAATAACAGCATCTACAATGTGAAACAAAATATGACGCATCTTTATGAGTTAAAAACAATAATTTCTTAATTATACGGTTTGCTAATCAAAATCCTGTTTGGGAAAATTTTTCGGATCTATAGGTTTTTTTGTATTAACCGTTGTCCAATTTTATGATTAAATTTTTTTGTATTTACAGATGTTAAAATCATAACAAAATTTTGCTTGTGCATTTTCTTAAGAGAATTTTTTTTATTTTTTAACTTTCTGTTGTATAGCAAGCTCAAAAAATTACACTTTTGTTAGATTTCTCTTTGATAGAAGTGCTTGTTTTTATCAGTCGCTACCGCTACATGAGAGTATTTACTATAAATGCAGTGTCATAGAAGTACGGAATCAAAAATTTTACATTTTAAAATTATTGCAATTTTTCACAAGTTTGCATTGCTGAATGTCGGAACCCGACAGTTTATCGAATCTACATAATGGGAGTGTTTGCAACGCCACTTTTCACAGCTTTTTTCTGTTGTTAATAAATCTAATTTAGAATAGAAAATAGGTGGTTCAATCGCAGAATTTTGTGGAATTGAATTAACTCTTTGTTAAACTATCGTTCAAAAGCTGTGATTTCAATAAACCGTTATCTTACCGTTAAATGTAGCCTATTTTTTGCCATATTTACGTCTTTTCTTATCTGCAATTGAGCTAGGCTATTAGTTTTTCAGTACAGTACAGTGTACAGTACATAACACTGAGCCCAGTTAGTTTTTTTATAATAACTAATTTTTGTGACTTGACCAAATTTTTTTAAATCGAAAATATGGATATCGTGTGAAATCTAGGAAACTTTATTGAACAATTTTTTATAAAAACTTCGCTTATTATGGAGCAATAACCTTGACTTGTTTTAATTGTGGCGTAATAATCAGTTTAAAAAATTTTTTCTTTAATGTTAAAAAATTGGAAGTTTACATACATATATTAAAAACATCTTTAAAAAAATATATTTGTTGACTGCGTAGTTACATTTGTAAAATCTTTTTTAATTTTGAGATTTTAAATAATACTGATTGAATTACAGAGCACCAATTTTATCATAAGCAAAATCAAAAGATATTTTCATTAATTTTACCACAAGTAATTTCTCAATTAGAAAAAAAACAAGCAGCTTAATTACTGCATAGTTTCACTTTTTAAAGCATGAACATTTATCAACAATTTACTTTTTAATTTTGATGGTGGCTTTAGGCAATTTTTCCATTTGGCGCCAATACAGTTTAAAACCAATTGTCATTACTTGATTTAACACTAGAATTGTCGCGTTTTTGACCTATCTAGAATTACCGCGAGCGGTCAAAATGACCGTTTGTGCAATAAAGAACAAAATAAGCAATAATTCAGCTTTATCTTATAAGTTTTTTTAACTTATGTATATAATTAGTAATGACTTGAATCTTTGTAGGTGTGAATTTGGTGCGCTATAGGCTCCTTTTTAATATCAGGTTCTGGAATATACTGCCTAAACCCTGATCTCCCAATTACATTGAAAGCCTTCGACCGTCTTTTAGCTGTTGCTGAAATTTTTTCAAAGTTTTCATTGTATTTACAACAAACATGGGCTCTGAAACTAAATGAAAACCAATTTACCTTAAAATGAGCTTAAAATATCAAATGGTGATTTTCCATCATGCTGCTGTTTACATAGATCAAAAGCGATTATTCAAAAGCATACAAAAACAAAGAAAATGGAAGTGCTTTACACAGTCCACACAATTTACCCAAACTTTTACCCAACCTGTACACTTTCCCAAAACTGATCTACGGCATCCACAAAAGAATTTTACAGTTTTGTTTTGTTCACAGTTCACATTAACTTGGCATTGCTTTTGCTTTCTGCTTACGTCCACAATCAAATTTTGATAAGAATTATTGAAAAGTGGAACCAAAACTGCGGCTAGTGGAGCTGACTTTCTTTTTAACATGAGCTTCTCTCACTTCAGTGGGGAGCTGAAACATAAAATTTCTTCTGAAGATAGCATCTGCAATTTTCTTCTTGTACAGCAAAAAGGTGTTAATACAAGCAAGGTCCAAAATATTGTAAAAGACAGCTACCGGCCACCACCGTGTACCTGCCTTCACCGTGCATTGTCGTGCCATCTGGTCAACAATATCAACACCACATTTAGTTTTTTTGTAAAATGTAACTGTTTCCGGTTTCTTTTTTATTGTTGTATCAACCATAACAGATGTGTCGAGTATGTTAAGAATACACACTTTTTTGTTTTGTTTGCACTGGAAAACTATCAGGTTTGTAGTTTGGTTTATGTTGTTTTTTGTTTGCTGGAATATCTATGCTGTAAAGCTTTTACTAGTGGCGGAACTTCCTTTCGGATCTTGCCAGGGTCCCGACAAGTGACGTCTTTTTTTCCGGAGCTTCGTGGCAAGATGATTCGATAAAAAAAATTGTCAGCTGTGACATTCTTTCTTATGTCCAAGTATGGCTCCCCTATCTTTATTACCACACTCTCAGACAACATTTATGTAGCTGGTCTGGTTTCATCTTTTCCAAGATATGGTTTGGCGTTTGGTATATATTTAAATTTTGCATCAATAGTGTTACGACAAATAATCTTTGAGTTTCGAACCCGGGTTTATTTCTGCCTTTGATTTACTTAAATTTTGTTTGACATTTAATTTGATACACTTCATTATTTCACGGCGCTCGCTTGCTAATTGATTGTTGCTTTGAGCCGACATTTTCCATTGTCTCACCGCGCTCGCTTGCTAATTGATTGTTACCTCGAGCTGACTTCTTTTTCCATAAGTTGGGTGTAAATTGTGGGAGGAGGCTTAGTTAGCTACTTCAGCCTTTGTGTAGCGGTCGTAGAGTCACTGTTCAAAATACTGTTAGACGCCGTTGGGAGTGATGTTGAGGCCTTTGATATAATACTGTTAGAGATACTGTTTGATATTGTTAGTTTTGTCGGTCTGCTCCGTGTCAGTCTACAAGTTGAAAACCGTCCGATCGTCCATTTTACGTCCGATCATCTATTTCGTTCGTCCGTTTTATTTTCGTCTATCTTATTTTCCCGGTCCAATTTGGTTCGTCTTATTTCGCATTGTTGTTATATCTTATTAATACAAATTTAAATCAAATCAAGGACACGTACATTTCCGGAGACAGCCACACGGAGTTTAAGACCGCGAAGAACTTACTGTAACATAAGTTTTCAATTTCGGCTGCATTTAATTAAGTTTTTTTGTCTCAATGGAGCTTAAAGGTAAGAGTTTTGTTACTTTACAAGCTAATTTGAAAGAACTTTACGAAAAGGTCGAAGTGCTTATTAAAGAAGATTCCGACCATGAATCAGTCAGAGCACTGTTAAATAATGTTAACGAGGTCTCTTCACAGTTAGAAAAGGCAATCAGGTTGCACGACGACTCGTCAAAAGGGGAGTTTTTGATTACCCAATTATACAAACTGCACTCCGAAAAGGCTTGCTTTGATAAGAAAGTTTCGGAATGGCTCCAGAAAAAGTTACCCCTCGATCCTGAAACGTCGGCAACCGCGGCAAGTGTTGTATCAGTCTCTCATGGCTCGCAACTCCAAACTGCGAGCGGTAGCTCACAAAGTTCGCGTAGCTCGCGTAGTTCACGCAGTAGTTTGCGTTTAGCTAAAGCAATTGCAAAGCAGGAGGTTGCGCGATTACATACGTATTTGTCAATTACAGGAACATCGCCTTCTCAAAGAAAAGGAGTTCGAGCTCAAGCAGGAACAACGCCTTCTCGAAGAAAAGGAGTTCGAGCTCAAACAGCAACGTGAGGTACTTAAAGCATCTCACCAGTTGCAGAAAGCGGCCGTTATATTCCTTTCGACTGGAACGTGGTGGTTATATTCCTTTGGACGATCAGAAGCCCACAACTAGTGCTGACGTCACTGTGGTAACATCGCAAACAGAGCAGGTACACTTACCTTTTACAGGTGTCGACTCCGCGGCCCAAACCGTTGCATTGCCGGATCATAATCTTCCTTTGGAAACGAAACCAAAGGTTACCTTTCAAGGTTCTCAGTTAGACTCGTCGAGGCGGGAAGACATGAAATTTCAGGTCGAGTCGCGTTTACGAAAACCAGCCTTGGAACTGCTGAAATTTGATGGAAACCCCCTTACATATCTGAAGTTTATATCCGCATTTGAATCTGCAATTGAGGCGGTCGAACATGATGATAAGGTAAAACTGCTTTATTTAATTCAATATTGTTCTGGTAAAGAAAATCAATTATCGAATATTGCTTGCTGCTAGAACCTCATCAGGGATTTGTCAAGGCTAAACAAATTTTGTATGAAACATATGGCAAAAGAAACGTAATCGCTAGATCGTATATTGCTAATTTGCTTGAAAGCCCTTTCGTTAAAAAGAATGATTCTTGTCATCATGTTCGACCGCCTCAATTGTAGATAAATGTAGCCAAATTTGATACCGAATTTGCTTGGTTTTTTGGCCATGTATTGTATAAATCTGTTGCTGGCTTTAGTTGAAAATAATTGTTCGTCCACTGTAATATTTTTCTCCTGGCTTGTAGCAAACAATACTCTTTCTAATAAACTTATACCAGACCACAGAGATCAAAACAAATTCATCCGTTTAAAGTCGAGATTTCGTTGTACTCTGCATATCAAATCGAAGAAATCTCATGATTTCGCAAAAGCAATTTCTACTCATAGTTTCTGGAAAAAGGTACTCCCAATTTTTAAGTCTTAAGAATCAGTCGGTTCTTTCCACATAATGCTCCTCTTATATACAGCAAGGAAATGAAAGCTTTTAGTTCACTTAATCGTAGCTTCTACTAATTACTGTTTTTCACTCTATGGGCTTCAACTTCTCTACATTGCTGAACATGGGTAAACATTGAATTATCGATGAGTAGCTCAGACGTACTCAGCGGACCATCTAACATGCGATTGGCATATTGCGTTAAACTTTTGTTTTCTGTTAGCACGTTCTGAGCCTACCCCTCGATTCTGAAAAAATTTTGATGTAGTCCCATTTTTTCCCGTCCTCAGCAACCAATACAAATTTCAAGGTGTTTGGAGTTAGCCCATCACCCAGCACTTGCTGCCACTGCCATAGCTGACAAATTGACATGATGCACAATCAGTTTGCTCCAGGTCATCAATATCAGGCTTTGAATCCAATCAATCTAAAGAAATCACTTTCCATGTAGGTAGAACTTGGTCTGAATTTGCCGACCGCTGATCTAAGCCTTCCCAAACATTTTCTCCATTGCTTTCATCCCCTGAATATGACTGACTCGTTCTGGTCTCGGTATTCTGCAAATGACTCAACATTATGAACTAGTTAGTAACTAACTTTTGCCAGATACTGTAGCGGCTGTTTGATAATTGTTTTGAAAGAATAACACAACAAAAATTTTATTGTAAAGGCAATTTTAATCGGTGCGAAATTACAAGTTGCTTTCCGGTCAAAATGACCGTTGGCGATAATTTAAGGTAAATCGCTCCCCACCATCCTCTGTACTTATTGTAATGCAATAAAAATTAACGTGCTAAAAATTGACAAAGATTTAGAAAAATTCGGCAAGTTTCAATATTCTAACACTTACTTAAGCAGAGATTCGAGAATTAAAAATCAAAAACGGTCAAAATGACCGTTTGATAATTCTAGTGTTAAAACAGCAATACCATTCTACTCGTAAATAGTTCTTAAGGCGGTCACGTTAAGTTATTTTCAACATATTTTTAAAAAGGGCGTTGTTGAAAAAAGTGCATTAACGATGTTATCAAAAATGCAAATTAGATTTTTTAACATCTGACGTTGTGCTGCTTCTTCCTTTTCTTGATCCTTTTAATATTTATAATTTTTGTGTTAAACTGTTTAATAACCATCGAGAATAAAAAATGAATGAATGAATGAATGAATGAATGAGATTGCATAGCAATTAAAATTTATTTTATTTTTTAGCCAAATGTCTCATAAAGACTATCTACTACTTAACCTAGCTGCTATGCAACTAAGCAGTGGAAAATAAAATCGAACGAAAATAATTATTTTGTGCGCCTGCCATGGAATGTAACACATTTTTTCTTTGACTGTAATGTCATAATTGTAACGGTAAACGGCGCTGAAGTTGCCGATTACCGCAAAGTGAAGTGTCGATCAAGGCGCTTCCGGCTTCGACAAATTAAAAGGAAATAACCAAGGAAATAATTTAATATAAAATAAGTTATAACTGAAACGTTGATACGTGAAAATGAAAGCGGAAACGAAAGCGGAAACGAAAGCGGAAACGGTAATCTGTAAATAAATAAAAACGAACTAAAAATTAAACACAAAAAGAAAACGCATAGGTGTCTTACCGAGCAGTTCACTTCGGTGCTGACTCATGGGGAAAACGGGAATATCTTAAACTGCACGCTAAGTCTACTCAGACTTCAACCAGCTGCCCACAAACACTGCAGCTGGTCGCCTCACAAATTGAGAAGTGTGAACAAACGCAAAAAAGCCAGCTCTAAAATCAACGCGCTGCAGACACAACTATGCTTCAAGGTGAGATTAATTAAAAATAAAGCGTAAAACAAAAAAGGCGCTGGCAGCGAGTGCTCGCGCAAATAATGATTAGAAACTCAAGAGAAATAAAATAAAACACGTGCGTTGGTAATTTTCTACAATAATTGTATGCGAAACGTCGGAGTTTATTGTTTAATTTAACTTCACTCATATTTAAATTCAGTGTTTTTGCTTAAATTTCTGCTGTGATAACAAGTCCAAGGCGCTTGTAAAGTTCTAAGTTTGATTGTAAACTACTGCGTTATCAAATGTTGAGTAAACATTGAATTCATATTTATTGCTAATAATTTTATATGGTTTGTTGGTTTAAGTTTTGCTAGGCAGTTTGTTTAGAAAAACGTGACAAATCACTTCGCCTTAAAATGATTTTTTTGGACCAACTAATTGAGATAAGAACTAAACATTAGTTTAACCAACACATTGTAAAAAAAAGATTTTGGCGCAACTGAGAAAAATATTTACAATATTTTGTCGCGGAACTGCAAGGTGAAACTTGTTATTTTTCCAATCCAAGAAAATTTTATGAAAGAATTTCATAAGCATGAGCATGACTCACTAAAGGTGGTAACAATCAGGCCACTACCGACCGACTGTCCGGATCAAAAATCAAAAAGAAGGACGGATGAACAAAATGGAGCAGAAAATATGATCACGATCGGATTGAATTTTTAAAAAAATCGAAACGTTTTTAAAGTTTTTGTAAATTATAAATCTTGAATTTTGCTAAACTGTTGCAATTCTAAATAAACAACTTTGACATTTTTTTAGAAGTTAAAAATATTTACTTACTGGTTTCTTTAAATTTTTGATTTTTCTTGCAATTATAGCAATTCCTCGTTTTGTAAAATTACAATCAGATAGATAGATCTCTTCAATTCCATTCTTGATAATGTTAGATACAAGTTCTGCTGTTTCATCGTCGATATCATTCACACTGAAATCGATCGATTTGATCTAAATAAATATAAAATATTGTAAAAAAATCAAAAAGTGTATTGTGATTATTACAACTATTAAATATTTTATTGGATTTGTTGCAACTTAAAAAATTAGTTTGAATGCTGATTAAAAATAAAAATAAAAATAGTTTTTCAATTCGGCAAGCGGCTCGCATGCGGCTCTCAACTGTCCATCTTGCGGCTCTCGCTTGTTACATAAAAAATAACTTCATAATGAATGAAGTTTAAGTTTTTTTCTAATTTATTTTATAAGATTTCATTAAAAGATGATTTTATATGATTTAATTCATAATTTAAGAGGAATCTACATAGAAAACTTGCACTTTTTAGCAAGAAAATTGGGCTTTTAAAAGTGGTTAAGAAGAAAAATTCTTCAAATTGAAGTAGAAATCAAAACACATTGCCTTTTGTGTTCTATGGTTGTAAACAGACTCAAATCTGTTAATGTTTAGAGAAGTATTTCTCAACCGAAGGTCCCAGGAGCACTTTCAAGGGGTCCGTGAAAGGTTAAAGTGATTTTTAATGCTCATTTTTAAAATGGCGCATTGATCATCATTTGTTTTTTAAAATATTTACAAAATTTAGAAATATTTGCTTAATTACCGTTTTTTGATGTAGCCAGAAAACCTATTGCGATTATCGGGACTGTAATGTCACATTAATCAAACCTATTGCCAGTTATACAAAATAACGCAGCTAGATACTATGACGCTAAATGATTCCAAAAAGTGAAATAGTCTTCTACTCAGTTGGTAGCGCATAGTTGTTGTGAGAATGGTTTAATATTTGAACTGAAACGGTATGGCCAAATCTAGAAAGTTTTCAGAAAGTTACCTTAAAGTTGGATTTACCTCTGCGTTAGACTATGGCAAAGGAAAACCGCAATGCGTTTTATATTGTTCTGTCCTCAGCAACAAAACAATCAAAGCTTAAGCGTCACCTGCAGCAGAAGCACCCAGAGCATGTAGAAAAAGACAAAGATATTTTTCAAAGACAGAAGCTTTTGTTGAAACGGCAAAAATTGGATGCTAGTAGATATTTTCAAGATCAGAGCACTACAAGCCTAACGGCTTCTTTTGAAGTGGTATTACATATAGCTAGGCAAAAAAATCCCCATACCATCGGAAAAATTCTTGTCAAAACCATGTGCGGTAGATATGTTAAAGTAGCTTTTCGAAGAAACAAATGCAAAAAAAAAATCAACAAGAGTCTTTATCCAACGACATAATTAAGAGGCGTATTTCGCTTATGCCATCAGACGCCAAACAGCAAGTTATTGCGGAATTTAGATGTTCTCTCATGTTTGCTGTGCAACTCGACGAATCAACAGATATTGCGTCATGCTCGAAGCTTTTGTTATTTTTTCGATACATACATAAGGAGGATATTAAAAAAGAGTTTTGTATTGCGATTGTTTGCAAACTACAGCCACAGCTCAAGATGTAATGAATAGCATCTTAACGTTTTTTGAAACGCAAGGTTTGCAATGGGAAAAGCTTTATGGCGTATGTACAGATGGAGCCCGGCAATGCTTGAATGCAAATCTGGTTTCCAAATAAAAGTCAGGAAAAATTTTCTAAAGTTAGAGGATTACATTGCATGATATATTAAAATACGCTTGAATGCAAAACTCTCCCTTATTTTTTGAAGGACGTATTTAATTCTGTTGTGAAAATAGTTAACTTCGTAAAAAGGAATGGCACAACTTTTCGTCCATTTAAACAGTTTTACAAAGAAATGGACTTTGATCACTTACAATGGCTTTCAAAAGGAAATGTTGTTGCTTGCTTCTACTAGATGAGAACGGAAATCAAACAAATGGTTAAGAAAGATACCTTTGTCGACTTCTTTAGTGACAAAACATTGTTATAGGTTCTGGATTACTTAGCTGACATTACTGAACAGTTCAATAAGTTTAATTTGAGACTTCAAGGGCCAGATACAAACATTATACAATTTAGAGACCTTATGTGTGGCTTTGTAGAAAAGACACATTATTAGAATTGTAAAATTAATCAGGGAAACTTAGCAATATTTAAAAAACTATCTGGATTGACGCCCATGGTCAAGGGGTCCGCGATTGCTTGAAAGGTAATTAAAGGGCCCATGATAATAAAAGGTTGAGAAACACTGGTTTAGAGGCACTGCGATATGTATTCTGCAAAATATGATTGTTTCAAGGAGAATCAAGAAAACGAAAGTTAAAATTACTTAATTCAGCATGTGACAAGCAGACAAATATGTTTAAGTATGGTGACAAACCCGAAGAAATAACAATGACATCATATAGAATTATCCATTTACTGCCGTGTAATATGAAACCAAATCCGGTTGGTGCAATTTTGAAACAGGTTTTTGTTATGTTTGCTAAAAAATACTGTTCTACTACCATTCTACTAAAAGCTAAACAATTACTGCTTAGTGATGACATAGTAACTCGAGGGGTTGCATGTATAGTTAACGACCAACAGAAACAGCGTCTTTGTCACTCAAACAATTTCGTTTTCTGCTCAATGGCACGTGACACTTTAAAAGATTTTATCGATACAAAGCAAATACCGACCCAATAATGCTATGCAGACCCAATAATGCTATGCAGGGCCCTACAAGGGCTGCCCATACGGTACCCGTACCGATTTGGCCGCGGGCGCTGCAGTGGCCCTGCATGGGTTTACCGCACGAGTTTCATGTGGTTCAAACTATTTATGCAAAAAATTCCTTTTTAAAAATAATTAAAAATGTTAGCTTATTAGCATGTTTTAATTTTTGATTACGGCTTAAAATTGAAAGCCAGATTAAACCCGTGCGGTTAGCCTATGTGGGGCCACTACAGCGCCCGCGTCCAAATTGGTACGGTTCCCGTACGGGCAGCCCTTGCAGGGCCTGCATAGGCCCTGCATAGCATTGTTTGCTGGGTAGCTGTGTTTTTCAGAGGAGTCATGGCAAACTTAAAAATTTACAAAGAATACTAACTTTGCGTTCGATTCATGACAGGACTCAACAAAAACAATAAATATATTTGGTGAATTTTACGCCTCTCTTCAAGAAGCACATTTACATCCATCAAAGTTGTCTTCAGTGACAACAGGTCGGTGTTCCTTTATGCTTGGAGCAAGTCAAAAACTACAAGGACTCATTGAAAAATGGCATATAGAAGATAACCTTCCACATGTGGCATGGCATCAAGGCATTTTACATCAATAAAGTCTTGTTGCTTAGTCTTTGAAAATGCCTCATGGAACAAAAGCGTTAACAACAATAGTAAATTGAATTAAAGCAAATGCGTTTTACTATCGTAAAATTAAAAAGTTTCTTTCGGCTATTGATGCTGATTATGGTGACGTGGTCTGTTCACTGCTGTGAGATAGTTAAGCCGTGCTTCATGTCTTAAAAGATTGTACAACCTCCTTCCGGAGATTAAAATATTTATGGAAGGCAAAAAAGGCATCTCTCAACTTGGCAACGAAGCATGGATAGCTGGTTTAGAGTCAATGATTGATATTACTGAACACTTTTTATCACTAAATTGCACCTTACCAGGAAATATCAAGTTTTATAAAGATTCATATAGCACTGCGTCTGCCTTTATTAAAAAACTTTGTCATTGTATCGGTTTACCATACATTCCGATTTTTAGGCTTTGTCCCTACCATTTTGAGAGAAATCTTACCAAAAATTGAAGACAGATTTGATGTCCAGATCGCCCCTTTTCTTGTTTTTTTCCGAGATCATTAGCTTTTAGAAACAAAAATCATAAAATCCGAGACTGATTCAATATGATTTTTTTTAAAGTGATGATTTTAAAATGATGATTATCTGTTGTGTAGCATACGAAAAAATAAAACCTTGATTGATTGATTGATTGATTGATTTTTTTTTTACAGAACACTTTTTTTACGGACGAAAGAAATCAAAAGATGATTCAAAATTATAAAAAAATGATGAAATCTGAGAATGATTTGAAATGAAGACCGTTTTTTTTATACAGAATACTACTTTTTCGGGGAGAATTTTTGTTCTATCAGTGAGCATCTCAGTTTAACCCTTTAAAAATATGGTATGTCTAATTTAAATGATGCAGCTAACAAATGTTGTTAACACACATTTTCCGACACTTTCAAATCATGGAGATTATGGATCATTTGAAACGTATAACAGGCTTATAATGGCACCTGAATTCTTGAATTCAAATGTCACATTTACAAAATAAATTCGTTCTTGCTCCTGATGAAGACGTTTGCAACATCTATAACTATAGAAGCTGCCACCGCTTATGATAACTTTTTAATTAGACCTAATAGACTTGCACTCAGATGTTGAGTTGAAAAAAGCGTTTAAAAGTAAAAGTCTTTTTGACTTTTGGAGTCGATTTCCAGAAGGAAAATATCCTAACTTAATGGTTCATGCCTTTAAAAATACCTCAGTTTTTGGTTCAACCTACATACCGTATGCAAAGCACTGTTCAACAAAATTGTCAAATTCAGAAATCAATATCAGAACCGACTAAATAGACAATCACCTGAAGCAGCTTTTGCGTACTGCATTAACTACAATTGCTCCTCCTTTTGACACACTTCTAAAAATTCAAAACCAGTTTTAAGTTTTACATTAAATTGATTTGCATATTTTATTTATTCATGTAATTTGCTGCTATTCTTTAATGTTTATTTAAATAAACTTTGTTCTTTTCATGCGGCTCCTTACTGTATATACTTTAAGTTTGAAATTTTCCTCTTGGTCTTAAAAAGGTTAAAAAAACATAGAATTAAACCATCTTTGTTTTTAATTCTTACACCATGAACATAAATTAGCTGTATAGAAAAATTTTTGCTCAAATTAGTTGCGATCAAAAAATTTTAATTTCTGTCTAACCAACAGTAGTGCGGATCAAAATTTGCATCTTTCACAGAAACAATTTAAGGCTGTTGAGATTGGGGTGAGGATCGAAAGTGCCCGCACTGTTGAAAAAACCATATAATGTTTTTAAATTACCAGTACAATTTGTCTTCAAACTTTATGTTTTTTCCAATTTTTTATTTTTCAACAATGAAAATTGGTGGCATTCTTGCAAAAATGCTTAACAGCTTTAAGTAGTGCCTAGGTATTGCTGTTTCTTTTTTTTAATTTTTGAAAAAATTTTTTCTTAAACCATTATCAATAAATTAAACTAAAATTGAAATTTACTATAAGAGTTAAGTCAATAATTGCTTCCTAAAGTGCAATATGAAACAAAAAGAAGAAACCTTAAAGAGCTTGTCATAGCAAATAGAGTCATTATAAAATGAGAGAAAATTTTTAGTTTCCCACAAAAAATATATTCGAGTCTCTACAACTCTGATTCTAATCATATCATTTTTAATTTTTTAAATTTTCACAAAAAAACAATCTAAGCCTTTAGGTGTTTTTCAACCGATAAAGGTTCGTGGCTCACTTTTAGAAATGCTTAAGCACTTTTGATTTCCTGATCCACCCAAAATGCAATCTAATCTAAAACAAATTTAGCTTGTTTCTACTATGAGCGTGAAATGGAGTATTCTTTGTTTCTTTCATTGATTTTTTTGTTTCTCTAGCGCTGAAACGCAAAAAGAACTAAAGAAATAATAAAGCTAGCAAAGAACACTCCATTCCAAGCTTGTTATGAAAAATGTCTCCATGGATGACCTCTGGTTTTAGTAAATCAAAATTAGAATAACAGAGATTTCTCCATTACAGAAACCTAAACAAATAAATCAATAGTTGTTTGTCGATAATTGTCGTTTCGATGAACCGTCGTTCGATCAACTGGTGTTTGATCAACTGTCGTAGTAACAATCAAAATTTCTTGTTTTTGTGAAAATATTGTTTGTCAAAATGTTTTTCACTTTTTTTTAGACATCAGATATATATTTAAGAATATTGCTAATTAATGTAATCAAAAAACAATTATAATTTTTTTGTAATTTAGAAATCTCGTTTTTGGATAAATGCATTGCATTTATTAAATAAAAATCTTGGTAACTTTTTTAGAATATAAAGAAATATTTACTGGGTTTGTCAATTGTGTGATTTTTTCAGTTATTAAAGCGATTCCTCGTTTTGTTAATTTACAATGATACAGATCGAACTGTTGAATTCCATCTTTGATAATTTTTGACACAAGTTCTGCAGTTTCATCATTGATATCATTATAATTGATATGGATTAATTTGATCTAAACAAACATAAAACATACTAGAAGACTAAAATTTATCAATAGATTGTAATTATTATTATACAGTAGAACTGGTAAAGCTTTCTATTAAGTTTTTGCACTTTGAAAAAATATACTCTCATGCTGTAAAAAAATAACATGAATGTTAAAATAAATATACAGGGTGTTCATAAATTATCGTTACAATTTCAAAAAATCACCAAAGTCTTATTTTTTAAAATATTTTCAATCGGTTTGTTTTATAGTAAAGGAAAATGCTTCAAATTTACGTTAGATGCTTTGGTCACCTCTTATGTGGGCATCATCAGTCGCACGTACGATATCCAATCGATATTCAATTTCTTGCCTGTTCTTGCTAACATATCTACAGTAACTGTATCAATTTCTTCAATTATTCAATATTGAAAATCATTAACGTCTCTGACTTTGGTTTGGTAAACGATATCTGTTACATAGCCCCACAGGAAAAAATCGAACGGTGTAATATTAGAGGAACGTGGCGGCCATTGAATGGGATCATCACGTCCAATCCATCTATCTGGAAATATTTCATTCAAAACTTGACAAACTTCAAAGCCCCAATGAGATGGTGCACCGTCCTCCTAGAAAATAACTTGTGGCTGATACTGTTCAAGCTGTGGTGACACGTATTCTGTCAAAGCGTCGAGATAAATTTGAGCTGTGGTTTATTTTTTCATCGAAGAAAAACGGTCCGATAATTTTATCATGCATGATTCCACACCACACGTTTATTTTGGGAAAGTACCATTCAAGCTCACACGTATCATGTGGATTCTCCCAGCCCCATATTCTCAAATTGTGTCTGTTCAGTAATCCAGAAACGTGGAACGTTGACTCGTCACTGAAGCAAACACGTTTTAAAAACCCTTGGTCTGAATCTAATCTGTCCAGTATCGTCATTGCAAATTCTTTTCGTCACGGCTTATCTTTTGGCTTATCGGCTTGCAGTAACTGCACTTTATATGCATACAGTCGCAAGTTTTTATGCAAAATTTTGTGAATAGTGGACCGTGCAATTTGTAACTGCGTAGAAACCCCGCAAATTAACTTTCTAGGGCTTCAGTATATGCCACTCGCACAGATTCAATTTTTTTTCTGATATTTGAACTCGGCCAGCTCTCTTTCTCTGTAGCAACTACCGGTATCAATAAACTTTTTATGCCATGCTCGAATGGTAGCTCACGCAGGTAGCTTTCTTCCATACTTGTGTCTAAAATTTCGCTGTACTTGAATGTCTGACTTTGTCTCTAAAAACCAGGAAACACACTGGGCTTTTTCCTGCGGAGTGCTCATTTTCATGAACTCTACTTTGTTTACTGGTAACAGTGTTTATATAAATTCAAAAATATTCTGCTTAATCACTAAATAAATTGTAATTTTAAACCCAATAATTTTCACAAGTAATTGTTAAAAAAGAAAAAAATTGAAGCACTTTCCTTCAATATAAAACAAATCAAATGAAAATATCTCAAAAAAAAATTTTTGAAAAACTTTCAAAATTGTAACAATAATTTATGGACACCTTTATATAAACATAACCAACAAAGAAACGTTTCTCAAATATTAAAAACAATTTATTTTTAATCTTTTAATCATGAAGATGGGCTAGCAAGATGGTTGTAATCATAAACGATTTATATTCGACTTAAAACAATAAGCAGTTGTTATTGTGTTGATAACTTTTAAGCATAAAAACTTTTTTTTTTTTTTGTATAAAAAAGGTACTGTAAGCAGGTGCAATCATATTGTATTGATTTTATTGGTAAAAAAAAACACTTCATTATTTTCAGTTTTGTCACTTACTAAAAATTAAAAACAAATAAAGCGCATTTGAAATAAATATATAAATAAAAGAATAAAACAAATTAAAACGTTTTAAAAACAGATTACAAAACTTTTCATAAAACCTTCTGCTGTTTCTTAAAAGACACAACCTGAGCGCAGCTGCAACTGGGTTGGCACGTCAGGCTTGATAAAAAACATAAGAATTTATTGTTTAAAACAGATCAGAGCATTCACTTTCACACTAAGATGATGTTGAACAGTCTTTCTGATTGTCACGACACTTTCCTCGTTGGTTATACTATTTCAAATAGTTAGAAATCAAAGATACGTGAATCTTGACCACAAATTTTTTCGAAATAACTTTTAAAAGCACTCTAACCTTGCAATGGCCACAGTATCCAACGCAATGAACCATCTTAAAAATAACTGACAAAATAATTCACTGCCGCTCCTTTACAACTAAAAACCAATAAAGCTCCGGCTCTTTTTCCATTTGCCCAGAGCTTATAATCTATGATAAAGCTGCTTTGAAGTTCTGGTTATAAAGCCTTTCCTTCTCGATTCAAAATTTCTAAACATTAAGAAAAGTACTACAATAATCGCGATCCCAAAACCGATAAAATTCATAAAACAACCAAACAGCTACTAACCAATAGCACTACTCTTGTGTACTCTACAAAATTCTCGTATAGCTTATCTAGTCTCGGGTCGAACTAATTATTGACTCATTGCTTTTTAAAGACCAGATGAATTTTGACTCAAAAAATCGACTCGGGTATTTTCAAAAATGACGCAAATTAAGTAAGGAAATTGTGCAAACGAAGACTATACAGCAAAACCTGTTAAACAAATATTTTATTTTGGTTTTCTTTTGCGTTTGAAGATGAAACAACTTTAAAGCAAAGTAAAAACCGAAAAACAGTTTTCTATTTAAAAATTGATCCTCATGTTTTATTGACAAAGACTTTTTTTAAACCGCTATTTTAATTAACCCAAGAGGCTCTGTGAAATCCTTTGCGGTGTTTACATTACTGCATCATAGGGGTTTCGCAAAACTCTCTCACTTCCTTATTTGTATTAATCAAATTAGTGGCAAACTAAATAACTTTTTAAGAAAATTTTTAAACTGTGCTGCTCTTAGCGTTTGGCATTTTATATTGTGGGGCTTGGTGATTACTACAAAATATGACAATGGATTATCATTTTTATGCAAATGCTTGTTAGCAGAGGTGGATATCTCGAGACATGTCTGAAGACATCGAGACGTCTTAAGACACGTTTTTTGAAGTCTCGGTCTTGTAACGCCAAAATCTTGTCTCGGTCTCGGATCAATGTGTCTCGAATCTAGGTGAAGATATTGCAGCGATGGGGAAATCTCATGGGTTGCTGTAAATATGTCATGATTTTTAGTAAAAATAGGTTACTTTTACGTTTTTTGCCAATCGGGCGCAATGGTCCTCGCAGTAGCAGCACTCGCCTCGGTTCCTCATTTTTTACATTTATCGAGGAGCCCTCTTTTTGAAAATGCCGCGTGTAGTTTCATTTTGTGGTATTTTACATGATTTCATGAACATCAAAAACTCAAAAGTTTGGAGTTTTGAGCAAATAGGTGAATGTATGTCACATAATATGATTATGATATATAGGGTAATGTTGGCAGAACACTTAAAATTTAAAATAACAATGGATAAAACCTCTTCAGTTTTTATATATTGCAGAACAACTACATAATGTAAACTATTCTTAATAGTCAAATTGTCGTAAAAGTTATCTAAAAGTGATTGAAATTCAGCAGCAACAACTCCACAACTTAAAATATGCCTAAGAAAAAGAGGAATTTTTTTCTCTTTTAAATTTAAATTTTTTATATTTAATTTTAAATTTAAATTTTTTTATTGATAAAACATTACTTTTAAAATTAGTTGTATTTATGCAAAAATATTAATCACTTTCTATAACTGCAACAAAGTAATGACATACAAAACAAAAAATTTACAAGCATTAGTAATAAAAAATACATTTTTTTCATTTTGTAGCAGATGCTTCATGTACAATAGAAACCAATAGAACATTAAATCCAGTCTACAAATGTCCTACCATTAACCAAATTTATATGATAATTTTCACTTTTTCTTAAAGTTCTGTATTGATTAATATGCAGTTTGTTCATTTACTTGACATTAAGACTTGATTGCAACTTTTTTGTAAAGAGTTAGCAATTTTCAAAATTTACATTTTGACAAATGGTTTGTGAGGTGATCTGGTAAAAATAACTGCTTAATTAATGTTAAAATTTTATTTATTGTCATTCGGAAAAAAATTGAATTAGAAATTATTTAGGTAAAGCATTTAAATTTTAAATGACAATTTGAAAAAGTAACCTAACATAGCATAAGCTAAATGCCTTCTTACACTAAATTTAATTGTGAATATTAATTGGTCTACGACTACTCGTATGTTGCACAAACAATCATAACATTAAATGGTTTTAACAATATTTCAAAACACTTTTATTATTTTTACAATTTTAGTTTAAAGATAGCTTTATTGCAAATTTGAATTGCATATTTCTATTCCTTCAAGACAAAAATCTTCAAAAGATTTAATTAACCAGCATAAGCTGAAAATATTACATAAATAATTCGCTGCTTTATAATACGTATATTACTACATTAACAAATTTGTTTTTGGGTTAGTATTTTTTTGACTAATTTGCCTAAAAGCAAACATAGTTTTTATGTTTTTACAAACTTTGTTAGCTTTCAAATGTAATTTTAATTTTTTTTGTAAAAATTAAGGTATTCATATTGTAAAAAATTAAGGTATTCACCTTTGTTATGGTTTTTTTAACACAAAACCATAACTAAAGCTTCTCTTTCTAATAATATTTTAGGTCATAGATTTTTCGATTGTTGTGATAAAACTTGTTGTACATTGTAAAATGAACATAATTGTTGAGATTTAACATTATTTTGCTCGACTGGCTTAATTGTTATTGCATATTCAGTAAAAAAATTGTTTTTGTTGTTGTTGCTATGTAATCAGTGCAAAGTTGTTTTTATTGTTAAAAAAAGATCAGATTTTTGTCTGTGATAGTAGCCTACCTATTTGGTCAGTTCAATTTTAATTCTGTTAGAAATTATTTTAACAAATTTTTTATTATTTGAGATTATCAAGACTATGGCACGAATGTTTATTATGTAGTGGTGGTAAAGTTTTTGACCAAAACGACGCTTGATCAAAACGACATTTGATCGAAACGGCACTTGAACGAAATGACAGTTGATAAAAAAAAAAGATTTATTTTTGTATGTTTTCGCGATTAAACGATCTTTTTTGTTACCGTAAATTAGATTCACAAAAAGCAGAGGCCAACAGTAAGAAGAAAATTTGTTTTCATTTTTTATAATTTTTTGCCAATGTCAAGGTCAGGGTTTTTTAACAAGGTCTCTGGGCAAAGCATTTTTAGGGCGACAACAAGTAGATCTTTTGTCATGGTTTTGTTTCGTTAGATGCTTATTGCTATCATTTTTTTGCATTCTTTTTACGTTGTCAGTTATTTAGAGGGAGAAGCATTGTGACAGGGCTTCACCCTTGTAGACCTCTTGCAGAAATCAAAGACAAGCTCAAAGAAAAGATCTTATTTTTAGAGATTTATAATTTTAGGACAAAAAAATCAGCAAAACCGGGACAGATTAAAAGTACTATGTTTTTGGGACAAAAAATTGACAAAATTGAGATAGATTCAAAGTCACAGAAAAGATCTTATTTTTAGAGATTTTAAGACAGAAAAGATGATTTTAGGACAAAAAAATCAACAAAACCGGGACAGATTTAAAGTACTATGTTTTTGGGACAAAAAATTGACAAAATTGAGATAGATTCAAAGTTGTAAATTTTTTTTTCATTATTTGATCAAATGTCGTTTCGAGTAAATATCATTTCGATCACGTGTCGTTCGATTAACTGTCAGGTCACGTATAAATCTTTAATGATAACTTTCTGTGTCTGCCACTGATTTGAATTATTTCAAGTTTCGTATCAGAATCAATTTTTTCTCAATATTTGGTGGCCTATCTTTCTAGATGGCATTGGTAAAATGGTAATCAAATTCTTGTGACATCATTTGTTGGGGGCCCCTAATTTGGATTTTGCCTCAGGTTCCTAATTTTGAATATCGATCACTGGCAGGTATCCAAATGAATTATTTAAATTTGAATGATTCACATGATAAATATAACTATAGCTTCCAGAAATTAACCGAAAATTGGAGTTGGAGAGACCAAATAAAAATACAAGTTCCATTCCAACTTCAGTACATCGGAAAAAGTGACTCCGGCTTTAGTACGAGGTATATTTAAAAAACTACTTCGGTTCCGACTCCAACCAAAAGTATGCAACTCCCACTTGACAACTCTGGCTTAAAGTAAAACAACTTATGTAAAGTCTCGCGTCTCGTCTCGGTCTCGGTACTCCAAAGTCTCCTCTCGGTCTCGAAGCACCCTTTCTCGACTCCACCTCTGTTTGTTAGCTAATTTTGAAACTGTTATATAATTTGAGTAAAACTATAGTAGTTTTTGTAGTTTAGTAGAACGACAGAACAACTTGACTGATTAGTTAAATTGTAAGTTCATGTTAATTATAACATATCTACTTAAGTCACAAATAATCAACAATCTTTCCTTAAAAATGAGTGTATGACTGTTGACAAGACCTCAACTTACAGTGGCGAACAAAAAAGTAAGACTTTTTTATTTTTTTTAAAATACGTAACTTTGTTAAAAGTGAATTATATTTATCAAGTACTATATCACTAAAGAGAGCACAAAAAATTATATTAAATCCAATATTAATTCTTTTTTTTTTTTGAGAAATATAATTCAGTTTTAACTAAGTTATTTTGAAAAAATCTAATAAAATTAAAAAGTCTTACTTTTTTGCTCGCCACTATATTTAGTGGTAGAAACCTTGAATTCAGTACATGCTTAATAAACACCGCAAGTATGGTTTGAAGCTCTGGTTGTCAGTTATGTCATAGAAAATGCTAACAGGAACGAAAAAACTGATTATAAATCACACAGTTAATAAAAAAATAGGCTGTAATGAATCCAAGCAGGCACGTCAAAGTGACAAGATACTTGTGAAAACTTTTTTATGAGCTTGTTACTTGAGCGAGAGTTGAATATACTTGGCTTTATTTTGTACAATAACACTAACAAAATTTTGTATTCTGTTTTTGATCAAAACGCATTCAGTTTACTTTATTGAAGGCAGAAAAACCTATCTGTTGCTGGCGATATCATCAGTGCACAACAGATTTTTTATTGACCTATTTGGTTCCAACAAAAGACCTGCAATTGTTTTTTATTTTAACAACGCTAAAGGTGATGTTGTTGATAAAATGATTACAGAAACTAGTAGCCTACATAAAACACAAGTCTAGAAAATGGCATTTTGAACTATTTGCACTGCTCTGGATAAGGATTGCTACAATTTCTTTTTAAAATTCTTTCTTATAAATAAAAGTAATAAGCTCCTTAAAAGATTTCAGTTTTGATTAACTTAAAGGCTTTAAATTTACTCAAAGTACAGATCAGAGAAAAATGATTGTCATTCCCGATTAATCAAGAAAACCGGGTTTAAAAAAGTACAAGTTTTTTTTTTGTAAATAGAGTGAAGAGAAAAAACATACTGTTTCAAAATTTGCAAAAGTTCTTCATGAGAAAAAACAAATAAAACAATGATTTTTTATTTTCCTGTTTGCATTTGCCATAACTTTTAATTAAAATATAAAAATAAAATTGGAAGACTACATTTAATTCAATTCGATTCGATAATGTTTATAAAAAAAAGTAAATTTTACTTTTAAGCAACAGAGTCAAAAAATAGTAACCCAATAAAGGAGGACATGTGTTGTTGATGTATTTTGTAAAACTAACTATCTATTTAATATATTCGGCTCGTTAATCAAATATTTAAAAAATTTTTTGCACAAAAGAATAATAATAAGCAATGCAAGGATGGAAAAATATTAAATAATGCTTTAAACTTAAATAGAATAATAGTTCCAAACAAAAACTGCAAAACATTAAAATAAAAATATGAAATAAAATTTTTTAATAACTGAAAGCTTTTTATATTATTGTTGAAACGGTTTTTATATTTCGAGTCACTTTGCGTAAAATATACCATCTTGTTTAGTAAAATAAATTGTTAAAAGCCATTTGGCTCATTCAAATTATGGTTACTTTTTAAAATTAATATTCGAAACCGAATAGCTTTTATAAGCAGTTGTTTTTATCGGCTCAACAGTTGTTTAATTTTTTTTTTTTTATGCTTCCAATTACTTTTTATAGATAATTAACAAATCATCTTTATTGCAAAAGTCACTATTGTTTAAATAACATGTTAAAAGTTAAACAACGCAGGAAATGAACAAGTCTCTTATGCAAGTGTGTGCTTAAAAAACTATAAATTAATATTAAACAACCCAAAAATCAAAGCACATAGGAAAATTGTAACAAAATTTTTAAAATCAATGCCAACAAATTATCCCATAAACACTCTTAATTAACCATTCCCAAGATGATTGTTTAAAATTGTTAAGCTGTGTTATTTTTAATATTGTAAAACAGTGTTGCACAAGAATAATTACCGTAATGTGTGACGAGTTTGTGAGAATAGTTGCAAAGGGTTTATAATAAAATTGGTACCATTATTTAATACAAAGATTCTTAATTTCAAAGTTTTCTTTCTTGCTTTTATTATGTAACAAAGCGATAAAATATCGCTTGCTCGTAAAACATCACTAAAATTGAGGTTTAGAATTTCTGGCAACCTGTCTGCTAATTTTCCACCAAATTTTGCGTCTTGAGTTTCGTATGCCCAGCAGCAAACACGTACAAGAGTTGAATCATTTTGAATTGATGCTTCTTTGGTAATAGTTGACGCAAGTTTTGTTGCAAAATATTCAAGCTGTTTCATATGACCAGTTGGCTTGCAAATGTTTGGGTAAATTTTTTTAAATATTTCATATGTTTTTGGATTAAATAAGCCAAACATAAATTTGGAAATTATCTCAAATCGAGAGTCAGTCAAAATAAACTGATTGGAATCAAAAAATGTTGTTTTAAAGTCAAAAAAGCTCATAAAAAATAAGCAAAAAACTGATACAAAAAACTCTTGGAGTAGAAGATGCGAAAAATATGTACACTTTTTGGTAGAATTTTCCAGTACTGTAAAGCGGTTTTCGTCATTGCTTTGTTTAAATGCCACAGTAAAACTGCTGATGTTAGTTTCATTCAGCAATCAAATCCTCTTCATCAAAGTATAACTTTTGATGTTTAATTCCAGTCCAGGCTAATTTGCTGATTTTCTCTAAGTCAAGAAAGCTTTTAATGTCTAATTTTGTGCTGTTGTTACGCTTATGTTTAATTTCAGAAAAAATAAAAAAAGTTAGAGCAAAAACATCTATTAGGCTGTTTGGTGAGAATTTTTGCACTTTTTCTTCTTTAACCCTTTAAGGGATATAAGAATTTGATTGTAAAATAAAATAACAATGATGTAATAATGACATCATAAATACCTAAAAATCAGAATTATAATGCCTTCACAAGAGTTCTATTGTTACGTTACAATTACAATCATGGTACACATTGGTACCACTGTCCCTTAAAGGGTTAAAACGGTTGAAGCAATTAACTATCAAAACACAGTTGAGGGGAACAAGGCAATAAGAAAGAAGATCGGCTTGATTTTCTATACGAGATAAAACTTGAGATGCATATACTTCACCACAAATATCAATACAGATTTGTTTTAAGTCTTGTTGCTTAATGCCAAAAATTTTAACAATAAATTTAGGCTTGTAAATATCAGGTAAATCAAGCATTTGACCAGGTCGTGAAGTAATAATTTTTTTTGCTTTGGGGAAAAATTTGACCACTCAAAAAACCCAAAATCAAATATTCGGGAGAGTTTTCATCATCAATGTTAAAATTAATCCTAGGTTGTTCCATTAAGTGAATGACGTCAATGTGAGTTTCATCAAATCCATCTAACAAGATACAGACAGATTCAGATTGAGACAAAAGTTTTAAAACTTCTTTTCGAATGACTGAATTTTTCATCCACTCAAGAGAATCATAAGCTGCTTTTCTAATCAAAAACTGAAACAAGTTGACTTTAGCTTTATCAAAGAAATCTCGAAGTTTTACATAAAAAACAAAATCTGCCTTATATAACCGCTCGACAGTCACAATGCGGTAAAGCAAGTCTTTTATTAGAGTTGACTTTCCTACTCCTGCCTGGACGATGATTCCTACCACATTTCCGTTTTCTTCTAAAACTTTTTTTTTTGCTTCTTTAGTTCGGGCATTTTTATAGTCAGGAGAGTGATAAATGTGTTGTCGAGATCTTTGAAAAAAATTTTTTGGCAAGACACCTGATGCTGTGATTTTACTTTTATCGATAGTTTTCTTCCTGTTATGTTGATGATCGGTTTCATTTGATTTATGTTTTGGTTGGTATTGATGTATTTCAAGTGAGACATATCTTGTAACTGCTTTTAATGAACCAAGATTCTTTTTTGTCCACATAAAAGCAATTTTGTTTTGCTTCTTCACAAAGATAGTCTTTGAATTCTTCAACTAAAAATATTAAAAATTATTCAGCAAAATTTATTTTTAAAAAATTTCAAATATTTTTTCAAGCAGGATTTGGAAAGTATAATGGGCTACAAATACAATAGGTTAACTAGTTAAAAAATAGTTCGTAATTTCTTTTAGGTTTTATTTTAAATAAAGCTGCCAATCAACATAAGCATAATTTTTATAGTTAATAAAAATTTTCACAAACTACGACAAAAAATATAACAATTAGTATAAAGTAAATCTAAATATTTGACAATATTTGCAATTGTTTATGAATTACAATAATTTTAACCAATTAATGTCTATTTTACCCAAACAAGTGCAGCTAACAATTCGATTAATTTGAATTTTAAAAAATATCAGTTGTTTTTTAATTTGTTTTAAAGCAGAATTCTTAACTTAGACTAAAATTGCCTTTTTAGGGTTAAATTTCAATCATAAAAGAGGTAAAGTTATTGAATTATAATTTAAAGCTACTTCAGCCTAGTGCTTGAAAGCAAAATATTAAAGAAACACTTAGTGAGAAGCATTAAGCTATTTACCGGTCGAGGTTGTCCTATTGCGACTTTACTGTCTTACTGAAGATAGCAAACTGATTTATAAGAATAAGACGACAAAAAATTGAAACACAGTTGAAATGAAAAATTTCTTTGTTGCAATCAAACTTTATATACTGTTATTGTAGAGTAAAGACTACCAAGCCTAGCTTTTTCTTATATTTTTTTTATATTTTTTTACTGCACATAGAAGGAAGGATGCAATCTGGCTAGTAAGGTTAATAGCAATTGAGTTATTTTTTGTGGTTAACAAATAAACGATAAATTGTTTTTCTCTTATTGCGTGCATGAAGAAAACTACTCTCTATTCACATTGACTTGGGGTTTGACTTGATTGCACGTGTTCTACATGTAATTGAAGATGTATAAAGTCAATGCATTTATTTTAAAACATCTACATTGACAATTATTCATTAAAAATTTTTTTTCAAGCCGTTTTTTGCTTTTGACTCATGTAGGCATTTGTTAAAGTAAAAAAAATTAAAATAAATTTTTTAAATTTGCAATTCGCCAAGACGTTAACAAGAAAATAAAAATTAATAACCTTCGTGTTTTCAGCTTTGTTCAAATAAATCAAAAATTTTATTGTACAATTTAATTTAAAGTGATTTAATATTTAACTAATTATAATTGACAGCAGCGGAGTAGAAAAAACTAAATTTAAATTATTTGAATATGCTGGAAAAGAAGGCCAAATATTTTACCTAATTGTAAAATTTTATAAACTTTTGCATTATGCCGAATAAATTACATAAATATCGGTAAATAAATTTTTCTATAAGCTATAGCTATGATATTAGGTAAGCTATAGTTTGGAAGCTGTCTCTGATTTCTCAGTTTTCGTTTCTGCTCTCTTTGGTTTACTTCATTTCTGTAAATACTGCACGAGCCAATAAATTTTTTGCTCATCTGGCATTAAAAAAAGAATTTGATCTTTTCCATTTTTATAAAAAAATATTTTCAACTAAAGTAATCTTTTTTTAGCTCAACGTATCAATATCAATGCTCATTTTTATCAAAACTATTATTAAAATGCCTTCCTAACTTAACAAAGATACGACTTAAACAAAAAACTAATGCAAAAAGTGTTGTTGTGGTCACCACCGCTTTGCAAATTACCATAGATTCAATTTACATGAAGTTGTGGTTGGAAAAAATTGATTATCCTTTAAATGTCATAAAAAGCAGTTGTTATAATTAATGAAAATATTACTGTTATTATTATCTTTATTTATTATCTTGTCTTGCAGAAAAGCTCCTAAGGCATTATACTAGAAAAAATGATTAAAGCTGATATATTTATATTATGGAGGCGTTTATATTCCGGAAGCAGAGGCATTATACTTAAGTTTTTTAATTTATTCTCCCGACTCGCAAAAGAGTTCTGGAGGCGTTATACTTAAGAAATTGTTTAAGCAATTTTGCTGATCTGCTTTCAGAGATGTTAAAATATTGGTTAATGCTGTTTGGTTGAATTTTTTTAATTTTTCTTTAAAGTTATTACTGCAATTAAGAGCTTGAAAAAAATCAAAACACAGAAAATGCACTAAAATGTCTTATCCAACCAGATAACAAAATGTTGCAGTAGATTTTGAAACACCACTGTGTCGATCTTGTTCTTAGTCTTACACTTTTTCCGCAGAGCTACTAATTCCCATTAAAAACTATTTGTTGTTTCCTTTCATTTTTCATTTATTTTGGATATTTTCATTTTGATATTTTTTTATAAAGCTACTTTTATCGAATTGTTTCAACAAAATCTATAACAGTAAAAGGAATTCAGTTTAAAAATTTCTCTCTAGTGCTGTTTTTTTTTTAGCTCTTGCTTGATTGTTTTTCTCGACCAATCAACCCAGCTCTTTTCACTTTCTTATTGGTGGCTTTTTCGACCAATCAGATGCGCGGTTGTTTTTTGATATAAGCACGATCGATTATTTTTATTGTTTTTACTATAATTTAAACTTTTAAATCAAAACTTGACTTAAACCTTGTGCATTTAATACGTTGACTATAAAATTTTTCGGCCTATTTTAAGGTACGTAAATAGAAATGCTTTTTTCGTTAGAATCAATCATCACCAGTTTGATTTCACAGTGATTTATTATAGACTGATTTATTATACGCTGATTTATATCGTATATCATTCTGATGATTCCTACCGACGACTGATAGATGAAAAGTCTTTGAAAAATGAAGACGTATTTTAAAGCTATCATATAACACTCATAGCATTCAAACTTCATTGTATGACTGTACCATTTCGTGCGAACCAACACAAATTTTTTTCCTTTAAAACAAACAAACAAAATTCAAAAAAATTTGTTTGTTTTTATTAAAAGTATAAAGCAACAAGTTACCTTATCAAATTAAAAAAAAAATTGAGCTTTAATGGGTTAATTGCTTTGTAAGCTCAAATAAAAATATTAAATAAAAAACAATTTCTAGCTCGAACATAAATATCTGCTTGTAAAATTTTTACTGGAATATTTCAAACATAAAATTAAACTAATTTTTTTACAAGTAATTCTATATTTAATCTAAAGTTTAAAATATGTTAATCTAAAGTTCGTGACTCTTGCTAACACATTGTCAATAAAATCTTTTCTTTTATAAACAGTCTCTTCTTTATCTAGCCTCATATATATATCACTATATCTTTCTCATTATATTTTTAACACTAGAAGACCAGACCGGTTATTTTTGTCCGTTAGTGAATTTTGGCGTTTCATATTTTTTGTGTTTGTGCTATTTGCTTTGTCATACTTTGTGAGTTTTTCTAACTTTTCGTAAATGGAGCATTTTACACATTTCCCTATAAACCCTAACCGGTTAAAAATGACTGGTGCATGATAAGAGGATTATGTGTCTCTAAAGCGATGAATAGAAGTGTAAGAAAAGTTTTTTGCTACTAACAATGCATTTACGCAACAGTGAGACAACAGCTGACCTGATAATACAATGGATTTCTGAAAAGTGGTGCTAAAATGATTAGCAGGTTTGCAGGCTTTACTGAGAGTCACACTGTGTGTGCTGTCTCACAGAGTTGCTGATAGCTAGGTGGTAGTTCTAATATCTTTCTTAGTAGTCCAGAGTTTAGAAGTTGTGTATGTAGCTGGAATAGGCGGTTTACTGCAGAATATTGACATGTTACCAAAACTTTGGTTTTTGTTATAGACTTGAAAGATAGTTCTTTGGCATATATGCGCATATTCCTGTGTTAAACTCAAAATTATTTTCATTGTTTACTCAATTGTACCTAACTTAAAATACAAAACTTTAAAGTAAATTTCACAATTGAGATTTATTCATCACTCTTTGTTCATTGACAAGCTGCAAACTTTAAAAAATTAGATATGCAATTTAAAAGAGCTTAAACCGTTAATTTAGATTTTATTTTGAATTATCTCAGTGATGATGTAGATATTGCAGTCCTGACATCAATTCCAATATGATTCCAGTGATGTTTAATGCACAGATACGCGTGTTAGCTTCTTAGTGAGTATGTTTGGTCAAATTTCAACCGGTTTAGTACCGTGTGCAAAATGAAGGCGTTCATGCATGTGGATACAAAAGCCTTGCAGTAACTTATTTAGAAAGCTTGAGTAAATGCCTTCCAAATACATTTCCAAGTCCCCTTCATCACGAAGATTAAATGAACAAAAACATTTTATTGCAAAAGCTGCTAGAGAAGACAACAAAAACTGCATGTCTGGTATGTAGCTTACCACATTCTCGCAAAACATGCATCAGGAAACCAAGATTGCACCGAGGAGAATGCTTTGTTTCTTGGTTTATCTATAGAATTTTTGGCTCTCCTTTTCTTTGTTTTCTTAGTTTATCTTCTTCTTTTGTTTAGATAATTAAAAAGGAGAAAAAACTTGCAACCAGAGTTACGCAGCAAGTTGACAAATAGTGTAACTATACTAAAACTTAATAAATTTTTTTATAATTGTACATAATAATTAGGCTAATTTAAGGCGTATTTAGGATTTCTTTTAGGGAGGTTCATTGCAATCTTTTACACAACTTTTGAGTTTTTAAAGCAAATTTTGTTTATTAGAGATACATTTTGAAGGGTTTAAACCCCTCGGTTCTCCGTAAATACAACCCTGGGCTGATCTGTATTTTTGTGCACCTGTGCTGCCTGAACAAAATTGTAGTAGCTACAAATTATAAAGCAAATATGCAAAGTAAGACGTGTCACTCCACGTAAGTGCCTTTCCAAGCAGTATAATCAGAAAAATTTCAAAATAGCGGATTCAGCCAAACCACAATTTTTCAAACTTTTTTTGCTCAACTCAATACAAAAGCAGCAGAATACGAATTAGAACAGGGAAAGGAAAATATTTAGTCAATATAAAATTAGACCTGTCGAAAATATTTTTATAAAAAAATTGTACCGCAAAAGATTATTAGATTAGAATGGACTAAATGTAAACTTAAGACGTACAAAACTTAATACAATTGTTCTACCAATGAATGTCTAATCATAAACGGTTCTATTAGCGCAGCCTGAGAAAGATGAAAAAAAAGATTTTATTGTCTGCTTGAATTTTGAGTTTTCATCAATTTGCAAAATCTTTAACATCTTTGGAAGCAAATATATAAATCAAATTCTTTATTTATTCATAAAATTATAAAATTTTTATCTGAATTTATATTTTTCTCACTTAAATTTTATTTGTGATTTATGCAATGCTCTAAAAATAATTTCAAAAAAATTTTTTATTTGAAAAAGCAAATGATCAAATATTGAAATCCTTATATCTTAGTAACGACAAGCGTTAATTTAATGCTTAGATATCAGAAGTACACTTACACTTTTGCTTTATTTCCCTTGTAGTAGGTTTGTTTTCTGCAAAATGTATTTTTCAGTTAAATTCGTAAAATCTATGAAAACATTATAAGCAGTGATAACCCAATACAATAACTAAATAAAATCCTTTTTCTAAAACAATAACTGCATTATTAAATTTCATACATTAAACTAATTCATTGTGATCAAAACTAACTTATTAATAAAGTATATTTGTCAATATCAAACTTTTTGTCAATAAAAATTTAAAAGCATAACGCTAAGCAAATTTGTAAAAAAAAGCAACGGTTTTCAACCTGTTGTGAAAGGAAGCATAATCTGCCGATAAATAACAATTGTTTCTTGAAGTGTTCAGTGCTTTTTTAGTTTTTGTTAACATTATTTCGTAAGCTGTCTTTCTGTTGCTTTTCACACAACACAAATTTTGAAGTTCGTCACAGGTTTTTTAAATTAATTTTTGTTGATTTTCGATTACGTTTTATTTAATGTGGTTTAATTGCGGCAAATTAAACAGGGCGTATACTCCTTTAATACGAAATGCGCGGCGCACACCCTAAAATTTTCCTCAGCAAAGTGTAAAAAATATTTTCTCGAATTTTTAATGTACCACAATAGACTAAAATCATTCGGTGTTGGGCGATTCCATTCGTCCATGCACAAATGTGGTTTCGCTCTTGAACACGCCTTTCGCATAGTCACTGGATCCTGCGTCCCACTCCAACGGACCACCTACCTATACTCTCAGGCATCCAGCCAGCTGAGCTTCGTTGAATGGGAGCGACACTCTCCTTGGCTCACCGTGGATCTCTGGACCCTGATCATATCTTGTATGGTCTTTTAAGTGGGTCCTCAGATACTCGCCAAGTGAGACTAAGATCCAAATGCCCGTTTGTGCCTGCCGCGCGGAATGTTTTGGACATCCTTGCGCGACTTGGCCTCCGCGCTTCTGAATGAACAGATCACAAATGGAAAACGGAGTATTGTGAAAATGTTTCCGGGCTCCGTGTTTTTGTGCCCGGGACCGGTTCCAGGCCTGTTGGGATGGGCTTACCCCGAGCAGCTTGGGTTAAACTCATCCGCCTGTGGACTGGTGTTGGGCGATTCCATTTGTCCATGCACAAATGGGGTCTCGCTTCTTCACTGAATTGCGAGTGTGGCGCTTCTGAGCAAACCGCAGACCATGTACTGTACCAACAGCGTGCTTTATACATCGGGCATCACATGGAGCACGAGGTCTGACGGTTTTGGATGACGAAACTCAATGCTTGCTTAATAACACCACTGCCAGCATCTGATTTAGGCAGTACAGCAGTCTGGAGTAGTAAAAGGATAAGCCCTCGGCCCCAGTTCTGTTTGTGTTTGACCTGGAGTGGATACCCCTCAAACAACGTCGACGACGAGTTTGATGTAAGAGGTGATCGAAACGATTATTGTCATTTATTTTATATAATTTTATCAACCCTTTTTTAAGGCTTTGATAGGGTTGATTTCCGGGTTGCGGATAATATTTCCGTACTCTACGAATGACATTGCAATCAAGCGCACTCGACATGGCTCAAAAACGCCGTTTCTCGGTAAAAATATTAGACAAAATAAATTGATGTTCGACAGCAGCCAGCCATAATTCGATATCGTTTTCCCAGAAATAGGGAAGATTAAGATTAACTGGTGGCGACTGGTTATTGTTAGAAAGGGCAGAAAAGTTCTAAGCTTGGGATAAAGGATTAATTTGAGGAGTAATCAAGCTTTGAGCCCACGTTTCTATACTCATGGTAGAACACGAAGAATGAGGCGTTGACGATGATGACGATATCGTATAAATAGTTTCAGAAATTAGTGTTACGGTAAGCGCAAGATTACCTTCGAAAATTCGAGCATAAGTTACGTTATTACCAATGGTTGAAATTTTAGTCAAAACGCAGTTAGTAGTTGAGGTTATAAAATCATTAAAACAAGAAACAAAATTAACAACGGAGGAAACAGCATTGTATTTACGCGACATTGATTTAAATTGATTTAAATGCGACATTAATTTTAATTGGAATCTTGCTTCCACGCAACGATAAAAGAGAATTTATAAGATCCGTATAAAAATTTATACACGAAAGTATTATGACAGCAATATACAAAAATTTGACAAGTATATTCAATAAAATACACAAGGAAAAAATTATCACACTTGCGACTTGGTTTGGAGAAGAATGTCTTTTTGCTTTGGAAAAAATGTCTTTTGGTTGCTGAAATCGGCGATCTCTGAGAATCTTCAAGCGGCGTCTTGACTTCTTGAAATGTTTATAAGCGTTGAGCAGTTTCGGGTGCCAATCTTCCTGTAAACTACTCGGGGCACCAATGTAGCGTGCTGCTGATAACAGTAGCGCTCGAGGTAGCAATGTGCCAAATATTCTTCAAAATCACTTGGGGAACCAATGTAGAGTGAGCTGTATTGGCACACAAGAAAACTTTACTAATGAACAAGTACGTAGATAGCACCGACAGGCCTGCAAAGTAGCGAAAAAAAAACTTGACTTAGAATTATCGGCTCGGAATCGAAAAATATGCATTCAGTGTATACAGTGAGTCATTACAGCTGGTTTTTAACGCTCGCATGACTGCGGACGAATTATTGTATGTGCTGGAAAGTCACGGCGAGAAAGGAGTAGGTAGATAAGTTTTTTGCGAAGGTCGTGGTTGATGTGAGTCGCTGTTAGTCGTGGTATAGTGAACCCATGGTAGGGGTGTGGAGACCTGCTTGGTTTGGAATCGCTCATTGCAGGGAGGTCTTCTGGCTTTTGTTAAAAGGACGAAACTGCAGCGTGATGGACGTTAGGCGGATCAGCAAAGTTCCTTGGTAGGTCATGAATAGAATGAGCGAAAGCATTAGCTACGTCAACGTTGTGTACCACGTTGTGTGCAGAAAAAGCTTTAAGCAAAAGCTTGTTAGTAACGCCAGTCGAGCTAGTTGATGAGGGAGGCGATTCAACAACGTCACTCGCGCTTGCGCAGGAAATATGATTTACGTAATTTACTACTAAATGCGACGTGTTGTATCTACGATACACAGAGTTATTTGGAAAAATAAAAGAATTATTTACAACGTCAACCGCAATTTTGCCAGCCGGACCGCAGATTTAGCCCGAATCCTAACTTTCAGCCGCTCCGACAAATGCCGTCAAATCTCCCGCAGAGCAATTGTTTTCCCGCTTGATCCAAAACCTGCACTGATTCAGAAAATCTTTGTTTCTTTCATGCCCACTTTGCTGCTAAAGCTCCGAAGTGTCGAGCGCCATATTCTTGGCAACCTCATAATTCTGGTACTTTCGACGATAAAAATCGTTATCGCGTGGCATCGCATTCCTGCCGTTCAAGAAGGAAGACTCTTTCAACGCACCATTTTCTTTTTCTTTTTTATGACCCTTGTTCCGAAATAAGTTTTCTCTGAATATTGGCTCTGAAATAAAATGGTTCCGCCATGTAAACGCTATAGGATATATTGCGGCCCGCAAAACTTGGTTGGGCACGATCCATATCCTTGGCACCAAAAGTTGAACATAGACGTAGGAGCACGTTATACGCTTGCATGGATTTTCAAAGTAGCAACGTCGACATTCCCATCATTGGTACAATTTTCTGCGTCACTTTGGCCTTGGTGTTGACGTTGTAAATAATTAAGTTTCATCCTTTCAACAAAAGTCAAAAGACCCCCCTGCAAAGAGCAATTCTAAACCACGAAAGTTTCCACGCCCCTACCATCGGTTCACTATGCCACAACTAACGGCAACTCCCATCAACCACGACCTTCGCAAAAAAATTATCTATCCATTCCTTTCTCGCCGTGACATCCGACATATATAATTACTCGTTCGCAGTCATGCGAGCTGTGAAAACCAGCTGTGATTACTCACTATATACACTGAATGCATATTTTTTGATTCCCAGCCGATAATTCCAAGTCAAGTTTTTTCTTCGCTACCTTGCAGGCCTGTCGCTGCTATTACTACCGGTGATGTTTTGCGAGAAATCGGTTGTCGGCCAATTAACGTTACTTTACTGCATTTCTTACAATTCGAGCGACATTTCTCTTCACGTCTACTCGTCCATTATGTCAATACCTGAGGCAACCTTACCCTTGGTCAAATTTACAAGGACAGAAACGTGTATCTAGTTTATTGAAAAGTAAATTCCGGGCCGCGTTTTTACTTTTAGAGTAGTAAACCATTTTTACACTTTTCAAAACTATTCTCTTGCGCACACGCAATTGACTTTTAAGAGCTTTTTCTTTTGTACTTAAATTTAATCATTATAATAATTTATATTATGCTTTGAATAGTTTAATAGAAAATAGCGTTGAATGTATTATTGAAAGATTTTAACGTAGAGGTTACCGTGAAAAACTAGAAAAGCTAGAAAAAACAAATACTGGCAAACATAAACCAATTTGATACCAAATTGTTACCAAATTACAAAAGCAAAGAAATAAAATGTTGCAAACATTTTATATTTCGATATACTGTATTTTTAGTAAACCAATCCCAATTATTTTATGGTATCACAAAAAACACGTTTATAAAAGATTAGATATATTGTTGATTTTAAAAATTAAATTTTTCTATTTACTGTTGCCCGTTGAATATAAGAATATGAACCCAAGTTCCCGAATGAATTCCTAATTAATTGCCTTCGTTCTGAAAATGAACTGCAGCCTTATCTGTATACCGATCCAATAAATTGGCTGGAGGCATAACCGCGAGCTGACTAAATTGTTAAAAATAGGAATTTTAATAAGAATTATTAACCTGGCACTTCTGGAGTTCAATGTAAAATTTTTGTGTAGTCTTTACTTTAATTTTAGATGTTGTTTTTCAAAAAAAAAGCAAAGACACATTGCTAAACGGCAATAATCGTTTTCCAAATATTCAATCAACAAAATTAAAAAAGTTGAGAACATTGATGTGGCCGATTATACACTTAAATGGGTTGCTAGTTTATTGGCTACCAAAATAATTGTAAAGGCCATTTTTAATTGTATTTAAACCGTCAGAAAATCACAACTTGATGTGTTAGATTTTTAATACTTTTAATTTATTGTCATTATAGTAATTTAATCTTAACTTTTTTTGTGTAAAACTTGGTGTTAGCAAACAAGTCTTGACTTGTAGAATTTGCATTCTAAGATGTTGATTGATTTTGATACGTCTTACGGCTATTGCATGGCCCACGTAACAAAAAACAAGCTATTCTTTTGGTTTTGGTTTAAATTTACAGCGACCTTATATATTTTAGTTTAATTCCATGCCTTAGAAAAAGCTCACCCTCGCCCACTAATTTAAATAAATAGGTACTTTGTTTTCGGGAATTCTTTTTACTTTGTTTTTGATTTATCTAAAAACTTTTAAATACAAGGATTGAAAAACAACAGCAAAAGTAATAATAATCACAAACTTGTTATATGGTTAAAGCTAATAAAGCTGGTCTTAAATATCGATGTAATATTTTTCTTGGTTTAAATTTTTTTTTGATAAATTATTTCCATTTATCTTTTTGTTTACTGCTTAGCTGCAAATACTTTTTGTTTACCACGTAAAAAAATTTTTTGGGTATTACAGTATCGTTTGAGAACCACTAATCTATATCAAATTAATTATTATTAACTATGACATAAATGCAATTGAAATTACTTCAAACAAAAATTAAATATCACTTCAATTCCAAAAAAACAAAAAAACATCACTTTATCGGCCGTATTTAAAGATTTTACAAAAATGTGAAAATTAAAATAACAGGCTTTTTTGAAAATAAGCAAATTAAATAAGTCAGTTATTTTCAAATCTAAAAAAAAGTTTTTTTTAAATCAGAACTTTTTTAAGATGCTTTGTACTTTTTAAAAATAATGCACTTGTAAATAATGTGCCCGATTAAACAAATTTTTATTTTGTAACTTTTAAGCTTGAATTTAATAACAAACCTTGATTTATTTTTAAATTGTTTCCCACACCAGAATGGAAATGGTCAGTTTGAATATTCCCATCGATAATTGTGGTTACATTGGTAGATTTCGAAAACATATTTCCCATTATTCAAAACTTACAATGCAAGCTATACAGCTTGTAAATCTACATGTATTTAAAAAAATTTGTTTGTCAAGTTCTTTGAAATATCTACCTGTAATTTTTGTTTTGAATTAGCTTATTATTTGTCTACAACTTCATGTCCAAAGGCAATCCAGTATTAAAAGCTCTAAATATTTGTCAGTTTATTAGATTAAGAAAAATTGTTTAATGCTGTCTTAAAAAAAACTATTTTATTGCTGCTTTCTTTTGGTTTAATTATTTACAAATGTTCCGAATAAAACACAACTGTATTTGCAAGTAACAATCAGTAAAAGAATAGTTTGAAGTTAAACATAAGGTTGGTTTAGTAAAAAACTTTTTTTGCTTCTAACAACCTATTTGCACAATATTCTACGAAGAACTAACTGTTAGGATTAGAAGTTTGTTTTGAGAACTAAGCCTAACACAGTATAACAAACTACAGTAGACGTCGGTTAATCTGGATTCGGTTATTGCGGAATTTTGCTGAACTCGAATAAAACTAAAAGTACAAATGATTTTCTATAAATCAATACTTTTTCTATAAACAAAATCTTCTTACCGTAATACTGTTTCAGAATGTTTTGTTCGTTTACCTAATTTTGGTTTTAATTTAAGCTATGTAACACCGTACTTAAATAAAAACTAATAGCAAAATTACTGCGACTTACAGTGTAAAAAATGTTTAAAAATTTTCTAAAAAATAGCTATCATATCTGACTACAAGCAAAATCTATCTTAATAAATGCAAGAAATTAGTTTTTATTACGTAGCTAACAGATTGTAAACTTTAATACTGATTTTGCAAACACTACTTTAAACAAGCGACGCTGATTTTCCAAATACTACATGTATTTTAACAAAGTCATTGAAGTGTGACGTTAAAAAGCAAAGAATACTTGATAACGTGCAGTATTTTTTAAAAGTTTTAATCGAATTCAGTCATTAGCCTATGTTTTCGATCAAAAGAAAAAAATATTTATTTACGCTTGAGACGAAACTTGAAATTATAAATCAACAATAAAAAAGCGTCAGTGTACTGCTCATAAAATACTATGGGTAATTACCGCATCTGTACATGATGCTTTTTATTGTAATTCTGTACATTGTATTTTGTTTAATTATCCGAAAAAATTGAAAGAATTACTAAGGGTCAGCTGACAGCCAAGCTGTTTTCATTAATAAAACACAAAACTCGACTTTTTAATTGTGATGAAAAATCACAAACTGTGACTCTGTCACTCATATTGTTGAAGAATTAGCCAATCCAAAACAAATAAAAATTTAAAAGTAAAGCAAATATCCAAGAAATATACTTTTAAAAGATATTAGTTTTACACGGTTTTTAGTCTTTCCCACACTGTTTTTCCAAATCACATAAATATATTTTTCAGCGTTTTTGTCAGAACAATTTTTACAAAAAAATTGTTTTAACAGATTTTTTTTCTTTTTTTCACTGATACTTAGCTATAGTGGGGTTAAATATTACAAAGTTTTCTATCTTGACATTTATAATATAAACTTGCATTGTTTCTTACACTGGAGTAACAGTTTATCAACAGCAATCTTCGCCTCAGGTCTGAATACCTTCTGATGACTAGCAATAAAAGGGTTTCAAAAAAAAATTTCAGGAAATCTACTATTTTTGTAATTCGTCTTTTATAATTTTCAGACAATTGTTGGTATTTCGTAAATTTTTTTGCTTTTGCAGAAATTGAAATTTTCTAAACCAGAACTAAAAAAATCGCAGCTAGTAGGTCGTGTTTAGCGCTTTTGCTGCCGAATTTTTCTCAGCACGTTTACTGCTACTGCCATATTTTCCGGGTAAAATTATGGTTTTTATATTGTTTTCAAAGTTTATTGCTTTAAAACCAATAAAATGTTATTATATATGTTATTATAAACGGTATTTTTTTGCTAAACATCAATAAGACAATAAAAATAATTAAAAAATAAATATATTATTTTGAACCTTGAAATCTTCCACGGCCTGAAATGTTTAACTTTATGGTGTCTGGTAAAGCAATCTGAAGGACACATGGGTAGGCAACGTCCCCTTCCATTCTTCCAGTCTTTGTACCTATACCTTGTTCACTTCAGGGACCAGTATTTCGGAAAAATTGCTTTAGAACACAGCCCCATCATTATATGCAGGCTAACATAAGCTTTCATATTATTAATAGTGCAGTCAACCTAGCCATTATAGCAGGAAGATTTAGGTAATTTTTCTGGGTTATCAAAGAGTTGCAGTGCATAAAGGTTTGTCATTTCGCATATGAGTTCAAGGCACTGCTCAGAAAATAACAGATAAAAATAATCAACATGGTCATTCCCTTGTAGCGACCCCGCTACTTTAGTGGGTGATTGTCTTTAACGCGCTACGCGTAGGCGATTACCTTTAATCGCACATTTTTAACGTGAACAAAGAAAACCAATAAAAAAGGAGTTGAGACAGAATAAAGTCTGGATGTATTATTTTTATGTAGTAGGCTTGCAACAAGTTAGCGAAACAAACAAATATACGGATATATACCAAGTTAGCCGCTACACCCTATTTAATCAAAAAGCACTGGTCCTGGTGTTTTTTATATGCAGGACACTACACTGGCAATTAATTATTCTCAATATCATCAGATTTAAGCTAAACGCTAATTTCCAGCGCCATTTTCGGTTACCTAGTCAACCACCACTTCTTGCACGTTATGTACATTGTCTACATCATCTTCAAACTTGCTATCGGTAGATCTAATCAGTTCAGAATAGGAACCTCTTATTATTACATTGATAACCTGACTTGTATAAGGCCTTTCATTTTGTTTACTGTTGTATTTTTCAATAGAGTTATTTAAAATTTCCTTACTCGGTAAACCAACAATCTCCGGCAGCTAGCGACAATTCCGCCGGTGAAATTCCAAGACGCGACCAAGTCAAGTCTTCAACATAATCCTGCCAGCGAGTTTTGGGTCGCCCTCTAGGCCTTTTGCGACACTTAAAAGCATTGATTAGTTGCCTTACTGTTTGTTCGTAGGACATTTGTGTCACATGGCCATACCAGCGCAGTTGCGATCGTTCTATGCGGAGTAGCAGCTACTCAATATTGAAAAATTGACAAGTGCCTCTGCTTTTAACCTTATCAAGTAGGAATAAACCTCTGAATTTTTGCAAGAAACCAATTTCGGCCGCCTGTACTCGGATCTCACTCTTTCGGTCACTACTCAGCACTTATAATCAAAAACTAATCTGAAAACAGAAAACTTTGCTTTTATATGCAGCTTTCGATTCAGTACAACCGATCGTTAAAATTGGCACATTCCTGTACTTACTTTTTCAATGGTTGTGTCCATTTTGTTGTCCTGTCTATGATCACTCGAGAATATGACTCCAAAATACTTAAACCTCTCCGTCTGGTGCAGAGTTACTCAATTTGTATGGAAAGAACAATGGACAGGGTGCCTTGACAAACACATAATTTCAGTTTTAGCCATACTAATTTCATCCAGCGTATCCAAGCATGCATCAGATTGATCAAGCGCATATTTGAGATCGCTTTTGTTTAAGCTTAACAATGCAAGGTCATCTGCAAACAGCAAGCGCCGAACATTACACTTCCCAAATGTGACACCCTTACTGGAGGAACTGTCTCTGTCCATCTTGTCCATGTATATAATGAGCATGAGAGGAGAAACAACACAAGTTTGTCGTAGTCCAACACTGACACTAAAAAACTTTGTTCTCATGCCATTGACACAAATACAGATTTCTGTCTGTTTGTACAACGATTTGATAGCAGCTAATAGCTGACCTCTCACGTCATACTACAGCAATACTGCCAAAAGCTTGGCTCTTGGTACACAATCATACGCTTTTTCAAGGTCTACAAAGCATGTATACACCTCTTTGGCATATTCCCACAATTTCTCAAAAACTTGCTGAAGGGGCAAAGATCTGGTCCGTGGTGGATCTGCCAAGAAAAAATCCTCTTGTGCATCCTGAAGCTAATGTTCGACTATTTTACGACATCTCTTTTTAAGGCACTTTCATTCATTAATTCATTCATTTCATTCAGTTTTTTTATTCTTGATCATTATTAAACAGTTTAACACAAAAATTATAAACATTAAAAAGATCAAGAAAAGGAAGAAGCAGCACAACGTCAGACGTTAAAACATGCATATGATAAACATAAAGTAAAAGCATAGACTTTGCATAATAACACTTTGCATAGACCTTTCTAGGAAGACTTAAAAAAGAAATGCCCCTTTAGTTAATGCACATTTTCTTGTGTCCTTTGTTGCGAATATGTATTACTCAGTGGTCTTCCATTGATTTGGTACCTCACCAGTTTTCCAAGCTACTTGGAACACACGAGTTAGTCAACGAACCCCAAAAATGTTCATGGCCTTCAACATTTCAAGTCGGATATCATCTTCACCACGAGCCTTGCCAGTTTTCAAAGATTTGCTTGCTGTGCCCAGCTCTGCTTTTTTCTCGGATGTTTTTAAATGTTGGAATGTTACTGGATTCAGGAGCTCACAAAAGTGTTCTTTCTAACGGTTAGGATGCCCTTTTGATGCTTCAGACGCACATTATTAGCATCCTTGATGAAGGTGGCAACTGATGTTTGTTTGGCACGTAATTTGCATAAATACTTTTTTTTCCGATCTGTAGTCTGTATCCACCTTTTGTTCAAATTCTTCCCATGACTTTTTTTTAAACTGTTTGACAATAGTAGTGGCTGTGTTACATGGTGCCGAGCTCCACAATCGAAGTTGCTTAGATGATTTGTTTGTTAACCAAGCTCTAAACGCACTTTTCTTTGCACAGATAGCTTATTTAACTTCTTGGTTCCACCAAGTAGTTCTTTCATCACTACCCATTTGACCTCGCACATGTTTGCTACCACAACTAGCAGCTTCAGATGTAATGCCTGCTAATTTAAATAAATCCTACTCAGTCTCAACGTCTTCGGTAAAGATATAGTTCTCCTAAACAGTGTTTTTTTTAAGGTTTGATTTAAGGGAACACCAAGAAAGTTTATGAGGACGCTTTTTTCAAAATATTTAAAATGAACAACTGCTTATTGAAGTATTATCTGGCAAAGCAGGCTATACTGTAAACACAGTGCATTTACAAAATCACAACACAAATTTGTCAATTTCAACTTCATCACATAGCTCCTGCTCGTCAGCAAAAGCATCAGTTTCTTGTATGTCATCTGCAGACATCATTGTTTGTAACGCTCGCTTTGTCACTTTTCGTCTATTCTTTGCTGTTATCCAATTCTGAGCAACCTCCACAGCGCTTTCATCGTCTAGATGGTTTGGGCCATTCATCGAAACATTTATCAGCGCGTTTAGAGTTACATCAAGCAGCCTGTTACGCTGTTTAGTTTTAACACGGCACATAGTGGAAAATCCTCTCTCTGGCCAGGCTGTTGCAAGTGGAATGGACAAGGCGATGCAACAAAGTAGGTGCAATTCGGGAAATATTTCCTGAAAAATTTTATCTCGAACAATTTTGCTGCAAACAGCAATGGCATTCAGGCAAAACTCAAACTCTGGCATAATCATTCTATCCTTCAGCGTTTGGTAATCATTTATTACTTTCAACATGTTTTCATCTGAAGTGACTTTGAACCTTTTGATCAGCAGTTTCAGATCCTGATTTCCATAAAGCTGTCGCTGATTGGCATCAAGAGGAATTTCTTTCGCATCAAAAATGCGAAAAGCAAACAGAATTTGAGGCTCCGGAAAGCGATCTTCAAGATTTTGTAGCAAGGCTTCACAGTATGTTTTGGTAGAGCATCGGATTTGCTTAACATCATCTTCATAAAGGTCCTTTTGTGTTGCAGGCAAAATTTTTGAAATCTTTTCCCAATCTAGTTTCAGGCTATTTATAACCTGATCCGAATCGGCAATGTTCCTAATTTCTTTTTTGCAAAATGCAAGAGCTGACTGCAAGTGAGAAAAATGGAAGCTTCCTTGTTGAAAAAGTAATGATAACTTGTTTAGATGCTCTAAAGCAGTATGCAGCAAGTAAAGGGAAAACAAAAAGTGCTTTGTACAAATTAAGTGAAGAATACCCACTGCTGTGCAATCTTTTTTTGTAGAAGCAAAATAATTAAGAGTAGTATACACAGCTGATAGTTCTGCTTTCATTGCTTTTATAGCCTCACCATGAGATAACCAACGGGTACGGCAGGCTTTGACTAATTTTCGCTTAGAAGAATCAACATCAGCGGCTTGTTTCATGCAGTCTAGCTGTTTTCAGAGGTGATCTGGAAAAGTACTTCCATGTCTGGATTAAACCGCGTTCACAATCTTGGATGTGCTGTAGCTCTTTTACTGTGTCTGTACAGGCCAAGGCCAAACGATGCGCATGGCAATGCACTGTGTAAGTAGTTGGGCATTGTTCCGTCAATTTCTGAGAGAGAGAATTGCAGCGGCCTATCATAGCAGCTGCTCCATCACATGCAAATGCAACGTGTTTACTGACATCAAGATCGTAATCGCAAGCAACTTTATTCCAAAGTCGAAACAAGTTAGCAGCAGTTGCTCCACAAGCATCAATGTGTCGTATATCTAAAAATGCTGTTGCCTGGCATCCCTTTGTGTTGATGTACTGAACAAACGTTATGTATTGCTGAAATGTAGCAATATCGGTGGTTTCATCGACCATAGTAGCCCAGCATGGGCTCTCCTTGACAGCAGAAACAATGTGATTACTCAGATGCTCTGAGATAAGCAAAATAAACTCAGTTACTGCAGTTGAACTGATATGGCGTAAATCGTGAAGTCGGTCGTTATGGCCAATGCGGTCCACCAATGTTTGCAAAGAAGCTATTTTTCGATTTGCTATTTCTTCTTTCATAACCCAATAAATTAAGTGCACTCGCTCAGCAATTGTGCTAACTTTATTTGTAATGCGATCCTGATGCATACAATGAAATAGCGAGGCACGTTGATTTTTTTCCATGCTAATTGCATTTTGGTGTTGATCAGAGCTGATATGGTTATCCAACTTGCTTAGCCGTTGAGGCCTTGCAGGCTCGGTAGTGAAAACATTACAATTCTTTCCTCGGCCTGTGTTAACTACTGGATGTTTAGAGCATAACAAACATATTATGCCTCCATCAGCATGCAGAGTGAACACGTTCATGTTTAATGATTCATCAAACCCTTTTAGCTTAATCCATGATTGAAAAGTAACATTGCTAAATGCTTTTTTTGACTGACCGCTAGCTGAAACAGACAACTGAATGCTTTTCTTTGAATCATTGACTTCTGAAACTGTTGAATACTGTTCTTCCTGCACTGCTGAAAAATTATTTTTACAGCTACTGCTACAGATGTTTGCTTTTTTTGGCTGGCTAACAACACTTACATCTTCTTTAGCCTTACTACAAAAGTATTGTTTTATATCTGGATGGCTAGCTTTACGTTTTTGTGAAGACATATTCTGAAATTTAGAAAAGTGTTATAAAATTTAGTGCAATGCTACGGAAAAAAACTAAGAAGAATAGTTTACGTAAATCCTCGTAATTTTGCACTTGCATTTATTTAAGCAACAGCCAAACTCATTTGACAAGAATTAATCTTAAATGGTCATTTGTATTACAAAATTTCTATTATGACATCACACTTGTACTGCTTAGAAATTATTTACCAACTGCTCCATTCCGAACAGCACTTCTTAAAACTAGTGAGTAGTGATGTCAACTGCCACCGTGAATGTGACAACTAACTGCTAACATTTCATTAACAGGCAGTTATCCAACTTTCATTAACTGCCACTATCGTGAAGTTGGGGCTTTCCCCAAATGTAAAGAAGGGATTCCTCTAACCACAAGTAGTCGCGTCAAAAAATGGCAATTTCCAAAAACGATAATTTTCAGATCATCAAAATAATTTTTTTGTAGAACATGCATACCAATATTTTAAGGGAGCCATTGATTGAAAAAGTGAAATTTTATGGTGACGCAGTGAAAATTTATGAGGCCGTTTTGTCACCATAAATCGCCTTAAAAAAAACACTGCTCCTAAACAAGGAAGCAACTTTGCTCGCAAAAGTATGTCTCACCTTTTTTCCGGCTAGTAACTACTAATTTATTTTATATGCTCTTCATACACTGGATTGTTTCCTTGTTCTTGGATGGTTCAGGCTTTCCAAAATGCAGACGACTAGGTGATGGTCGGTAGACAGTTCAGCTCCTCTTTTAACACGAACATTAACCACAAAAGAAACAAGTCCGCGGAGACAATACAGAAATTAATGATAGAACGTTCTCCCACTGAATCTCTGTACCAGGTGTACTTGTGAATCCTCTTTTGCCAAAGGTATGCATGCTACACAGTCCGTTGGTGGCACGGAACTGTAGTAAACACTTACCGTTTTTGTTAATGTCGGAGTCTGCTTGTTTTCCGATAACACCCTTTCATGTCTTGTCGACAGTACTCACAAGCATTAAAATTATACTGTAGGACAATTGATTCTGCAGATGTTACTTTCTGTAAAGCAACACCTAATTCATCTAAGAAAGGCTGTACTGTGCTTCAGCGTTGTTACGTACATCTGCAAAATCTACAGTGACCACTCCTGTAGCCTAAGCTTAAGGAGATAAACTTTTCCTTCGAGTGGAATCCAATTAATGACACAGTAGGCCAAGCGAAGACTTAAAAATTCCCTACCCCTGCCTCAGCAGACATGGTTGCTACACCTAAATAGAAAAGCTTTCAGCTTACATTCAACTCAACGGTATCAGAGAAACGACAATTGGTAGAGGAAACTCCAACAATATCAAGATGATACTGCTATATCTCCTCAACCAATTGCTGTTCTTTTCCATTGAGTGAAGTAACGTTCCAGTTGCCCATGAAAAGATCCCGATGTTTGAGATTAAATTAAGTATAGATACCGTACTCTGCCCTCATTTGCCTCCCCAAACGCATAGCGAATGCATTAATGGGTTTCCAGTTACGGTCAGTTTGTGTGGGAGAATGCAGCTTATTTTTTGAACGGGCCGCTCTGCCTAAAGCCTGAACGCAGACCTTTTTATCCTGTGCAACACCAGATGCAGTATGAAAATTGTCATTCAGACTATTCAGTTTGCTGCATTTGTTAAATTGCTTTTGGTCTGTTTCTTACCTTTGACCTTACACCCATGAGTATCACTGAAAGGAGTTGAAAATTCCAGACAGCATTGCTTTTGGGATTATAAAAAACGCAAACCTATCCACCACGCTAAGGTAGCAATCTTTTGGAGAAGTGATTCTCACTTAAATTTCTTTTATAAAAATTAAACATTACCACAATATTTCCATGCTATAGCTAATCGAATGCTGTTAATTATTATTTTTCTACCTGAAATCCTGTCGATCCATACAGTGGAAAATTGCCTACATGGTTAAAAAACTATAAAGTTGGTAGTAAAACATTTATTCGTGCTCAGCAAAAACTGTTGATAATGTAGCGTTGCGTATTTCCGTCACTGCGATACTGTACGTGAGTCATTTATTATCTTTTTTTTTTTAAGAAATGATTTATAGTAAATTAACTACACATTCTTTATAATATTGTTGTCTTAAATTTAAAAATATTTATACAAAAATGTCTGCATGATAGGTGTTTGGAAGCGGAAATGACAATAATACAACAAAGCTGAGTTTAAGGAGAAATGTCGCCTATAATACTTACAAATAAAATGCAAATAAACATATTTATGTTATTGACCCTGTAGGAAAATCAGTTTTTCTAAAGTGCTCGATAACAAAGTTACACCTTTTAATTTTTATTTATGTAATTGAATAGTTTTAACAAATATCGAAGTTGGTTTACAATATTAAAGTCAGTTAACAATAGTTTACAATAATAAACATCGAAGTCGGTTTAACCAAAACAAAAAATTTTAAAAATGGTCAAATTGGCAGAAATGGAGTACATAGATTTGTAAAGCAATTACAACCAGTTAATGTTTGAAGCTTTTTATGCAATTAGATAAGCAAATTTAGCTTTTCTAGTAAATATAGAATTTTGCCATTTAATCACAATATCTTTTAAATAAATCAGCAGATCAGACAAAAGTTAGTACGTTATACTTAAGGCAAGAAAGCTCTGAAAATTGAAAATATCTACTTAATGCTTAAACATATGGAAGCATTTTTTATTAATATTGCTGGTTTCAAACACATGTTACTTTATACCTTTGCTTCTAATAATTTACGTTCACTCGTTAAAACACTCAAGGAATTAAACTCATTACTTTCATATTTTCAACAAAAAAGTTATTCAAAACTTCTAATTTCTTTGCAAACTGATTTACAAGAAACTGATATTTACAACACACTAAGATTTTTCTAGCCACTTTGCTTGCTTGTCGTGAGAGCGTGAGTGCTTGTCGTGTGATTTTTAGTTTTAAAGATCAATTGCGCCAGGAAGTGTTGCCATATACGTGTATATCAATTTGAAAGAGCGTATATCAAAAAAAAAACTCTTACAAAAGAAAGTAAGTCATGTTACAAAGTTTAATCATGTTAAAAATGGCAGGTGCTTTCTGGAAGCCTGGGATATGGGTAAGTATGTTACTGCTTTTTAAAAATGACAGACCGAAACCAAACCTCCCGAAGCAGAAAGGTATCCACCCATTCCGATGTTCAGCGAGGGTCTGCTAATCAACAAACTTTCTTTTCAGGACGGGGTAATGCCTGGAAAACATTGCCCTTTTCAGGGCACATTGCGAAAAAGTTCCGACGATTTACTATTCTCCAGCTAAACAACGAAGGCCTCACTGCAAGCAAGATGAACGTTCTTTGTTACTTTGCTCTGCAGTCTGAGGCACACTTGTCATCCTACTACAAAAGACCCACTGCACGATGCAGAAAAGTTGGTACTTCCAAGCTACCAACTAGCTGAGTAAGAAGCAAGGACTTGCCACGTTTGTCCACGAGCGACTAAGGTACACGCTTTTGGACCATGCTCCACCAACATCGGAGATCGAGTGGTTGTGCATGCAGTTGATCATTATAAAATAGTTATTGTCTACAAATTTCCAACAACACAATTACGATCCCTGGATCTCCCAGTGTTTCCTCGTCCCCGTCTCTATGCTGGCAATTTCAACTGTCGTCATGCTGATTGGGGTTACGATAACAACAGTCCAGCAGTGAGTACTTGGCTGGCTGCGCAAGTGTTAATTGTCTTATCCTCCCATACAATGTCAAAGACGCAGACAGTTTTTACTTCGTTGGAACACTGGCATCAATCCAGATCTAGCTTTTGCTAGCGTAGGTCCTAACACTTGCTTACTGGATAGACGTGTCCTTAAAAAGTTTTCCAGATCACAACATCGAGCTTCGCTTATTGCACTACAAAGGTTTGCTCTGGCAGTATCAAGCATGCCTGTTGTCACACTTCATTCGCGATAATTTGAATTTCACAAAGCTATAGTTTCTTTTCTGTCTTAGAATAATTTTAATTATGACGTAATATTCTTATGGCTAAATAATAATTGCATAGTCGGTAAAGCTCCCCCTTATGTATTATATAGCCACCTTATCTCTAGTCTATTCAACAGCTGAGTATAGTGCACCAGTCTGGTGTTGCAGTGCTCACACTCGCCCCATCGACAATGTCTTGAACGACGCCTTGCGCATAGTTACTGGATGCCTGCGTCCCACTCCAACTGACCACTTACCCATACTTTCAGGCATCTAGCCAGCTAAGCTTTGCTGACTGGGATCGACACTATCCTTGGCCGACCGTGGATCTATATCAGTATGTTAGTCATATCAAAATGATGATGATATCAATGTGATGATCACATCAGTACAATTTTCATAAATTTTTCATTGAAATAAATGTAAGACAGTATTTTGAAAATTCAATGTGCCCTTCATTACAGCAATGAAAAATTTTCTATTCTCGCTCGAGGTCGCTCTTCCTTTCACCTTTCTGCTCTTGAAGCAACTTTCATTAAATCTCTCAATCCCCTTCTGTGTAAGCAAAAAGAATTCGTCTACTCTTTGAAAATTTCTTAGTCTTTTCTCTCATTGGTTGACTTTTTCAGCCAATGAGAACTCTACTTTTTTCTTTTACAACTATATGTCTGGTCTCGGGTATAAAGACTGTGTTTAGATCAGGGGCGTCCAACCCGTGGCCCGCGTAAGGGTTTTGAGTGGCCCGTGCAATATTTTTTGAAGAGCTCTGTCCCGCCCATTTTGGCAGAAATCCAGCCAGAAATCGAAGACAGATTCCATGTGCAGACCTCCTTTTATCTTGTTTTTTTCAAGATTGCTAGTTTTCAGAGAAAATCATGAAATTCGAGATTGATTTGTAGCGAAAATTTTTTTTTAGAAAACAAAGAATGAAATTCAGAAAATCGGGGAAACATTTGAATTGAAGACATTTTTTTTAGAGATCACTACAATTTTGGGACAAAAATTGGGTTGTTTTATTTGTTTGGCCCGCCAATATTTTTGATGAGCCAAAATGGCCCTCAGATCAAAAAAGGTTGGACGCCCCTGGTTTTGATGATCGATTTGTATTGCTGATATATTGTAATGAAGTAACTACTACTCATTCTACAATTGTATAACAAATAACCGTCTTTGACTAGTATAGGTTTATTGTCAGTTCTTTAAAACATCATATCAAAGACACCTGCAATAGTTCAAGATGATAAGGTTTTAAAATTACAAATCAGTTGCTATAAAATATATATAAACACTTTGGTATAGATTAGAAAGCAACAAAAGATTTGGTCAAATACAAATTTCAAATAAACTTTAACTTTTCTGTTTAAAAGTTCAACTACTATTATCTAATTAGGCCTGTTGTAATTTTTGTTAACGAGGTCTGTCAATCTCAATTGAAGTTTGTAAAATCAAAATTTAAATTTTTTTACAAAGTAAAAATATTATTTAGAAAGTCACTAGTATATTTCTCTTTTAATTAGAAGCCTATTAGCACAAAAAATTATAATCAACAAAAGAAAATAAAATAGCTTTTTGAGTTAAATTGAGTTACATACGTTTATTTGTTTTCATTCGGAAGTAAATTAAATTTAATATGGCCATATAAAAAAACAATAGTAAAATAAATTCAAAAACAAACAAAAGTTAAACATTCATTAAACTAGCAACGTTCTATTGTTACAATTACCAAGTCCCAATAAAATTCTAATTTTTATAAGGGTTCTTTGATCAATAATAACCAAAAAAAAAAAAATTTTATGAGGTGTTTTTTATTTAAATAAATTATGTTTTTTGGACCAAAAGTGAAAAATTGCCAAATTTATGAAGATCAGATTTATACGAATGTTTTAAACATCAAAAAAGTATTAAAGCTACATTATGCTTTATTTCATGTAAGCACAAATAAACACTAAAATAGTAAAAACCATAAAAAAATTTACAAATTTGTTTCATGCACAAAGTTTTAAACAAATCTTTGTGTAGAGTTTTTTTTAAAATTTTTTGTAGAAATTGATTTAATCTTATACTTATTCGGTGCCTGTTATGAAAGGCTCTCACCGATAACACAATCCTGGCTGTTTACAAGATGAAATTCTTAATCTTCTTACTGGACCTGCCCTAGGAACCAGTAACGGCACAAAATATAGTCTAGCTAAACCACAGCTCAGACTACCACAATAACTTCTTTATTACAAAATATGCCCAATCCACTTAGGGCCCACAATAGTATACAATAAATTCAACAATAGGTTAAGCTCACTAGCTTAATTTTCCGATAATAATGTAAGCAACCAGAGACTTGCGTTCAAAAACTCTGACTTCACAAAGCTAACAAAATTTCCAACGTAACATTCCATCATAATCGAAATATCACCGATTTATCACAACGTAACATTCCATCATAATCGAATCATAATACTGCTTTCCAGCGCGCCGTACTCAATATTGCATCATTTTGCTAGATCCAGCGATTAACAAACAAGCAATATTGCATCATAGTGAAAACAGGTCACGCGGAAAGTCTAGAATTTACTATAACAATGAGGACAGTGTTGCCAATTTCTTATAAATAAATGTAAAATATTTAAATTGATTATGAAACCGTTATTTCTTCGGCTATTTGAGCCGGACCAAAGCGCAATAAAAAAGATTTTTTATGAGATTGTGAAAATATAAAGTGTGCGCGATTTTTAAGAACGGAACACTTTGATATAATTAAAAATATCATTTCAAACTAAATTAAAAAATAATGAAAACAAAGACTAAAATACGAAGATTGCTGCATTATATTTTAAAAAGTTAGAGGAAAAGAAAAAAAAACGGTAAAAAGAAACAAGTTCTTTTATTGAAAATATTTTTTGATAACACTGTTTAGAAAAGTTAAGCAATACATTTTCAAACAATTTTTTGAAGTAATTATTAATGAAATGAAAGAAGTTTAAGACTTTGAAACAAAATGGTCGCATTATTACAAATAATGAATACCATGAAATTTCAGGTATAGCTTTACAATGAGCATTTTATTTGTCGTAAATACACAAAAACAGATATTCATATTAAAGTAGAATGAACTTATTAATTTGAGCTCAACGAAAATTTCAATTCGTCATTGAATAACATTGAATTTGAACAATGCAAAGTTTTTAAAACGGTTCAAATTCAAAGTTATTCTTGATCACGTTGATCAAAGTTAATTCAAATTTTATCAACTTTGTCTTTAATTCGAAGTAATTCCTCCTTGACGTCAACTTTAATTTCCTCTCGACACCAAATATGCACATCGTCATCTATCAAAAATATTAATTTTTATTTATAAATACTAGAGTTTAAAAATCGGAATTTCGGTTTCAAAAGATTTCGTTATTTATGGTTATTGCATTAATATAAATAATTGCCATATTAATATATAAATTTTTAAGTTGAAGTGATGTTAGCATATTTTAAGTTCTGGAAACAACAGTGATAAAAGAAAAAAAATTGCCTTGTTATGCTTGGAAAAAATGCTGTAAACATACTCAACTAATCTGTTTTTTTGTATAACTTTTGAGATGTAAGTGTTCAAGGTTTGAGTAATTTGACACTCTCCCAGATTGTAGAGTGCACTCAAACCCTAAAAATAGGGATTATATTGGAAATTTGTTATTATTTTCACGTTAATTTCAACCTGCTGTTGTTCGAAACTGTCTTAGTTTTTTTCAGTATATAGTGTCTGCTTGCCCGCTATGAGTCTAATATGTTTATATTCTGATGGACTACTACTTTCTATGGCTTTCCAATTTATTTTAAAATTAATACAAACAATGTATCTCGTACCAGCTCCAGCAAAGCTTTATTGAACAGTTTTGTGAAAACTTCGCTTAATATGGAGCAATAACTGTGCTTGCTTTAATTTCTGACGTAATATTTTGAAAAAAAATTACTTTGGATTTAAAACACAAAAATTCTATAACCCTTATCGAAACTACTGAAATAGCATTATACGTTGTTGCACTAGCAAGCAAATTTTACGAACAGCTGATTTAGTGGTTCTATTAAATTTACATCACATTTGTACGTGGTGCATTGGAATCAAGATAAACTCATGTTTAGCAGACTGGCTCACGAAAACAAAAAAATATATGAACAAATCAATCGATCGTATAGTTTATATATTTACTTACCCAATTCACAGTGGCATCATTAAACAATTATTTACAGTTTGCCGTTACATTTTTTTCTACGATAATAGCAACGTAAACTCGATTCCTTCTTGCGAATTTACATCATTTGAACCTTAACGAATTTACAAACAAATCGTTTTTTCACTTACAGGAGATGATCGATTCTGGATGGCATTGCACAAAACAATCACACCATCTATCGACAGTTCTTTATCTTCTTTAAATCTTGAATTAGAACCAATCAAAAGTCGATCTATTTTATCAATGCACAAAGCAACTGCAGCAAATCCGTCATCTCCAATCTCGCTATCAGAAATATCCAAACAGGAAATCTGAGTAAATTTAGTTAAACATTTAATTTAAAAAACCTTTTGTTGGTACAAAACTTTAAAATAGCTCTTGAAAGCAAATATTTCATTTAAAGCTCTTTTGTTAATTGAGTAGCCTTAAAAAAAAGCTGTTTTAAAAAACTCCAATGTTAACGTTTAGCTCTCTTCAGAAGGTTTCGCTAGAATAAATTGCAGAACTGAAGGTGCTATTTGAAAAGTTTTAAGACTGATTCTGATTGGGTAAAAATTAAGGTTAGTAACAGTTATCATAATAATTGAAAATATTCAATAAATAAAACCACGTTTTGTCAGCATAAATATTTTTTGGCAAAAAAAAAAAAAAGAACAAAATTATGCAAGTTTTGTGTTAAAATTTACAACTAAAAAGAAAAATTTTTTACAATTATACTAACAATTTATGTTTGTAAACAAACTCTTTCTGTCTACACAAATTAGGTTTTCGAACAGTGATGAAAATTGATTCTAAGACTGATAAATGGAAATCGGATCGTGCTTTAGAAAAAATAAAAAATTGATTGTCCTTTTAGTGAGATGCACATTTTTGGTAATGTAACAAATGGTTTTCAATTGCAGAGTGACAATGCGGTATTGAATTAGCTAGCTTACGTTCTTGACTGGTTCTGTTCCGAATAGACTTTGGCACATGCTGGCGGATTCTGTCCTGCAAACGTTCAGAAAATTTTCTCTTTAGTTGCAAATTTTAACACAAAACTTGCATAATTTTGTTCTTTTTTTTTTTGCCAAAAAAATGTTTATGCTGACGAAACGTGGTTTTATTTATTAAATATTTTCAATTATTATGATAACTGTTACTAACCTTAATTTTTACCCAATCAGAATCAGTCTTAAAACTTTTGAAATATTACCTTCAGTTCTGCAATTTATTCTAGTGAAACCTTCTGAAGAGAGCTAAACGTTAACGTTGGAGTTTTTCAAAACAGCTTTTTTTTAAGGCTACTCAATTAACAAAAGAGCTTTCAAATGAAACATTTAATTTATTTTTTTATCAGTTTTGAAAATAACTTTTCTACTAATTTTCATTTTTATCAATAAACTAATTTATAATTAATTATTTTGTCAACTCAAATTAAACGCAATTTTGCTTAAATCGAAATTAAAATTTTAAAAACCACAAATAAACACTATACCAAAATTTAATTTTCTAATTTTTATCAATTTATGGAATAAAATCAGTTTAGAAATGATGCCAAATAAACTGACGTAATAAAATAAAACAAATGGCATGTTTATATTCAGTCAAACAAAATTATTAAAAAATTAATTTTTGTAACCAAATGTTGTTTATTTGTGTATTCTACATTTATTGGTTCTTCTGTATAAATTCTGCGTAAAGTGTTATACGTAAAGCTAACTTCTGTTTACAGATTTAAATAAAACTTAATCTTTGCTTAAATTAAGGTTTTAATTTTGCCCCTTTTCTTAAATTTAACTATTTTTTCTTTCAATAAATGCTTCTATTTTATTGTTGCGCACTGTTTATTTCCACCGAGGTATTACCAAAATAATTTTGATACCATTATGACGCTTCAACTATAATTCAATTGAAAATCAACGTCACAATGCCTTTGCGGTAATGCAGACTTTGATATTTGAAATTGAAATTATTTGCCACTACAAATAGTCCTTTGCTCAAGTTAAAACTTGAAAATTGAATTTATTAGAAAAATAAGAAGTTAAATATAACATGGATGGGAGATACGAAGTGGGCTGATTAACTTTTTAGCTTGCAAATAAGGGGTCGCGAGTTTGATGCTGTTTCTTGAGGAAATTACTTGTAAATCTTGGCAAATTATTTTCACTTATATGGTTACCAAGATCATTCTGGTTACTAACAATATTAACTCCACTTAAATAGAAAACCGTTACCAGACCCATACGACCTTGAGAAGGCACGATGTGCAAATAATATGATCAATATTCAATACTTGGCCGTTTTTCATCTCCGAAAAAGATATTAAATCACTTTATTTATATAATTAGTAGGCTTAAAAACCAAATAAAACTTATCGAATATTTGTTTATGAATAATTAATATTTAAGTAAAAGTATTTTGATATTTTCAAAGCAGGTCAGGGCTATCCTTTATAAACTGTTTCCTTATAAGTAATACCGTCGTGAATATTGTCTAACAAAGGTTTTGTTACTTCCACAAATTTTAGTTTTTGAAATTTGGAGAGTTTTTTAAATTTTGTAGAAGTTAATTCGGTAACTTAGTACGTTTTTTAATCTTATAACCTTTCGGCGCCTGTAAAGAAGGCCTCGCCGATAACACAAGCTTGGTGTCTACTAAAGATAAAATTCTTAAATCTTCTTTCTGGACCTGCCCTAGGAACCAGTAACAGCAAAAATATAGTCTAGCTAAACCACAGCTCAGACTACCGTAATAACTTCTTTATTAAAAAATATGCTCCAATTCACTTAGGATCCCGAATAGTGTAAATTAACAGCAAATACAGATTCAGTAGCTTAATTCTTCACAATAACGTAGGCAACCAGAGCCTTGCGTAATTCTTCACAATCACGTAGACAACCAAAGACTTGCGTTCAAAAACTATGACTTCACACAGTTAACAATTTTCCAACACTAAGTTACCACAACGAATCATCGAATCATAATACTGCTTTCCAGCGAGTCTTATTTATACCAGTCGGTAAGGTTTCTCGATCGTCTTGAAATTTACTCAATCAAGTCAATCACACAATCAGCATTATTGCTTCACATGTGTCACAATAGCGAACCAGTCAGGCGTATAGTTCTGGATCTTTCTCCAAGACTCAAGAAACTAAGCAGTGTTGCCATTTTTTTATAACTAAATGTAAAATATTTAAATTCCATATAAAACCGTTATTTCTTGGGCTATTTGAGCCGGACCAAAGCAAAATCAAAGAGACTTTTTATGAGATTGTGAAAATACATAATGTGGGCAATTTTTAGGAACGGAACAGGTTTGTTATATAAGTTTCTTGCACTATTTGTTCGAAGCTTAAAAATTTTAAACTTTTTATTCTTTAGATTTTCTTTGACAACTAAACTTTTATTTACTTAAATTAAACTACCGTAGAATCCGCTTAATAAGCTCATTCGTATTATGTGACCAATTTAGCTCAGTCCCATCAAAATTTCTGTTCACTAGGAACAGTCATCAAATATCAAGAATAGTTTTTTATTTCAGTCAAATTGTTTTATCGAATCGCTTAGTATCGCTTTCACAACACGAATCACAAATTAAAATACAAGTGAAAATAGCAAAGATCTGAAGAAACTGATTGCGTTCCGAGCTGTAGAATATTGACATGAGATTGTTTCTTGATCAACTTAGTGTAGATATAGAAAATAAAGGGGTTTCGTCAATAAAATACCTTAATAACTTCGCTTGTCAAATTCGCAACTTTTTGCAAACAGAACTTGTTCATAGCTCTTAAAATTAAAAGTTTCATTTAAAACTCTTTTGTTAAATGAGTAGACAGAAAGAGTTTGTTTACAAAGATATATTTTTAGTACAAGTATAAAAAATTTTCTTTATAATTATATTGTTATATTGGAATTATAAACGAAAGGTCACAATTTAATTATATTGTGACCCTTCATTTATAATTCCAATCTTAACATCATAATTTTACTGTATAGTTAATACTTAGTCTTTTACAGTAATTTTTAAGCCTTTTATTATAATATAATCTTTTTCATTGTTGTGTAGCAATTGCATAATTGCTGCTCAATTCCCGCTGATTTATGGTTTTTGAATTGAAAATTGAGATTAAAAATAATTTACATGTAATTGAAACGACAACACATTAAATGTGATACATTTTCACCATGTGAAGCTGCAAAGCAAAGCATTTAATATACAATACTAGTTCAAGATTGTAAATTACTGTTATTGTAGCACACGTCACACATTGTCGACGGGATAACTCAGCTAGCGAACAGAAAGACGCGAGTTCGATGCTCAGTTTAGTTAAGTGATTTCTGTTGCGCCCTTACATAAAATATTTTAGGAAAATTCTTTAATCGAGTAAAACTTTGGTCAAAAAAAAAAAGATAAAACACAACTATACATCTGGTCTGGGAGATAAAGACAGTGTTTAGGTGATCGATTTGCATTGCTGATATATTGTAATGATGAAGCTACTACCCAATTATAATCGTTTTTGACTAGTATTAGATTTAGTGTCAGTTCTTTAAAACATCACATCAAAGACACCTGCAATAGTTCAACGTGATAAGGTTTTAGAATTACAAATCAGTTGTTACAAAATATATATAAACACTTTGATACAAGTTAGAAAGCAACAAAAGATTTAGTCAAATACAAAATTTACATAAACTTTTAACTTTTCTGTTTACAAGTTCAACTACTATTATCTAATTACGCATGTAGTAAGTTTTGCTATCTAGGTCTGTCAATCTCAATTGAAGTTTGTAAAATCAAAATTTGAATTTTTTTACAAAGTAAAAATATCAGTTAAAAAGTCACAAGTAATTTCACTTTTAATTAAAAGCCTATTTGCACAAAAATTTATAATCAACCAAGGAAAATAAAATAGCTTTTTGAGTTAAATTGAGTTGCATGCATTTAGTTGTTTTCATTCAGTAGTAAATTAAATTTAATATGTCCATACGAAATACCATTAGTAAAATAAATTGTGAAACAAACAAAAGTTGAATAATCATCAGATTAGCAACGTTCTATTGTTGCAATTAAGTTCGAATAAAATTCTAATTTTTGCACGGGGTTCTTTGATCAATAATTACCAAAACAGAAAAAAAAATTTATAAGGTGTTTTTTATTTTAATAAATCATGTTCTTTAAACCAAAAGCGAAAAAAATTGCCAAATTTATGAAGATCAGATTTATACGAATGTTTTAAACATCAAAAAAGTAAGCAAAGTATTAAAACTACTTTATGCTTTATTTCATCTAAGCATAAAGTAAATACTATTAATTGCAAAATCATAAAAAAATTTACAAAAGTTAAAGTTTTTGTTTTATGCACAAAGTTTTAAACAAATCTTTGATTTAATTGAAAATATTATTTCAAACTAAATTTTAAAAAAATCAAAAAAAAGACTAAAATACGAAGATTTCTGCATTATACTTTAAAAGGTTAGAGGAAATGAAACAAAACGGTAAAAAGAAACAAGTTCTTTTACTGAAAATATTTTTTGATAGCAATCTTTTAGAAAGTTAAGCAATACATTTTCAAACAGTTTTTTTAAATAATTATTAGTGAAATGAAAGAAGTTTAAGACTTTGAAACAAAATGGTCGCATTATTACAAATAATGAATACCATGAAATTTCAGGTATAGCTTTACAATGAGCATTTTATTTGTCGTAAATACACAAAAACAGATATTCATATAAAAGTAGAATGAACTTATTAATTTGAGCTCAACGAAAATTTCAATTCGTCATTGAATAACATTGAATTTGAACAATGCAAAGTTTTTAAAACGGTTCAAATTCAAAGTTATTCTTGATCACGTTGTTCAAAGTTAATTCAAATTTTATCAACTTTGTCTTTAATTCGAAGTAATTCCTCCTTGACGTCAACTTCAATTTCCTCTCGACAAAAAACACGCAGCATCGTCATCTATCAAAATATTAAATTTTATTTATAAATATTAGTTTTTAAAAATCGGAATTTCGGTTTCAAAAGATTTCGGGATTTACTGTTTTTGCATTAATATAAATAATTGCCATATTAATATATAAATTTTTAAGTTGAAGTGCTGCTAGCATATTTTAAGTTCTGGAAACAACAGTAATAAAAGGAAAAAGTTATGCTCGAAAAGAATGCTGTAAATATCCTTAACAAATATGTTTTTTTTGTATAACTTTTGAGATGCAAGCGTTTAAGGTTTGAGTAATTTCACATTAATTTCAACCTGCTGTTGTTCGAAACTGTCTTAGTTTTTTTTAGTATACAGTGTCTGCACAACCTATAGTTGCCAGCTATGAGTCTAATCTGTTTATATTCTGATAGATTACTACTTTCTATGGCTTTCCAATTTATCTTAAAATCAATACAAACAAAATATCTCGTATCAGCTCCAGCAAAGCTTTATTGAACAGTTTTGTGTAAAAACTTCACTTAATGTGGAGCAATAACCGTGACTTGTTTTAATTTCTGACGTAATATTTTGAAAACAAAACTTACTTTGGATTCAAAACGCAAAAATTTAATAACCCTTATCGGAACTAGTGAAATTTATAGATTGTCGCAGTAGTCAGCAAATTTTACGGACAGCTGCTTAGCGTGTTTCTATTGAATTTGCATTACATTTGCATGTGATGCATTGGAATCGAGACGAACATCAAGTTTAGGTTTGCAGCAGACAGACTCACGAAAACAAAAAATATATATAAACAAATCAATCGCACGTATAGTTTATAAATTCACTTACAGAATTCACAGTGGCATCATTAAACAATTATTTACAGTTTGCAGTTACATTTTTTCTACGATAATAGCAATGTAAACTCGTTTCTTTCTTGCGAATTTTACATCATTTGAATCTTAACGAATTCCTAAACAAATCGTTTTTTCACTTACAGGAGATGATCGATTCTGTATGGCATTGCACAAAACAATCACACCATCTATCGACAGTTCTTTATCTTCTTTAAATTTTGAATAAGAACCAATCACAAGCCGATCTATTTTATCAATGCACGAAGCAACTGCAGCAAATCCGTCATCTCCAATCTCGTTGCCAGAAATATCCAACCAGGAAATCTGAGTAAATTTAGTTATAACTTTTCTACTAATTTTCATTTTTATCAATAAACTAATTTATAATTAATTATTTTGTCAACTCAAATTAAACGCAATTTTGCTTAAATCGAAATTAAAATTTTAAAAACCACAAATAAATACGATATCAAAATTTAATTTTCTAATTTTTATTAATTTATGGAATAAAATCAATTTAGAAATGATGCCAAATAAACTGACGTAATAAAATAAAACAAATGACATGTTTATATTCAGTCAAACAAAATTATTTAAAAAATTAATTTTTGTAACCAAATGTTGTTTATTTGTGTATTCTACATTTATTGGTTCTTCTGTATAAATTCTGCGTAAAGTGTTATACGTAAAGCTAACTTCTGTTTACAGATTTAAATAAAACTTAATCTTTGCTTAAATTAAGGTTTTAATTTTGCCCCTTTTCTTAAATTTAACTATTTTTTCTTTCAATAAATGCTTCTATTTTATTGTTGCGCACTGTTTATTTCCACCGAGGTATTACCAAAATAATTTTGATACCATTATGACGCTTCAACTATAATTCAATTGAAAATCAACGTCACAATGCCTTTGCGGTAATGCAGACTTTGATATTTGAAATTGAAATTATTTGCCACTACAAATAGTCCTTTGCTCAAGTTAAAACTTGAAAATTGAATTTATTAGAAAAATAAGAAGTTAAATATAACATGGATGGGAGATACGAAGTGGGCTGATTAACTTTTTAGCTTGCAAATAAGGGGTCGCGAGTTTGATGCTGTTTCTTGAGGAAATTACTTGTAAATCTTGGCAAATTATTTTCACTTATATGGTTACCAAGATCATTCTGGTTACTAACAATATTAACTCCACTTAAATAGAAAACCGTTACCAGACCCATACGACCTTGAGAAGGCACGATGTGCAAATAATATGATCGATATTCAATACTTGGCCGCTTTTCATCTTCGAAAAAAATATTAAATCACTTTATTTACATAATTAGTAGGCTCAAAAACCAAATAAAACTTATCGAATATTTGTTTATAAATAATTAACAATTAAGTAAAAGTATTTTGATATTTTCAAAGCAAGTCAGGGCTATCCTTTATAAACTGTTGATTTATAGGGGAGACCGGGTCTGGTTGACACAAATTTCAAACTTTATAATCTAGCGAATAGTTGGTCGATTTTCAAAAATTTTTTTTGTTTTTTTCTTTAGTTAAAGTCTTTAACTATAACTTTAGAGTATTTTTTTGGTTTTTCAGCAACAATAAACATGTTTTTGGAGAGTTTTAAAACAGGCAATTAAAGTGTGACAACCTGGACAAATCTGTCCTTGTTGTCACAAGCATTGGGGTAAAATGTCACAGCTATTTGTGAGTCGACACTTACTCAGTTGCTTTTAAATTTTGCTATACGCCAAGATCAAATAAATAATTTATTGATAAAAAAAAATACAAAAATATTATATACATGTCAAATAAAAATAGCACCGTATTTTTTGTCCAGTTAGCTGTTTACAAAGATGTTTTAGTTTTGCTTTACAGTCGAGCACCGGATACATTTAGATAATATCAGAGTTACACTAGCTGTGTTTAAGGAAGGATAAGTAACCAAAATAGGCATGCAATCTGCACATTTAGTTGCATGAAACAGCTTGATTATTTTTTTAATGAAAAAATCAAATGTTTTTACGCTCAGTTTTTCGTGGGTGCAGCGAACATGCTCAACAAAGTGCTTTAAAAAGTCTAAAAAGTGCTCTTCTGTCATACATCTAGATGAATTCGCACCTTCTTTGCTTCCAGGTGGCGCTCCATTAAGAAAATGCCTTTGAAATTTTACTCGGGAAAAAATAAAGTGAGGAGGAATAGAATTTCCACTTGCTGATATGGTGCCTCCTACAATAATAAGTGTACCTCGCTCAGCCGATGTTATAGCGCCTATTTGTTTCGTTCTACGTCTTCCAATAATTCTATCAGGCTTACGTACAGTAGTTACGCCTGTTTCGTCCATGTTCCAAATGTCCAAAGACTGAAAATTATGCCTATTTAGACTAATTTCAAATTTTGGAAAAAACAATTAACATTGTTTTTGTTAAAGCTACTTACCCTAGCTAAATATGTACTTTCTGGAATGGGAAGTGACAATTGGTGGTGTCTTTTTAAAAAAGATGTAAGCCAATCAGGACCATCTTGTTATACGTCATACCAACTGTTTGGTATTTCTATACGGTTAGCTTTAAAAACTTGTTTTCGGGATTCCCTTGTTGATAATCCAAAATAAATATCCGATGCTTCTAGAAGATACTCGACGATCATTATTTCTTGTGCATCTGTAAACACCTGCCTCTTTCTGGTGTACCCCACAGTTGTTGTTGGAAATTAATCTTCTCCTTTAATTTCTTCGTCAGAAAATTTTTTTCTATAACTTAAAAGTGTTTTGTGATTGATACCAAAACTCTCAGCAAGTTTTTCGAATACTCTCTCCGGTACTTTTAATGTGTAAAACTGCTGTCAACATTTCATCAGGTTTAGCTATGCCTCGTTCACTTTTCCTTGTATAATTACGCGGCATTATTATAATTACTGTAAATATATATATATATGTATATAATCCAGTAATGTTTCACTTTGCCGGTACAGTGCTCAATAACACACGATTAGAGCAAGTATGCTATATTTTAAAATCTTAGGCGTCTAATAAAGCTGTTGAGTTTGTTCAGCAGACATTTGAGGTAGTGCTGATTTCCTGGTATTGGAATATGTATATATATATAACTTTCCTAAACAGTAAAATGAAAACATGATATTCTCACTGGAAATTTAAAATATTTTTACAATTATCGGTTTTGTGTGTGTTAAATTTTGGAGTTACTCTTGGTTGGCCTATATCTCAAAAGCAAACCAGCAAGAACAATTATTTATTTTTGGAAAACACTTCATTTGATGTCTCAAATCTCCCAAGCTGTAAATACGCTTCCACGTTTCTCAATGAAGCAAACACTAGTATTTTAATAGCAAAGACGGACTGCTAGAATTTAACAATTTTTTTGCTGCCAACGTTAAAAAGTTGAGATTTCAAAGTAGGCCTACACTTATTTTAATAAATCAGTCTCTAATTTCTGCTTTTAATCTTTACATAAATAAAACAGTTGTTAGGCATATTGAGCTTATATAAATTTAACATTTCGACATACCGTGATGAGCTAGATTTTTAAAAACACACCAAAACTATATAATTAAACAGTTTGTTTAGCATGGAGTTGGTTGTCACAGTGTGACAACCTTCACTTATTTTTTTGTGACAACATGTACGGACCTGCCATCTTGAATTCGATTAAACCTAATTCAAAAACTGTACTACCAGCTAAATAAAGACTTGTTTTACAAAAGTGCCAATGTTTTTACGCCTCCAATGACATATCGATGTTGATAATAACTCTACCCTAGTTGGTTCTATCCTTTCTTAAACAAAAACAAAAAAATTTTGAATTTTTAGTAAAAATTAGTATTTTAAACTTTATTCAAACTGTGCTTACTCAATCAAAGTCAAACTACATCTGGAAAACAAAGAGGTAAAGACACGTGATTTAACATTAATGTGATTATTGCACAAAGTTGCGAAATACTCAAAAAATTAAATGTGACAACCAGGACAGAGGACAACCAGACCCGGTCTCCCCTACATAATAACGTCGTGAATATTGTCTAACAAAGGTTTGTTATATAAGTTTCCTGAACTAATTTGTTTGAAGCTTAAAAGTTATTTACTTAAATTGAACTACTGTGGAATCCACTTAATGAGCTCACTCGCATTATGTGACCAATTTAGCTCAGTCTCATCAAAATCTCTGTTACTAGGAACAGTCATCAAATATCAAGAATAGTTTTTCTATTTCTGTCAAATATCTTTCTATTTTCTGTCAAATAGTTTTTCTTTTTCTGTCAAACTTCTATCGAATCGTTTAATATCGCTTTCACAACACAAATAACAAATTAAAATACAAGTGACAAATAGCAAAGATCTGAAGAACCTGATTGTGTGCCTGAGCTGTAGAATATTGGCATGAAATTGTTGCTTGATCAACTTAATGTAGATATAGAAAATAAAGGGGTTTCGTCAATAAAATACTTTTATAACTTCGCTAGTCAAATTCGAAACTTTTTGCAACAGAATGTCACACTTCATTTGTAATAATTTCAAGTTATGGCGATATAGTTTGTTTAGTTAGTTTGTTCTCCGCCTTAGAGTAATTTAAAATTTTATTATGACGTAGAAATCGCTTGGGCATGGTATCATCGCTCTTGTGCTGTATAATTTAAACATCTGCTATTTGCCTACAATTGTTCATACGCATCTTCTTTTTTTTCTTTTTTTCGCCAGACAGTAATGACGTATTGCGCTTCGTCAAGTTATTTTTTCTTTACGCATGACCGAATTTGAACTTTATTCCCGAACGCTCTCGTTAACGATAGAACTAAAGTTCTAATTCTGGCGCATTGGAGCGAAGCGTTTTCCCCAGAGGATTCGAGTTGAGTCCAGCGTTGTCTAGTCAATTTGTTGTCATGTGACTTTTGTCTATATACTGTATATACGCTCGCTCAATCACATTAATAGAGCGGCAAATAGAGAGATGATTTGAGAGACGACTCGAAAATAGAGAATCGAGTAAAAGTAATTTCAAAGAGTAATAATTTGGGGGCAGAGCGTGGGCGAAGGACCCTTTGATTGTATTGCGTGGATTGGCAAATGTTTTAATTGTTTTTGCGCCAGTGTTTGGAGATTGGTTCTACGGAGGTAGAATTATTGTTATTGGACGAATTGATTTGTAGCGCTAATTTCGCTTTGCAGTGGCAGAGTGTGGAAAAGAATTTTTGTCGGTCGTCAGTCGAGAATTTTGAAATACATTTGTTTTAGTTAGAGACAGTGGTCTCTGTTTGTTTGTGGAGAAGAGTCTTCGACGAATCAATCCGAGCTTGGTTCAAAACAACTGTACTGTATGAAAGCTTCAGGCTCATAGCAAACTACTTCTTGAGGCAGAATAAAATAAAATTAGACACAGCTTTGTTTCAGCGCAGGTATTCGGGTTACCTTGTTCAACTGGTCCTTTAGGATTCCAAAACGAAGTCCATGACACACAACTTGTTTAGCAAATCATCACAAAATTTTTGCTTAACTTGACCTAAATACATGATTGTTTTTTTCTTGCTTTGTGCCTGATTGTATCGATTATGCTGTGATTATATCAGGTTCCTTTAATGTGAGTATGCTGTCAGAAATCATAATGAAAGTGGTAAAGTCTTTCTGTAGTTTTAAATTGAAGATAGCTGACTTGGCGAATTGAAATATTTAGCATTGGATTAAACAGCAACTAAATTTGGTTTTCGCACCATGAGAAAGCAGGTAATAAATCATAACTATTATAGAAATTAACTCATTAATCACTGCTACCAGAAATAGATATAACTATTTTTATATTTTTTTATACGGTTATTCTCTTGATCAAATTAAGAAAAAATGTAAAAATTTTTGTCAAACACTTTTGGTTGCCTAGCAACGTGATGTTTTTTAGAGGAACCATGGCATAATACGGGAACGCACTTGTCAAAGATTAGTTATAAGTACGCAACAGGGTTTATTTGAATAGCACCAACAAAACTATCATGACGCTTATGAAACAACTCGATTGACGAGACGAATAAAACAAGAAAAAAGTGGAATTGTGCTTCTATTAATTACTTGAGAAGAACCCTCATAAACAATGGGGCTCGTGACCGTGAGCCAGGTGGGGCAAGCATAAGTTTGTTCCACTTGGCCATAAAGCTCTTTTGGACCTTTTAAATTTTTGGCCCACGAAATATAATGCTATATTTGAGAGATCTTTTGGTAAACTGGAAATTTTTAAGTAATTTTTGAGACAGATTTTTCCACTTTTAGAACAATCTAAAACCATGGTGACACCATCTCATGCTGTTTACACATTATAAGTTGCCAAAAGCTTCTGTTTTATTATATATATGATATTAATATATTTATTATTTTATTATAAATTAATTATATTGTGACCCTTTATTTATAATTTTAATCTTATTATCACAATTTTACTGCATATTTAATTTTTACAGTAATTTTTAAGCTTTTTATTATAACATAATCTTTTTTATTGTTACGTAATAATTGCATAATTGCTGCACAACTCCCGCTTAATTTGTTTTGTCTTCAAGTTGTTCTTATTAGTGATTGTATATCTTCGTTTTGCCGTTTTTAATTCAGAGCGCATGGCCAGTAGCTTAAAAGCATTGTGACCCTTCATACAGTTCTACACATTTTTTATTTTTCTCTATCTTTTTTGTTTTTTTTTATCTCGAATGTTCAAGAAACGCTGATGAAATTTTCTACAATTTTTTAGCTGAATCCACATTACCAATTACGTAATCGTTTACTGCCGTGTCTCCTGATAGATTGTATTGTGACGTCATAGACTGCTTGTTCGATTGTAAAATTTATGTAATAGTTAATTTAAGAAATCTGGCTCAATCTAGTGGCTTCAATTGTTGCCTAGTAAAGTTGGCTGATTTGTATAAATAGCGTTGCATTTGCTATTCATTTCATTTGATTGAAATAAGTTGTTAAAAATCATTTCGTGCAGTTTTGCCTGTGTGGATGCGTTTAAGTTGTTTAACGCTTAGTGTTGACGCGTTGGTAGTTAATTCTATAGTGAGATAGATTTTTTATCTTGTGTGGAGGACGAACTATTCAGTTTAATATTAGCCATTTCAGTGCTAATTTATTTTTATAGATTGTCTGTACAAAGTTGTTGAGTGATCGCAGTTATTGGCGCTGTGAATTGTTTTGAAGTTTTATAAAGCTTGGGAGCCTTATTAAGGTGAAGCTTGGGAGCCAAATTTTACGAGAAAATTAGTATGCTTCTCATTACACATACGACATTGTTTTTGTTATTTGCAGTTACTTACAATATGAGCAGGTGAAAGACAACCAAAACATAATGCATTATCTTAAGCAAACCGAAATCTTTAGGGATAAAAATAATTAGGAAATACAGTATAAAGCACTGATTCAAATATTGTGATTTGTTGATAAAAAATTAAGTAAAATCTTGAATTTATATTTTTAGCATAGGTGATGGTAGTTTTTGTTTTTTCTACGAGCTGCTTTTTAAGTGCATTTAAAATCAATTTGAAATCTTAACTCTTTTCAAGTGTAAATTTAAAAATATTTTGTTAAAATAATTCTTCTGTCTGAAGGTGATATGTGTCCAAAGTAGAGTAAAAACACAAAGTAAAGCAATAAAAAATATTTGAAATAAATATTTAGTGATAGCGTTTAGGAACATTGTTCCTGTAGAGCAGGGGTCACCAAACTTTTTTTTCCAGGGGGCCGGATTACTGCGAGATTAACGGCGGCGGGCCGGCTGCGAATTGCGAACAGATATACAAGTATGTCATTTAGAATTTCTAATAGCTTGAATTGAGCACAATAAATAGCAAAGTCACCGGTGCTAGAGCAAATTGGGATTGAAATTGATGGGTTGCTGGAATAGCTAACTCCTGCTATGATGCACTGTCGACCATCGTGTTTTTGGAAAAAATACTTTCCACTTATTTCCAAAATTTTCCCCAGCGTCCCTCATTTGTGATGGCCTAATGCCAAATAAAAAACAAAATTCTAAAGTTACCCGAGGTATGTAGGAGTGGTAAACACAATAAATATGTAGGCTGCCTGGTGGAAAAAAATTCAACGAATTAAGAAGATTTATGAAATTGTCGTTTTTCATTGAGAATATCATCAAGATTTGGCTAAGAGGCGCAGCACCCAACCATGAAAATAGCCTTCAAGTGTTCATCGGTCAGTCTCGCATGATGTTCCGACTTCACATACTTGATCTTTAAAAATTGTTCACAAACATAAATTGTATAAAACATTAATGCCACTTAGAAGCGAGTTTCTTCAAATTTGGAAACACATTATTAGGTAGGCAACGGTAAAATTCTACAACCTGTCCTTCTTTTGCTTCTCTTTCAATACTTTGTTAGCTTGTCAAGTAATGAATTCTAATTGCAGTTAGACTGACATATTTGCAGAATTACAACCAAACAGATTTCGGAACAGAAAAATCTTTTTCTTCATTTTATGAATATCAGAAACTTTTTTAAAAAACGGTTTTTCAAACCACTAATAATCTTCTTGGGAAAGTCGAGATTAAACTCTTGTGTGGCCTCAGCGCAAAATTTTTTTAAGCAGTGAAAATGGGAGATATTTCCAGTTTTGAGCTGTGCTTCAAACAGCAATAGCTTTGTTCGAAATCCTTTGATGATTGTGTAGAGATCACAAATAAGGTTGCCCTGACCTTAAACTTTCAAATTCAGTTCCTTTATGTAGGAAATAATTTCAATCAAAAATTTCAGTTTGATAGCCAATCAGAATTGGACAAAAATGGTTAAGCTCTGTTCTTTTTGGCAAGAAAAAAGTTTATCTCTCTTCGAAGTTTATAAAAGCGAAACAATACTTTACCGCAACTGAACCACCTAACCAGCCAACAATGCTATGCGGGCCCTGCAAGGGATGCCCGTTCGGGAACCGTACCGATTTGGCCGCGGGCGCACCCAATCAAAAAAAAAGCACGGCAAAAGCACGGCCGTTTGATTGCCACGGACAAAACTCTTGGCAAATGCTGGGCAGTTGCAATACGTGCCTTGTATTTCCTTAAACTTTGAAATTTGTCTACTAAAATGCTTGGTATTTGCTTGGCGTTCAAAAGCTTTGCCGAGTATTTATTTGAAAGCTATTTTCGACACGCAAAATGCTTGGCAAATGCAGGGCAGTCGCAAAGCATGCCTTGCATTTTCTTAAACTTTGAGTTTGTCTATTAAAATGCTTGGCTTTTGCCCGGCGTCGAAAAGCTTTGCCAAGTATTGGTGTAAACTCATATCTTTTTTTTTAAACCGATGGCATTTGCGAAGCTTCCATAGCGTTTGCCCAATGTTTCTTCAATACACAGCTTAAACTTGCGGCGTGTTCCCAGCAAACATACACTTATTGGCCCAATACAGGCTTTGTAAAGGCAGGTATCAACTGTATCGGAATAGTTTTCCTGGTATAGGTATTGTATTGGACCAGTACTGTTTTTCGATACTGTGACGTTTAAGCAAAAAAATAGAAAGTTTTTATTTTTTGATGAATTTAATGTTTTTAGGCAGCAGGCCGACTGAAATTAAAATTTTGAGTATTTTTTCTCATCTCTTAAGTGTTTAAGCGTCAATGAATTCCAGTATTGGTCTTATATTGGGCCTGTACATACTTTTCAAAACTATAATGTTCGTGTACAAAAATAGGTAGTTTTTTGTTTTTGTTCAACATATAAGATTTTAAAGATTCTTACACTTTAGACCAGTGGTTCCCAACCTTTTTAATGTCATGGACCCTTTTGAAGATTTTCCTGAAAGTTGTGGACCCCTTAAATAAAAAAGAAAATAAAATCCACTCTTTTCTCCCAGAAACATGGTGATCTCCAAAATAAATAAATAAATAAAAGGTCTTCACTTCGATTTCATTTCCAATTTTGCTGTTTTTTCTCCCAGAAACATAGTGATCTCTAAAAAAAAAAAAAAAAAAAAAAAGGTCTACACCTTTTCCTAATTCGCTTCCCCAAATATCCACCACTGCTTTCACTATGACATATTCTTTCATTTTTCCCGTAAAAGGCTCATGGACCCCCAAAATCACTCTGTGGACCCCCGGTTGGGAACCACTGCTTTAGACCAACGGAAATTAAATTTTTTGGTAATTGCTTTTTATCTTAGAATCTTTAGAAAATAACGAGCCGATATTGAGCCAATATTCTGCTGACCATTTGTTTCGAATTGGTTTTAACTTTTTTTTCTGTTTGAGAAAACTGATTTACCAATTTTTAATCTTTTCTTTATTCTAAAAGGAATACATGATAAATATATAATTTTATTTATTTGTATATTCAGCCAGGCCAGACTGTAGTTCAGCAATGAATGCTTACGCTATTTTCAAAAAGAACTAATGGTCTATGTAAACAAAACTTATTTTGCAGTTTAATTGTACAAGTAGTCAACTGTCAGGTGATAGTAAAAGAACTTATTTAAGTAACTTTTCATGGACAGTAATTGTTCCAGACGGTTGGTTTGCACCAATGTTTTGTTTGTGCTATGATTTTTATTTTTTTATTTTTTTATTTTTATCTCTATATTTATCCTCCTGACTCGCAGGAAAGCGACGGAGGCGCTATACATAGGGTAAGCAATTACCCCGACCTGCTTTCGGAGATGCCAAGATATTGCTGTCCGCTAGTAATTTAGTAGAGATATGACTGTAATTTAGAACTGCTTGTCAAGACCACCAAGCAGGGGAAAGCGCCGTAAAGTGTCTTTCCCAAGGACACAACAGAATGGCGCAAGTGGGTTTTGAACCTAGACCATGCTGATCATCAGTCCAGTGATTTAACCATTCGACCATGATTGTGACGTCATTGCCTTTCTTTGTTAGCTGCTTGGCTATTGCCTTTGAGCATTCTAGAGCGCACGTATTTAAAGAGGACTATGTTAAATTTTGAATTGTTTTTTTGCACTTTCTTCCTTGACTGTATTAAGTTTATTTCTTGTTTGACGTAGGTCTCTTTGGTTTGTTATTTTTCTCAAGTTTGATTTGGTTTCCTTTGTGACGTTTCTCTGGCGGGAATGCCTGATATTTTTGTGCTTAGCTGTAGCGAAGTTTTAAAAGCTTCAGTTATTAACTTTAGAAAATAATTTTTTTTTTTTTGATAGCATTTTTTTGTAGTGCAACCAGGTAAAGTCAAAGTTTTAACATTATATTTATATACTATTTGAATAAGAATCAGTGTAATAATTAACCTAGTTTACTATAAAACTAATTCTAAACCTACTGTTTATATAAAGCTGTTCAAATACATAAACCTGCCATATGCAAAAGTGATAATCAAAAATTGAGACCAGCTCTCTTGTATTCAATTGGCAGTAAAATTGTTTTAATCTGATAGCTTTTATAGGTTTAAGTAATTACATTTATGTTTATTTGTCTTGTTTGAAGCATTGTAAATTGCATATTATAACGTTTTACATTGTTACTGGTGTGTAATAGCTCAATTCCTAATCATCATATCATACTCGTACTGGACAAAATGTCATAAAGTTAATTGTTGTATCTTTGCACGAATACACAGGTTTATTAAACAAAAGTACTTAGCCAAAAAACAACCGTATTGAAAATAGAATGCTTTAGTTCGTTTGCTGTAGTAGCTTGATACTTCGAACTGACTGAAGAACCGAAGTAAAGGCGCATATTTAACTTGTAACAATTATGCTTTGAGATGCGCGTGTCCAATAATTGTTTGAGCAGAAGGCGCTGATTAAGATTAGAGCGTTTAAGAAAACACTGCGTCATCTATTGCACAATATCACAACACCTCCCCAAATAAACTACGACAAAAAAATATATATACATATTAGCAACAATATTTTTTTGGAGGTCTCTTTGTTCTCGCTGATCGTCGTAGATTGTGTCGCCCGTACTCGTCTCCGGTTGGTAGTCTCGGATTGTTGCGTTGGTTCATCGAAGAAGAACTAGATGCGTGGTCAGTCCCGGCTGGAAGTGTTTCTGTAGACAAAACGCTCGTTGGGATTTCACAAGGATCATCATCTTGATCCGAACCGTATCGAGGTCGAAGTTGATCAAGATGTCTTCTCCAAGTTGGTCCTCGAGGAATGACTCGTACATTGACGCTTCGTGTACCATGGACTTTCGTAACTATCGCAGGCACCCATCGTGGGTCACGATCTCTTCTAGGGCCGAAGTACAGTGCGTAACAAGGGTCCCCTAGTGTATAGTGATGTTCGACTTTCGAAACCACTTCCGAGTCTTCAGCATTTGAATGCTTGCTCGCTTGTCTTGACTGTCTTCCCTGCAGGAGATGCGGAATGGATGGAACCAAAGTGTCAATTTTGGTGCGTATTCTTCTTCCATTCAACAATTCGCTTGGTGACAGTCCCGATGCAAAAGGAATTCTTCTATACTGCATTAGAAATTCTTGCAAAGCTTCCTTTGGAGGTAACGAGGATTTTCTCAATGCCTGTTTGAAGGATTGTATCAAACGCTCGGCAGCACCGTTTGTTGCTGGATGATAAGGTGCTCCGGTGAGATGTACAATGCCTCGTTGTTTGCACCAAGCTTGGAACTCTTGAGACATGAATGTTGTGGCATTATCGGTCACCAACGTGTGGGGATATCCGAAATGAGCAAAATCTTGTTCAAGTATAGCAGTAGTACTTTTCGAAGACGTTGAGGTTGTTGGATGAATGCAAGGATATTTTGAATAAGCGTCTACAAGGACTAACCAGTTTCTTCCCAGAAAGTTGATCGCATGGTCTAAGTGGAGTCTTGACCATGGTTTTTCTGGCATCATCCACGGATGGATTGAAGGTTTATCCGGCTTATTTTGAAATTGGCCACAGGAAGTGCATTTGCGACATAAATCCTCAATGTCAGAGTCAATTCTAGGCCAATAGACAGTTGACCTGGCAAGTTGTTTCATCCGTTGCATGCCGAAATGTCCAAGGTGTAATAATTTAAGAATATGATTACGTAGGGTTGAAGGAATTATTACCCGTAAGCCGTAAAAAACGCAACCATTCTCTGTTGACAACGAATTTTCCAACTTTTTGAAGTCTTTAAGCTCTTCCGAAAATGCATGCGGCCATCCTTCCTTCACAAATCGCATCAGTTGGGAAAGAATTGGATCCTTGGCAGTCTCTCTGACCACAAGCAATGGATTGTCAGGATTGATTTGACGACTGATTGTTCGAACTAAACAAACGCTATCGACATCATCTTCCATCTCCTCCCCATCAAAACTTGTGTCAGCTAAGTGATCAGTTAAGTTGGTGAGTTCCAACTTCATCATCGCCAGACGACCTAGTAAATTTAGATTGGGCACCTTAGTGACAATTACAGGAAAGGTCACGTCAGGTGATTTTCCATCAATACTTGCAGTTGATTGGAATTGTCCCACGACGGGTAACGGGCTACCTTCAGCAACTTGATATTGAACTGATACAGGTTGTAGAGTGGGTTTACCCAGCGTTTGCCACGTCGCTTCACAGCAAAATGTGTCACTGGCTCCGCTATCAATTTCAAACTTAATTCTGTGGTCATTAAGTCTAATAGATGGGTGAAACAGAACATTGGACTTTGTGCACCAATTGTTGTTTCACAAGCTTATTATCTCTTAGTCGAGACATGCATACAGATTGCAGATGACCTGTTTTCTTGCAGAAGCTGCAAATAGCTTTAATGTGGGGACAAGCTTTGCTAAAATGTCCAGAATTTCCACACCTGAAGCAGGCGGTTTTCTTTTCTTGCGTTTTGGAAGTTTTGGACTTTGCGTGATAAACTTTCTGCACCGACGTAGAAGGTTGACCGTGTACGGTTTCCTTTGCTACCTTGGCTGCTTCTTCCACTTCTTGAGCCACTCTGATGGCGTTGCTAAACTTCAGTTCATCGTCCTTGAGCTTGAAGAGTGTCTTCAAAACTGCTTCGTTATCTACTGAACAGATGAATTTAGTTCGCAAGGCTTCATCTAAAGGATCTTTAATGGATTGAAAATCACACGTAGCTGCATCTTGTCGTATTCTGCTTGCCAGTTCAGGAATAGTTTCGCCAGGTTTGCGTTTCATGTCAGACCAGAACTTGAAACGTTCTCTGACAACAAATCGTTTTGGGTCGAACTGCTCTGCCATAAACGTCTGAATATCATTCATCGTTAGCTCATGTATGCTTTTGACAGGTTGTTGCTGAGCCGCTAAGTTGCTAAGCATTTTGTAAACGGAGTTAGATTGGTTGGTAAGAAAAATTTGTGCTTGCTTGTTGTCGGGAATGGAGTTAGCAGTGACGAATGTTCGGAACCTTGCCAAATAATCAGTCCATAACTCAGATGTGGAATCGAATGGTTGAAAACTTGCCATCGGTGTTGGAACATTTTCTCGCGGGTTGTTCAAGCTGCTTTGTAGAATTTTCAGCTGCTCTTGAAGCATTGTCATTTGCTCGCGATGCTCGTCGCGTAAAACTGCCATTTGCTCTTGGTGTTGCTTGTTCTGCTCTTGGTGTTGCTTATTCTGCTCGCGATGCTCGTCGCGTAAAACTGCCATTTGCTCTTGGTGTTGCTTATTTAACAACAAAATCAGTTTGCAAAATCAACAAATTTTCTTTTTTTCTTTCTTGACGCAGTTGAGTTCCTTGAATCCTCGTCGCCACTTTTGCCTGTTGTATCTTTGCACGAATACACAGGTTTATTAAAAAAACAATAGTAAATATTCACAAAAGTACTTAGCCAAAAAACAACCGTATTGAAAATAGAATGCTTTAGTTCGTTTGCTGTAGTAGCTTGATACTTCGAACTGACTGAAGAACCGAAGTAAAGGCGCATATTTAACTTGTAACAATTATGCTTTGAGATGCGCGTGTCCAATAATTGTTTGAGCAGAAGGCGCTGATTAAGATTAGAGCGTTTAAGAAAACACTGCGTCATCTATTGCACAATATCACAACAGTTGGAAGAATGAAACTTAAATTATATTATCAGCAAAGTAGTGAAACAAAATTTGTTGGACGTACGCAATCAAAATATTGAACTTCTTTTAATAAATCATTGTCTGATAATGGTGCTGTTGGTGTTGATTATGTGCCTTTTTCATAATGCCCCTCTTGAGCATTTTGATGAAAGTTCTTCTAGTAGCAAAAAGCTGATGATAGCACTTTAAATGATAGTAAAGCATATTTTTTACTAAGTTTAAAAGTATGGGCTATAGAATGCAACATTACTCATACCTCATTGCTGTGTATTTTAGAGAAGCTTCATCCATATATACCAAAAGATCCTCAAACCTTGCTTTAAATCTTCTCAACTTTTTGGTATTACTGAACTTGCTGGGGGACATTATTACCAGTTTGGTGTAAAGCATTGTGTTGAACAATGTTTAGCTTGTGATCCAAAACTTCAACAACTAAATAAGCTTAATCTTCAAGTAAATATTAATAGCCTTCTGCTATTTAAAAGCAGTTCAATGCAACTATGGCCAATATTTGGGTTAATACAAGAATCTAGTGATTCAGCATTGCCATTCACAATTGGTTCATTCCGTGTCAAACGTCCTGATATTCAGAAATGTTCCTGTTTGACCCCCTCCAAATTTACTCAAAATTTGTCAAAATGTTGTATATCATAATTAACCAGGAAACTGAAAATTTTAACTCAGTATCTGTTGTATTTTATGAAATATGACTTATGGAAATTTGCTACCCCATTTCAGCGATTAGTGTTCGGTCATTTTCAGCCATTTTAAAACAAGCATTTCTCCAATTATAAAAATTGTGGAAAGCTAATTTTTGGTATATTGATTAACTTTCTGGTATATTAAATGGATCAAGTGTCAAAATGATATTAGATTATAACATAATGAAAATATTGAGTCCCAAAATGTCCACATTTTGACCCAAAAACAAATTTTCAGCCATCTTTAAAAAGCTGTAGTTGCCTTACAAAGCATAGCACTGCTCCAATTTTTAACATGGATACTCCCTATCAACTTGACTATAACTTCACCAAATATGAAGAAAAACAACAGCTTAGGAAAAAGTTACATTACTTCAAAGTATGGACCAGCCATAAAATTGTAAAAATGCACCATCTTGTGGTTAAAAAAAAGGCCCGTAAAACACTGTTTTTAAAAAGAGTTTTTTTAATATGTTAAAGAGCTTTTCTTAAGGAACTTACACACCAAATTTCAACTTTGTTCCAAAACTGTAAGGGGTTGAGATATTAGTCATTATGTATGTGAGAAATTTAACTTTTACCATATCCAAAAAAGTGCAAAATTTCACCTTTTATCTATAATTTTGTATATTAATCTGAAAGTTAAAATTGAATTGATAAAAGAAAATTCCAACTCTTTACCTGCTATAGCTTGGCTTTAAATCTTATTAAAATACTGCCACTAGAGGCATATTTTTTCCATGCATTTATATATTTTTGGCTTGCAAAACCATTTCTAGCCACATTGAAATAGAACAAATTTCTATGTGGGAGTATACAATAATGCTTAAATCCATTTTTGCAATTTGAACAGCTATATTTTAACAGCAAAGTAGTCAAATCAAACATTTGTTCATAATAAAAGATATTGTTATTAACCAAGAAGCATATAGCATTTTGCATGCCCAGCATTTAATAACAAGCCCAAAATATTCCCAAATTTTTTAGTATGTTTCATTCATTTAAATGTACTGATAAAGTTCAAATACTTGGATAATTAGATGCTAATTCTTTGTTTTAATTATAAAACTTATTGTTAGATATTCAAATGAACTTATTCACTTGCAAATCACAATGAAACATAATTTGCGAAAAACAGTTAATAAATAACTGTAAATAAGAGAAGATCTTTTTTTTTAGAGATCACCATGATTTCATTTTTAGAGGAACAAGAAATTGGAACACATTTTCGAAATGATTCTATCCAACTGTGGTTCAAAGTGACTGTATATGTTTTTTAAAAAGAGCTCTGTGGGCCTTACTTTGGAGACCCCTGCACTATCTAAATCAAAATTAATAATGAAAAGGCTATCATTAGATGATGAAGGAGTTCTAGTAAAGCTTTATGATGATACCACCAAATCAGTTTTACTACACTTGCAGCTCATTGAAAATGATTTATATCCTGGAAAATATGTTGCTTGCATTTGTGACCAAGATTGGTGCATTGATATTAGGGGGGGGCTTAAAATTTAAATTTATATGAGGCCCTTGAAAAAATATGGTATTCATAGAAATAAACATGCTCATATTAAAAAATTTTTTTTCTTTTCAAAAACCCCCCCCCATATAATAGGGGTAGAAAATTTTAATGAGGGTGCAAAATATGAAAAAAACAAGGAATTTTAATTTACAGCAAAATTTATTTCATTCAAAATGATAAAGTACTTTTAAATGATACAGAGCATATAAATAAACTAATTTATTAATTAAAAAAACTTTTTTTATTGAATTTGTAAAGTTGTGCTTGTGCAACAAAACTTTGCTTGTATAACCAATAATTGCTTTAACGTTTTTATTTCCTTTTCAAAGCTTTACTACAGTATTTGTAATATAAATCTTAGATTGTAAACATGGCTTGCAAAAGTAATGTGTCTTCACCATACACTACAAGATGAAAAACTCAAAGGCAAATAGGAGAAGAAATTTACAAAGAATCAAAAACTTTGCCCCTTGGTGTTCTTCTAACAAAAAAAGACATCATTCAATGCATGTTATTTCTTTTAAGACCTGAAAATAGTGGAAAAACACAAAGAACTACAGAAGATGCTTGCTATATAGTTGCGTCAAGTTTAATAGAAAATTGGTTATACAGCAATATTTACACCAAAGGAGTAAAGCATGTTAAAAAACAGATTTCTGAATTGTATAAAAAGTTCAAATGTTATTTGATGTATTCCAAACAAAAATTTTACCAAAAACCAGAAAAAAAAATTTTTTTTCATCATTTTAATTATGACATAGAAAAGCTTTTTGGCATTTACTGTGAAGATTATAACAGAAGAAAAAGTCTTGAAAAATTGTATAAAATACAAATGGAAGAAGCAGAAATTAAATTTCTACAAGATCAGCGAAATGAAAGAAAAATGTACAGCACTGATTCTATTGACAGGAGGTGGCGGAAAACTATGGAAAGAAGAATAAAAGAAGAAAAGGTTTTAGAAATGATGAAAGAGAAAGAGACAAATATGTTAAGTAGTTTGGAATCTGATAAGAATATGGAAATTTTAACTGAAGATAAATTTGATTCTGATTTATTTGAGGATGATCAGCCTTTATCTCTAACTCAATTCAGAAAAAGAAAACGTGTTGTAATTGCATGCAGCCATGATAATGAAGATCCTATGCCAAAGAACTTTAAACACATTAGAAACAGCATTAATGTAGTAAGACCAGAGTTTTATAGCACTGTAGATTTGCTAATCAGTAAATACCACTGTTCTAAAATGCAAGCAGTTGCTGGAGTTATTGAAACAGGAAAACTAATGTTTAACAGGAAATATTGGAAATACCACACAGAAGATACAACTTGTCTTGATTTAGATACAGCACCTCACAATAAAAATAGTAGAAGAGCTGGTCAAGCCATTCATGCTTTAAGTTTGGGTTGTCTTGTAGAGGAAATTATGGAAAGTGATGATGGTGCAGTTATAACATTCATACAGATGGATCTCAAACACAAGGTGTGGGGAGTTATACAGTTCAAGGGATTACTATCAATGGTAGATACCGAAGTTTACCAGCATTGCCAATCAGCAGTGAAAGTAGAGCCAATCTAGCTTTACTGAAAAAAACTGTGCTTTCTATTTTATCAGCAGTGAGTGGTGTGCCAATGAAAGACATATTCAAAAAAATTTCTTATCAAATGACAGATGCAGCAGCCCACAATTTTCAGGTTGACAATATCATTGCTTCTGATTTTGAAGTAGACCATGTGCCAAAACATTTACTTTGTCAAACTCATCCTTGTTTAATGTTTATAAAAAAAGTGCTTAAAGTTTTTTCAGACATTGAAGTAAGCATAGGACCTGATAAAATATATTCAAATTTTTTGGTAAATGCAACTACAAGCCATGAAACTGTTTTCAAACAATATATTGATTGTTTAACTAGACTTGTTTCTCCTGATTTTGATCATAAATCCTGGAACTATTCTAAAGAGTTTTCTTTATTCATTTCTCCCAAAAAAAATTGGGCCAGTTGCCTAAAAATGGAAAGATTTAATAGATTTGTGTACCTTTGTGCAGTCATTGTTTATATTGAAGAAGACGTTCAAATGTTTTTAAATTCTTATGATCACATTAACAACACACTAGTATGCATTGTTCGATCTTTTGGCTCAATTGAATACTTGACTGTATTTTGTGCAGTTGGTGCATTAATTGGAATACATCTGATTGAGCCTTATTTAAGTGTAACATATTATGATCAAATGAAATATTCTGAGTTGATACCAGCAATGCAATTGTTATATGAACAGCTGATTGCATGTGATCCACATAACATGCTTAATATTTCCTCACCTAGTTTAAAATTTATTAGCCAAGAAAGATTTAGCAATTGCTGCAGGTGGCCAGAAGAAGTTTTGCAAAAGCTTATGTTATTTATCAATGCAAACTAAACACAAATAGTGGAGATTCTTAGGCTTATTCTTCCTCAAATTGCTCAAGGATTTTTTCAGCAACAAGGTAATATATTTGGATTTGGAGACTTCGAAAAAAACGGTTCTGAGCAACTCACCAAACAAGATTTTAAAAAATTGAATGAAGCCCCTATAAATAACTTGGATAGTGAACGAAGTGTTGGATCAATTAACTATGAGTTAAAGATACATGAAGCAAAGCAAATTTTTTTGGGGGGGTTTTCTTATGTAAAAGCTAAATTGCGTGATTTGGTAGAACTAAAGCCAAAAGAAGAGTTTAAAAAATATTATAAAACCAGTGTAGATGTGTCAAAAATAATAGACTTGTGGAAAACCACACAAATTGAATTGGATAAAAATAAGCTTTCATCCAAAGAAGCAATTTAAATACAAATAGATCAACATATAAACAGAGATTTACAATATATAAAATTATATGGTGGTCCATTTACTACACCACAAGAGGTGGATCATTTTTTTAATCAAACTGAAATTAGTTTGGGCAAAAAGCAAGAAGTTCTATATCATCATGTCAGATATTGTAGAGATACTTGCTTGTCACTTCCCAAAAGTAGTGAGCTGTTTCGCCTGAGAAAAAATTACAAGAAGTTGGCTCTGACAGCATATTCAGAAAATTTAAAAGTTTACTTAAGCAAATTGCAATGTTCTGCTGAAGTGACCTGGAAAGACTTGATTCTGCAGTATGCTCATTAAAAACAATTGTTTGAATTCATTTTATTGCAAATATTAATTGAACATTTTTTTCGAACAACAATATCTTAGGATTGTGGAAAGTAGCTTTGGGTAATTGCCTGACGGTTTCTCTAAGTTTATCACCTTCGACGTTGTTTTGCAAGTCAGAGAATAAATAGATATGATAAATACATGAATGAAAGAATGAAAGTTGCCTCTAATAATATACTTTCAAAATTAAAAAATCTTTTCAAGATAATTACAATTTGCAAAAACAATCTTAAAAAAAATTGCCCCCTGCCCCTCCCCCGTTTCTGGCGCCCCTGAATGGGGTTTAGTATAGTTGACAAATAAAGAAGTTTTAAGATATCATCAAATAGGCTACAAAAATATCTTTAAAAGTTTTTTTGTATTTAAGCATTTTTAAAGCTATTTATTAATTTATTTATTTTCAATTTTTGGGGATACTAAACTGTCTCCCCTCTGGTTTGGCTTCTGGTTGCATCAAATCTATATCAAATAGTAAATACACTTGCATGTAATGTAGAAACTCTTTCAAAGTTGTTTTTTTATAAATACAACTACAGTACAGTAAAATATTGACAATACTTTGAAAAAAGCGGTATACTAAATTTTGAGGGGGGTATATACGGGGGTTTTTTGCGAGTACAGTAAAAAGAGTATTTTCATTTTTCATTTTTACTATCATACCATAAAATTTTGAGGGCCTCATTTCCACTTTCCCAAATTTTCAATTTTAAGCCCCCCCCTATTGATATACTAACTGAACATTCAAATGAAAACAAAGGTATCTATATCAAATTTATGAAACGAAATAATTTGGTTTTAACATGACCACAGAGCCTAAAATATGAGTGTTGGATCCTATTAAATGATGTAACATTTATAATTAATCCACCTGAACTGCAATGACAGAGTGGACAACACTACAAATTAGCAATCACAGACTATGATCAAATCCAAGCAGTGCTTGCTGCCAGACAAAATGCTTGAATTTTTGGTTTAAGCAAATGTTATAAATTTTATAGCAGCTTGTAAAATATTGAATTTTTTCAGTTTGCAAAATATCTTTTTGACATGCTGTGGTCCAAACTTATCTCTGTTTCTAGTTTTTGTTGTTAAAATAAAACTGTTCAAATTGCAAAAATGGATTTAAGCATTATTGTATACTCCCAGATAGAAATTTGTTTTATTTCAATGTGGCTAGAAATGGTTTTGCAAGCCAAAAATATATATATGCATGGAAAAAATATGCCATCTAGTGGCAGTATTTTAATAAGATTTAAAGCCAAGCTATAGCAGGTAAAGAGTTGGAATTTTCTTTTATCAATTCAATTTTAACTTTCAGATTAATATACAAAATTATAGATAAAAGGTGAAATTTTGCACTTTTTTGGATATGGTAAAAGTTAAATTTCTCACATACATAATGACTAATATCTCAACCCCTTACAGTTTTGGAACAAAGTTGAAATTTGGTGTGTAAGTTCCTTAAGAAAAGCTCTTTAACATATTAAAAAAACTCTTTTTAAAAACAGTGTTTTACGGGCCTTTTTTTTAACCACAAGATGGTGCATTTTTACAATTTTATGGCTGGTCCATACTTTGAAGTAATGTAACTTTTTCCTAAGCTGTTGTGTTTCTTCATATTTGGTGAAGTTATAGTCAAGTTGATAGGGAGTATCCATGTTAAAAATTGGAGCAGTGCTATGCTTTGTAAGGCAACTACAGCTTTTTAAAGATGGCTGAAAATTTGTTTTTGGGTCAAAATGTGGACATTTTGGGACTCAATATTTTCATTATGTTATAATCTAATATCATTTTGACACTTGATCCATTTAATATACCAGAAAGTTAATCAATATACCAAAAATTAGCTTTCCACAATTTTTATAATTGGAGAAATGCTTGTTTTAAAATGGCTGAAAATGACCGAACACTAATTGCTGAAATGGGGTAGCAAATTTTCATAAGTCATATTTCATAAAATACAACAGATACTGAGTTAAAATTTTCAGTTTCCTGGTTAATTATGATATACAACATTTTGACAAATTTTGAGTAAATTTGGAGGGGGTCAAACAGGAACATTTCTGAATATCAGGACGTTTGACACGGAATGAACCAATTGGAATTTATGCAAGACACCATAAATGAAACAATCCTGTAACTTACCTGAAACCATTCATAGAAGATTTGAAAAAATTGCAAACAACAGGTCTGGTTTATCACTCTAAAAATTATTTAGTTAATCTCGCTTGTGTTGTATGTGATGCTCAAGCTCAAGTTTCTGTAAAACAAGTAAAATCATGTGCTGGTTATTCGGGCTGTGATAAGTGTATTCAGAGTGGGGTACATGATGGAAAAAATTACCTTTCCAGAAACTAATGCAACTCTTTGAACCAATGCTGTTTTTAAAGCCATGCCTGATGAAGATCATCACAGAGGACCTAATCCATTTTGTGAATTATCTATTGGCATGGTCAGTCAATTTCCAATTGACTATATGAACCTTGTGTGTCTTGGTGTCATGAAAAGGTTAATTTTGCTTTGGATATCTGGTTCACTGAAAGTTAGAATTGGAGGAAAAGTACAACAAAATATATCAGATTTCTTGCTAATTTTAAGAAAATCTATACCAATGGAATTTGCCAGAAAACCAAGAGCAATTTCAGATGTAAGTCGATGGAAAGCCACAGAGTTCAGAGAGTTTCTCCTGTATAATGGTCCTCTTGTTCTATGTGGTAAAATTGCTGATGAACTGTACAAAACCTTTCTATTATTTTCTGTTGATATTTGCATTTTAACAGATCCACACCAATGTATGACCATGTGTGAGTTTGCTCAAAAATTGTTAACTGCTTTTGTTAATCACTATTCACAACTATTTGGATCAAATTCTGTTGTTTACAATATTCATGGCCTAGTGCATTTGGCAAATGATGTAAAAACTTTTGGTCAATTAGATAAATTTTCTTCATTTTCTTATGAAAATTACTTATTAGATTAAAGCATCTTGTATGCAAGCCAAACCATGTACTTCAACAGATTGTCTCGAGATTGAATGAAAATCCAGAATCCAAGTTAATGTAAATAAGATAAAAAAAATTGGTTCCTTTCCAAATTTAAAAAGACTTCATATTCTTGGGCCTCTACCATTTAAATATGAATCTTGTGAGCAGTTTGGCAAGGTAGTTTTGCAAAGTTCACAATTACACTGGCAATGCCAGACAACTGTATAAAAGCTGGAAATGATATTGGCATAGCAATCAATATCTTGAACAAATTTTCTCAAGTGCTTATCGTTTATCAAAAATTTTGTACTGTTGAGCCATTTTTTTACCCATGTAATTCATTAGACTGAATGTTTGCAACGTATCAAACTTAGTATAGAAACATTTGTGTGCCCCATTAACCAGATTGAAAACAAAATGGTTTTGTTGCCTATCAACGCTGATTTATATGTAGCCCTTCCATTAATTCACACTTTGTAAACATTACATTTTTATCTTAAATAAATAAAGATTATTTATTTTCACTTTTGCTCCAAAATCCGAACTGGCATCTTGTGAAATTAAGCTACATAATTTTTAAGTTGACCATAAATTCGAATTGCTAATTTATTACAGGCTTCACCTGTCTAAAAACTTCATTGTTAAAAGCCTTAATTCTGAAAGCCGCACAGTTTTGCTTTGTGATAGTTTGCGATAAATGTTGTAAATGGTTGTTAGTGCTCTTTAAAAACAATGCATTTTTTGTTTGTAAAATTATAACTATTGTTAACTTTGCAGCTTGATTAGTTTATATATCTTCTGGTTAACAATGTACAACATAGTAGTTTTCACTAAAACAAATGAAGTGGAATGTGTTCCAGATAATTGGTTTAAAAGTGAGACAGATGTTTATTGGCCTAATTCTGTGTCACGAAATGCTCTCAGTAGAGAAATAAAACTCAGATCAAGGCCAGATCTTTCTTCATGGATGTTATACGGTGGTCGTGTCGGTAAGTTTCATTTGTAATACGGCTATTTCTTTGTATCTTCCACATAAGATTGCAGATGCAATATACTCCTGACTTTAATACTACAATTTCAGGTTCGTATGAAGAAGCAAGAAAAAAAGCCAAAAAGCTGAAGATACTTCTGATACACAAAGTGATTGCAACAAAATTTCAAAGTAAATGTTTCACTTTATAATAAAATAAGCAATACATTTCAAGATTCATAATTTAAATCAAACCTTAAATCTTTTTTAATTTACCGCCCCTCTCTGTAAAATTAGTGTTAATAGAGTTTGTATAAGCCTATTTTTTATCAGGAGAAAACGCAAGAGAACATTAAAGTTTTTGGATGATAACAATAGTGAAGATGGAGAAGTTGAAATTATACCCAAAAAACATAAGGGTGAGTATACTGTTGCAATTATTTGATGTTTTTTCAAAACCTGCACGACTGTCACTCTCAGCTCCTTCTTGCTTGGATAGATTTGATAATCAAATTAATAACGATTTTCCTGTAATTCAGGATAGAAATTAGTGGGTCATCCGTGAAAGAAACTTGTTGGCGGGTGATGTCAGCTTTCATAAAAATGAAGTCTGCCAGTATTATAATTGTTCAGGCAAAAGAGGGCACTTTATAATTGGTCAGGCAAAATGTGGATACCAAACACTCTATAAATTCTAATTCAAATAAAATACAATGTATACTTTTTTAAATTATTATCGCAACGTATGAAAATATTTTTAACTATCGTTTTTCCTTTTTTAAGTTAGATTAAAAAATTTTTTTAAATCCAGTATTTAGTGTATTTTGGCTCCAATCTTACCTCGACAAAGTGCGATTGGAACTTTATGAGTATCTCCCTTTAAGCATTTTGCGAAAATTTAAACGCCAAATAAAGATAATAAATTTATTTTATTTTATCTCCATATTTATCCTCCTGACTCGCAGGAAAGCGACGGAGGCGCCATACACAGAGCAAGCAGTTACCTCGACTAGCTTCCGGAGATGCCAAGACGTTGCTGTCCGCTTGTAGTTTAATAGAGATATGACATTAGTTTAGAACTACTTGCCAGGACCACCAAGCAGGGGAAAGTGGCGTAAAGCGTCTTTCCCAAGGACACAACAGAATGGCGCGACTAGGTTTTGAACCGAGAACATGTTGATTATGAGCACGGCGCTTTAACCACTCGACCACTCTGCCGACTATTTTTTTTAATGCGTTAACACCAGCATTTTTACTGTTAATATAAGATACGAAATTTTTTAAAGCGTTAACACAAGCATTTTTACTATTCGAGAAAGGTTTGAATTTATGCCCTGGTATGAATGCCTTTTTAGATACTATGGCTACAGCATTGTATTCTGTTTTACTCTAAATAGTCCTTGCAATGGACACCCATATCAAACTTCAATGCCACTCAACTTAAACAACTGACTCAAACACGAACACACTCTTTACATGATCTTAATTTATACTTAAATTCGCCCAGAAATATAAATGTCACAATCTTTTATAGCAATGAGCACACTAACATCATCATCTGAAAGCCAGACTTAACACCTGAGGAATGTAGAGAAAACCTCAAACACATTCACACTACCAACACCTCACAATACCTTAGTTCTAGAAAAAACAACAAAGGTACTAACACCATATCCTATGACGTTCATTCATCACAACAAACATCACCACGTCATATGCGTACAAAACTGGCACAGCTCAGAGCTAACAAATCACCACTCTTGCAAAGTTACCTACATACAGTGAATCCTAATACTTACACGCCACAATGTCCACTATGCTTGTCCCAAACACATCACACTATTTCTTTAACTGCAGTCAACTACCAACACAACACCACTAGTCTGTGGAAAAAGCCTTTAGAAGCAGCAGAGGTAATCCAAGAGTGGGAATCTAGATTGGCTTTTTCGAGATTAAGGGATGGCTACTCCAAGATATCCTTGGAGGAGGGGCAACAACAACTCTAACTAGTTTTATGTTTCTTACAGGAGCTGTGATGACAAACCCTGTGCTAATCGGGGCGGTCTCAGGAAAAAGCATTGAAAAGGAGATTAGCACCTGGATGAGGAATTGGCGGAACCGTGCTGGTGCAAAAAAAAAATTAGAAGTGTTACCAAAGACTTTTAAAAATAAAATATATATGTCATTGAAAGTGATTATGTGCAGTTATATGATAGATTGAGTAAGTAATATATCTAAGTAAACAAGTAAATACCCTCAAACAGGAGGAATTTTTGGGTCTTGACTACTATTCAAATGTAGAATGCCTTTGCTCACCCTATAAACAAACCATACTCACCCAATACATATAACGTACAGGCAGAGTACTGAGTGAGTATAGGAAACTGCAGTTTGAGTACAGTTATTGGGCCGATTCATTTCCCATGTGCAACATGTTATTTGATTTTAGTTGTAAAGTTTATAACTAGGTGATTCAGCTTGTTTCAGTTTTCCTTGATAAACTATGTATTTAAAATATATAAAGCAATGCTGGAATAGATGACGAAGTCAATTGCACATGGCATAGCACATGCTTTTGCCCTGTAACGCCCGGCAGGCATTAAGCTAAGCCGTTACATTTCCCTGCATTTGCCGTGCTTCAACGGCAGTTAATTGCACTTGGCATAGCACGGTAAACGCTACGCCGCCCATGTTTTACCCTGTAACGCCCGGCAAGCACCAAGCTAAGCCGTTACATTTTCCTGTATTTGTCACGCAACGACAGTCAATTGCAGGTGGCACAGCACGGTAAACGCTAGGCCGCCTCTGCTTTCGCTGTGTTACGCCTTGCAGGGACCCTACTTTGCCTGTTTCATTTCCCTACATTTGCCCTGCAAAAATGCTTGGCAATTATCGGGCAAATGTTAGATAAGACTAGGCTCTAGAAACACGGCATTGCTCTGCCGTGAGTTTGCCTTGCTTGGACCGGGCAGGTTTTTTTGACTGGGCTGCAGTGGTCCCGCATGGGTTACCGCACGAGTTTCATGTGGTTCAAACTATTTATGCAAAAAATTCCTTTTTAAAAGTAATTTAAAATGTTAGCTTATTAGCATGTTTTAATTTTTGATTACGGCTTAAAATTGAAAGCCTGATTAAACCCGTGCGGTTAGCCCATGTGGGGCCACTACAACGCCCGCGGCCAAATCGGTACGGTTCCCGTACGGGCAGCCCTTGCAGGGCCCGCATGGGCCCTGCATAGCATTGTTGGCTGGGAACTATAATGTGATAAGGCAAGTCACAATATTCAACTTTTCGAAAAAGTTCTGTAATTGGCGGTGATTCAACGCGTGACCCCGAATAAAGTTCACTACAGAAACGACTGGTTTCAACACACAAAAAATATTCCAGAGTTTCCACCTAGTGCTTGCTGATGTAAATAAATGTAAAAACCGAGTTTCGGGAATTGAATTTTTTCCAACTTAATTATGATATGTTCCACCAGATCCTTCTTCAGTTCATTCATGCTTTTTCCTCGATTAACGGTTACATATTAAAGTTGATTTCATTTGAGGTTGTAACTCTGCAAGGCTTTCTGTACTTCAAGAAAAAAAATCTTTTCCAGTTGTTGTTCCGTGCATGCTGTAAATTGACACTGATTCTTCAGGACTTCGAGATCCAAATTAACACCGCGAATGAATATTAGCGGTTGTGACGCACTCGTAAGATCTGTAGAGTATTCAAGCACCAGAGAATAACCCAAAGAATTTCCCGCTTCTGGCGTAGCTGTACCTCTATGTACTCTCCTAGTTTTTCTGTTTCCCGCACAACTGAACAGCCTGAAAGTTCAGTTATGCAAACAAAAAATAGGTTTTCTGGAAACACAGATCTTTTGCTGCTTCCATTATACACTCTTTGATGTAGATGTCATCACTAAATGGTTTTCTAGGCTCTATTATTTTCTGTACGATTTTATAACTTGTACGAGTAACAGAATCATTTTCAGTAAATTGTTGAGTGAATAAATCTCTTTGGCACTGCAAACTACGTTTTATTATCAAGTAAATTGTATTCTCTAAAGAGATTACAATGTAACCGATCAATTGCAATTTCAACGAGTTAAATAGGAACAGCAAAAAAGCGACTAAAACAAATTAACAAAGAGGACGATTATTTTAACTTTTTGCGCTACCATTTCGCCTTATAGGTTACGATAACTTATGCCTGATGAGGTCCATAAGACCGAAACTGGCCTGTCGAATAATAATCGTCCTCTTTGTTAATTTGTTTTAGTAGCTTTTTTTACTGTTCCTATTTAATTCGTTGAAATTACAATTGATTGGTTACATTGTAATCTCTTTAGAGAATACTTTAGTACTTGTTGAGAATTGGTTATTCACATGTTGCATCGGCTTTTGCCTGGAACCGTTTTAAATGTTTTTTTACATTAATTGTGTTGATTGAGTTATAGTAGCGTTTTTTGATTCTTAGTAATTTACCTTTTATTAATTGAAAATTTTTAATGCGTAACTTCCCAGTAAACTTTTGAATATTTTAACAACAATGCTTTCCCTGCATATCAGGCAACTAGCTGTATCAACATTGGCTTACAAAAAAAAAATACTGTTCATCCCATTTTTTTTTAAACAGCCGACACTCAGAATCTACTTTTATTTTTTTAGTAGTCATTTAAAAGTACAGTATTACAACGTAACCTAAAAGTTGATTATTTAGTACTGGTGCTATCGATGGTGTTAAACTGACTAAAGTTGGATATTGTTACTACTGTAAATTGTCATAATTATTTTTTAGCGTTAAGGGGGTTTATCCCCGGACCATAATTTTTTCTCCTTGCTTCTCAAAAGTTTGTAGCCTACTTTTAGGAAGTGGGCGCTCCACCACCTCATTTTTCCTTGTTATAAAATTACGTTTTGTACGGTTGTTTCAGATTCAGTATTCTCTTTCCAATTGTTGGAGATCTCGAAATAGCGTATTTGTCTGTATGCCAGTATTGTAGCTGCTGCTTCCAAGACACCCTCCCTACTAACCGCAAAATTAAAAGCAAAATACAAAAAGTTTTACCTGCGAATGTGCATTCCCCTATAACTAGCTAGCGTCAGCCTTCATAACAAACTGGCTAATTCATTTCAACTAGAATACAAGACTACCAATGCTGTCCCAATGATTCTGCTTCGGCTAAGCAGTCTAAAATGGTCTGCTTTAAAACGGAGATATTGCACAGGTGAAACAATGGTGTTTTTAACAAAAAAGTTTGTAGTGTTATAACAATTGGAAACAAAATCAAAAAATAAAATAAAAATCATTAGTAGATTGCGTCTGGCTCAACAACAACGTCCCTCTTTTATAAAAACTTTAATAACTTTATTTCCGTAATAATTGTACTCGTAGTTTAGCTTTTTTGAGGCAACTTGCGGCGGGCCGCATTCGGCCCGCAGGCCGTAGTTTGGTAAACACTACTGTAAAGGAAAAAAATTGAACCAAAAATTTATTACTCGAAAGTAAAAATCAAGTAAAATATCAAGACATTATTGTTGCAAAACTTTTGTGAAAAAGATTTTAACTCTTTAGTGCTAAATCAGCATTTTTACACACATCAAAGCTATTTGGATTTGGAAAGTAAGCCTACTTTTCCATAAACGTTTGAAACAGAAGTTAACCGCGATAAAGAAAAATTTTTTGAAAATGCTTGAAATTTACTGAACTAAGCGTCTACCAAACAATTTCGTCGACACTAAACAACTGAGTAATTTTTCAAGTCTCTGAACAAGTTCCTTTACAGCATTGGTTCTCAACCTGTGGTTGCCTTGCGTACCACTAGTGGTTTGATTCACCAAAATTATGATTTGAATATTCCAATGTTTTATCAAGATTAATTACTTGTCAAATATTTTTGATACTCTCAACCTTATGAATTTGTTCTTTCAAGATTTTGTGCTCCTACCACCTCACAAACAACCACTAAATTGATGAATTTATCCACCTCTTGTAGAGTATAAGTTGTTTATAAGTTGAACACCCGGTTTTTTTGTCCTTCTGCAACGGTGGACTTTTATATGTTTATCAGCATAGCTTCATAGAAGAGTATCCTAAACGATGACAATGCGCTGCAAGAGATAAAACGTCTGGTTGCATAGAATATTGGACCAGGCTGGAACATAAGAGTATTAAGTGACGTCCCCTGGAAGCATTTGAAACAAGAAATTTTTGCTACATTATTCCGTCTCGTCCTCGAATAACACCTCCCTCTGCCACAGCCTGATCAGATCAAACTGATGGATCTGGCTTATTGTTGCTTGAATCCGATGATAATAACTAAAACTGCCCTACTCTAGCAACTGTAGAGTAGATCAGTTCTTCATTTTTACTGTCAGAATCCTCATTACCTGAGCAGTCGGACGAAAGATCTTGTGATATTTCAAGAGCCTGTGTTGCCGCAAATTTTTGCCTAGACATTCTTATTTCTGCAATGTAAACCAAATGTTCTAAATTATGAAAAATCACACTTAATGAATATTTTATTTTATTTTCTTTGCCTTTGCTAAACTGATATTTTATCTACCAATAATGCTAACTGCAAACTACTTCTGTTTCCAGCTATCTGCCGGATATAAAATAATCTAAACTTTTGCACAGACGGTAGCTGCAAGTTTGTTTGCCATGCAAATAATGATGACCTATTTTGATAATGAAAAATCAGCTGCGTAACGAAATCTAACGCTTTTTTTATTGCGTTTCTAATTATGAAACAACAATACGTCAAATGACGTGCGCCGTCCTTCTAGGTAGTGGCCTCTCCAATTCGGTCCACAAACAGAATAAATGATTGAAATTTGCAGGTTAGCTCAACAAAACCAATCTGGGAAAACTCATAAAATTTGGCCCCTGTAATACAAATGGCCCAAGTATTATGGAGACAAATCCAAACAAAACTCTCTCAATTGACGGCTACCGTCCTTCTAGTGTTAAACAACTTTGGTCACATTTTATAAAAAATAAAAATATTTACTGGATTAGTTGATTTCGTGATTTTTTCTGCTATTATGGTGATTCCTTGTTTTGTTAATCTACAATAAGACAGGTCGATCTTTTTAATTCCATCCTTGATAATGTTTGACACAAGTTTTGCGGTTTCATCATCGATACGGATATAACTAAAATTGATCGATTTGATCTAAAAGACATAAAATATTATAGAAGAATAAAACCTGGGTTGTAATTGATAGAAATAGCGAACAATATTAGTTGTGCTTAAAAGAACTTGCTGCATTTTTAGTTAACCTAAATTCTTCTTTTACTATTTGCTATGACTTTATTATTTCTGTTTCTTTTTGTTTCACATTTTCATATGAATAAAAACAAACAGATTGGTTTTCTTTGCAAGCTTTTTGACAATTTTATTCACTTAAAAATAAATAAACTACTTAAACCGATGATTCTGAAAACCGAACCAATTGACCTTAAGCTGAGCAAATCTACAAACAGCGGCTAATAACTTTTTAATGTTTTCTAATTTCAACAAAAGCGACTAGAAGGAAATGCAAAATGAACCGCAGCGTAATAAACTATTTTTTTATTCACCTATGTTTGACACCGAATTATTTTTACATTGAAAAAGTACTGCTTACATAGATGCAAAACAAGTGCTGGATCGAATTTAACTTAAGCCAAAAAATGAAATATTTGCCCGTTATCTCTTAAGCCTGCATCATTCAGGTGATTTAAATGGTTCTCTAATAGCTCTTGGTTAACTTTCTTGATAAATATACTTCCCTTCAATTCAATGTTTGGCTTGTAAACTTACAGGACATATAATTTTATACAGGAGATATTCAGAAGAGCAAAAAACGTAGTTAGGGGCATAGGAAAAAGTCTCATCACCACAGCATGTGATGAATTAAATTTCTTGTCAGCCTTATATGACCCTACAGGCTGCTTTCCGGCATAAGCTTCTATTTTTTATGCATAAAAAATTTTAGCATTACACAGTGCATGAATTTTGATTCCATATTTGGCTGGCTTACGAGGTATATATTGTCTAAAAGGATATTTCATCCTAAACCCTACTAGTATTTTACCTTTAATCACATATTTTGATGGAGTTTAGTCATTTCTGCAATTTTTTACAAACATATGAAATAGTTTTCTAAATGGGGTAAGCTTATTCTCTTTCTTTTTTTCATCCCGCGTTGCTTTGTTGTCAAATTTATGACAACATAGCAGAAAATGAAATTAATCCAGTGACATAGTCAGTCTAAAAACCTCTAACCCCGAACCATCTGCTCTTCATGCATCAGCAGGGTTAAATCTGTTGGTGTGATATGCACCAGCTAACATTAAGAGGTAAATAAATGCTTTCACTTCAATAATATCAGCGTCTTTTACTCTGGTTGGTTAAGCGTAACTCTCTTTCTTTGTAGTAATCACAATGAAGAAAGTTACCAACGCACCTGTTTGATTTATTTCGTTTGCTTTTCTAATCATTATTTGCGCGTGCACTCGCTGCCAGTACCTTTTCGATTTACACTTTAGTTATTAATTAATTTCTGCCCCGAGCATAGTTCGTTTCTGCAGCGCGTTCATTTAGTGCTGGCTCTATTGTGTTTTCTTCTACTTTTCAATCTGTGAGGCAACCCTCAACAATATTGGTAACGACTGGTTGAAATCTGAGTAGACTTCGTGGTGTTTATTGTAATCCTGTTTGAATTGTCACTTCTCTATTCTGAGGTGACAGGCTGAAATGATTGTGGGTGGCTGGTTGAAGTCTGAGTAGACTTAGGGTTATTTTGTGATCCCGTTTGTGTGTTTCCCGTTTCCCCGTGAGACAACATCGAGGAGAACTGCTCGGTAAAGCAACTGTGTATTTTCATTTGTGTTTGATTTTTAGTTCGTTTTATTAATTTGCAAATTACCATTCCTAATCGCTTCGCATTATTATTTAATTTTACTTACGTATATTAAACATCTTTGATTATTTTTGACTTTTTCTTTCATCGAAGCCAAAAGCGCGTTATTTCACAATTTACTTTGCGGCAATCGGCCAACTTCAGCACCGTTTACCGCTACACATAATATTCGTATACTCCACTTGTAAATTTATCATTTCTGGTCTCATAAAGACTTCCCAGAAGTCTGGTAAAAAATTGGCATTTAGATACGGTCCTATTTGTCCTTGGTTAAATTTGATAAAATTACTAGCCTTATTACGTCCATTTAGCTTAAGGTGCAGTTTTTCCTCCACTGTGTTGTTTTGTATTTTCGAACCCATACATCAAATTTTGACTTTTACTTTTTTGGGCTTTGTTGTAGATTTATCTGAGTCTGACATGTAATTGTCAGAGTCGGGAACATGCGCATTTTTTTCTAGACAATCGTCTTCACCGCTACTATTAAAGGAGAGACTATCCTCATCACTTTGCTTGTCATCTGAGCAAGTTACTTCCTCCAACAGCTTTTGAATACTTTTCATAGGTGAAAGTAGAATAATTTTTCTTCGGTAATTGCTGATAAAAAGCAAAGTCTGTATTGGCTCATTATTGTTACCAAAAACATAAACAAAACTTTTTCAACCCAGTATATAAACAACATAATCAAAAACAAACACTAAATTATTTAAAAAGTTTTCTTAAACGTTTAGAGCAATTATTCTTTTTCAAGTTTCAAAGAGCCATGTCACTTGCTGAGTAAGCTGCTCTTTTTCTTTTTCCCAACCAAATGTTCTAACTCATTGCTCTGGATTCCATTTTTTGCACGAAAACCCCATAGTGCTGATGAAAAGCTACTTCTCGGCATTGCTTGTTGTGATCACATTTCTGTTATCAGTAATAGTATTGTTCATGGCGCTGAACCCTCGCTCACAGTTGGTGGTAGCTGGTGAGAGAGTATCAACGGCCACCAGCAACGTATTTAATTGGTCAGGAATTCTTCTTACCGCAATTGCCTTGAATTCAATATACGCAAGATGAGCTTCTTACTTGCTGCGACGAAGTTGATCACATAAACTTTTCCCTTGATTTTATCCAAAACGAAGATTATCATGTTGAAATTTTCCTAGATCTAACACATCTATTTGACAAACATAGGTTTACAGTCTTTTTTTGAGTTGCATAAGCACTAGGTTATACTCTGTCTGATGCCGTAGTGAAGAGTCTTTGTTTTATGCTGTTAGCTACAGCCCGAATAAAACTGAGATTGATTGATTGCTATACTTTTTTTCCCTCAATTTGGCTTTCCGGAACGGCATTACTTTTTCTGCTTGATGAGCTAAAATGGAATGCTCCTGTGAAAGCAATGAGGTTTTATTTTTGTTTAGTAAACGCAGTAAGTAAACATGAGTTTTTGGTTGCGTGGTATTTCGGTTTGGCAGTGTTTCTGGTAAATTTCTTAATTTATTCAAGACAATTGCTGTTAGCGCTAAATTTCAAAGAAAATTTGTTGTACATAATTTAGATAATAACCCTCGAGGTGCCTTTTTCTGTACTTTCTCTCGTTTTGTCATTTGAAGCTTTGTGAAAATGTTGCACCAAAGCTGGGAAAGAACCAGACTGCTGAAATGATACTGGCTTGAAAGATGAAGCGACCCAGCAAACAGCAAACACCTTTCCAATTTTTTGAAAGTCATTTGCGAATCATGGAAACGTTGGCTAAGTTGTCGTTTATTCTTCGATGACTGGCTGTACAGTGAGTATAAATGTTGAAAAAATGACTAAAATTATTTGAACCACTGATAATTTTTAGTGCATTTTTTACAGCAAGCTCAAGTCTGTGATTAAGACAATTCCACAATACTCTATTATATCAAATTAAATTTTTTGTTGTACAGAATCTGAAAATAGCCAATGTATGGACAGAAATATAAGCCTTTCAGTTTTTGGTAATCTTTAAAAAGAACTACCAAAGTCTTTAAAAAGAACTACCAAAAGTTGAAAGGGTTATGTTTCCATCCATACCATTGGTTATTTTTAAATATTATATCAGAAAATTTGTCTTTGAGCAACTTTCCGTCTCCTGACTTTGTCTTTAGCATCACTCTAGCTCTACCACTGAAAAATCTAATGAAACTTCTTGAAGCAACTCGATGGTGTAATTATTTTTAGCAAACATTCCACAATTTTGTAAGCAATACGGGAAGCACTTAAACTTTCCAATTCTATTAAATCTAGCTAAACGTTATTAGGCGTCGCTTTGCTATCAACACTAGCTTTTAGAAACACAAGTAAAGTTGATTTGTTTCCCAAGCGAATAGATTCATTCGCTAGAACATTTAATTTAGTTTTACTCTTTAAATTTTGGTTAAACGTTTTTTCTTTATTTGCCAAGATACGAGTACATGTTCAATTATGTAAACGGCTACAGTTTTACTGTACGTATAAGACATCTCATGTCTACGGAATTAGCTTGCAGAAGGCTGATCAATCTTTCAAAGTTTTAAAAGGTTTGCTATTTTTTGCCACAAAACAAGCTGTCCTAAACACTCGACTAGTAGATTGAAATGCAGTTTGCTCATTCTTTGCATTTGAATTAAGCAATACTTTTTTCTTTGCCGTTTCAAGAATATTAATAGCTTCATTATGCACTTTTGAGTTTCTGTTTTAATGGAACTTTTGTGGAATTAATGAGAGTTACACTTCTCTTGTGCAACCATAAAAAGTGACATTGCGCTCTGCTCATTGAGTAGAAATATTTACACTACGTGATGCTCTTACTTCCAAATTATTGACTTCACGACACAGAGTACATCTTACTTTTTTATCAGTAGCGATATCTAGCTATTTTTTGACTTAAATTTCTCATACAATTCTGTAGTCCATATTAACGGATAAACAGTAAAACGTTTTTCCTCAACTTGATCGTGATGCATAGGTAGAGGATCGCTGATTGGATTATTTGGGGCACTAACATTGCTCATTGTTTTTTGAGCTTTAATTACTGATGAACTCAAAGTCTTATTACTAGTCTCCTTTCTCATCGAATATTCATTAATTTTTCTTTGCATTTTATGAATGTTTATTGCTTAGGCTACAAAAATTCCTGAAAACTTTACTTTTAAATGGTAATAGTCCAAATCTAACAACAATATAAATGCTCCGTTTACAGTAGAAAATTAAAATCAATTACAAAGCATCGCGACACTTGGCATCAAGACTATTTTTCCAGCAAATCCTTCACCTGAACGGCGTTCCCGACCGTTCCGGCTGTTTTACCACTGATCCTACTCATCTCTTTTTTGTAATCTATCTTGGTTTTGAATACTAGATATTTATTAATTTTTTATGCTCATAGTTAATAAAGTGAAAGATATAAAAACTGTCATTAGAAATACACTGCATCAATACATACTGTAATTATGGTAAAAATATCAGCTCACAAAATTATCATTGTCACTTAGGTGGGGTGAGTGGATATCCCAAAAAAAAATGCTACATTTAACTCCCAGTAGAGTAGCATCACAGTTATTCCACTTTAGACCCATTACACCCTAACTCTGATAAAAGATACAGGCAAGGAAAAAAATTAAAAAGTTTCCAATTAGGAATTATGGGTAATTAATCAAAGTTGGGGTGACCAAACATTCCACCTAAATAACGCATAATAACGTAGTAATTTCTAACCTGTGTTCTAATGTTGTCTTGTGACAAGCATTTTTAAATGAACATTCCAAAGTTCTGTTTAAGCTTGAAGGAACGCAAAAGCGCTTAGTAATAGATAAGAAACTTTGATGTAAAGTGTAGGCATCAAACTTTTAAAGAGTGGCGATTATTTGAAAATCTTTATTCCAGCCACAAGTCAATCACCACAAACTCAAGAATTATTGGAAGCGTGGTCAAGTAATTAAGAGCGCATTAGTTGTGATTAATATGGTCTGGGTTCAAAACCAACTTGGGGCATTTTGTTGCTTCATTGCGAACTTTCCCTGCTTGGAGGTCTTAGCAGGCAGTTCTAAATTTCAGTCAAAACCAAGATACCAAATAAAAAGTTTCAACCGTACAAGAAATATCTTGGCATCTCTCAAAAGCAGGTCGGGATTTCAAACTGATAATGCCGCTTTTATTTTATTACGTGAATTTAAACAATATTTATTTAAACATGAAATCGCTAGTAGCAAATCGAGTATTATTTATCATCCTGCCGGAAACGAACAAGCTGAGAAAACAGTGAGAAAACAGCTGTCCAGTTGACACTGATTACAAGCAAATTGGCTATTATCACATAATGAGAGTGTTTTAAGTGATGTTCTACATTTTATCAGGACATTGTATCTGTCGCTACTAACTCAACACCGCAGAGTGATTTTTTAATTTTCAACGGCGCTCTAGTACAGAGCAATAATTACCGACGTGGCTGACCAGTAATAATAAAGCTTTTGTTTGACGATTTATAAGACACAACAAAAACAACTCTTACATTGACAAAGTACAACTTGTGAATGTAAATCTTACGTATGCTGAGGTTTGATAAGTCAAACAAAAGAGAGTCTACTGTATCTACTCAGCATCTTTCTTTCTGTCCGAACGTAAATAACAAAGTTATAAATTTTATTGTCCGAACGTAAATAAAAAAGTTATAAATTGAATATAATTTTGTCTCAAAGATCAGGTAAAGACAAAAAAGTCTTCACTTTGAATCTGTTTCGGTTTGTCGATTTTTTGTCCCAAAAATATAATGATCTCCAAAATCATCTTCACTTTGAATCCGTCTCTGATTTTTTTTATTAGTGATTTAGGCCATGGCACAATAGCTTCGCCCTAAATACGCTACAGCTTGTTTCCCACCCTTACCAGGGGGCCACCAGCTTTTGTTTGTGGCCCTCTTTCGGGGCGCAGGAGCCCCTTTGAAAACCCTGCTCTAAACTAATCAAAGACGCCGTTACTTTTGATGTTCTCTAACTCTATATAAACCACGTTTTCTTGCAGTTTATCATTGCCAACGGTAGGTGCAGATGGTAGGTGCTTTCACGCAGCCTGGGCCGTAAGTAAGTCTGTTCATTGATTCTAAAAATGACAGACCGAAACCGAACCTACCAAAACGGAGGGTATCCATCCATTCCGATGTTCAGTGTGGGTCTGCTAGTCGGCAAACGTCCTTTTCAGGACGGGGCAATGTTAAGATAAAACTGCTCTTTTCAGGGCAGATTGCCATCAAGTTCCGAATACCCACTATTCTTCAGCTGAACATCGAAGGCCTCACTGCAAGCAAGATGAACTTTCTTCATCACCTCGCTATGCAGTCTGAGGCACTCGTCATCCTACTGCAGGAGACCCACTGCACTGATGCAGAAAAGTTGGTACTTCCAAACTACCAACTAGCTGGGTCTTCTTTAAGCAGGAAGCATGGCCTTGCCACGTTTGTTCACGAGCAACTGAGATACATGCTTTTGGACCAATCTCCACCGACACTGGAGATCGAGTGGCTGTGTGTGGACGTTGATGGTTATAAAATAGTCAACGTCTACAAGCCACCGCCAACGCGATTGCGAACCCTGGATCTCCCAGTGTATCCTCACCCCTGTCTATACGCTGGCGATTTTAACTGTAGTCATGCTGACTGGGGTTACGATGACAACAGTCCGGACGGTGAATGCTTGGCTGGTTGGGCAAGTATTAATTGTCTTGCCCTGCTATATAATGCCAAGGACGCTGCCAGTTTTTATTCCGGCCGCTGGAACACTGGCACCAATCCAGATCTAGGTTTCGCTAGCGTAGGTCCAAACAGTCGCTTACCGGATAGACGTGTCCTTGACAAGTTCCCCAAGTCACAACATCGACCTTCGCTAATTACACCATCAAGGTTTGCTATGGCAGTGCAAAGCATGCCTGTTAAGCGATGGAACTTCCGCAAGGCCAAATGGAGTCACTACATTGCTTTGACGAATAAATTCGAAAAGACTTTGTTGCCGCCTGATTCACTTGATGTGGATGCGGCTTACCAGGACTTCTGTAACACCATTAACCCAAGCAGCCAAAAAGACTATCCCACGCGGGTATCGAAATAACTATATTCCGTGTTGGGATGCAGAGTGTGAATCCCTCTATAAAACCTTTCTGCAGTCTCCTCAGGGAGACGACTCAAGTTTGTCTGCTACAGCTCTGCTTTCCAAGCTTGACAGAAAGCGCAGGGATCGATGGTCCGAAGCAGTTCGGAGCATTGACTTCTCACACTCTAGTCGAAAAGCGTGGAGTATTTTGAACAACCTTACTGGTAGGTCACGACACTCTCATCGTCACTGTCCCGTTTCAGCCAATGCTATTGCATCTCAGCTGGTTAGAAATGGGAAATAGGAGGCTGTTGACTGAAAGTCATCTCGACTTGTCTCTCAAGAAGTGTCTAACCTTTGGTGGGCCACAACACCAGACGTAGTAAATATTTCTGACAATTTTTTACAGAGAGAATTTGCTGCTGCCCTCCAACATTTAAAACCAGGTAAAGCTCCGAGACCTGATTCCATCTGCTCAGAGCTTATACTTCATGCTGGGACTGCTTTGAAGTCCTGGTTACGTGACTTCCTTTTTTCCTGTTTGCGCCGACTCAAAATTCCCAAGATCTGGAGAAAAGCGCTTGTGGTCGCAATCCCAAAACCAACGAAACCCGTGGGGGATCCAAAGAGTTATCGACCGATATCTCTGCTCTGTGTCCCCTACAAGATCCTCGAGAGGCTTATCTACGCCCGCGTTGAACCATTAATCGGTCCACTGTTCCCTAAAGAGCAGGCTGGATTCCGACGCGGGAAGTCAACCGTAGATCAATTTGTTCTGGTAACCCAGAACATCGAGGATTCTTTCGAGGCTAAAAAGAAGGCCGGTGCCGTATTTATCGATCTGACAGCTGCTTATGACACTGTCTGGCACCGTGGCGTTACCTGCAAGCTGCTGAGACTACTTCCGGATAAGCACATGGTCAGAATGATTATGAAGCTTGTCCGAAATCGAAGTTTCACCCTTACCACCGGTGACAGCAAGCAAAGCAGGCTACGCCGTCTTAAAAACGGCGTTCCTCAGGGATCGGTCTTGGCCCCCTTCTTATTTAACATCTATACGTACGATCTTCCTTCCATGATTTCCAGAAAGTTTGCTTATGCTAATGATCTAGCATTGTTGCAATCTTCTGGAAACTGGAAGGAATTGGTGGGGACCTTAAGCCAAGACATGTCTACACTTTCAGCGTATCTCTAGACTTCGAGGTTGAAGCTCAGTCACACTAAGACGGTCACGGCAGCCTTTCACTTAAATAACCGAGAGGCCAAACGTGAGCTAAAGGTCTACAACAACGGTAGACTTTTACCGTTCTGTCCAAACCCTACTTACCGTGGGGTAAAACTGGACAGATCGCTCACGTTTCGTCACCATTTAGTGGCATTGCGCAAAAAATTATCCTCGCGGGTCATACTGCTGAGGCGAATCGTGGGCTTGGGATGGGATGCTGGTGCTAAAACACTACGCATAGCCACCTTATCTCTACTCTACTCAACAGCTGAGTACTGTGCGCCAGTCTGGTGTCGCAGTGCTCACACTCGTCTCATTGACAGTGTCTTGAATGACGCCTTGCGCATAGTTACTGGATGACTGCGTCCCACTCCAACGGACCACCTACCTGTACTTTCAGGCATCCAGCCAGCTGAGCTTCGCCGAACGGGAGCGACACTCTCCTTGGCTTACTGTGGATCTCTGGACCTCGATCATATTTTGTATGGTCTTTTAAGTGGGTCCTCAGATACTCGCCAAGTGAGACTAAGATCCAGACGCCCGTTTGTGCCAGGTGCGCGAAATCTCTTGGACAACCTTGCCAGACTTGGCATCCGCGCCTCTGAATGGACAAATCACAAATGGGAAACGGAGTACTGTGAAAATGCTTCCAGGCTCAGTGTTTTTGTGCCCGAGACCGGTGCCAGGCCTGTTAGGATGGGCTTACCCCGAGCAGCTTGGGTTAAGCTCAACCGCCTGCGGACTGGTGTTTGGCGATTCCATTTGTTCATGCACAAATGGGGTCTCACTCCTTCACCGAATTGCGAGTGTGGCGCCTCTGAGCAAACCGCAGACCATGTACTAACAGCGAGGCTTATACATCGGGCACCACATGGAGCACGAGGTCTGACGGTTTTGGATGAAGAAACTCGATGCTGGCTTAATGACATCACTGCCAGCATCTGATCCAGGCAGTACAGCAGTCTGGGATAGTAAAAGGATAAACCATCTGCCCCAGTCCTGTTTGTGTCTGACCTGGAGTGGATACCCTTCAAACGAAGACGACGACGACGACGATTGCCAATGGTTTCTTATGACGAGAGATGGCTAAAACAATTCTAAAGAAAATAGTCTTTTTAAAGACTACCAATAATCAAAAGAGTTAATTGTTGCGTCAATAAGTTAGGTTACTTTAATCGCTTTTGTTTTAGACAAATAATAAAACTAACTTTGGTTGTCTTAACAATAATTAAAATATCATTAAAGATTTTGAAATTTTTTCCCTCTAGATTAGAGAAATCTCGCTTTTTTAATAATTATATCATAATTCCAATTAAACATGTTGATCACAGTTTTTATAGAAAATAAAATTATTTACGGGATTTGTAAATTTTGAAATTTTTGCTATTGTTGTGATTGCGTGATTTGTAAACCATAAACTCCTCAAATAATTCAGATCAATCTCTTCAATCCCATCCTTGATAATGTTTGAAGCAAGTTCTGCAGTTTTATCATCAAAGTCATTCCTACCAAGATTCATCGACTTAATCTACACATATCAATTTTATTATTGTGTTAAAAAGACCAGCAAAATGGTTCTAATCATAAACATTTTAAATACAGATTCAGAATAAGAAGCAGTTAGTATTATATTGATAAAATGTAGGTATAAAAATTTTCTTTCGTGTCTACAAGCATGTAAAAAGGTGTTAAAAGCGGATGCTTTTATATTATATCAAGCTATGCTGGTAGATAAAAAATACTTAATTATTTTCAAATTTATCAGTAACTGAAGATTAAAAATTAAGTTTAAATGTCATACGTTTTAATCTTTTTGCAGCAGCAACTAAGCGCGCAACCAATCGCGTGCTTTCCTTCTTCAAACTAGAAGTTCTTAAACTTTGGGTTAACATGTTTCCCTTTCAGAGACTCTCAAACACCCGTGGCCCCCATGAATATAATATTGTCTCAAAGGTCAGATAAAGATAATAAAAAATAAGTCTTCATTTGAATTTGCCTCGGTTTTGTCAATTTTTTGTACCAAAAACGTAAAACATAATGATCTCTAAAATATGTCTTTATTTTGAATCTGTCTCTGATTTTGCCCAGGTTACACTTTGCTGCCTTTCTAAATTTTTCGGCAACGTTGGACCAGAGTGCAGATGTTTTTTGCTCTTATTTAACTTTCCAACATTTTCCGTTACCTGAGACATTATAAAGTATTCATAAAAGTCTCGAATTTCAATGTAACTTTCTATAAATAAAGTGAATATTTTTTTATTAGTTTTTACTAGATTTTAAACGTTTCTTTACCATGTAAATTATCAAAGTTTTGCATATTGTATACGACAGGCATGTCAAACTCTCGAGGATATGCGAATCGCATCAGCAAAATTTTAGCTCAAGATCTGCCGCGGGCGGCAATCCGGTAACAAAAGAAAGTGAAGGTCAATAAAAAACTTTTCATTGAATTGTTTGGTTGAAGCTGGTTATTCTTTTAAATTTTACGTTGAAGTAAAGATGAAGACCAAAATAAGATTTTTACTCAATAGGTTGGCTGATTTCAGTTAAAAAATCAACTATTGCTGATAAATCTTGTCATTTTAATTATTTAAATTTAGTTTTGAATTAATTGTTAATTTGATTTTTATTTAAGTATCTGATTAAAAAATCTTTAGAAGACTTAGCCGCCCGCAGGTTTGACATGCCTGGTCTATAAAACGAGCCTGGAAGACGACTAACTGATCACCAAAACTTTACGCAGTGAGAATTGCATTGAAATTTTAGAGCTTCTTGGTCGCGGCTTCAAAAAAGCGTATTTTTCATTTCTTATAGAGTACGTTTACATTGCCGTTTCGGTAGACTAAGTTGTTTAAAACTTGTGAACAGTAAGCAGTTTGTGCCGCAAAATGTTTTAAAATTTAAAACTTTATTTAAAACTTTTAAGGAGTATGCTTACAATGCTGCTGCGGAGCAATGGACTAATGTTTTTAAAAAGTTTCGTGGCACACTTGAATATCTCTCGGGATACAGTAGTGTGTCTCGGCACACAGTTTGAGAAACACTGAATTACCCTGACACCAATATTTTAATATCTCTAAAGCAGGTCGGGGTGTTTGCTTAGCGGTTGCTTTGCAACAATGCTTTTTAACTTTTTTGTAACGGTAAACGCTTTTGAATAACTAAAAAGCTTGTTCAATACATTCTAGTTCTAAATAATGTTTAAAGCCTAAAATATATAAAAAAAATTAAAAACTTTGGTAATTTAAAACTCAAAATCTAGCTGTCACGCAAATGAACACCAAATATAATGTTTTCACTTTGACTACTAAAGAGATTACGGACTGCAATAGATTTACAGACAAAAAGTTGGCCTACAATAGGCAAAAGATTGAGCATTTCTTCTTTAAAGTCTGAAAAAATGGCTAGTTTAATTAAAAATCCTTTTTTTTAATAAACGTATAATTGAAGAACTTTTCAAGAGAAAAAAACAGTTTTTATTTTAATCATTTTTTTTTATTGAGACAAAAGATTAAATTACAAAGAATATAATAGGCATCCTAATAGTCAAAGTATACTAGAAAAAATCATCGAAGACACAAGTCCACGGCTGTACACCCCATCAAGATGGTTCACCATTGACGAACTCTGGTATACTCTGTGATGTACTATACACCTGGATGAAAAATTGCTTTAGAAATATAAATGTCTTGATTGTTGTCTAAAAAAAATTTACTGAATAAATTTCATCTTGCACTATGATAGCAGCTTAAAGCTTTAGTTTTTTATTTATTTTTTGAGACAGTAGAATTCGATTAATTTGGCCACTTGCTTTATGTGAACGATTTGGCTCGGTCTAAGTTTTACCATAATAAATTCTTTGTTTACTTGACCAGACATCAAATATAACAACCAGTTTTTCGGTATCTGGTAATTTGTTCTCCAATTAAATCACTATTTTGTATCGCTTTAACAATACAAAGATCACGACTTTGTAATTAAAAATGAAGATAATTTAAGAACCGGATCGGGTGTCTGAGCCGTTGAATCGTCGTCGTTTGGAAGGGGATCAACAGAACGGAACGGGGGCCGGGTTAATCACAAAGAGAACTGGGGCCGAGAGTTTATCTTTTAAATACCCCAAGCTGCTGTACTGCCCAGATCAGATGGTGGCAGTCATGGTGTTCAGCCGGAATCAGAATTTGACATCCAAAACCGTCAAACCTTTTGCTTCTTGTGGTGCTCGATGTATGGGGCACAATATTAGAGCGTGGTCTGCGGTTTGTTCAGAGGTGCCGCACTCGCCAATCTGTGAAGGAGTGCAGTCAAACTATCGAATCACACAAAAGCTGTTATTTTTATTTTTTGACTAGGTGCATATTTTAAAAAATGTATATAATTTGTATAATCAAAAAATACTTGTTTTTCCTGACATTGACAACCTACCATCATGAAAACTGCAAGATTTGATGACATCTGTAGATTGTATGCAGAAGATATATAGCAACCACTAAAATTGGCACATAAGTTGACGGCAAAAACATAAAAAAACGTCAGTGAAATTGGCAGCAGCGGTTTTCATGACAGTACTTTTAATTCTTTGCAATACTTCAGTGCAAAGAAGAAAAGCAGTGGCCTATCGGAAAGCTTAATTAATATTGTACTCAACATGTGGAAGATTGTCAATGTTAAAACTTCATTAATTGACCACCGCAAGAGAGATTCGTTTCGAGAGCCGATCTTGCAATGTAATGATTTTAAATTGAAATACCTTGTAACGTTTGCTCATTTATTAAAACATAGTTTTCCAGTGGACTACCTTGTCTTTCCAGGGAAACATGCTTTGCTCTCAACTTCTCGCACTTTTTCAGCTCTTTGCGCTGTAGCTGGTCAACTTTTTTCCAATCTCGGCTTTAATTATGTTCTTCTCAAAAAATTTCAATCAGACGCTTTAAAATCAAGATTTGGCTGGTATCGCCAAACGTTTGGTGGTAGCTGTTTTATTGCAGTGTAACACGTTTTGCAAAATGAACAAAAAATCAAAACAATTTCTCTGATAAATTTTTGTTTTTTTTTGTCTAATGATTATAATGACAGCGCGTCAATCTCGAGTGTTTGTGAAGAAGAGATAGAACTGTTTCTACAAGAAGTTACTCATCTCTCTGAGCCATTCATTTCTGAATTAAACAGCATTTATTACGTTACTGGTGCAATGGCTTATTCTCTGCTTCGCAATAAGCCTTGATCATCTTGCTCCAATTTTCTCCTGTCAAATACATCCGCAATTTAGACAGTTGATATAAACGTATTTGATTATGAATTGGATGCTGTCTCTAAGTTTATAAGGAAAATTAATTAAGGGGGATTATCCCTCCTAATAATATATCATTTATTTTGCGTCAGCATTGCTATTGCACGTTCAACTCGATTTGTTGGGATCCTGCGCTAAAGCAAAAATTCTTAGCAAGTAAAAAAAAAAACAATTTTGTTTTAAAGTTTTTTAATTGCTTTATGTGTAATTATGTTCCTAATCCAGGGTTGGGAACCTTTTTGCACTCGCAGGCCACTTTCAAAAATTAAAAGTTGGTAAAGGCCGCTCAAAAGTTTGGTTCACCCCAAAAAGATAGTGAACTGTAAAAAACCCTCTCTTTTCCTCTAAAAATCATAGTGTTCTTTAAAATAAAAAAAAAGGTCTTCAGTTAAGATCATGCAAAGGCCGCATTTTTTGGCTTCGAAGGCCACATTGCACAAGGTTCCCCACTCCTGTTCTAAACTATCACATCGCAGAAAAATATCTTGCTCTAAAATTTCTAGTAAGTTTTAGAATTTTGAATTGATTTATTGTGTTGCATGTATTATAACAGTAGTTTTTATCTGGGGTGCCGCAGTATCTTTATGAGCTGTTTTCAATTGCTAGGATACTTTAAATTCAATTTTTTTTTAGGTTCAAAATTTTTGTTTACTGTAGTTTCAAAAATTTCAAATTGTTTTGGTGGTTCCGCAAAGTATTCATCTTTTTTGAGAGGTAGCAAAAATGAAAAAGGTTAAGAACTACTCAGTTATAATTTTTTTGTGAGTTTGCTATATTTTTTTAAGCTATGTAAACCCATGAAATGCTATGAAGTAAGTTGCTCTATAAAATGATTGGAATATTTTCCAAAACTGTTTTTGTGCTACAATGAGCATAATCATGCTTTGATTAGACATAAAATCTTTAATGAATTATAATACTTTCAAGGTTTTAATCATGTTAACATCAAATAACGGTATATATTTGCATTTTTATGCTGTTTTAATCTTTATCGGTGCGGTTGACTACATTTTGTAGTCAGGATTTAAAACATCTTTTTTATTGCTACAGGTATGTGCTATATTTTTGTGACCAATGCGTACTGTTTGTGGCCATGCTATATATTTCTTGTTTTTTGACTCTGATCGTAATTTCAAAATAAAATTTTTTTTTTCGTGTAGCACAATAAAGAAGATCGAAGATAATTAGTTTTTAGTCTCTGCACAGTTTTGGCATTTGCATATTTTCATAATTACAGAATGTTGCAGGCAGGCAGTAACAGCACCGTAATTGTAATCAACTTGATCTTGGTTTAAAACCTACAACTTTAATCAATCAATCAAGGTTTTATTTTTTTGTTCATTACACAGCAGATAATCATATTAAAATGCACACATGTGTTCGAAAAAAAAGAAATCAGCGATAAAACGATTTACGTTGAAACATGCGCCAATACAAGGTTACAAGAGTAAATATTTTAAAATGCATGGTCGCTGATTCTGAACTTAAAATGAATTGTAGGTTTTGAACTGAAAATTTTAAAGCAACTAAAATTCCTTTAGCTTTATTTTGTTTTGAACACTTCCAATGCTTACTTGCTTATTTTAGAAGTGCAGTTCAACTATCTGATCTACAACGATCTTATTTGCAGACAAACAAGCCATGCTAAACCTAATCTTGTTAAATATTCCATGCAAGTATTAGCTGAATTGCAGTGATCTGATTTACCAGATGGTTTTCTTTCTGTTTTTGTTTATGGTTCTAGTCTAAAAGTCTCCAGTGACTAAAGCTATATTTTGCAGAAGATCAATCAATTCTAACTGCTTTTCCTACTGAAGCGTTTTGTTGTTTTGATATCCTTTATTTTGTTTTGCGATAAACTTGCATATTGCCTTTCTTTCAGCAAAATAGAATGACTACATTTTGTAGTCAAACGCTCCTCAACGCAACAACTCATAAAATACTTTACATGGTTGAAAACACTGGTATAGCTCCGCCACAACAAGAGTGGCCAGACTGCAAAGATCCAATGACTACAGAATGTAGTCAATAGTGCTTTTAAGAGTTAAGCGCGTATGCATGAAAATTTGATTTAAGCCATTAAAAATAATTTTATTTGTTTTGTGATGACGTCATAGGTTTCCGTAGCAACATGCATGACGTCACTACAACCACTTAAACTTGTACTTTGTTATTTTGTTGATTGTTTGTATTTACAAAATTCCAAATATACATCATTTCTTGTTATTTCAACAAATCTCCGTTTCTGTTGAATCGGGCCACTAGCGTACACAGCGAAATTCTGTGTCAAGTACAAGTTTATCTAGATGTGCATGAACCAGTCTATGTTAAAACCATAATCAAAATCAATAAAATTATTAAAACTTTTGTAATTTTTTTATATATTAAAGAAATCTGTTTTTTCGATTAAATGTTGGAATTCTAATTAAACAATACTATAAAAAATAAAAATATTTGCAGGATTTTTAAATTTTACAATTTTTTCTGCTATTGGAGTGATTCCTCAATTTTTTAATTTACAACCACGCAAGTTGATCTTTTTGATTTCATCTTTGATAAAAATTTTTGTAATCTTTTTATAAAGTAAAGAAATTTTGTTTACAAAAAATTATCGCAATTTAAATTGAACAGTAATATAGAAAATAAAAATATTTACAGGATTTTCAAGATTTGTTAGTTTTTCTGCTATTCGAGTGATTCCTCGAGTTGTTAAACTGCAGGAAATCAAGTTGATCGTTTCGATTCCATCCTTGATTATGTTTGACACAAGTTCTGCAGTTTTATCATCGATTTCGTTAAAACTGAGATCGATCGATTTTATCTAAATTAACATAAAATATTTGAAAAGATTAGAACCTGAATTGTAAATAATACAACTCGTTAAACATTTTATAAAATTTTTTGCAGCTTAGAAAAATAATTCTTAACGGTTAATACAAATAAGATTAATAATTAAATAAGAATAATTGCAACTAACGCAAATGTATCCACCATAAAATTGATTTTCAAACATTAAAAGTAATTTGGTTTTAGTTTTATTATTGGATGAATTGAACCGACAAGTTGGTTGTAATCATAAACACTTTATATTCAATTGAAGATAATAACAGTTGATATTATATGATAAAATGTAAGTATAAACAACATTGGTTTTTTTCCGTTTATCCCTATCTACAAGTATTTAAAAAGTGTTGTGTGCGTGTATAACTATATCATATCAAGCTATACTGGTACATAAAAAAATACTATTATTTTCAGTTTTATCAATTTTCAAAATTAAAGGTTAAAACCAGTTGACATCGGTGTTAAGCTTTTGCAACAATTCTTCATCAGAATAAAAAAATAAAAAACTCAAATGATCAGTTGTTTTAAAAGCAATAAAGCCAAAAAAGATAAAAAAAAGACACAGTGGTCAGACACCGAAACCATGACTAGACTTTGGGGTTACCAGAGCGAGACTTAAAAAACGTGTCGCGAGGTATGTCTCAAAGTATTCACCTCTGGAAACCAGTCTACGTCATTACCACAATCAAAATTAATACAATCATTAAAAATTTTGTAAATTTTTTTATGAATTAAGAAAATTTTGTTTTACCAAAAAAAATATTGCCATTCTAATTAAACAATAATATAAAGAATAGAAATATTTACAGGATTTTTAAAGTTTGCAATTTTTTCTGCTATTGGAGTGATTGCTAGTTTTATTGATTCACAATTAGACAGTTTGATCTCTTCGATTCCATCTTTGATAATGTTTGACACAAGTTCTGCAGTTTCAACGATGATAAGGCTTAACTTGATTGAAAAGAAATCCAAATTAACTCGAAAGGAAAGCGCAGAATAGTCGGCATGGATAGATTTGACCTAAATCAACATAAGATAGTGTAGAAAAATGAAATCTGAATTGTAATTGATAGAAATCGTAAACATTTTATAAAGTTTTACACAGCTTTAAAAAATTTTTTTAATGATTAATACAAAAAGAAATTAATAATTAAAGAAAATACGTCCAAGATAAACTGTTTCTCAAACAATAAGAGCAATTTGTTGTCGGTTTTATCATCGGGTAAAGTGGAGAAGCAAGATGGTTGTATTTATAAACGTTTTGGGTAAAATTCAGAATGATAAATAGTTAATATTATGGTAATAAAATGTCAATATAAGTAACTTTTTTAGGTATAAATATGAAAAGTTACGATTAGCCGTATATTTATATAATATCAAGTCATATTGGTTAAAAATTGTCGTTTCTGTAAGTGTTTTTATCCTCCTAACTTGCAGGAAAATGTAGGGTGCGTTATATTAAGAAGCAGTCAAGCGATTACAACCACCGATTTTCGGGGATGCCAAAATATTGCTGTCCTGTTAAAATTTTTTATTTATTTTTTAGTTTTTATTTAGAGATATGACTAAAATCTAAAGCTGCTTGCTATAGAACCGCCAAGTAAAAAAAATGCTGTAAAATGACTTTTGCAAGAAAATAGCATAATGATACTGTTATAGATTTCTGTTAGTTTTGAACCTTGATATTGTAATCGGTTGTTCACAGTCATCGTTTCGTCGTCATCGTTTGAAGGGCATCAACTCCAGGTCAGACACAAACAGGACTGGGGCAGATGGTTTATCCTTTTACTACCCCAGACTGCTGTACTGCCTGGATCAGATGCTGGCAGTGGTATTATTAAGCCAGCATCGAGTTTCGTCATCCAAAAACGTCAGACCTCGTACTCCATGTGGTGCCCGATGTATAGGCCTCGCTGTTAGTACATGGTCTGCAGTTTGCTCAGCGGCGCCACACTCGCAATTCAGTGAAGGAGCGAGACCCCATTTGTGCATGAACAAATGGAATCGCCAAACACCAGTCCGCAGGCGGTTGAGCTTAACCCAAGCTGCTCGGGGTAAGCCCATCCTAACAGGCCTGGCACCGGTCTCGGGCACAAAAACACTGAGCCTGGAAGCATTTTCACAGTACTCCGTTTCCCATTTGTGATTTGTCCATTCAGAGGCGCGGATGCCAAGTCTGGCAAGGTTGTCCAAGAGATTTCGCGCACCTGGCACAAACGGGCGTCTGGATCTTAGTCTCACTTGGCGAGTATCTGAGGACCCATTTAAAAGACCATACAAAATATGATCGAGGTCCAGAGATCCACAGTAAGCCAAGAGGAGTGTCGCTCCCGTTCGGCGAAGCTCAGCTGGCTGGATGCCTGAAAGTACAGATAGGTGGTCCGTTGGAGTGGGACGCAGTCATCCAGTAACTATGCGCAAGGCGTCATTTAAGACACTGTCGATGAAGCGAGTGTGAGCACTGCAACACCAGACTGGAGCACAGTACTCAGATGTTGAGTAGAGTAGAGATAAGGTGGCTATGCGTAGTGTTTTAGCACCAGCACCTCATCCCGAGCCCACAGGTCGCCTCAACAAAGTGACGCGCGAGGATAGTTTTTTGCGCAATGCCACTAAATGGTGACGAAACGTGAGCGATCTGTCCGATTTTACTCCAAGATAAGTAGGGTTTGGACAGAACGGTAAAAGTCTACCGTTGTTGTAGACCTTTAGCTCACGTTTGGCCTCTCGGTTATTTAAGTGAAAGGCTGCCGTGACCGTCTTAGTGTGACTGAGCTTCAGCTTTCAAGTCTAGAGATACGCTGAAAGTGTAGACATGTCTTGGCTTAAATGCTTGCAGCAGCTTGCAGGTAACGCCACGATGCCAGACAGTGTCATAAGCAGCTGTCAGATAGACAAAGACGGCATTGGCCTTCTATTTAGCCTCGAAAGAATCCTCGATGTTTTGGGTTAGCAGAACAACTTGATCTACGGTTGATTTCCCGCGTCGGAATCCAGCCTGCTCTTAGGGAACAGTGGATTGATTAATGGTTTAACGCGAGCATAGATAAGCCTCTCGAGGATCTTGTAGGGGACACAGAGCAGAGATATTTGTTGATAACTCTTTGGGTCCCCCACAGGCTTTGCTGGTTTTGGGATTGCGACCACAAGCGCTCTTCTCCAGATCTTGGAAATTTTGAGTTGGCGCAAACAGGAAAAAAGGAAGTCATGTAATCAGGACTTCAAAGCAGCTTTAGCGTGGAGTATAAGCTTTGAGCAGATGGAATCAGGACCCGGAGCTTTACCTGGTTTTAAACGTTGGAGGGCAGCAGCAAATTCTCTCTGTAAAAAATTGTCAGAGATATTTACTACGTCTGGTGTTGTGGCCCACCAAAGGTTAGACACTTCTTGAGAGACAAGTCGAGATGATTTGCGATCAACAGCCTCCTATTTCCCATTTCTAACCAGCTGAGATGCAATAGCATTGGCTGAAACGGGACAGTGACGATGAGAGTGTCGTGACCTACCAGTAAGGTTGTTCAAAATACTCCACGCTTTTCGACTAGAGTGTGAGAAGTCAATGCTCCGAACTGCTTCGGATCATCGATCCCTGCGCTTTCTGTCAAGCTTGGAAAGCAGAGCTGTAGCAGCCAATCTCGATTCGTCTCCCTGAGGAGACTGCAGAAAGGTTTTATAGAGGGATTCACACTCTGCATCCCAACACGGAATATAGTTATTTCGATACCCGCGTGGGATAGTCTTTTTGGCTGCTTGGGTTAATGGTGTTACAGAAGTCCTGGTAAGCCGCATCCACATCAAGTGAATCAGGCGGCAACAAAGTCTTTTCGAATTTATTCGTCAAAGCAATGTAGTAACCACATTTGGCCTTGCGGAAGTTCCATCGCTTAACAGGCATGCTTTGCACTGCCATAGCAAACCTTGGTGGTATAATTAGCGAAGGTCGATGTTGTGACTTGGGGAACTTGTCAAGAACACGTCTATCCGGTAAGCGACTGTTTGGACCTACGCTAGCGAAACCTAGATCTGGATTGGTGTCAGTGTTCCAGCGGCCGGAATAAAAACTGGCAGCGTCCTTGGCATTATATAGCAGGGCAAGACAATAAATATTTGCCCAGCCAGCCAAGCACTTACCATCTGGACTGTTGTCATCGTAACCCCAGTCAGCATGACTACAGTTAAAATCGCCAGCGTATAGACAGGGGTGAGGATACACTGGGAGATCCAGGGTTCGCAATCGCGTTGGCGGTGGCTTGTAGACGTTGACTATTTTATAACCATCAACGTCCACACACAGCCACTCGATCTCCGGTGTCGGTGGAGATTGGTCCAAAAGCATGTATCTCAGTTGCTCGTGAACAAACGTGGCAAGGCCATGCTTCCTGCTTAAAGAAGACCCAGCTAGTTGGTAGTTTGGAAGTACCAACTTTTCTGCATCAGTGCAGTGGGTCTCCTGCAGTAGGATGGCAAGTGCCTCAGACTGCATAGCAAGGTAATAAAGAACGTTCATCTTGCTTGCAGTGAGGCCTTCGATGTTCAGCTGAAGAATAGTGGGTATTCGGAACTTGATGGCAATGTGCCCTAAAAAGGGCAGTTTTATCCAGGTTGCCCCGTCCTGAAAAGGACGTTTGCCGACTAGCAGACCCACACTGAACATCGGAATGGATGGATACCCTTCGTTTTGGTAGGTTTGGTTTCGGTCTGTCATTTAAACAGCAATGAACAGACTTACTCACAGCCCAGGCTGCAAGAAAGCACTACCATCTGGGCCGGTTGTTCACAGTAATTAATGATAGGTTATTCACAGTAATTAGTGATAAGTCGCTTATTTACTTTATTTAAAAAAACATAGTTCAAATAGTTTTTTATGTAACTCGTGCAGGATAGTGAACAATTTGTAGTTAGAACGTTGTTGAATTAATTCTTGTTGGCTGACTGCATAAAACTTGTGGTTTTATAATATCTTCCCTATGTTGGAAGCTATGAAAGCATAGCACCAGTTCATGGAGAGATTGTCTCTTTTTGAGAATCTAATCCTATTTAGCAGCCTGAACGTATACCTCCCAAATTTGAGTATTTTGACAAAAGTAAAAGAAGTTGAAAGCAGTATTTCAATAATTTTACCAACAAATTTTGTTGCATGGTGTTATTACTTCTGACAAGAAACTAGCATTTCGACTTTCCTGTCTCAATTTAGAGATATTTGGGTTATTGCAAAATTTAATGAAATCAACTCCAGTAACCAAACAATTGTTGGTAATCTGATTGAGAAATTATCTAACCACTTCAAAACGTCTTTTCACATACGCAACTTGTTATTCATTTTATAATTGTAATATGCAGCCGGAACGATCATATTCTGACTCCGTAGCAAGGCTCCGAGAAATAGCATTAGATTGTTTGTTTGAATGCAACAGGGAAACTTCTCACCATCAGAGCTATACAGATGACCAGATAAGAGATAATGATTAAAAATACATCGCATCAAGAAGTCCCCAGCAAACATTGCTAAAAAAAAATATTTTTTAAATGTATGCTTTCAAAAGCGGAAGTGTACCAAAGAACAGTCCAACCGATAAAATACTTAGCGGAAAAGACAGCGTTTTTCTTGATAAGCTGACCTCAAAACTCAAAAAAACAGGTCTCGAAAGTTCGAAAGACAGAATGGTAGCGATGCCAAGACTGCTTAACAGATTACAAACTAACAAATTGTTTTTTTTGAAATCACAGTTGCCACAAATGCTAAAAGAGAGGACATTTAAAGTATGTGTGTAAAAGTAAAATCTGGAGAGGCAACTTTCCAGCAGCTTCGGCAACAGATCATGAGGTGGGAAATGTTTTTACTTGCTCATATTTTCAGTATTCAAAGCGAAAAAGCTTCGTTCTCTTTTGAAGGTTCTTATCACAGGATTGGTAAATAAATCTGAATTAAGGTCCAAGTCAACGACAAAAAAATATTTTATCCATGGAACACTGACTCAGGGTGTTCCAAGATAAGTTTAAATGAATATCATTACCGGGACTCTCAAAAGTGCAATCCTGTACAATACCGTTATAAGCCTATAGTAGGAGAAATTGTGCGTCAAAGGTTAGTTTATTGTTAATATTAAAATTTGACGGAAAGCGTGTCAAAATATTTTTTCGATAGTTGTTAACGAAGGAGTTTAAATATGCTTGAGTTTGATTGGAGTGACACGTTTGGTCTCACTAAAACGTGGTAGCTCGGCTCTTCAAGTTGCTTTCAAAGAAAAATCACTTTCAAATGTTCAAGTTCTATAAGGAAATCTGCCACAAGTTGTCTGCCCTCAAATTTAGTGATGTATTTGGAAAAGCATAAAAAAAATACACAAAATCAAAGTATCTATACATCTTCGAGAAGGTATAACTTTTATGTTTTCAAGGCATATTCAATTCCTTTCTCAATAAAAAAAAGGTTAACTGCTAGTTTATTTGTTTGTAATAAAAAAGATAGATTATTTTGATTAAACTCACCCATTGTGGTATTAAGCAAGCCAACTAGAAAGATAAGATATTATTAAAACTTCAAAGCGCTAAATTTTGGTATCAAAACTGACCCGTACTGCATTCCAATTTCAAATTTGTTGATGAAAAAGCTTCAAGAGAGTCAATTTTTTTAAAATTTTTACTTTGAATTTATTGATGGAAAAGCCCCGGTATCCAGACAAGGAAGCATCTAAGCTAAAGAGTGAAATTTAAAGAATTACGTTTTATTAAAATTTTGTAACTACTGAATGCTTCTGCGTACAAGAAAGTTACTAACACATTCTGAATAGATTTGATAAGATTTTGCTTGAGGGGACATGCAAAGGATTTTAGGTGACCTTATAGAAAGGTGACTGATTAAAAACCACCAACAACATGTCAAATTTTCAAAAAACTTGCCTGCTAAACCTTTCAGCTTTTGTGTTATGTTTGCTCTTATGTTCACAATGCGGTAGTTTTGTTTTGGTTGAGTTTATCTTTTGACTGATGGTCGAACAATTCATGTTGAACATAACTCAATCTCACTCAAATCAATTTGCATTGTTACGTAAAGTATCTCATGGTTACTTAATTCAAATATCTGGGTGGCATGGCCTTTTTCATGATTCTACAGTAGACCAGTGGTTTCCAACCTTTTCTCCATGTAATGTATATGGCGGCATACTATTAAGCTATTAAAATTTTTGCGGCAAATCCATTATATTGGTTAATAATAAAAAAATCTTCACTGAAAATCTGTCAATGATTTCTCAATTTTCATCCCAAAATCATGGTGATCTCTAAAAAAAAAGGTCTTTACCTCGAATCGATCTTGTACTTCCCACTTTTTGTCCCAACTTCATGATGGTCTCTAAAAAACATCTGCAGCTCACTGAAACTATATGTGCTATTTTTAAGGGGGGCCCGAGGCAACTGTTTCATTCGCCTCACCCAATATCCACCACTTGCTACATAAAGGCCATTAAGGTTCTACTCGCAAAAAACAAATGGCTCGTCGATTTGTGTGGTGGCCAAACATACACGTAAATTGAGATTTAAAAAAACCTGACCAAAGGTTGTTTGATCTGTCGTAAAGTAGCAAAATCACCTCCGGCAGAATTTCAGTCTTTGCCTAGACCTGAAAAGCGTTGAGAATTTTGATAAATATCCGTAAATGGTATTGCTAATTTGTGTTGGCACATTTTCAAAGTATCCCTATGTCGCTATGTTGAACGTTGATCAAAGACACTACAACATACTGTTGAAGCATTGCAACAAATCTTTTTACATAAAGGTTTACAAGACATGATCGTAACTAACAATGGCGGTAAGTTCAAAATCGTTTTAAAAATTTTTGTTCTCAGGTGAACATTGACCATCTGACTTTCCAGTTTTCGTTCTGCATCGACAATAAGCGGAGTGTTAAAATGGGGAAATCCCTTTGTAAAGCAGTGAACTTTGTCTTAGCATTGTATCGAAGTTGCCTTATAAAAACCTGGACCCGATGAAATTTTTTATGGTTGCCAACCAAAAAAATATTAATTTTGTTGGCGCCTGCACCGCGTAATGAAGAATAGAAATCCAATGATAGAATTGATAAAGGTCCACAAAAAAAACAATTAATATGCTGTTGGTGATTGTGTTTTTGCTGTAAAAATATTGGTGTTGCTTTGTATTATATATTATATGAGCATGGTTAGTGGAAACATCATCAAAATGAATTATAGTATACTAGATTACCTGATACAAAATTTTCACTCTTACTAACAGTGACAGTAAGCAAAACAGTATCCACAGTCAAAAAAACGGTGTTTTTCCAGAATCGGTCTTAACTCTCCTTCTATTTAACATCTATACGTATAATCTACTTTTCACAATCTCCAGATTATAAAAAAATGTGAGCTTAAAGTTTACAACAATTAACTATTACCTTCTGTTCATTTCCAATTTTTTCTGGGATAACACTAGACAGATCACTCTTGTTCCGTCACCACCGTTCGGCAGTGCGCAAAAAACATTTTTCGCGTGTTTTGCTGCTAAGGCAACCTGCGGGCTTTGGGCAGGAGCTGGTGTCAAAAAACCACATACACCTGCATGGTGTATTTGACAGCTGAGCATTGAGATTCCGTTTGTTGTCGTAGCGCACCTATACGTATGCTTTATAACTAATGTTTTTGATGACGTTTTGCGCGTGGTCACTGGATGCTTGAGTCCCTCTCCAACAGATTATTTACAAGTTTTTTCAAGCATCCAGCTATCTGAGACTTTGTGAACTAGAAGCACTTTTTCGAAGTTCTTTTTCAAAAAAGATTATTCTGTATTTGAAGAACATGATATTCTAGACCAATGCTTCACAACCTTTTCGCGTCTGCGGCACACTTTGAACATTTCGAAAATTTGCGGCACGCTTGAATCAGACTAAAGAGCTAAAATTCAAACGTTTTGCTCAACCTGAAGTTTTATTTGTTTGTTATAAAACGCCAAAAAATTTCAGTCTAAATCCTAAAAATTAGTCATGACTTTTTTTTCTTTTATGTGAAGTTACCAATTTGCGCATATCGTGTACAAATTTAGTCTGGGAGAAAACTGATGAAAAAAAATCTCTTCAATTTATTTGTTGAGAGTTAGATTGAATTTGTGGCCTTTAATATCAACTAAATAAAGCTTTCCTCAAAAAATATTCGAAACATAGTAAAAACCAAAAAAGATCTTGACATTACACAATGTAATTTGATGCCGGAGCATGCTATATAAGCTTTTTTGACAAACGTTTGTGATGTTCTACTTGTGCTTTGGAACAGTAAAACACCCAGAAACATAGCAAAAAACATTTGGGTATAGCTTACAGTTTCTTTGTCTTGCAAAAATAGGCCTATTAGCCATTGGAAACAGGTTTTTTAAAATACCAAAGAAATTAATAACACAGATTTGCAGAATACTTTATAAAAAAGGTCTAAAAATATAAAATAGCTTAACAAATTTGCCTATATGTAGGCTACTTAAGTAGTGTAACAGAGCTAAGGCATGCCATCAATTTTTAAAAACCATAATATTAACAAGTAGTTTTTGAAATTAAAGAAACCCGAAAAAAAGCTATGATCACTCAAGGCAAAGTGCGTTAAAGCTTCATTCAATCAGTCCAGCTACAAGGTAAAAATAAGGATCTCTTTGTGCTTTATCGAGTGAACAACAAACTGTTAACAAAAAAAGACACTCGGTATTGATTGGTTATCTAGAATTTGAAAGCCTAAATTAGAAATTACAATGTAATTGTTGGATAATACAGTACAATAACTGAAATAGGCTATATGTGGCTATGCAATGTGTAAAATCAGCTGATGGAGGATCGTTTGATTGTAGCTGAATGCAAGGTGATAGACAAAAACTGATAACATTTTTGCAATCACGCCCAGAAAATATCTAAAAACATCTTTCACTTCTAATTCAGAAAAATTGATGTAGACTGGTGTAATTTAATGGCATTTTCTTTATACGTATACTATAGGCAAAAATTCTTAGCTAAAGTACATTGTGAAATAAATAAAAAACAAAGAAACAATGTGTAAGAAGGCTAAATGCTTTTTGATTATGCACCACAAGTAGATTGTCTGTAATAGCTTTTGTGACACGCATAAATATCAATTATTGCCAATTTAAAATGCTTCCATTTTTTTGTAAGCTATGCATTCCAATTATATTTATGTCATTTGAAAAAAATACAAACTAATTGTTCACCAAGTAATTGACACTGGTCTAAAATATTTTTAAAAATTTGAAAATTCAAACAATGAAGCAAGCTTCCCATGGATACTTCATTGCTGGTACAATAATTGCCGTGCGCGTTGACGTCAGTCTTTACGTCTAAATTTTAATTAAGTTTACAACTCTTAGAACAGCGAACCCGTTACTTTGGCATTTCACGCTTGTTAAAAGGATGTCTAACGTTAAAAATTGAAGTAACCTTGCTAAAGTCTAATTTTACAAATTCCTTCCACTAAATTAAAAAATTGTTTTGTCCCAACAAAAGTTAAATAAATTATTTTTACTCTGTTTACATTTTGAAACAGCAGTTCAAGTAGTTTTTGAGTTATGAATCGTCAAACTTTGGTGGGCTTCTGAATCCTACCAAAGTTTACTAACTACCAAAGACCTACCAAAGTTGAGGAGTCAAATAGCTCGAATAAGGTTGACAAGAATAGGATTAAGCTTTGAATTGATTTGTTTAAAGAAAGATAAGTGATGGAGTTACAAAAAAAAGCATTTAAAAATTGTAAATTTAAAAATTATAGGATCTTGTTGTTTAAAAATTATGGGGTCACTTGCCGACGTCATTTGTGCAAATACGAGAAAACATCCCAAGATTAATGCTTTCAAAACTAAAACTGGTCAAGACGATATTTTTTGCAGGGACTTTTTTTACGGGATTTCGGGTGGATTGATTAGAATATTTTTTAAAATTACTTTTGTGTTGTCGTTGTTTCAAAGGACATCCACTCCGAGTTAGACACAAACAGAACTTGAGCCGAGAGTTTACCCTTTTACCACCCAAGGCTACTGTACTGCCCGGATCAGATATCAACAGTGATGGTATTGAGCTCATATCGGGTTTCGTCATCACATTAAAAATCATTTCTCATTACTTTTAGATTTCATTGCTTAATATTGAAATTACGTAAAAAAGAAAAATAAGAGTTGATAACTAGATTGTAGAAAATGTTATTTTAAATTTGTTCTTTGTCAACACAGTCCAGGATTACCCAATTGACCGTGACTATGCTTAAAAAACTGACTTTCATTTTTTGTGACAAGCTTTGGCGCAATTAGTAAAGTCATAATTGGAACCAGCTTTGTCTAGAACCATTACAGATTTTTTGTTGACAAAGCTGCAAGCAAAACACGAAAGTTGTTATTATAAAAAAATTAGCTTATTCAACAGTCAAAAAAGCATTTTTGCCTTGTATTCAAAGTAACTGGTATATGTATTAACAATGATATTGTAAAATATCAAATAGCCGTTTTTTTAATTTGTAAATTTTTAGGTTTAAAAATTATTTACACCCTTGTGCAAATTAATCTGAATACTTGCAAAAAAGGTCAATTCCCAAAGTTTCAGCTTTTACTATAAAACTATAAAACAATCAATAGCTAATATGTTCACCTTTATTCTCTCGTTGTTTCATAGGTAAAACCAATTTTTTGCAAATTTTTGTTTGATTTCCTCATCATGGAACTATACATGTTCTACAGACTGAATAAACTTGATTTTATTGGTGCAATCCATCTTTCTCAGGCGATTTTTAACAATGGACCACAAATTTTTGTTTCGATTTAAATCTGGCGAGTTTTGTGGCCAATCCAATACTGTTATTTTCATTTTTTTGAAGCAATTTGTCATCATTTTAGCCTTGTGGCAGGATGCAGAGTCTTGTTAAAAAATTGCACGTGGGTGGAGGTTAGACAATTCTCTGCAGACTTTTCTTTTGATGATTTGCAAATAAGCTTTGCTGTTCATCATGCCCTCGACTCGTAGAAGCGATTCAGGTCCATTAATAAAAAAGCAACCCCAGAACATCTTTTTGTCTGGGCGCTTCACTATTTTCACAAAATGTTCTTGACGCAGCTTCTCGTTGGGTGAACAGCAAACAAATTTTGTATTGAATCCCTGAGCAAAAAAATGACTTTTGTCTGAAAAGAGGACACAGCTCCAATCATCTTCAGACCAGTCTTTGTTTTTTTCCCAGTTGAATCGTTTCGTTTTCACTGCGACGGTCAACAGTTGCTTCTTTTTTGGCTTTCTCGCTTTCCTTCCTTTTTGTAACAATCGTCATGGAACAGTGGATGAAGACACATGCACCCCACTTTCATCCAAATTCTTTTTCAATTCCTCACTAATTTTTGTAGGTTTATTTTGCTGTTGCGCAAAAGGGTCAAATTATCACGTTTGGTAGTTTTTCTTTTCCTTCCACACATACCTTTTCTTTGGACTTCAACATTTCCTGTTTCTCTTTTTTGTTTCAAAATGCTGCTCTCAGACTGTAAACTGACGCCCACACTTTCAGCAATTTTTTTTTGAGACATTGTGGTGTAGTCACGTAGTGTAACAATCTTAGTGACTTTTTTTTGAAGTAATATCCATTATAGGCTACACCCGTCTAAATAATAGTTAACTTTTTTACTTATGTTGAAAATTATATAAAAATCACCTAAACCTTTTCTAATTAATTTTTCAAATTACCTCTTCAAATGCACTTGTCACCTTTAAGAAATAGTATCATCTCAAATGTAACTGATTTGTGGCGGAAAATACACATTGTGACTAAACAAAATGCTTTATTCAACAAAAAACTGAATTTTTGATTAATTTTAGGAGTATTCAGATTAATTTGCACAAGGGTGTAAATAAGCATCGATTCTGTTTTTAACAAACTTGGAAGTTAAATTGTTTAAAAATAAAACTTCATTTCTTTTTGCCAATGTATTTTATGATCTACAACAATTTTTTATTTAAAGTAAATATATTTATTTTGGTTAGTTTTTATATTAGTTACTAAACAGTCACAATTAGTTATTAAATATATATCTAATAATAATATTTTAGTTACTAAAAAACATATTACTTATTATAAGTCACTAGTTACTATAAGTCACCAAACATATATCTTTCCAATATTCAAGTTAGCAGGTGAGTAGCCTACATTAATTTAATTTTAGATTAATATTGAATACGAATAAGTTACCTTTATGTGTGACGAGTTTTTAAAGATAGATTCCATTTTTTTACAAAATAATTGTAGAGTTTTGATAATGTTGATATTAAATTTTAGAATGAATTCTAATTTCAACATTTTTTTTCTCGCTTTTATTACGTCACAGATCGGCAAAATATCACTAGTTAGTAAATCATCATCCAAAAAAAGACATGGATTTGATGGAAAACTTTCAGCAACTTTTTCATAAAACTCTGGATCTTGAGTTTCGTAAGCCCAGCAGCAAACACGTGCAAGAGTTAATTTATTCTTCAGAAGGTCTCCTTTTTCTCCTTTTTTAAGAATAGTTGATGCAAAGTCTATTGCAAATTCTGTCAGTCGTTTCATATGGTTGGTTGGTTTGGAAATGTTCGGACAGAGTTTTTTTAATATTTCAATTGTTTTTGAGTTAAATAAGCCAAACATAAACTTTGTAATCATTTCAAATCGATTATTAGTCAAACTAAACTGATTGGAATCAAAAAATGTTGCTTCAAACTCAGAAAAGTCCATAAAAAGTAAACTAAAAACTGCAGCAAAAAACTCCTGGAGAAGAAGGTGAGAAAAATATATACATTTTTTAGTGGCATTTTCAAGGACTGCAATACGGTTTTCTTTGTTTTTTCGGTTAAATGCGACAGTAAAACTGCTGATGTCGGTTTCATTTAAGCCAACGGCACTCAAATCCTCTTCATCAAAATAAAGTTTTTGGTCTTTTATTCCAGTCCAGGCTAGTTTGCTAATTTTTTCTAAATCAGTGAAGCTTTTAATGTCAAAGTTTTTGCAATTCTCAGGCTTATGTTGAAATTTAGAAAAACAAAAAAAATTTAAAACGAAAACATCTGTTATGTTGTTGGGAGAGAATTTTTGTAATTCTTCTTTTTGAAAACGGTTAAAGCAATTAACTATCAAAACACAGTTTATTGGAACAAGGCAATAAGAAAGAAGATCTGGTTGTCTTTCGATTTGAGAAAAAACTTGAGATGCATACTCATCATCATCACAAATATCAAGACAGATTTGCTTTATGTCTTGTTGCTTGATTCCAAAAATTTTAACTATAAATTTAGGCTTGTAATTATCAGGTAAATCAAGCATTTGACTAGGTCGTGAAGTTATGATCTTTTTTGCTTTGGGAAAAATTTCACCACTTAAAAGACGCAAAATGAAACTTTTGGGAGAATTTTCACCGTCGATGTCAAACTTGATCCTCGATTCTTCATCAAAGTGAGTTACGTCAATGCCAACTTCGTCCAATCCATCCAATAATATACAGACAGATTCGGATTCTAACAAAAGTTTCAAAACTCCTTTGCGAATGATTGAATTTTTCATCCATTCAAGAGAATCATAAGCTGCTTTTCCCATCAAAAATTGAAACAAATTGGTTTTTGTTTTATCAAAGAAATCTCGAAGCTTCACATAAAAAACAAAATCTGTCTTGTACAACCGTTCACCTGTCACACTGCGATGAAACAAATCTCTCATGAGGATTGACTTTCCTACTCCTGCCTGGCCGATAACTCCAATGAGATTTCCTTTTTTTTCTAAGATGTTTTGTTTTGTTTCTTTAGCCCGAGCATTTTTATACTCAACTGTGTCTTGAATATTTTGTCGAGATCTTTGAAAGAAGTCTTTTGGCAAGATGCCAGAGATGCAGTTTTTTTGTCTGTGAATAATTTCTTCTCTGGTGTGTTGATGACCAGCGGTTTCGTCTAAATCACGGTTTGGTTGATATTGATCCATTTGAAATGGGACATAGTTAGTAACTGTTTTAAAAGAACCATAACTTTTTTCGTCGACGTAATAACTATTTTGTTTTGCGTCTTTGCAGAGATGGTTTTGTAATTCTTTGACTGGAAAAGATTTTTAAATGAATAAAAAAAAACAGAAATTTAATGATGAAAGAAAAAGTATAATATTTTGTTTGTTTAATAAATTGAAAAGCATAAAGCATAAGTTATATAGTTTAAAATTAATTAGTTAATTTATTTTATTTTATTTTATTTTAGTTTGGGAGTCAAAATAAACAAGCAGTTGAAAGCATATTGGACCTGCTTGCTGAGTGTCACAACTTTACTCAGACTAGTTGAATTAGTTAACTCGATTGCCAGTGCTAAAGTAAAGCGGTGCCTGGTTTTTATTTATTTCGGCTCAAGAAGGGGTTTGCCGCGAGACGGAAGTTCTCAATACAGTTAATTTTGAGTAAGTTCAAATTGATTACTTAAAAAACATTTATCCACAGATAGAAACCACTATTTCTAACTATAACAAAAATATTTACAAAATTCACAAAACTCAAATGATTTACAAAAACTTGGCTTCCAAGCTTCATTAAACTTCAAAACAATTTCAATGCCAAACCTGCAAACAATTACTTCAACAACTTGTAGTAGCGAGCTGTAAAAATGATTTAGCAGCCCAATGGCTATTATTTAACTTAACAATTTGTCCACCACAAAAGCCTAATAATTCTATATCTGCACAGAACTAATCTCTAAAGCGTCAACGCTTGACTCTTAACAATTCCAGCCACAAAGCCACAAAAACACGAACGCTCAATTGAAGGCCCTATTTCTAAAAGTACACACAGTTCAACAAAAAAGACACAAAGTTCAACAGTTGACTTGAGAAATAGATTTATTGCTGTTATGATACAAAAAAAAAAAAAAATTTGGTAAAATAGACAACACTGTGGTTTAAATAAAGCTTTTCATGACGATCTGTGTATTTTTCAAGGTTTGTGCATAAACTTTTGCTTACAAAAGCAATAAAAACACTATTCTTTTATAAAAATTTTTCCAAATCATAACTTTTATCTAACATTTCACCACCAAACACACTTATAAATCACTTTAAAAGAAAATTTTTAACAAATTGTGATAATTTTTTATAGCTTAAGACAACAATACGTAAAGTCAAGAGAATTTTTTTAAATAAAAATGTAACAGACCAGTTGAAAACATAAAAATTGATGTACTCTACAAGTTACGTGCATAATAGTTTAAAAAGAGTAGGTTTGTAAAACAAAATACACAAGTTGTGATTTCAAATTGAAAAATAAAAAAGATTCTTAGGTTAAAAAGAAAAAAAAATTCTAGGTAAAATTCCTATTGAAACGTGAACAAAGTAAAATGTAGGTTTGTTTCAAAAAGTTTGCTTGTAAAAAGGCAAAATTAAATCATACTGAAACGTAATGTTTCTGATTTTTTGAGACACAAACGGTTTCAACTAGTTCAAATTTGTAAGGTTGACTGATTTTTTATCAAACAATTAATTTAAAGCATCACATTTAGGTTACATGATTAATAAAAAGTTTCTAAAAACAATATTGATTTGCAAACCGAACAATTTTTAACGCCAAATTTGATATTTTTCAGTCAAGACGATTTTAACTTGAGAAATTCTTGTGAAATTTTGTGATGCTAAACACCTTTTTAATACAAAGTAGATTGAAAACGTTTAGGGTACAAGGTGAAAAAACTTTTTAAGTCAAAAATTGATATCTTTTCATGAAGAGATGAGTCTAATAAACTTGACTAGTCAACTTTTTGTTAGTTAACTTTGAAATGTTTGTGTTGTTGTTTAGTATTTAAAACAAACAAATCGAAATTTAGTTAAACTAAAGGCTTTAATGCGACTCTTTTTACTTTGAAAAGAAAAAACTAAGTAAAATGAGAACTGTGCAAAAGTCGAAATATTTGCTTCTGTGCAGCAATTATACAAAGAGTTTGACAAAATTACAACATTTGCACAATTAAGAAAACAATTGTGATAAAAAATTTGAGATTGAGTTGTTGCTATGCGTTAAAAAATAGCAAAAACCTAAAATAAAGTAGTTTTTTTAGGATTTGGTTCCAAAAACTAACAAACTTCTGTGACACTTGGAAGAAACGTACACTTTTTAGGAGAGATTTTTAAAATTTTTTAAGTAAACTAGTGTTTCCGTAACTTTAAAATGTAAGACACTTGGAAGAAAGGTTGGCCTTTCAAAAAGTTAAATTTTTTCACGTGGAAGGAATCTACTGTTTCCATACTAAAACCTTTACAATGTGAGGTTCTTGAGGAAATCTTTAAATAGTGATAATTTTAAGAACCTGACCATAAAACCTCCGTGTGAAAACTGTATAAAATTATATTCATGGATCATATTGTTAATATCAATTAATGAAGTTTTTGGTTAATACGTTTATTTGGAAAAAGAAAAACTAAAATATTTTCGGTTTAACTAGTGTCAAGCGGTCATTTTCTAAAAAATTGATGTTTCAAAGATTTATTAAGCTAGTAAAAATAAAAAATTTAGTTTAACTTGAATCATTTTTACTCGGTTTGTCCTAATGATTACCGTTAAATTTGGAATATGATGACTGATCGTAATTGGTTGTTAATCAACGCCCCGTGTCTAATTCAATGATTTAAAAATTTTTTCTTGGAATTTACCAATGAGTTTCTGCATAGCATTTCTTTTTAAGAAGTCGAACAATGTTAGGTTGGAATAAATTAAATAAAAAGTTAGAAGAATGAATTAAAAATATTAAAAACGAGTTGAATTTTGTTTAAAATGTAAAAACGTTGCTGTTACACCTGACTGAAATCGAGTTAAAATTATGTGTGAAAGAAGTCTTACGTTTTATTGGATATTTTACATTTTCGATTTTTAAGAGAATTGTTAAAAAGTTTTCTATAGTACTTTAAAACATTGTTGCGGAAAATAAAGTTAAAAAGTCTAATTTTTAATATCCATAGGTGGTTTCTTTTACAAGATCACTGTCCAAACCTTTTTTTCAGAGGTTAGCAACGCTCAAGATAAAAGAGTGAATTTGTTGATTTCTTACTTTATTTGTGTTTGTTACCCCAAGCAAAACCATATCCTAAAGTAAAATTTTTAGCTATTTTTTAAAAAAATCCTGATTTTTTAAAGGTTTCTTTTCAGATTTCGAGCTAGTCAATAAATTTATTAAATAATTTCAGCTTGGTTTGTTTTCATTTAGACATAAGAACTATCTGTGATAGGATTTGCTAGAATAAATCTTATTATATTTTCAAAAAACAACTGACTTTTCTTGGAATCGATCTTACTTACATTGGCCTTATTTGATTTCAAATTTTATGTTAATTTTAGAAAATTTAGTTGGTAAAGTGAATTAAAATGTTCAGTTTTATGATGAATTTTTTTAGTAAAAGTGAAAAAATGCAAAACGTTTTAACATAAACGGTTTTTGTACTTGGCTGGGGATCAAACTAAACTTAAGTCGGTGTTTTGAAATCAAATTTTTTGGGTCAAGCTTGTAATAAAATTTCTTTTCACATACGGTTGTTAAAAAACTATAAAAATCAAGGTGTATCATAGAAAGTTTTTTCGCTTACTCTATTTTTACTCTGGAAATTAAGGTAACCAGATTTTCAAACTCCAATCATGAATATGTCACAGTTTTAACAGGAAACGCAATACGCTATAAGCAGGATACGGCCCAAGCTTTTGTATAAGAGAGAGAATTTGACGCAATTATCAAAAGCATATTGTCACGCTTACAGAGATTACGGGTAGCTTTCTTATTATTAAAAGTTTATAAAAATGGCCAAAAGATTAAACATAGTTGGAACTGAATTCATTTTTGAAACAATTAAAATATTAACACTAGAAAGCGAATTTATACTCCATAAAAATAATAACTATGTTTGAATTTGATTTACTAAATAATAAAGAAGACGAATTTTTTATTATGAAACATCTGCTTATTGAACACAAATATCCTATCAATAAAAATTTTTGTTTAAAACTTTTAACGATTACTTTGACTGTGAATAAAAATCAAGGTTGCCAAGAAAAAAATTCAACAAGGGTGTAACAAAAAACGAGGTTGCTTAGAAAAAAATTGAAGATAAGTATAATAAAAATCAAGGTTGCCAAGAAAAACTTGAGGTTAAGTATAACAAAAATCAAGGCTGCTTAGAGAAAAAATTGAGGTTAGGTATGACAAAAATCAAGGCTGTTTAGAGAAAAAATTTTTAGAATTGAATAAAGGTATCTAAAAGTCAAAGTTGCTAAGAAAAAATTGAGGTTAAGTATAGCAAAAATCAAGGCTGCTTAGAGAAAAATTGAGGTTAGATACGACAAAAATCAAGGTTACCAAGAAAAATTAAACAAAGGTAAGACAAAAATCAAGATTGTTAAGAAAAATTTAAGATAGGTACGACAAAAATCAAAGAAAAAAATTAAACAAAGGCATGACAAAAAAACAAGGTTGTTTAGAAAAAATTGAGCAAAGGTATAACAAAAATCAAGTTTGGCTAGAAAAAATTAAGGTTAGGTATGACAAAAATTAAGGTTACCAAGAAAAATTAAACAAAGTTATGACAAAAATCAAGATTGTCAAGAAAAATTAAAGATTGGTACGACAAAAATCAAAGAAAAAAATTAAACAAAGGCATGACAAAAAACAAGGTTGTTTCAAAAAATTGAGCAAAGGTATAACAAAAATCAAGTTTGGCTAGAAAAAATAGAGGTTAGGTATGATAAAAATCATGGTTACCAAGAAATAACTACACAAAGGTATGAAAGAAATCAAGATCGCCGAGAAAAAATTGAAGATAGTTATAAAAATTAATGTTTTCAAGAAAAAATTAAACAAGATATGACAAAAAATCGAGATTGTTAAGAAAAAATTGAAGATAGTTATGAGAAAAATTAAGGTTTTCAAGAAAAAATGAAACAAAGGAATAACAAAAATCGAGGTTCTTAAGAAAAAATTGAAGATAGTTACGACAAAAATTAAGGTTTTTAAGAAAAATTAAACAAAGGCATGACAAAAATCAAGACTGTTAAGAAAAATTAAAGATAGATGTGACAAAAATCGAGGATGTCAAGAAATAACTAAACAAAATTATGACAAAAATCAAGGTTACCAAGAAAAAATTAAACCTAGATATAAAAAAATCAAGATCACCGAGAAAAAAAAATTGAAGATAGTTATAAAAATTAAGGTTTTCAAAAAAAACTTAAACAAAGTTATGACAAAAATCGAGGTTGTTAAAAAAAATTGAAGGGAGTTATGACAAAAATCAAGGTTGCTTAGAGAAAAAAAGTTTTTAAATTGGACAAAGGCATGACAAAAATCAAACTTTCTAAAAGAAAAATTGAGAAATTGAACATAAATATAGCAAAAATCAAGGTTATCAAGAAAAAAATTAAACCTAGATATAAGAAAATCAAGATCGCCGAGAAAAAATTAAAGATAATTAGAAAAAATTAAGGTTTTCAAGAAAAATTAAACAAAGTTATGACAAAAATCTAGATTGTTAAGAAAAAATTGAAGGTAGTAATGACAAAAATAAAGGTTTTCAAGAAAAATTAAATAAAGGTATGACAAAAATTAAGTTTCTTTAGAAAAAAATTGAGTTTAGGTGTGACAAAAATCAAGGTTACCGAGAAAAATTAAACAAAGATATGACAAAAACCAAGGTTGATAAGAAAAAAATTTAAACAAAGGTCAAGATTGTTGAGAAAAATTAAAGATAAATGTGACAAAAATCGAGGTTGTCAAGAAAAAATTCAACAAAGTTATGACAAAAATCAAGGTTATCAAGAAAAAAATTAAACCTAGATATAAGAAAATCAAGATCGCCGAGAAAAAAATTAAAGATAGTTATAAAAATTAAGTTTTTTAAAAAAAAATTAAACAAAGTTATGACAAAAATCTAGATTGTTAAGAAAAAATTGAAGGTAGTTATGACAAAAATTGAGGTTTTCAAGAAAAAGTTAAACAAATACATGACAAAAATCAAGGTTCTTTAGAAAAAAATTGTGTTTAGTTATGACAAAAATTAAGGTTATCAAGAAAAAATTAAGTGAAGGTCTAACAAAAATTAACGCTTAAACGTGCACAAGTATTGCCTTTGAGATTAAAGTTAGAAAAAAAAAATATTAAATCACTCTTTGGACGTAGTTAGAGTTTACTTAAGGTCAAATCAATACGATTCAGAACAGGAAACGACGTTCACGCTTCAGGAAATACGTCGTAACTATCTAGCGCATAAACTTTATAAAATTGTTTTCAATAGAACTTATTAATCTTATTTTTTCTTTTAGAACTTATTAATCTTATTATTAATATTAATTTGAAACTAAATTGATTTGAAACATATAAACATTAGAAAGTACAAGATAGGGTTTCGGCTTTTTGCTGACTCATGGAGTCTAGGGTTCGGAAATGTAGGCGCATGACGTCAGCGCTGGAGTGCTCCATCGCGCTCTAGCGCCTGCTTCATTGATGACGTCACAACACCAAGCAAACCAGCCATTACATACTACTGGTGTTAATATTAGAATGCTTTAAAATAAATGATTGGTTTGATTAGGTTGACGATACCAAACACTTAAACTAGAATATCCGAGATAACGTCAATTTGACTACTTGCAAATGTTAAATTTGCATATTTTTTGCTATTGTTTCAAGGCGAGTGTTCTGCTGTGACTTTTAATGAATCTGTGAGCTTAATTGGATTATGAATTGACACTTCGAAATTCTTTTGTTGGAGGACCATGTGACCCAGACTTTTTCATTGCCCAATGCAGTCATTTTGACTACCCGTTAAGTTTTCCTTGTGATAACCATGGTGATTATTTTTTTATTTAAATTTAATTTGTTTCAGTTAGTTTTCCAAAGTAAGTCTACTGGTTTTTCTTTTTTTATTCATTCCTTATTTTTCCAAGCTGCTGAATACAGTCTAGTCTAATGTTACCGAGTTTGAAAAGCATCAATATATTTATGGAACGCATAAGAAGTTTTGGAACAGATTAAGTTTTTTTGACTTTGCGTAATTTTTCCGATAATGTATTTGGGTGTGAGAACAGTTGGTCTGAATTTGACAACTTATATATTCTTGAGCTAGATTTTTTTAGTGACGAATTGGAGCAGGACATTTTTGGGAGTGTCTATTTTGGCGCTCACTTACCTAATCACCCTCTTAATCCTTATTTATCTAGGCTGTTTTTTTCTGTTCACTACCTAAGGTGGGGTCCTCGGAGGACCCTAAGTTTACATTTCCAATACTCTTAACAGACAATAGCTGCGAAGTTGATTTTTTAATATATTGGAGAAAATTTATTCTAGTTTAGTCAAATATCTTTACTTGTAATATATTTGTTATTAGTCTTTTCTTATTTTGCATAAAGTTGAAGGTCCTCAAATTTTCGTTGATTGCTTGGTTTTGCGACATAGTCGGATTAGTCACAGTCTGCTGCAAAAATAAATAACTACTACGTGAGGCAGTAATCTTGACAAACACAGCAAGACGTTCAAGACGTTTTTTGACTTATCTCATGATTTTTGCACACAAAAAGTATACGAAAATCAAGAGGTAAGTCACAAAAATAACCTGCTACACTAAAACTACCCATCGGATTTGCTCAAGTAAAATACCAAACTATTCAGGAATAAATTTTAGGAAAAGTCATAAAATTTTAGGTTTTTATCATCCTAACTTTACGAGTTATATTGTTTTTATATAAGGGGGTCTATGAGGTCCTATGAGGACCTCCCCTTAGGTAAATTAGGGCTAAACGACCTTGGATTCAAAATCAACAACCTAATAGAACCGAAGCTCAACAGGAAACGGATGATACTGATGCTGCAATAAATGCGAGTCACAGTAAAGAGAAGAGCAATTTGAATTTTGAGTTAGTCCCTGACAGTTCACAATCCTTCCCCAAACGTTGATGACGTTGCTGAAAATAAAGATGTAACACTGACTGCTCTAAATGAAACGGAGTGGCATCAAATATATATCCCGGTGAGTATTCTGCAGGAAGAATTTCACAACAGAACATCTTGAGAAAAGCTTCTGGACGTACATCTTATGCATGCAGAAATATGTTTGCTGGAAGTCCTGCAAGTGCATGTTGTCTTCTTTTTGATAGCTTTATCCTCAAACACATTACAAAATGCACAATGACAGAATCCCACCGCCAACCACAAAATCAGGCGTTTACTCATACTGTTTGCAAATTGGAATCTTTCATTGCTGTCATGTAAGCGCGGGGAGTTGCAAAAAAAGTGATTTACCTTTACATGATATTTGAACTAAAGGATGGGGCGTACCATTATGCAAAAGCGCTATGTCTAGAAACCAATTCTCTGATATTCTCCGTTTGCTCCGTTTTAATACAAAATCAAATCGTTTGGAAAGGCTACAGACCGAAACATTTGGTCTATTTTCTGAAGTTTGGAACCGCTTTATTGACAATTACTATACAATTCATAGACCAGAAACTTTTATCACAGTCGACAAGCAACTTTTTTCTAGCAAGGTCAGATGCATTTTCACCCAGTTTATGCCATCAAAGCTAAAAACGTTTAGGCAAAAATATTGGTTAGCTATAGAAAACGAAAGCAAATACTTGATAAATTCTATTTCTTATATTGGAAAGGTAAAAACTTTTATTTTGCTTCTGTAAACTTCTGTAAACTATTATTTTGCTTCTGTAAAACTAATTATTTTGGTTCTGCAAGGTTAGCTACCCAACTGAAAGAAAAGCAAACAAGTCTTCTGGGAACAGTAAACAAATTCAGGCAAGAAGTGCCATTGTCTTGAAAAAGATGAAAGAAGACCTTTATTCTTGCAAGCTTCATAAATCTGGGTATATCACCCCAACTGTGTACAAAAAAATTAAACAAACATGTGCTGATACTTAGCACAATGCATATGGACATCACAGTAGCTGATAATACAAAGCAAACACCAAAGAATTTTTTCCTACAATGAAACGAAGTACGGAGTCGATATGTTTGACCAAATGGCAACAAAACAGACTTGCAAAACCGGCACAAGAAGGCGGCCAATACATAGTTTCCCAAACACAATGGATTTGGCTGTTATTAATGCCTGGGTTTTCTACAAAAAAATCAGCAATGAGAACCTTTCTCGCAGAGACTTTTTCCGCAAAATGGCAGAGAAGTTGACTTACTCACAAGTTCAGAAACAAAATTTCATTCTAGGTTAAGCATCATTTACTATCAATTATGAAAACGACGAACAGGAAAAAAATTCTGTCAGGTCAAGATTTTGTGTAAGAGAAACCGTTCTGTTGGCGTGTGCACTCAAAGCAAGAAATTTTTATGTGGAATTTGTATTGCACTAGTACAACTCGTCTGCAAAAAATGCACTCAACAGTCAAGTCGAGCTTTATAGACACTTTTAGTTGTATAGTGCCAGCAAAGAAATATTTATGCGTGTAATTATGAGTATGAACATTTTTCCAAAAATAAAACTGCAAAACAAAAGGCTATTAGCGTAATAGATTTCGTTTTACAGTGCTATAAGTAGCACTAGCATACAAATGAAATCATAATAGAAATATATTGATGTTCTATTTTCCTTCACTAAAAAAAAAACAATGAACAAGGTATCATGATTTAACCTGGACTGGAACTACCCTAACACTTGCCTTATTCATAAGTTTATTTATTTCTCTCGTTGTCATCTTCCTATATAACTTGCTGCCTTACGCGAACTTTTTTAACTTTAAATAGTACTCTGGTTTTGTTTAATAGATTTTAGCTAATTTATTTTCAAACGTTTAGTTCTATTTAGATTGTAATTATTATTGCTTTCTTTTCAGATTTAGTCATAATTTTGTGAATAAAAGCGTAGTTTACGGTTTACTTTATGACACAAGGCACTATACAGTATATTTCTTTTGCTTTATATTAGCAAAAGTAGTCAAAGTGACTAGCGCTGGGCATTTTAGACGAATCAACTTCTGGACATTCTAGTATTAATGTGTATTTTTGCATTATTTTTGCAATATACATTGATATGTATCTTCACATAACAATAGAGCAAAGAAGCAACTTATGCTGCGAAAAACGTTCTCAAAAATACAGAAACTCGTCAAAATATGTGTGCAAGCTTGGAGGCAGCATATCCCAACAAACAATGCTATGCAGTGCCTGTAAAGGCTCTGGAAAGGCAGCCTGTACAGGGCCCGTACAGATTTGACCGCGGACGCTGCAGTGTCCCCACATGGGCTTACCACATGGGTTTTACGTGACTTTCAGTTTTCAGCTGTAATCTGAAAAAAAATATGCTAATTTTTAATTGTTTAAAAAAAGCAGCAATAGGCTTAAATAGCTTGAATAGTATGAAACTTGTGAGGTAAACCCATGCAGAGGCACTGCAGCGCCCGCGGAAAAATTGTTACGGATTCCGTACAGGTCGCCCTTGCTGGCCCCTCTTTGTTGGCTGGGTGGTTCACAAAGATGAGAAAACAGAAAAATAATTATTTCTATTGTTAAGACTGTGATGTTCTTTGCTTCAAGTAACATCTCTTTGCGGGGACATTCCGAAGAGAAAAGCAATTGTATAGAGCTTTTTCAATTTCGCATCGACCCTGGGGATGAAAATTAAAAAAGCATTTTGCTCGAATGGCCGGCAATGTCAAGTATACAAGCCCAATAGTACAAAATCAGATTCTTGCGATAGCCAGCTATATGATAGTGCAAGAGATTATCACCGAAGCCAACGAATCTTTTGTATGAATGATAGCCGATGACTTGTGCAATGTTTCTGGTAAAGAACAACTCAGCATTGTTTTCAGTTTAGTTCTGTACAGTTTATTTGTTTTGTGATTCAAAACAAAAAATACACCAACATATAAATGTGATTTAAAAATTTTTACAAAGCACAGGAAGGCAGCAAAACGACCATTCAGGACATTCTATGTCAACTCACACCCCTCTTTTGCCGACCATCTCCTATTTTGCTGAAATTTGGCATGTTTGTAGGTTTGAATGCTAAAATGTCTCAAACCAAATTTACAGTTTCTAAATTAAATAGTTTTTGATATATAAAGGTTGAAAGTTAGACACAGAATCGCCTCTTAAACGCCCCTGATCGAGTAAAAGTAGCCCTTCTGACTTTTTTTGTTCGATTTTAAAGATGTTAATATCATTGGAAACCTCTTTTCATCAGCTTTCCAATAATATTCATATCTTGAATTTATCTATATAAATAGAAAAATTATCTTTTGTCTTGACCTTGTGACCTTGACCTCGCGTGACCCCAAAACCCCAACTCTGGACAAAAAAATTTTTTCAATATTTTTGTTCCTCATATAGAGGGCTATTAGCATGTCAAAAATTAAAAAGGGATCTCTATGGATTTTCAAAATATTTTTTAATTAGAAAAAAATTAGCAAAAACTTGCAAAAAGGATTTATTTGAAAATATGAATAAAGTTGCGAAAATATTTATTGCGTAAATATCAACAAATTTGCATTATTAGGCACACCTGTTCAATAAAATGCAAATATCTTAAAAACCCATAGAGATCCCTCTTTGATTTTTGGCTGCTGATAGTCCTCTATGTGAGGAACAAAAATATTGAAAAATTTTTTTGTCTAGAGTTGGAGTTTTGGGGTCATGCGAGGTCAAGGTCACAAGGTCACAACAAAAGATAACTTTTTTATTTATATACATAAGTCTGAGATAAGAATATCATTGGAAAGCGGATGAAAAGAGGTTTCTAATGATATTAACATCTTCGAAATCGAACAAAAAAAAGCCAAGAGGGTTACTTTTGCTCGATCAAAGGCGTTTAAAAGGCGATTTTGAGTCTAACTTTCAACCTTTTTATATCAAAAACTATTTAATTTAGAAACTTTAAATTTGTTTGAGAAATTCTCGCATTCAAACCTATAAACATGCCAAATTTCAGCAAAATAGGAGATGGTCGGCAAAAAAATGCCGAAAAGAGTGTGAGTTGACATGGAATATTCCATATGCTGATCAAGTCAACTGTCTCCCTCTAAATAGTGAGACAAAAAAAAAGAAATTTTGTATCAGTAAAACACAACAGTACACTTAGAAAAATGATAAAGAATAAATAGCAACATTAGTTGCTATTACATAACTTTCCACGTGCTAGCTGACTTCATCAAATTATTGTAGCATTTTATCTAATATTGACTAGTCAAAAAATATTTAAATTTTTTCTTGAATTGATAATAAGAAAGTGACTTTAATTCGAAGGGTACTTCTTGCCATATTTTAGGTCCTTTGTAAGAAAATGTCTTTTTAGATAATTATGTTCTCTTTCTAGGTTGAAAATAATTTTGTTTCGCTGCCAGTCTTGTTTTATAATGGTGTTTTTGGGTTATACTTATAATAGTTTGGGACTCATTCTTTGCTGAACTTTTACTAAATCAAAAACATTGTTTTGGCAATTTCAAGTTTAACAATATCTTTTAGTTATAAGAAATGTGACAAAAAAGTGATATTCGTGATAATTCTTATTATGCGTTTGTGTATTCTTACCAGTGGATCCAGAGCAGTAGTCGAAGCCAGTCCTAACGTTCAGACACGATATTGAAGATAAGAATAAATTTAAGCCTAATAGGCCTTATACTGTTTTTGGCGTTGTAGTGTCAACGTAGTTCCTCAGTTTAAACAGTGCCTAGAAACCATTGGAGAGCTAAAAGCGAACATGTTGTATATCAGACTTCCAAAAAAGCTTATCATTAAAGATTACACCCAAATATTTTATTCATATACTTGTTTCATATTTTTCTTTTTTATTCTAATATCAAAGTGCCTAGCTGATCATTTTTATTTGGTTAATACCGAAAATTTTGTTTTATTAGCAATTAATGACAATTTGTTAAATTTCAATCATTCATCAATTTTGACCAGTTCGTGGTTGACGGTTTTATTCAACAGTCTTGGACAAGAGTTTGTCAGTATGAGAACTGTGTCATCTGCAAACAATTTCGTATTAAAATTGGATACTAGAGGTATATCATTTAATTATTAAAAATAGTAATGGCCCAAGAGTAGAGCCTTGTGGTACACCAAAGGTTACATGATTAAATTTCAATTTAGTATTGTTCACTACTGTAAACTGTATTGTGTTACTTAAGTAGTTTTCAAGGAGCTATAGTGGCAATTCACGGATGCTATATTTTTCCAATTTTGCAAGTAAAATTTGGTGATTTACGGTATCAAATGCCTTTTCCAGGTCAAGAAACACAGTACAAGTATATATTTTTTTGGTCAATATTTTCAGCAAAATTATCAAATAATTAGTTTACTGCATCTAATGTAGAAAAGTTTTGTTTAAAGCCAAATTGAACAGGTGTTAACATTTTGTTTTTATTTAAATAAGAGTAAATTCTTTCGTACAAGCATTTTTCAAAGATCTTACTAAATGAGCTAAGTAAAGATATGGGTTTATAATTGAAGCACTGATCTTTGGCATCACCCTTCTGAATTGGTACAATTTGTCTAATTTTAAGAAGTTTGGGATGAGTCCTAATGCTAATGCAACTGTTATAGAGTCTAGTTAAAACAGGTGTTATAATCAGTGCGCTCACAGCTATATATTTTATGGGTATTCCATTAGGGCCTGTGCTCTTTGATAGGTTCAGTTGCCTTATATATTTTTATATGTGAGATTCTGTTTTGGCTGAAAATAGAAGAAAGTGCACCTTTGAATAAATTGAGATACATGAAAGGTAGCAAAGTGCATAAGAACTTTATAGAGTTTATTGAAATGGATTCTGTTTTGGAAGAATTAATTTCACCAAGTATTTTGGCCCAGTCATCTAAGATAAAAGTAGATTTCCAAAAACTTGTCAGGCAGGAATATGGTGGTGCGTTAACAACGGCAGGTTATTTTGTCAAGTACAAAAACGTATTTACAATAAGTATCCCTGCGCAATATTAGTGCGCTGTGCTTCTCATTGTTCAAATTTGGTCATCAATGACCAAAGTAAATTTCTAATAAAGTTCCAATCATCAAAACACCATTATTAGGGAAACTATTATTTTTTTTTAGAGAGACCCCAAAAAGCCCTAAAAGACGTGCAAACTTGAGAATTAACCTTCCTTTCTTTTCGCCTATCAGGTCGTCCGAGAAGTACAAGAGCATTTGAATCTTCAAATGTAACTTCAAGTGCATACTTGTTGCTCTTGGTCTTTCAATTAGTGATGCCAGGAGTAAGACGAAGGCAAAAGCGTTTTCTTTTAAATCTGCTCAAGAAAAGTCTGGCGTGACTGAAGCTGTGTGTTTAATTGAGCAATATTCATCACTCATAGAACCTTTAGAGTGCAAGCTTCAAACCTTATAGTTAAAGTGTCATCTGTTAAGAGCCTTATGTTTCTCTTCAGAGCGTTCTCAGTAAAGAAAGTATGGATTTGAACATTGCATCAAACGTTTATGAAGAAGCTTGTGAAATACCTAGTGTAAAGGAGCTGACAAGGCTTAGAGTAGTTCGGGGTACACGATTATCGTGACAACGTCTGCGCTGAATCGACATCACACTATTTCCAACGTGCCATAAATTTCTCATATGTCTATGCCCTGAGTTGCTCTGTTCGGGAACGATTTAGTGACAATATTTTGTTTTTTGCTTTGTTGTCAATCCTTTCTCCAAACAAGCCAATTCAGATTAATGAGATTGAGTGTTTGTATTTGTTCGATAATCTTGAAAGCAAAGTAAGCCAATGGAGATCGTTCTTAAACTCTGAAGTCAACCACGAATGTTTGCAGGAATTTTTTATGTTCGCTCAAGATTACCCAAGCTTGCGCAGCGCGATCCAAATCATTATGGCGCTAGCCTGAACAACCTTGAGGCTAAGCAGTCTTTTTTGTGCATGAAACAAGTGAAGACATGGCTACGTTATACAATGACTTCAGATCGCCTCTCAGATTTATGTGTGCTTTATTGCCAAGATGAAAGGATTAATGAGAAGAAGACCAATCAAATTATAATGTGCCTAGCAGGCGGGAAGAAACGAACGGACTTTTAACCGTGATGCCATTTGTTGAAATGTTGCAAATTTTTGTTATGTTTTATATGAAAATTTGTTCGAAAAAGCGGATTTTATATTTTAAAAGCTAATGGTTTAAGTTCTAAATTATTAATTTAGTTTCCCGAACCAAATGCTGTTACTTGTTAAAAGTTTAAATATTTAGCTCCTTCCAAAATTTTTGACTGGCTACGCCACTGAATACCACCATCACTACCAAAATCAACACAAACTAATCATGCCCAAGAAAAGAAATATTGGTTAGAGGGCTGATTTTGATTTTGGTTTCACTTATGCTTCAAAAGTTAGGTTGAGATCTCATTTGTTTTAACTAGGTCCCGCTAAAGTCAAAATAGCCAAAATTTTTTCAGGGGTTTGTTATGTCACGAAATTTTCACAACGTTAGTTTTGGTTGCTAAACAGTCTTTTTGTTGCATTTTATAGGTCAAAATAAAGTCAAATTTTCTTAAATTTTACCTCATCAAATTTTACTTGAAAAATTTATTCAGCTTATTTTAAAAAATTTTTTCAGCTGCTATAAACACCGTAAAACCTCTATTTGAGCGCCACCTCTATTTGAACGCCACCTCTAAATGAACGCCACTTTGATGAATTCTTCTATTTTGGCAATAGTTACGGCTAAAATCGCTTTTCCAGGTGTAAGAAGGATTGTTGAATTGTACGTTTATTTTTAGACGCTGGGAAGTCCCTGTAGTTTTTTAAATGGACTAATGGCGGTGGCCTAAACGCCAACTACACTACCGGTGTTGACTCTATTCGAATAAGCGGTAAAATCATCACAGACTGCGCCTGACCTTCTTGAAGCACACGCACGCTCGTACGAATGATTCGACACAATACAACACGATTACAAACGAATAAATGAATGCAATTGTATAAATGTGTTAGATGTTTTTTCTTTTCATTCATGAAATTTATCTTTTCCTAATTCTGATCAGCGAGTCGAAAAATAGAGCGCCATCTTCTAATTGAACGTCACCTCCAATAGAAAACTACTATAGTGGAAGTGTTGAAAAATAGAGCGCTATGGCGGTGAAACAGAGGTTTTACGGTACTTTGAACATTTTGTTTTTCACGTTATATCAAAATACGTATTTTGAAACATTTTAGGCCTGCCACTACTTGTCGTTAATCTTCGAACATTTTACTTTCTTTCTTTTTGTAAGTTTTTGATCAGCAATACAAATTTTACGTATTTTACGTTATTTCACTAACATTTGAGCTCTTTTGAAGACTTTTAGCACATCTCCGCGTTTTTCAAATTTCTGAATCGTTGTTATATATCAAGTTAAAATTGGGTAAGAATAAAGTTTTATCTTTATTCAAGTAAAAAGAAAATGTGTCTCTAAATGTTTGTTTGTTATAAAAAAATCGGCAACACGGCCAATTGGTCAAGAGCACCGTATAGATGGCGAACGTAATCGATACAGTTGCGGTTCAAAACCTACTCGCGGTTTTTTGCTGTGTCTTTGGGAAAGACGCTTTACGCATTTTCGTCGATTGCTTAACAGTCATATATAAATTGGGGTCATATCTGTAAAAATTAAAAAAGCTTAACCGGCAGAAATATTTTGGTATCTTTGAAAGCAGATTAGGATAATGGCTTAATGCAAGGCCTTCTTTAACTTTCAGGCCTGGAATCGACACACGATTGCTCGATGACGTCATCATACCAGGCTGACTGAGTTTGAAAAAGCTGGAAAAAATTTTAAGATATCAAAATTAAATTTTTCATTAAAGAGCTTGCTGAGTTTTAAGATTATTATTTGGTTATTACATTTTTTCAAATTAAGGTATTTAGTGTTTATACTAACAGCGTGTTGGAAGAAAACGTACTTTTGATAACTTCTTTTTAATGAATGAAAAATATTTTTTGGTTTATTAAAATCTAATTACTACAAAATGTTGGCTTTGTTCTCAATATCTTAGCTTTTTTATTAATTTAGAAATTATTTAGAATATTTTAGTCGTTTATCCCATGACAAATTTTTTTTAACTTACCTGTATTCAACGTTTATTACAATAGGGTAAAGATTATTTCAGTGTTCAAAAATGATGGTATAATAGTGATTAAAAAAATAAATTTCAGCATACTTTAAGATATAAATCATTGGTTTGCATAGGCTAATAGATTTATATTTTTTATTTGAAATCAACAAATAATCTGTTTACAGACATTTTTTAAATTGAAGATTTTTTTGTTTAACACTAGAAGGACCAAGCGCGTCAATTGACGCATTTAAATTTTTACATGGCGATAAATCGCGCTTTCTGAAGTATTATCGCTTCGTACTTTTTGAGTTTTATTTTTTTATAAGTAGACACTCTCAGACCAAATTTCGTAACCTGGGGGGCAAAAATTAGGGAAAAAAATAAAATTATACCTAGAAGGGCCAAGCGCGTCAATTGACGCAAGACTCGTTAACACGTCGAAATGAACCATACCAACCTGTTTACTAACATTTTCTTGGTAGATATCATTATATTGTCTTTTTCTAAAGCAGTTTTTTTATGGCATCAAAGAACGTAGGCAGCGTACCTTACTATGACGTAATAATTGTGTTTTAAGTTTATTTATTCCCTATCAAGTAGTTTTATCAATCGCTCATTGTGCTGCTACTGTTCTAATCTTTGAAGAAGTATTTTCAATTCGTTGTCACTCTTTTTCTAGTGATTCTCGGCGTCACCAGCTATGCTATTTTGTGTTATGAGAAATTTACGGGGCATGGCTGATGAGGGCCTGGTGGACAATACGTTGTAGTTTTCTGTTTTGCGTTAACTACAAGAAAATCAAGTATAGCTTAGCCTAGTGTTTTGAATATTGCTGCCATAGAAGTTATTATTGTATGCATTAAGTTGCCAAAGAGGGTAAGCTGTATATGAGGGGCATGGTTATTACCTTAACCAAGCTATATCTCAGTCATGAAGCTCTAAATAGGTTATTCCTGACAATTAATATGTTTATTCTTAGCACAACAGGAGCAGCAAGTTTGAAATAATTTGTGCAACGAGCATTTTGCATAGTGTCTAATGATGATTTGTGTTTTGACAAGTCAGAAGCCAAATAAAGTACTGATACAGTATTTTCTTTCAGTGTAAAATGTCTCAAAGGTTTGCTACTGATCAAGCGTTGCAATTGTTGCAAATTATTGCTTTAATGTCTTCTGATGGTGAGTACTCAGATTCCAAATCTGATGAACTTAACAATATGATTGTGGATATTCAAAATGAGGAGAATTCTTCTGATTTAGATGACGAATATACAAACCAGGACGCACCAATCAACACAGATGATGGTGCGCGTGCTTGAAGCAGCAGTGATAATGATGAACAAATTCTTTTGAGCAAAAAAAGATCCCACTGGCGGTGCTCAGTTCCCTTCCAAGTCACTGCTGGACGACTACAGCAGCACAATACCGTGTAGGACCTACATCATATTCACATCCAGCATCATACGCGGCATTCCTCTTTTTTTGTACCGCATCTTTTTCAACGAGCCCACGTTGAAGAATATTCTCAAGTGCACTACTTCAGAAGCACATCGTGTCACTGAAAATAACAGCTGGAAGGTTACGTTAGATGAACTGGACAAACTTATGGGACTTATTGTGGCACATGGCGTACTTGGTAGAAGGACTTTGTCTATAAAAAGTATATAGGATAAATCTTGGGGATGCCCTTTGTTCAACGCTACTATGCCACGTTGGAAATTCTTAAAAATCATCAAGTTTCTCGGGTTTAATTTGAAAACTGAAAGGAGAAGGAATTTGGAAGTTTTGGTTTTAAAAACTGAAAGGTGGAGGAATTTGGAAGAAAAAGTTTTGCTTGGCATAATTGCTGTGGAATCCGTTTTTAAAGAATTTCCAGAAGGCCTACAATTCCAACGTGAGTATAACCATAGATGAGCAACTTCTTTCTTGCACGGCCAGGTGTAAGTTTATTCAGTATATGCCGAACAAGCCAGATAAGTTTGGCATAAAGTTTGGATGGCCTCGTAGAAAGCAAGTATCTATACAACGGATTTTCTTATCTTGGGAAGGACTGGACAAGAAGTGGAGATGCCAGCTTGCCAACGGATGTGGTGATGCAGCTAATGATTCCTTTATTCAACAAAGGTTTACGTCACGTGTGACAATTACTTTACTTCGTTGGACCTTTCATTGAGACTCGTAAAATGGCAGTGCAATTTGGTGGCAGCAATTCGAGCAAACCGAAGGAAAGTTCCAGATTTGTTGAAAAAGAAGCGTATGTTGCAGCACCATCGCTGTACACTCCACAGGAGACACTACAGCAACTATCACTTCTTATCAGTGCAAACAGTCGAAGTCTTTAAACATTCTGAGCACCCTACATAAAACGTTGTTATTACAGAGCACAATAATCCGAAGTGTAAGCCAGAAACCGTGCTCTTTCATAACCAGACGAAGGTTGGTGTGGATGCTTTGGATCAAATATCCAGGCTGTATTCAATGAAAGCTGCTAGATGGCCCGTACGTATCTTTTATAATATCATCGACATGGCTCTAATAAACAGTTGGGTTATCTACAAAGCTGTGTGCAAGAGCAACTTCAGCCATAGAGCGTACATGCAAAAAGTATGTAAAGAACTCACTGGTAGCCTAAATAGTGCTACGGAGTCATTGATTTTTTAAAGACCTACAAGACCCAGTACAGGCTCTTCTGCTACATGAAAACTGAAAAAAGAGAGTGTGACAGCTTGCTCCAAAAGACCGCCGCACGTGTTCTTGTAAATCGTGCAGAAATAGAAAAACTAACGTCTGTATAGTGTGTCAAAGCCCAATAGGTGGAAAGTATTGCAGCAAACGATACTTTTCCTGTCCATGATAAACCTTTGAAAGCATACTCGTTTCGTTGACCTAGATACTTGGAAATGTTATAACCTTTCAAATGTTTACGGTTTGCCTTTCAGAAGCCTTACAATATAGCGAGAAACGCATACAAATTTCAAAAAGAAGCGCGTGCGTCAATTAACGCGTTTGGTCCTTCTAGGTAGTAAATTTTGGTCCTTCTAGTGTTAAAATTATGATTACTTGATTTTAATTTTAAATTTAGAAAAATTTTTATTTTTAAACCAGTACATTGTTACTACCATTGTTATAGTTAGTTTATTTTGTATACACTATTATATAATAAAATTAAATCAATTACATAATTGCAAGGTTATCAATGTTTGTCTTGACCATAGAACCAAGAACGAAGTTTTTACTATCAGGGATGCAAACTCGAACTGGGACTCAGACTTGGGACTTGGGACTTGTCAATTTGGTGCAACATAGCTGAACTCTAATTCAAACTCGGACTCTCAAATAAATAACGTGTCCAATGAGTTCGACGTCTAGATTTTAGTTTATATCGACGATTTGAAGGTTTCGCAGATTATTGTTATCAATACTTATTAAAAAAAAAAAGCTAAACTTTGAATAAAAAATGAGTCGATGATGAGTAGTGTTTTTTTACATTAAGTTTATGCATTTTTCTTACAACAAAAGCAACACATTACAAATTTATACTATACGTTGTAAACATAGCTTTTTATTTTATTACTAAAATAGTTATAGTAACTGAAGTAGTCGGCTTGATAACTCAGTGCAATGACAATATGATTTGCAAGCAAAATAACAAGAATTCGGTGCTTAGTTTATCTGAGAGTTTTCAGCAGTTATTTTAGAAAAGGCACTTCACAAAAATTGTTCAATACAATCACGCTTTTTACCTACAATAATAACTTCGCACAGAAAACAGTTTTTAAGCCAATAAAGCCGTATGACGAGAGAAAAAGACTAAAAAAACTACTAAAGCCGAAAAAAGTAGAAAATAAATGTTTTAGTTTACAACGGCGATGGTAGTCAAAGTAGCTACAATTGAACATCGAGTAGCCAATCTCGATGGTAGTCCAACTGGGAATCCCAGAAATTAGAAAATCTGATCTTTCTAGTGTTTAATCAAAACAAGGTTGATGGAGCGGATGAAAAATGCCACTTCTTGCTTGTCTTATAAAATTTTTACAAACATACAGAAGTAAGGCATTTTTTGCATAAGTTGTTAAATAAAATCGTCGTTGTCGTCGTTTGAAGGGCATCCACTCCAGGTCAGACACAAACAGGACTGGGGCTGAGGGTTTATCCTTTTACTACTCCAGACTGCTGCACTGCCTGGATCAGATGCTGGCAGTAGTGTTATTAAGCCAGCATCGAGTTTCGTCATCCAAAACCGTCAGACCGCGTGCTCCATGTGGTGCCCGATGTATGGGGGACATTGTTAGTACATGGTCTGCGGTTTGCTCTGAGGCGCCACACTCGCAATTCGGTGAAGGAGCGAGACCCCATTTGTGCATGGACAAATGGAATCGCCCAACACCAGTCCGCAGGCGGTTGAGCTTAACCCAAGCTGCTCGGGGTAAGCCCATCCCAACAGGCCTGGTACTGGTCTCGGGCACAAAAGCACTGAGCCTGGAAGCATTTTCACAGTACTCCGCGTTCCATTTGTAATTTGTCCATTCAGAGGCGCGGATGCCAAGTCTGGCAAGGTTGTCCAAAAGATTCCGCGCACCTGACACAAACGGCGTCTGGATCTTAGTCTCACTTGGCGAGTATCTGAGGACCCACTTAGAAGACCATGCAAAATATGATCGGGGTCCAGAGATCCACGGTAAGCCAAGGAGAGTGTCGCTCCCAGTCGGCGAAGCTCAGCTGGCTGGATGCCTGAGAGTACAGGTAGGTGGTCCGTTGGAGTGGGACGCAGGCATCCAGTAACTATGGGCAAGACGTCATTCAAGACACTGTCAATGAGACGAGTGTGAGCATTGCGACACCAGACTGGCGCGCAGTACTCAGATGTTGAGTAGACTAGAGACAAGGTGGCTAGGCGTAGTGTTTTAGCACCAGTACCCCATCCCGAGCCCACGAGTCGCCTCAGCAGTGTGACGCGCGAGGATAATGTTTTGCGCAATGCCACTAAATGGTGACAAAACGTGAGCGATCTGTTCAGTTTTACCCCAAGATAAGTAGGGGTTGGACAGAACGGTAAAAGTCTACCGTTGTTGTAGACCTTTAGCTCACGTTTGGCCTCTCGGTTATTTAAGTGAAAGGCTGCCGTGACCGTCTTAGTGTGACTGAGCTTCAACCTGGTGTGGACATGTCTTGGCTTAAGGTCCCTTCCAAGTCCTTCCAGTTTCCAGAAGAGTGCAACAATGCTAAATCATCAGCATAAGCAAACTTTCTGGAAATCATGGAAGGAAGATCGTACGTATAGATGTTAAATAGGAGGGGAGCCAAGACCGATCCCTGAGGAACGCCGTTTTTAAGACGGCGTAGCCTGCTTTGTTTGCTGTCACCGGTGGTAAGGGTGAAACTTCGATTTCAAAGTGTTAAATAAAATCTTTTTCAAAGTGTTACTTTGAAATTGATTAAAGCCATAAATTTTAGTTATAGTGTAATTTTATTTTCATATACCATATAATCAGTTGTATTATTTTTTCTTTTTGCTATATGATTATCAAAAGTGGTTTTTATTTCAATCATCAATCTTTAAAATCAAAACTTTAAAAACATATTAAAAATGCAACTTACAATATTGTTTGATTTCCTTTAGAGTCGGTTGCTTTTCTAAAAATCAAGGTTTGCTCAATTAGATTATTTTGATTAATTTTGATGCAAAAATGAAAAATTAATAGCTACATTTAAGTTTTGATGTAATAACTTATTAATGTCTGTAAACCAATTTAAAATGAATATTATATGGCAAGTTATACTTCAATATACTTGTAGATATAATAAACTGCTAAAGTGGTTTCTGTCTATCTGCGAAGACAAGTTTTCTAATGAATAACTTAGCTGGAACTAAACTGTATTGAAAATCTTCGGCAAACTATTTATGAAGCGAAAATAAATCAAAAATAGATAAAACTTTTCTTCAACGCAGATATTCAGGTTTTACTCAATTTAACCGGTCCTTTTGGATTCCCCAATAAAGTTTGTTACAATGATGCTTTGCTTATGTTAAAGATACAGCAGTATGACATAAAAAAAAATTAAACGGAGATCATATCGCTTGTTGTCGATATCAAAATAACCTTCTTTCTACTAGTATAATTCAAATAATTTTTTTGCCTAAATATTGTTATTTTTTGTTTAATTTTAACCCATTAATGCCCAATGTTCTATTTTTGAAACACATTTTTAAATGAGATATAGAGTAACTTGTAAATGGAATTTTTATGAAAACGAAATATATTTTAGAAGTAATTTGGTTGCTGTTTCTAATAAAATTATTCAAGCAGTTGGTAGCGTGGTCAAGTGGTTAAAGCGCCGGAATTCTAGTCGAAATGGTCTCAGTTCTAACCCACTCGCGCCATTCTGTTTTATCCTTGGGAAAGCTACTTCACGGCACTATTCCGTGCTTAGTGGTTTTGGCAAGCAGTTCTAAATTTAGTCATATCTCCATTAAATTACAAGCAGACAGCAATATCTTGGCATTTTCGGAAGCAGGGTAATTGCTTACCCCGCCCAGTCGTAGAATTCACTCGATTTATCTCTGATCATATATGCAATATCTACAATTTTGCCAAGAATAAATCGAGGTTTTATCTGATATATATATATATATATATATGGTTTATCTTTGAGAAAGTTAAAGGTGCTTTTTTTAATAAGAATTATACTTGATTTATAATTTGTTTTACACAGATTTGTTTACATAAATAAATCATACATATTATATCTATTTTATATCTTTGATTCGGCCAAAGTTATTTTTTTAAATATGAATTATACTTGTTTTATGATCGTTCTATACATGTATGTTTAAGTGAGTAAATTATACATGTTATTGGTATTTTATATCTTTGATTTGGCCAAATTTGTTTGTTAAAAATGAATTAAATTTGATTTATAACTGCTTTGCATATATTTATGTTTACATACATATATCACGTATGCTTTAAACACAAAAATTGTTGGTTTTCTTTAGAAGAGTGCTCAATGACTTCAATAGTCAGAGCAATTATTCCTGTTTAACAGAACAAAAATATTAAAAAAAAAATTATTAAAATAGTCCCAATAGACTGTTTCGCCTATGCCGCTCATCAGAAGACACAGCATCTAAACAAAGCAATACTAGTTACGTTGAACAAAAATAAAATAAACAAAAATTAAAATTTGAAGTTAAAATAAATGTTACGGCTCAGACGAAAACTTATTAAAAAAAAATAACGCTACAAGAAATTACGTATGCTTTATGTATTTTTTATCTTTGATGAGCCGATTTTGTTTTCATAAAAATGAATTATTATAATTAATTTACATCTATGCTTATATGTTTAAAGTTCATATGTATATTTAAGTATGTAATATGCAGTGATGGCCTTACAAAAAGGGGGAGGGCAGTGCAAGAAAAAAAGGAGGGGCAACCATCAAGCAATTATCCCGACCTGCTTTTAAAAATATCAAGATATTGTTGTAAATTCTAATGTTTTTTAGCAAAGTAAAACTATGTCTTTGCAATCGCTGGTAGCCTAAGACGACGCTCTACTACTTAATGAGAACGAACATTTTATATTTTGATTATTCAACTGCAATTATTTTGAATATTTTACTTGAATCTCTGTTTAATTTTTTATAATTTTTTGGTGTTTTATGGCGGCTTGTAATAAAAAAATAACTTTCACTTAATTTGGGAGCATAAAATTTGGAACGCTTAACCAATTTTAGAATTAAAAGTATAGCCAATATACAGTACTTTGAAGCATAGTTTTATTTAGGACGTTTCGGAATTATAACTCATTCCATTATCAATTGCGTAAAACTAAATAATTAATTGTAGATTTCAAAATTTAAATTTAGATAATTTATGACGTAACAGAATAAAATATTCCCAATATATACATTGTATTATAAAATATTGCCAATATGTATTTTATTCTGTTGTGTCATAAATTATCTAAATTTAAATTTTTAAATTTAGAATTAATTATTAATTTTACGCAGTTGATAATGGAATGAGTTATAATTCCAAAACGTCTTAAATAAAACTATGTTTTAAAGTATATTGGCTATACTTTTTATTTTGAAATTAGTTAAGCGTTCCAAATTTTATGTTCTGAAATTCACACAGCCATAATGGAACTGAGGCTAAAGTAGTTCTAAAAAAGTCAGAGAGGCTAGTTTGCAAAATAGAGAAAAGAAAAGCAGACATAAAGTTTTTGAGATTTTGTCTAATTTATCAGCTTTGTCCTAAGTTCACCAAATTCTGGTTGCATAAGTCTTTGAGACAATTTTTAACTCAAGCGTCAGCTCTAAGAAAATCTTTAGTTATGGCAGAAATAAAATCACATTTAAAATGCGTAAATTCTTTAGAAAGTGAGTTTTTAACATTGAAACTACAGTTATCTCAAAAGATTGACAAGTTCTTATTTATGTACATTAATCGATTTTCAGAACAACAGAAGAAAGAGTTTGAAATAAAAAGTTTTAAAATATACCAAAAGAAACTCTGGAATTTAGGTTTAGATATTTCAGCAATGTACTTAGAAAATACTAACACTATTTGCAATTTATCTGCTTGCTTCGTCATAGACTCTGAAAAGAAACTGTTTAGTAAAGGTTTAGATTTTGCTACTTTTCCGAAATACTTAAATTAAGATTGCCATACGTCCGGATTTTCCTGGTCATGTCCGGGATTTTAGATCTTTTTCGGGCAAATAAAAGTATGTTGATTGATTTATTGATTGATTGATTATGTCCGGGATTTTAACATTAACTAAAAACAAGGTGCAAGTTTGTAAGAAAGCACGTTGATTATGAGACGAAAATAGCAAATACCTGGATCGATTCAAAGTAGAGACCTTTCTTTAAAGAACACCATGATTTTGGGAAGAAATTAGGGAAATCGGAGATCGATTCGAAATGAAGACCACTTTTTTTGGTCTTTGTCCTAAATTTGAAAACAAACTTATTATGTCCGTCCCTTCAAAAATTTTTTTAATTTGTGCGCCTATGTCTGTCCGGGATTCCGCCTGTTCAGATAAGGCAATCCAAACTTAAATATTCTTGATATTAAAGCTGAATTTGAAAATTTATACCACGATGTTCGATCAAGCTTGAGCCAACCTCAACGCACTGAGTTTAAACGTATGTTTATTAATATATATTGGCAATATTTTATTCTGTTACGTCATAAATTATCTAAATTTGAAAGCTCAACATTTTTGTGTCAATGGAATGATAAAATGATCTGCCATCTTAGGCACAATAAAAAAAGGGTTAAAATGCCCCTTTTATATTGGCCTATAATACTATAGGCCAACCATAAATAAATATAGTATAAACCAGGTCGTAGTAATAAAGTTAGTTTGTTTTTTGTGCAATGAGAGATGCTTTAATATGTAAATATATTTTAGATAAGAAATACTTTTTATTTCAAGGTATTGTATCATCAGAATAATACTGTAGTTCTTTCAACATTTATTGATAGTTTTTGAAAAAATGTTAAAGTAAAATTTACTCTTTTTCTTTTAAGATTTAAGTCAGAAACTTTATAATTGAATTTGAAACAAAATACGTCGTATAAAAAAAGTAAGAGATCGTATTATAAAAGTTACGATGATCTTGGAAGAACTCAAAATGGAAACGCCTTAAGAGACAAAAAAAAGAATCAGAAAAATTTTCGGTCGCTTTGCATGATTAACTTCTCTAAAATATCTTTAAATGTATAATCTGACAAAAAATTATTTTTTGACTTTAATTTTTTTCATTTAGCCAATTAATACAAAACCAACTTAACCCTTAGAATACCACTGGGGTCCATATGGACCCCAGCTTAAAATTGATTAAAAATAGCGGAAAAAGTATCAAATAAAAAAGAACGATGTTTTGTGACTTTGTCTGTTTTATGGGTCTATACATAATCGCAGTTTGTGTTTTTTATATTTAATTTTGAATGTTTAGATAATAACAAAAATATCATTATTTACCATGGGGTCCATATGGACCCCAACCAGTTTTGATATTTTTCTATTTCTTTTGAACCGTGTTTGCTGACTGTGTGAAGCTATAATACAATGAATTGCTCTTTTTTTTTGTCGTTATTACATCTGAGTAATAACCAGTAGATATTGCATCATCTTGTATTGTCAATTGGATGACTTGTAATGAGTAAATGTTGCATCATCTATTCCATCGTATTACAACAACATAGCGGATCTGCATTACTCCTGCTTGTTTCGAAGGAAACTGTCAGTTTTTTTGTAAGCTTTTTGTGCATATAGCCATAAAATGGACGAAGAAGCCATAAGACGTATGTTAGAAGAGACATCTGAAGATTATAGTGATTCTGACGGTGAATTTTCAGCTGATGAAATTGAAGATGATTATGTATCAGGTAAGGAAAATTGGGTATTTTTGTTTACAAAGAGCTGTAAAAGCAAGGCAATTATTTATTTATATTATGTATAAATAGTCTTACTATTGCAGCCATCTGCGTGTGTATTCTATGTGTTTGCTTGAAAAGTATTTTCATTACATTTTTTTGAGTTATAAGGGAAATGGAATGAGAGGTGAGAGCACATGTGTTTCAATAAAAAGTTACTGGCTCGGTTTACCTTGAGAGTTAATTTTTAAATTCAAAAATTGAAAATGTAACATATATGTAAATTTATGGTACACAGAAAGAAAGATAACAAGCTTTTACAGAGAGTTAAAAAATATTTTTCTACAAACATGTCAAAAGACTAGAAATGTTCATGTTAGTGATATTATATGTAATTTTTTTATATTTTTTATTTTATTACTTGCTAACCCATTACATGGTTTGTGTTGCAGAACCTGAACTATCATCTTCCGAATCAGAGGACGATTCTGTTCATCTTGAAGAAAACCAAAATTCAAGCACAATCATATCTAAAGATGGAAATATTGTGTGGAAAAGGCAACCTTTGCAACAATCAACTGGAAGAAGAACCGTGTGCAATATTGTGCGATCACAAAGAGGGCCAACCAGATACGCTATTAGAAATATTGATACAATTGCATCTGCGTTTCAACTATTTATGAACAACAACATTAGTGAAACAATTATCAAATATACAAATCAAGAAGGTGCCAGGGTATTCAAGAAAGAATGGATCCCTCTAGACAAAAAAGAATTTGATCGTTTCCTGGGCTGTCTTCTTCTTATTGGTGTTTACAAGTCAAAAAATGAAGCAGTAACAGAGTTATGGAGTCACGAAAATGGACGTCCTGTTTTCAATAAAACTATGCCAAGAAACCGATTTACAAGTCTACTTCGAGTTCTGCGCTTCGATGATGCAGCAAAGAGGCGCCGGGAAAAACTGCCTGATAAAATGAGTCCCATTCGAAAAGTATTTGAAGCGTGGACAGATACTTTGCAGATGTGCTACAATGTTGGAGAAAATGTCACCGTCGATGAGCAACTGGTTACTTTCCGGGGAAATTGTCCATTCAGACAATACATCCCTAATAAACCAGGAAAGTATGGTTTAAAATTTTGGGCTTGCTGTGATAGTGAAACAGCTTATGTTTGTAATATTCAACTTTACACTGGAAAACAAAAAGGGGAACCTAGGGAGCAAAATCAAGGAACAAGAGTGGTGATGGATATGGTGAAAAATTTAGAAAAGAGTGGCCGAAATGTAACATGTGACAACTTTTTTACATCATTTATTTTGGGAAACCATTTGAAACAAAAGAATTTGACAGTTCTAGGAACAATCAGAAAAAATCGGAAAGAGATACCACAACAACTTTTGACTACAAAAGGACGTCAAAAGAATACATCCCTTTTTGCTTTCAATGAACACGGAACTATGGTCTCTTATGTTCCCAGGAAAGGAAAAGTGGTCACATTATTTAGCACAATGCATGATCAACCTGAGGTTGACAACACCCGAGAGGATAAAAAACCCATAATGATTTTGGACTATAACAAAACAAAAGGGGGCGTGGATACAGCTGATCAGTTAGTAAGGGTATATTCGTGTAAACGAATGAGCAGGCGATGGCCTAATATTGTTTTTTACAATATGCTTGACATCAGTGCCCTAAACAGCTATATTATCTGGATGCATTTGAATCCAAATTTTGGGGAGAAAAAAACGCACAAAAGGCGACTTTTCTTGCGTCAGCTCGCAAGTGAGCTGATACACAAACATGATGAACCAGCATCAAAAAGAAAATTAGATACCACTTCATCTACTAGTTCAGAAGGTCAAAGAAAACGAGCTCGTTGTTCATTTTGTCCCCGCGCAGAAGATAAAAAAGTCAGAGATAAATGTGAAAAATGTGAAAAATTTATATGTGGAAACCATCTAAAACAGTTGTGCCATAAATGTGTGTAAAGTCTTCTAGTTAATAAAATATTACTCTAGTTTTTGTTTCTTTTATCTTTAAAGCCTAATTTGAAAGTGTAACCTATAACTTGTCCACTGCACTGCAGCAATAGAAAATAATATTGAATGGGGTCCAAATGGACCCCACCGGTAAGAGATGCTATAAAAAAATCCTGGTAATCTAAGGGTTAAAGCTTTGAAATATCAAAGTTTCCAACCTGCAATTATGTACAAAATGTCTTGAATATTAAAATTTTAATATTGTTTTCTTAAACATTAAGATATGTAATTTTTTTCCTAAAAAATTATTTTTAAAACTGTCTATTAGGAACCTACACCGCTGCTTGCGCAAAGCTTATAAAGAGGGCTTGTCATCTTCAGAATGCCGGACTGAGGATGACAGCTGTGCAGATCACAACTTGTCAGAAATCGATGGAGATAGTCATATGGCAACATTGACCTCTTCAACACCCAAAAGGTATACATCTTTTTAGCATTACAATTTAAACAACTTTAATAGCTTTAATTTTTGCAGTATTTTTACTTTTGGCCGTATGGTATCAATGAACGACTCTATAAAAAGGCTATTTGAAATAGAAAATATTTTGCATAGCCATACCGAAATGTTGCAAAACATGCAAAAGGAGCTTTATGTGCTCCAAGAAAAATTGGAAACAAGTTATGCCAATCCAACTTCACACTTGTCATTTTTTGAACCGGCTATCACTGATAAGAAATTAGCCAATATTATTCAAAACATAACTGTAAGTATTGAATAAATCATTAATTAAATTCAAAAGACTAGTGTACTTTCTCAAACAGTACATTTTATTGCATTAAGTTTTTTTACATTATGGTGTAAATTTGAGTGTTTCTCTCTTAAAAGTTAAAGATTATAAAACAAACTACGTAATGCAAAGATATTTAAGCTAAGTGAAAACCGATTAATTAAAGTTTGTGGTCAATTGCTGACCAAGTTGATGCTTTCTATTTGAAGAAGCATTAGCGTTATTAGTTTCTCTAGGCAAGTCGGGTTAATATCTTCACAGTATTCTGTATAAAACACTTATATTATTTTTCTGCAATTTAATAAGAATTACTTGGTGTCATATTTAAGTTTGCATTCTTTTTTTTGTAGGACTTTCAAGCAATCACCCCAAAAGTGGAAAGCCACAGTTTGCGATCCACTGTTCGAGCATTTTTGAAAATGCTAATGTCGAAACAGCTGGCCTCTGAGTACTCCTGGAGTGGCATGGGAGTATAGCGAAAACGAATAAAAAAGTCTTTTCGTGACAGCCAGTTGCACCATGCTTTAGCAAGTAAGTTGTACTTTTGAATTGTTAAGCTGTAAATACTAATCAATTGCTTGACAAACATTTTCTGTTTCCTTTATGAACGTTGATTTTTACTAGAAATGGCTTTAATAGGGTGCGGACGGAGCGGCCGCACCAGTCCCCCCTAAAATACATCAAAAAGTGGGCCCCCTCTACACAAGAAATTGCTCTATTTCTTCATAGTAGCATCAGGACGTCAATGGCATGTCAAAAAGAAAAAAAGTTTTTGAAGATCAGCAGTATGTCCGGCTTCTACTCCTTAGGTTATTGTCACTTGCGCTTGTGCAAATAAAGATTTTTTTGTAAACTTTCGGTAAAGAGGTTGCTTTTTTTTTTGGAGATCACTTTGTTTTCATACACTAAAAATGACTGCAGCTACTTTTTTTAATAAACTAAATAGTGGCCTCCCTTAAGTTTCTTGCACCAGACCCACCTTTTTGTAAGGCTATCACTTACCGTTATGTACTATTTTTATTTGCATATCCTACTTTGTAATTTGAGAAATCGACTTTCTTGTTTTCAACAATTATTTGAAATGGAGTTTCTCAGTTCTGTGTTAATGTTAAAGCGCCCAAATTTTATACAAGATTGGTTTTATTTTGCGGTTGTCTTACATAAAACTTAAAAAGCAAATTTGAAACTGTATTTGGAATTCTAACCCTGTAATCAGTATCCGCTACTCAGCTGGCTTGCAACCATAAAAACGAGAAAGCACCACGGAAATCACTCTGCTAAATATTTCATCTATTTTAGGGATTTCAATTTACCTAACAAAATTATTGGGCTTTCTGACCAGCTTTTGTTTTAAACACGTGTTTATGATTTCGTAGTTTTTATAAATTTTGTGCAGTTGTTAATTGTCTCAACTGTAAATATTTTACATTACCTTAAAACTTCCGATTTATAAAATAAGACGTAAATAAAATCACTTCCACAAATAAATTTATCAAAAACCTAAAAGACTTTTTTTGCAAAAGCATAAATGTTGGTTGACTCTTCAATCTATAACATTTAAAAAATTTTCAAGAGTCTTCATAATGTCGAGAACACCCATTGTAGTCATTAATAAAAAATTTCAAAATAGAACTAACCAATTTAAGTTGTTACGTATGATAATTTTATACTTAAAAAATAATAAATTTTCTCCTCATGTTTTTTTGAAATGATTTTAAATTAATTTTTAGAATGCTTATAATAATGTTATTAAGCCAACCCATTATTTCTTTGTTTAGAAGTCCTGGCACTTACAAAGCATCACAGTGCACCAGCGCAAGATTTGGCGCAGAGCGTCGCAATTGTGCTTTCTCAGACCGGTGACTGGAAAGGTGGAGGCAATAAGAAAAGAAAAAACGAAGAAGAGAGCTGTTAATCGCATTAATTAAATTATATAATTGAATTTTCCATTAATTAATATACAAGTGCATTTTGTGTATTGTTTTTTCGGTTTGTTTTTTGTTTTTATTAAATTTTTTTCTGTCACTTCGATTTCATTATTTTATATGAAAGGTAACAAAAAAGGTGTTAAAAGCGTTGATATTTGAATTTACAAATTAGAATTGTCAAAAATTAAAATTTTTAGTAATACGGTATAAGCAGTAAAAAAATGTCAAGTAACGACACTTTATATTTTAATTAATTAATCTATGAGGAGTTAAATAAGGAGAAAATGTTTACGGCGTTTTTGCGTGCTCAAAAGTCAAATTTAGTGGCTACGGATATTTTATAAAAAAATTCCCCTTTTGATTGACAAATATCAAAGGTGCAAACGTGCGAGCTTTGAAATCAAAAAATTATCTTTGATAATCATGTTTAAATCAATAGAGACATTCATATATAAATCAAGTCAATAAACTCGTTAATTTCTGGCAAGAAACATACATGATTTTTCTTCGAAATAGCTTTGAAATCAAAGATTTATTTTTGATAATCATGTTTGAATCAATGATGATAATTATGTTTAAATCAAGCTCAAAAGTGATCATTTCGGTGTATATTTCAACTATGATACAAATTTAAAACGAAGATAAATCTCAATAATATATCTTTGATTATCCTCGAGATTCTACGACTGGGCGTGTATTAGAGCCCCATCGCTTGCCTGCGAGTCAGGAAGATAAATATAGAGATAAAATACGGATGATATATATAGAGACCTCTGTGCAAAGTGAGAGATCAGCAATCAAAAATGCTTTTAACATTTCACAACCTGGATGACCGTTGGCTACCACAAGCATGTGGGTGGTCTAAATCTTTTGGATCGTTCTTTGAGTGATTACAGGCCATGGGTTCGTATTAAAAAATGATGTTTATTCTTTTCGCTAACTAGCTTAACATGTCAGTTGTAGCTGCTTGGCAATTACACAAAGAGTTGAAAGAGAATATGAGCCATTTACAGTTTCGCCAAAAAATAGTTTAAACATTGTTTTGGCAAAACACCTGATAAAACAATTAAAAGCATCCAACAAAATGCCGGTTAATAGAACAAGATTTGGAGAAATTTTTCATGCATGCTTGTCAACCCGCTAAAAACACAAGAAGGTTGCAAACAATGCAAGTTACAAACAATGCAAACAATGCAAACAATGCAACCTGCTAAAAAACATTGCTAAAAAATCATAAAAAACTGCTAAAAAAACTTGCCAAAAAACAAAAGGTTGCAAACAATGCAAACAATGCAACCTAGTAAAAAACAAGAAGGCTACAAGCAATGCAAAAAATGCCACTTACATGTGGGAGCAATGCGACGTATTGCTTCACATCAAATGTGCTAATTCGTTTCATAAGATTTTTTGATAATTTTTAATTTCATAAACTACGTGTAAGCAATGAAGTTTTATAAAAACTATTGAATATGAGTTTTATCATTATTGAACAAGAACAAAGAGTTAATTTGAAAAAATAGCTCACAAAAAGCAGAGCAACAAAAATCATTTGCCAGTGCTAGCACTGAATCTTATAACACGGTTTTGTACCAAACTCGTAAATTACTAAAAAGATTCTACTCTACTTCCCAATGTTTCATTTTTGGAGTAATAAACAAAAATATTAAAAAAAATAAATTCAATACTTTATCGGCTGGATGTGTTATTGAGTGTATTGGTGCCTTCAAAAATTAAATATACGCGAGAATATTGTGTTTTACTACACTTGGGGTTTTATATGTTAATTTTGTGTAAGTTCCGTACAAATTGCATTTTGTTGTTGTATGTTAATTAATAGTTACTTTTTTATATAAGTTTAATCATAATAGCTTTCTGGCATCCAGGGAAACACATGCAGTAACTGCTCAGTTTATTATTAATACCTTTGTGATCTAGGAGGAGTAAAACTGTTTCCGGTAATTTTAAGCAGTTGAATTACGACTCTATGAAAACCTTCAATTGCGTAAAGTAAAAGATTTTTCTTCCCAAAGCTTTTCATCTGACACTCTTCAGGGGAAATCGTCAGAATGAAGCAGAATTGAAACCGAACTGAATTATAAAGGGGAATATGAGTTATATCAATTATAAAGAGGAATATTATAACTATTCCCCTTTATAATTCAGTTCGGTTTCAATTCTGCTTTATTCTGACGATTTCCCCTGAAGAGTGCAGATGAAAAGCTTTGGGAAGAAAAATCTTTTACTTCTCGCAATCTTCAAATTCTGTACCACCAAACGTCTATTCAAAACTTCAATAATCTTTATTTTTTAAAACTATTTGTCAATAAAGTTATCATCAGCATTCATTGTTTGTGCAATGCATTTTCCTAAAATTTTGTTCAAACAAAAACATTTTGAAGCTTTTAGTTGTACAGGAAATAGACTAACAAACGTTAGAGAAAACTCTGACTGATGACATGGTAACCCTATCTTCTTACTTTTACAAATGGAAGCTCAAGCTAAGCGCAACAAAGACTGTGTCGGCAGTCTTCCATCTTTGCAACAAGGAGGCACGACGTGAGCTTAACATCTTTGTCAACGGACAGCCACAGAGTTATTAACGTCTTGCGTCGAAACCACTTATTTTGGCATAAAGAGAACTCACATTTTCCGTCGGGACTTAGAGTTACTGAGCAAGACGTAAATTAACTCTGTTGTGTTTTTATGGCAATTAATTAGCTGGATCAAGCTAAGTTGCGGATGCCACAATACTTTGCACAGCCACCCTTCCCATGGTCGATTCCACGGCGGAGTACTGTGCACCTGCTTGGTGTCGCAGTGCTCATACTTCTTCATTGACAAACTTATTGACAATGCCTTGTCCATAGTGACCAGATGCCTCAGTACCACACCAACGAACAATCTTTTTATCTTAGCAGGCATCCAACCAATTGAGCTTTGCCGCTAAAAAGCCGCACTATTTCTAACTCTCTGGGCTCAGGAACCAGAACACCTTCTATATTAAAGGGTCCTTTGTCCATTTGATGGACAGCTACGGCAACTTAAATTAAGACCTTCATTTGTGCCTGCTGTACTGGAACTGCTTAACGATTCCGCCCAGTCAGGCACCAGTGTAGTACTATGGGCGGAATATAGATGGAGCCCAGAGTGGAGAGAAAAACTTTTTGAATGCATGGATTTGTTAAAGATATTAGCCCAACGCCATAGGGATTTAGCTTTACCGGACCTGCATGGGTCAGGCTTAACTACCTCCAAAACGGCGTTGGTTTATTCCTCTCAGAAACGCACAAACAAAAAATTGAGCCCGTGCTCTCTCAGATGTTGACAAGAACCTGTTGAACTGGATGACAGAAACATGTCTGGCCATTTAGTGGACCATTTAGATCCCGTCCTACTCTCCCAAACAAAGAAATCGTACTTATGGGGGTTTTCTACTAAATCTAATGAAGTCCTTTGATCAAAGCAAAATAGTTTAAATAATTTATCTGCCATTGCGCATAAAGTTTAACTGATTCCACCTATAGCCTACGACTTTGTAAAATAAATTAAAAAATCCTTTGACTAAACCAGGTATCCAACTGTGGCCCCCTGTTTACTTAAATTTTATAGTTATATTTTCATAACTGTAGGGATATTTTTTGTAAGAGATTATTACGTTTTTGAGAAAAAAATTGAAAAATCAGAGTCGGATTAAAAATGAAGATATTTTTGTGGCCGGCCGACTATAATTAAATTTATATTTGGTCTGTTATGAAAAAGGGTTGAACATCCCTGAACTAAACCATAGGCAGGATTAGCATTTCGTGTCTATTTATACGGTTTCCACTAACTTTTAAGAACATAGTCTTAATAATTTTAAATAAGCTTAGTTCTAAAAAAAGTGCTTATTTAAATATACAATGCTTGGCTTTCATCAAACATGTTTTCAATGTTATTGTTTTCAGTAGCATTTCTAGAAAACAAACCTATTTTTCTGACCATGATTAGTGACAAACAAAAAAAATTACATTAACGGTCATTTCTGGTTAAAATCAAATAGAAAGCTTTTTGTCTTTGCTTGAAGTTTTCAGCAAAAATAGTTTAAAAAGAGTCACAACTTGTACGTTTTGGTGGTTTCCAATTTTGGGTAATTGCCGAAGCTTATTTCTATGTGATTTTATATGGTAGCGATGATTATAGTTTTATTGCCAAACTGATATTAAACGATAACATGAAAAAAAATAATCATTAATTAAATTAGAAAAATCAAGAAAAATTATTTAAGTCAAAAAAATTTACTCTTGTTTTAGTTTACTGCACTTTGAATGTAGGTTAACTTAAATATTAAAAACTGTCTGATTATGAAACTTCGCTTGCCTTTTGTTTTTATAAATGGTTGGGTTGTAGCCCTAACTTTAATCCTATAAGCCTACTTCAATACAGAACCAACAAACAGGTATACTACGGCGTAGGGCAGAAAAGCTTGCTGGAAAAACGTTAATAAGCGAATATAAAGTGACAATAAAAATAGCACTTATTTAATTTTTACCAAAGAACTTAATGAACGCCAGCTCTTGCCCTATCAGAATTTAAAAATTTTTCTTTAAAAAAGGGCTTATATGTTTTTGATTTATTTTTTTTCCAATTTTTATGTAGCAAAAATATTTGGCGTATGAATAAAATTTTGAATTAATTACATTTCTGTTAACTTTTTTTAAATTAAAAGTCAGTTATTAAAACAAAATGTCGTATTTTCTCATACAGTGTAAATCAATTTTTTCTTATTGTCTCATTGTCTATCATTATAGAGAAAAGATTTCACTGATTTCATTGTGTGTGAACTTATTGTGTGTAAATTCATAAAATTGTTGAAAAGATTCTGTCAATGACAACCCATAGGACGGTAAATAAATGAAATCCGTAATTTAGCACATTAAGAATTATTCATGTTTATATATTAAGCCAACTTATTGTACTCAAAAGTATAAAATGTATAAATATAATGTAGTTCATTTATAAATTGTTTAAATTATTTATAACTTTTTATAAAATCTCATTTCTAATCTGATAAAGTTTACTTGATGTAACAAGATCAATCTCAAAAATTAAAAAAATACAGAGGAATCTAAAAAATTCAATTTTTTTAACACTTAACTTTTTCGTACGTAAAACCAGAATGGTTATAAGTAATGACAAGAGCAACAAAATGAGAAAATATCTTGTTATAATGAGTATAACATTTCCTCAAATAAAGGTTTAATTAACTGAAAAATTCGAGCAAGTTTAAAAAGCAAAACCTAAGTAAAGTAAATTATAACACATAAAGAAATAATAGATGAGTAGTGCTAAATAGAAAACAAACGAGCTGTACTGAAGTGAGCTATAGTGAGCAAGAAAACAAAATAACACACACAGAACATTAATTACGCGGAGAAAAGCAATAAGCGATTTTTTTTAGTCAATTCTGTAAAGTGATATGGGTTTGATCACCAGTTACATCATATCTTTATGGTTTTAACTTACTATGGTTAGTGTTGATTTCATAGAAAGTTTTTAATTGTCGTATAAATGCAATGATTAAACAAATTTTTCAAAAATATAAAAATAGGAATTCAAAAATTATTAATAGGCCTACATGTAAAAGAAAAAATAAACAAAAACGGAGACCAAGAATTAAATTATAATAAATGGTACCGAAAAACAATCCAGTAAAAGTCAGATTTTTGACAGAACTTAAAAAACAAGCAGATAACTGAGTAAATAAAAAAAAAAAAATTCAAGTAAATAAATTTAAGAAAAATAATTAAATCGGAACAAATTTAAGCGTGTATTTTTAAATCGTTTTCGTCGTCGACGTTTAAAAAGCCATCCATTCCATGTCAGACACAAATAGAACTGAGGCCGAAAGTTTATCGTTGTACTATCTCAAGCTGCTGTACTGCCCGGATCAGATCCTGGCAGTAATGTTGTTAAGCCAGCATTGAATTATACCTCGTTCTCCATGTGGTGTCCAATGTATGAGGCACCTTATTAGAACGTGGTCTGCGGTTTGTTCAAAGGCGCCGCACTCGCAATTCGGTGAAGAAGCGAGACCACATTTGTGCATTGACGAATGGAATCGCCCAACTCCACTCCGCAGGCGATTGAGCTTAACTCAAACTGTTCGGGGCAAGCTGAGTACGAAAATACGGAGCCTGGATGTATTCTCGCAGTATTCCGTATTCCATCTATAGTTCGTCCAGTCAGAAACGCGGATTCCAAGTCCGGTATGGTTGTTTAAACAATTCTGTGCAGATGGCACAAATGGGTGTCTACTAGTCTCTCTTGGCGAGCATCGGAAGACTCACTTAAAAAACCATACAAGATATGATCAGGGTCCAGATATCTACTGTGAGCCTAGTCGGCAAAGCTCAATTGGTTGAATGCCTTTTTATAGATTTTATAGAGGTTTGTAGACATTGATAATTTTTAAACCATGCTTCCTGCTTAAGGAAGACCCAGCTAGTTAGCAGCTTGGAAGTGCCAACTTCCCTGCATTAGTGCAGTGGATCTCCTGTAGTAGGATGAAGAGTGCCTCACACTGGAGAGCAAGATGATAAAGAACGTTGATTTTGCTTGTAGTGAGACTTTTGATGTTCAGATGAAGAACAGTAGGTTTTCGCGACTTGTTGGCAATGTGCCTTAAAAAAAGCAGTTTTCTCTGAAAACTGCCCGTCCTAAAAAGGACGTCTGCCGATTAGCATATCCTGGCTGAAAATTGAGATGACCTTTTGTCACAGACATTGTTTGGGAATCCTTTTGGACCAGTTGAACTAGGTAACCCGAATACCTGCGCTGAAACAAAGCTGTGTCTAAATTTTATTTTATTCCGGCTCAAGAAGTAGTTTAATATGAGACTGAAGCCTTTATACAGTTGGCTTGAACCAAGCTCGGATTGATTCGTTGAAGACTCTTCTCCACAAACCAACAGAGACCACTGTCTCTAATAAGAACAAATGTATTACAAAATCCCAACTCACAAGCGAAGAAAATTTTCTTCCACGCTTTGCCACTGCAAAGCAAAATTAGCGCTACGACTTAATTCGATCAACACAATTAATTCTACCTCTGTAGAACAAAACTCCAAAACACTGGTGCAAAATAAATTCAACACTCATCAACTGATACAAAATCCAATAGGCCCTCTGCGCCCAAATTCTACTTTCTCTCGAAGCGATTCTGCTTCAACCGACACTTTTCGCTCTATTCGTCTCTCTTCGTCTTCTTAGTCAATCGAGCGAGCGTACATATATATAGCAAATAGTCACATGACGACAAGTTACTCGCATAAGCTAGATCATTCTCCAACTCTCCAGGGAGAACGTCTTTGCTAGAACCAACTCGTATATACGCGAACATTCCACTACTATCGAGATAGTGGCCTGGACAAAAACATATTACGTCATTTCTGTCTCGCGAAAAGAGAAAATGGACAAGAAAATATACATCAACCAACAGAAAGCAAATTGTAGACAGTACATCACACAATACGAGAGTAGCGCTTCACCAGCGACGCGATTCTTATTTCATAATAAGATCTTGAATTACTTTTAACGGGAATAAACTACATTGTCATGATTAAAATTATTATGAATGAAGTGTGACATCTTTCCGTTTTGACAGATTTGGTTTCGGTCTGTCATGTTTAAACGCGATAACAGACTTACTCACGTCCCAGGCTGTGAAAAATCACCTGTCATCTGGGACATGACCAGACATAAAACACACCCAAATTAAAAACTGTTTTGATTTTTTTTTGTATATTTGTAATTCAATTGGAAACCTTTGAACCTAAACCGGGATTAGGCTGCTGAGAATAAATTAGTTGAACTCAAGTCTTAACGATGTATACAAGTTTTTTTTTTTTTTTTTTTTTTTTGAGACAAACAAAAACGGAAAAATTTTCTTTAAAGAAGAACAGCATCTTTATTCAACAAATCTAAAAAAGCAAAGGCACCTTTTGACTTGTTTTTCGCAAATGAACAACAAACAGCAGTGTTTAGCATAGAGTCGGACTATTTTAAATGATATCTCAAACACTCACCGACATGCTACCACTGGATACATATGTCTTTTTTTAGGTAAAAAGAAAAAGGTCTGCACAACAAGGGTTGTATAGTTATAAACAAAAACTTTATTTATGTCTCTGCATTTATGTCATTTAATGTAGCTGTGATATTTGACAAACACTTGTATTTTCTTATGTGATATTTAGTTATTCAATAGCTGTCTTAAAAAGACTATAAATAAATATTATATTACAGTATTTTAAATATGTAATTATAAAATATGCATTTACTAAATATATATTTTAATAATAAAATATGTATTTTAAACACAGTATACAAAATTATTTGGTTAAACACGGATCTAAAATGCCTTATTGGTGAAGGCACCCAATCAATGAAACATAATAATAATCACAATTTCAAATTATATTCAACATTGTAATAATAATATACGACAAGCGCCTGTTTTGATCTTGTTTGATCTCGTCAGGTATATATAATTACGATTACAATTAGAAAAATAGCAGTAAATTTGGAAAGGATAACAAGCCGAAATAGTTCATTGCGGAAAAATTTGATAAAAAGCCAAAGAAATCAACGAGAATATAATGAACTATGAGAATTCCAATGCAACTCTTTTGTAAATTTGGAATTCTAACTATTAAAATTAAAAGGCAAATTAATAAGAAGAATTTCGGACGCCAGCGAAATAGTGGAATAACAGAATGACGTGCGAAATAGTGGAATAAAAGAATAAGTGGAATAACCTTTTAATTTTAATAGTTAGAATTCCAAATTTACAAAAGAGTTGCATTGGAATTCTCATAGTTCATTATATTCTCGTTGATTTCTTTGGCTTTTTATCAAATTTTTCCGCAATGAACTATTTCGGCTTGTTATCCTTTCCAAATTTACTGCTATTTTTCTAATTGTAATCGTAATTATATATACCTGACGAGATCAAACAAGATCGAAACAGGCGCTTGTCGTATATTATTATTACAATGTTGAATATAATTTGAAATTGTGATTATTATTATGTTTCATTGATTGGGTGCCTTCACCAATAAGGCATTTTAGATCCGTGTTTAACCAAATAATTTTGTATACTTGTGATACGAAGCACGAGATCCCTTTTCATTTATGTTACATAATTTGTCACGCTACTAAGTAAGCTTCGATAACGCAAAGCTTTGCCTTTTAATCATTATTCCCATTTTAAACACAGTATTTTAAATACGTAATAATAAAGCAAATACGTAATAACAAAAGCAAAATTTAGAAATTTAAGTTGCACACCTTGGTTTGTGTTTGAATTTTCCCCAACTCCAGCATTGATTCGGTCACCTTGAACATTACCATAGAAGTACATGTAATTTGTTACTTTGACTTTCGCAGGCAAATTTTCCATTATTTATGACTAACTCTGCTATTTATTTAGCGTTATTAAGTCTAAAAAACAAATTTTATGGTGTTGTTTAAATGTCCCTTAATTAACTTTTTTGTTAATTTACTATTCGTTACCTGAGTTTACACCTAAAACTAAGTCAATATTATACAACACAGCATCTTTTAGACAATATGTAATTCGCTTTTTGTTCCAGATTCTCTATTGACGTTTGAGGTTGTTTTACTTTTCATCTTTCCGCTCTATAACGACAATCATTAAATCTCTTAAACTTGTTCTTTGAAGAAAAAAAAACTTCGTTTATTGCCTGAAACTCTTTAGCTTTCTCTTTTCTCATTAATCAATCACTTTCGACCAATGAGAGCTTTTCTCTTACCTGAAACTTAGTTGTCTTATCTTTTTCATCCTATCAGATAAGGGTCTAAAGAAAACCTTTAGAAATGATTCTAATTTTACTTGCTACTTTCAAAAAAAGTTCAGAAGCGGTGTTTTATTTACACATTCCAAAAATAGGCTACTTTTAAAAAGCCTTAACTTCTTTTGGTCTAAAAATATTTGAACGCTCCTTGTGTAAATCTTTTTTTTCCAGTCGTAGAATTCATTCAATTTATCTCTGATCATGTTTGCAATATCTTTGATTTTTCTAAACCTACTTTTACAGAGATAAATCGAAGTTTTATTTGATAAATATATATGATTTCTCTTAGAGAAACTCAAAGCTGTTTTTTTAAATACGACTTTTTTAAATACGACTTATAATTGTTTTACATATGCATAGCCGTACCTGGCGGGGGGAATGGGAGGAAATTGCCCTCTCAAGTTTCCAAACTTTGGGCAAAATTATAATTTTTCGGGTAGTAACAAAAAATATTTGGGCAATATCAAAATTTTTCGTGCGGATTTATTTTTATTTTTTTTTATTTTTATCTCTATATTTATACTCCTGACTCGCAGGAAAGCGACGGAGGCGCTATACATAGGGCAAGCAATTACCCCGACCTGCTTCCGGAGATGCCAAGATATTGCTGTCCGCTAGTAATTTTAGTAGAGATATGACTGTAATTTAGAACTGCTTGTCAAGACCACCAAGCAGGGGAAAGTGCCGTAAAGTGTCTTTCCCAAGAACACAACAGAATGGCACAAGTGGGTTTTGAATCTAGACCATGCTGATCATCAGTCAGGTGCTTTAACCACTCGACCACGCTGCCGACATTATGAAAAATGATATGAATGAAGGATATGAAAAATTTGGGCAAAGCCAAAAATTTTAGGACAGCGACAACAACCAATTGCAAAAAATTGTTATCAAATTTAGGTGAAGACCATTTTTTTAGAGAACACCTTGATTTTGGGACAAAAATTGAAAAATATGAGACTGATTGCAAGTGAAGACCATTTTTTCTAAACAACGCCATAATTTTAGGACAAAATTTGGTCTTTGTCTTAGAATCTCAGACAATTTTTTGTCCTATCCGTAAAATACTAAAAAGTTATAATTTGGGCAAAACTACATTGCCTCCAATTTTTTTTTGGCTGGTTCGCCTATGCACACATGTCTGTTTGCATAGGTAAATCATACATGTTATATGTATTTCATATCTTTGATTCGACCAAAGTTGTATTTTTAAATATTATTTATACTTGATTTATAATTGCTTTATACATGTATGATTACGTAAATAAATTATACATGTTATATGCTTTTTATATCATTGATTTGGCCGAACTTGTTTTTAAAAAATAATTATATTTAATTTGTAACTGCTTTACGTATGTATGTTTATATACGTTGTTTGATTAGCCAATTTTGTTTTGATAAAAATCAATTATAGTAAATTTGAATTTATGCATATATGTTTACCGTTCATATGTACGTATATTAACGTATGTAATAAGCGTGTCTGTATCTTCGGCATAAACAAATTTTATTTGTAAGTTGAATAATATTTATTTATAATTGGTTTACTATTTTCGGTAGTTAATTGATAAAACAATTTTTATGAGCCCTTAAAATATTCATAATGAATGATTATAAATTAGCATTTTAAACTTGGCCAATGTAGTCGAATGTTTTTCTTGTCAATTAATGTAAATGCTCTTTCGATGCTAGCACTTTGTAAAAACTCGTCTTTATTAGTCGTTGATTCCAAAATGTTCAAATCTGAAAACCACGTGAGTCATTACAGAGCACGGCAAGCAATAGTACAAATAAAAAAAATAAAGAAATTATTCTAAAGAAAGAATTTTTATAAAAATTTAACTGTGTTTTCCCAATTTAATAGAGTACATGATTTATTGTCATTTAATACTCGCAAAGCGCTGATATACCCGCCTCTTTGTATTTAATGTATAGTTTATGTTTGCTAACCTAGCTTTCATGCTTAGTTTTGGTTTGTTCAATACGTATAAATAAGACTCCAATCTGGCAAGAAACTGGATAAATGAAACCAGAAATTTAATCTTTTTCTACCTAGTAATTAGGAGAAAAACTATTATTAACGATAGTTTTGTATGGTTTTAGACTGTGATAACCTTATAAAAGGAGGTGCGTGGTGCAAGAAAAAAAAGGGGGCTAATTTTTTTAATTTATTTTGTATTGATAGTAAAGAAAGGTAGCCTAGTTAAAAACAAAGTGAAAACTTTTTTCGTCCCAAAAACAAAAGGATCTCTAAAAAAAGCTTATCGGTTTTAATCGAGTACATGATACTTTAGTCTTAACGTTAAAGTACATACAAAGAGCAAGAGAGAATTTCCAGAAGCGGGGAGGCAGGAGAGCCACCGTCCATGGTAGTAATATATAAAGATAGACTATTATTTTGCTTGAGGGGCAACTTCTACAATGTTTTTGCGACTGCTCCGTTCGCTCCGTACTAAAGCCATCATTGGTTTTTGATAGACTTACCATACTTTTCGACTTTAGCGGGACAATCCCAATTTTTAGAAATTTGTCCCGGCCATTTTGGCAGAAATCCCGCTAGAATTCAAAAACAGTCTTCAAATACAGGCCTCCTTTTTTTTTTTTTTTGAAGATAAAAATCATGAAATCCGAGATTTATTTTAAGTGAAGTCTTTTTTTTAGAGAACACTTTTTTTAAAACAAATTTTTTTCTGTTAACAAGGGTCCCAGTTTGCCCTTTTGGAAATATGGTATGCCTAGTTTTAGATAAACTTTTGAATAAATTCTTCAATACATGTACGAGTATATCACAACTGTAGGTCACATTGCCGTAATTGATAATTCACTTTTGAAATCAGATACCTAGATTGGTTTCAAACTAAAATACACAGATGGAGGTAATACATTTTGTTGCGGCTTGAGGTCGCATCATTAACCAGTTGTGGGGTTAAAACAAAAACAGCAAATTTGAAAACGCTTACAGCTCTGATTTGAAATTGATAATTACGTTCTCTGGTCCTCAATTAGTGAATATTTTGTTGTTTCAAGAAAAAAATTAAAACCAGTTGTGTACGAGATAAACAGGTTACATATTTTATCCTTTCACATATTCATAATCTTAATTATATTTTCAAAATATTTGTGTAATTGATTTTAATAACAAGTAATATTTATTTCTCTTCGCGTTTAACCGCGAAGAGAAACAATAAAACAAAAAAAGAATACTCCCACCGAGGCTACTATTGAAAAAAAGCCTTTAAAGTTGATGACGGAAACTTTGTAAAACTGATTCCATACGATGGAAAAAGTATAAATCACTTTGTAAGATTGGTTCTATTTCTCGCGAGTGTACGATGCATACGAGTAAGTTTTAATCAATTTGTCACAGTATCCACTATTTTAAACTGAAAGACTTTTTAACTCAATTTATCATTGCTAAAACTTTGAATGCCGTACCAGAATAACCAGAGCAAAATCATTACATCCGGTCTACCATTAACACGTTTTAGTTAAACGAAAATAAATTATAAGACAAAAATCAAAAAAAAAGAAAAAATTTGAAAAAAAGAAAAACAAAATTAATTGAAGTTGACAAATGGGCGTCAGTCTGACAAAAAAACAAACTTTACGAATAAAATATAAAACAAAAACAGAAGGATTGGCGGCACTGAGAATACAATGCTTAAATTTAAAATAATGTCGTGAACTTTACATAATTGATCAAATCATCCGACGTCAGGAACCTAGGTATTTGGCAATTTTAAGAAAAGTCAAAAGTTTAGAGAAAAATTTGATGGAAGAAATGCCAAATAGAAAAGCAAAGAAAGAAATTTTTGCAGTAGTATATAATGTACTTTAGGCATGGCAGTGCTAAAGTTAGATATCCCTGGTTTAGTTCATTGATAGTTTTTATAAAAAATTTTTCTTTAGAATAATTTCTTTATTTTTTTTATTTGTACTATTGCTTGCCGTGCTCTGTAATGACTCACGTGGTTTTCAGATTTGAACATTTCGGAATCAACGAGTAATAAAGACCAGTTTTTACAAAGTGCTAACATCGAAAGAGCATTTACATTAATTGACAAGAAAAACATTCGGCTATTAACTTTTGAATAATAGTACAGTATCTGGACTGGAAACAAAATCGCAATAGAGCGAATCGCAGACCAAATTGTGGCTAAAAGAAAATTATAGTAAAAGCGAGTAAATGACAACGTGGTTTGCTGAGTGTCAGTTTACTGTAAGCAGCTGTAAGGGAACAAATCAGTAATGCTTATGAATCAAAATAATTTGAGTTTGCAAATGAAAGTTGAAAAAAATTTTATGTGTGTAAATTAACAAAAAATAGAATTTAATTGCTGAATTGTAAAAATATAAATCCGCCTTATTTAAATCTAATTTATTCTTACGTCTTTGATGAACAAATACATATGCAAACTTTATTCTACAAATATAAATTAAAAAACTTTATGTGCACTCAAACTAAAATGCTAACTTGAAAAAAATTGCCAAATTAAGAATAACAGTTTTTTTGTAATTGAATTAAAATGGTTTACTATAGGTATTAGAGCTGTAAAATGAAGATAAAAAAATCCAAAAATTATTATGACAAATAATGACGTATGAGCTGTTCAACTAAATATGAAACCATATCAAATATCATTTTAATTGCTTATTTTGAAGTGATATGTTTCACTACATTCAATTATTTTGTATTTTATATTTGTATTCAAAATCTTAGAATTTAGAAGTCCAATTTAGCTGGTTAATGTGCATTGCATTTTACTTTCAATGCATTGTATTTTACTGTATTTCAAGTTATAATAGTACCCGGTATTAATAAGTTATAATTTTTGTGTTGCCGCGACCAACGAGAAGTATTTAAAAAAATAATTAATATAGAGTTTTATCAAAGCTAATTTTAATTTTGAATATACTTCTGCTCATTATCATGAAGGTCATGATGCTATAAAAGGACTTCTCGTTTTTTTAATTGCAAGTGCTAAAATTTTGTGCGCACACTAAGCGAACAAAACAAAAACGAAAGCATACAAAAATTCACCGAGATTACTGGTAGAAAATGTTAAAATTCCGCTAATCAATGTGTTTGCTTATTGATTCTTTTGATTATGTTTAGTGTAAAAAGTTTTTTGTCTATCTTTGGCAAATACAAGTCATACGTTTAATCATTTGTAATAAAATGTAATTCCTAAACTATATCACACTTTAACCCTTGTACTGAAGTTTTACAAGCGTTAGCCACGTCTTGGTCACCTCGCGAATTTTGTTTCCAGTCCAGATACTATTATTTAGAAGTCCATGATTTGGCCTATTGTAAATAAATATAATATAAACAAGGTTGTAATAATAAAGTTAGCTTGTTTTTGGAGTAATGAGAGATGCTTTAAAATATGGATAAATTTTATGTAGCAAACCATTCTTTATTTTTAGGTAAAAAGGATGCAGTGGCTAGAGGTCCGGTACTAGAATCCAAATTTTTGAAAATATAAAATCTGGTTAACTTTTGAAAAAATTTTATGGTTCATAATTTTTTAACATTAGACGAAGAAAAATCTTATTGTTTTTATTAGATGGTATAAAGGACGATTGGATTTCCAGCAATTGTTGCTATGAATGTTGGATTGTATAATGCACGGAAGTACATACAGTATGTTCGGAATTTAACAAAAAAATGAAAACTTGCGTATTGCAAAATAACACATTTGATTTATGTTGTTATATTGGATTTGTCATCTTAAAAACAAAGTAAATTCTTTTTAAAAAGCAGTATGCTAATATCATTACGTTTGCTTCAGCTATAAGACTATTAATATTTCTGAAATTTCTGTCGCTCATATATTGTTATGGGTGCTACTTTAACGTGCAGTCTCATCTAACGAAAGTGCGATCTGACGTATCAGCTATCCTGAGATCACTACTCGCGTGAGATCGCACGTTAGAGTAGCACCTTATTTTGTTCTGACTTGCTCAAAAATTATTGCGGCGAATGTTTAACTCAGGGCGGTAAAAGTTTCATATCTTATAGCGTTCACAATATGATAAATTTAGTTTAGTATTTCAAATTATTTGGCTTATTAGACTATGTTAGTTGCTTTTCTTTTAAACGTTACCTTGGATCAGTTAAAAATTACGTTAAGTCTGGTAAAAACACTTTATAACAGGTCTCATTTTGTGCTTACAACAAAAATTCTAACATATCACACACGGATTGCTTTAAACCATGGGTTTTTAACCTGTGTATAATTTCCCACTGCTGAGTAATGACAGAGTCCCAGCTGGGGATTTAGTCATCAGCTGGTTTTTAATTAGTTACATATCACTTTAAAATAGTTTTTTTATCATGAATAATTTTGATAGTAATTTTAACTATAGTGCTGTTAAATACCCAATAATGCAGTTCTTATTAATTATGTCAAAATTGTATTATTATTCTTATTATTGTATAAATTATACATCGAGAATCGTTAGCCTCAAGAACGCGATGTACAAATAGTTTAAGTAAAAACTGGATATTGCAATTAAAGTGGTGAACTGCTTTTAATACTCGATTGCTTCCATTACTGAGCTAAGATAATAACCTATAGGTATAAAAATCTGCCGTTTCATACTTATGTGCTATCTTTCTCCAAAGGAAAGATTTTGATTTTGCTGGCGTATTTAATGCCAGAGTTCATTTAATTTCCTTAAACCCAACAAAAATAGATGTTAAGGCGGATGTTCCTGATATGACGTTTCGGAAGTGATTAGCAATGTTTACAGATATGTTTTTGTCATTTAAACAATCAAATGTAGGGCATAGAGTCGAATATGCGGAAACATTGATAGCGTTAGCAAAGGTTAAACTCTGGAAAACAAAAACCAAAAATTTATCGGTTGGAGGGTTGTTTTAAACATATTCAGTAAAACGAGTATGTTGAATTGGCATTTGCACTGTTATTCCAAATGAGGAAGATAACTGCTTAAATAGTCGATTAACAAATTTTAGCTCTAGTTTTTTGATTTTGAATATAACATTTCAGTGATGGCATTTACAAGAAATCTATTCCGATTTTATTTAAAGATTATCTAGAAAATAAAGAAAATATCGAAAAAAAGACATGGAGTTAAATTGTGATTTATCAGCTTAGGATAATTTAGAATGTATAACACCTGGAATAAATTCTGGGCACTAATGCAATGTGCAACCTCAAAGTCCACGAAACTTTGGAGCCCAGGATTGATTTTGATTTTTACTAAAACAAATATAGATGTTGTTTGTATTCGTAATTTGTAAAGTTGAGCAATGACCGAACTATAACAAGAAATTAAAAAAATAAAAATTAGTTTTTAATTGTATGATAATTTTCTTGTTGATGGCTAAAGGCCTATTTATCACATGCTCGGCGATGATGTTCATAAAAACCAAAAATATATATCAAAAGCAAATAAACATTTTTTTACGAAACAATCTATGGCCAGCTCATATGTAATTTCACCATACCCCTTCAAATATTGTGGAAATTTTTAGAGGCATTGGCTATAGTAAAAATCTTGCAAACAAGCGAATACAAATAAATTTTACATTTGCCTGAGTTATAATCAAAAATAAAGCGTCGAATTCTCGTTTATCGAGTTCTAGGTGTTGAATTCGCACTACACGTACAGGAAAGTCTGTAGCATTGCTTACTTTTCCTCTTCACTTACTTCTACAAATCAACATTTTCAAGCATTGTTTTCTTTAAAAAAGCACAAAAGAGATTGGTGTGTTTAAAGTCAGAATTTGCAATGTTAAATTTAAAAACCAAACCGGGTGTGACATTAATTATTAAAATATTACCCTACAATCTCGTATAAATTTTTAAATGTTGTTAATTGAAATGTTCTGTGGGTTAAAATTTTAATTTCTGCTACAATAAAAGTGTTTTAATCCAGTTTATTTTATGTTGTGTATTTCGACTTTAACGCGTATCAAACTCGGACGCGTTTCACATTTCGTTTAAGCGCGAGCTACAGCGTGATCTTTTATCTGCCCCGCGAATTTCTTGTTGTTGCATTTTCATAATTACCGCGCCTTAAACTTTATTGTACTGTTTAAATATTGCGGTTTTAAAGTCTTGGTAATCAGATTAAATGAGATTCGAATTAAAAGATTTAGTCGTGTATTTGTTTACAACAGAGTCACTTGTTGGTTTACAGAGTAAGGAAATTTTAAGTAACTCTGATAAAAAATACAACAGTTTAATTTTAAAATTTCACACAGTGGGTAACAAAAATTTACTTAAAACCAAAGTGGTTAATGAAAAGAAAAAGGATAAGAACCATTGCTTTAAACCAAGATCTTTATAGACGGAAAGTGCGCCAGAATTTCCTGATTATAACAATGTACTAAGAGTTTGCTCACATTTTCGTGTTGTTTACCTTCATTCTGGTTGCCAAATCAACAATCACAGCAATGCTGATTCTACAGTTTGTGTTGATGATTTTATTGTCAAAATGCTTCAAGCCTACATTTATAATGAAGATAAGTATTTACCAAACCAAAAATACTTAACTGTAAAAACATTTTATAAAGGCCTCCCTTTAATTTGAAATCAGTCAAAATTTGTAATGTTCTAATTTGCATTTTTTTTTAATTGTTGTTTTTATCTGAAGAAGTCCGCCCGATGAAACAGACGAAACGAAATAAAATTGTTTCAAAAAAAGTAAAAAAAAAACAAAATAACAAAACGTTAAATTTAAAAAATAAACACCCTAAGAAAAGGTCAAATGTTTTTTTAAGTAAATAAAATTTTTAAATAAAAAATTATTAAAAGCTTTGTTTGCAGAAGTAAATAATTATGTTTTTAAAATGCATTTAAGTATTTAAAAAATAATCCACTATTATTTGTCCCAGTTGCATATATGTTATTATCTCCCAGAATTTCTCCACTGTTATTATCTCCCACTCTAGTTTATGCTTATTAAAACTGACCAAAGTTTTATTGAATCGAGTTCTCACTATTAACAATCACGACTCGCCTGAAGTTCTTAATATGAACTAATGACTTGGACTTGACTTGAGTGCTGATGACTCGTTAATTATTCAGATATAAAATTTTTACTTTGCTGATCGTGCTCAATATTTTAGCAAAGAATTGGACTGGACTTGAATTATCGCTCTCATTGACTCACACTCGACTCTGATCTGAAGATTGTTAGATTAAAACTGACACAAGTTCTTTAATTGTTTGATTTGCTTTCAAAATTTTCACTTACTGTCCAAGCATTTATTTTCTATTTTATTGTAATTACCGTTTCTTTTGACAAGGTATCTGTTAATCTTTATGCTAATAAAACTAATAAAATCAATAACTAATAAAACCACAAAATGCTGATAAACTGAAACATGCGAAATTTTTCTCTTCCATTTAGTTAGTTTTACTTAATAAAATCGTATGGACGCGTTTTGATGTTGATTGCTTTTTTGAGCAAAAGTATGTTTATTTAAAGTTGCATATTTTCATCAGGAAGGTGTTAATACGCTCACTGGTACAGTGTTTCCTTAAATATCTATTCAGTTTATAGTTTCTTCCAGTTGTCAACTCTCCATCGCCGTGAATCATAAGAATATATCTAAAGATAATCATAATGTTGACGTTTAAAGCACTTAATGTTAAAATTACGCAATTATAAACCTATTTAAACGGAATGAATTTAAAAAACAGTTGAAACAGCAACAGCGTTTCATCAGAAAAAATACGTATATTGATCCACAAGTGATTAAATCATACCTGTTTATTGAATTAGTAAAAAGCGGATGATGGAGCGCTAACGTCATCTGCTGGAGTGATGGTGCGCGAATCCCAAACTGCGGTTCCTAACCCTAATCTTCTAACCTAAAGAAAGATAGTGGTCTTGAGTTCAATTTCCAACCAAGACAGCAAAGTGGCAAACAGAAAAAACAGACTAACCCTATACAGTGGTTAAGTCTAATCCTAAAAAAAACTACGATTCCGAACTGTAAAGAAGATGTCTTGAGTTTCCTGGTTGCTGTCAAACCTGAATACGCTAACCTAGATTTTATAGAAATATTTCTTTTGCAAGCTTGATGTTAAATCTTTAAACGGTTCAAAAAAATAAATAGAACGTTTCATAGCAAAAATTTTGAATTTTTCCTGTTTAGTAGACCGCAAAAGTTTTATCAAGCTTGCTTAGGAAAATTCGTGAAAAATTGAACAAAGCTATAACAAAAATCAAGTTTGTTTAAAAAACTTTAAAAAATTGATGATAGATATGTTTACAAATAAAAATTAAGGTTGACTAGGAAAATTTTTAAAAATTAAACATAGGTATAACAAAATCAAGTTTGGATGGAGAAAAATTTCTTAAATTGAACAAAGGTATCCAAAAATCAAGCTTGTTTAGGAAATTTATGAAAAAATTGAAGAAAGCTATAAAAAATCAAGCTTAACCAAAAACGTTTAAAAATTAAAAATATTTTACAAATAAAAACCAAGGTTGACAATCAAGTTTGTTCAGGAAAATTTTGAAATAATTGAACAAAGGTGCAAAAACGTTTCCAGGAGGGTTCTGGCATGTTTATGTTATTTTTAGTAATATCACGAATTGCACAAAATTTTCGCAATGGAGAGTCAAGTAGATACTTTATAAAAACTTAGGGTATTTTGCAAAGGAAATACCTAAAAAATAAAAGCTTAAACTATGACGCAAGCATAAAATTGACCGGAAAAGCACATTACTCCTTTTGTTGTATTTGCTGGGGTTGAACTTGCCTCCGATTGTGCAAGAAAAACTGATAAATTTTAAATAAAATGTTATTTTTATAAATTAGTATTTTTTAAAAATATTTAAAGTTTTTGAATAAAATGTTAAAATTTTATTAATCACTAATTCTTCAATCGCTTTCGCCTTAAATTTCGGAAAAGAATAGAGAAAAAGAGAATAGTCGCCCAAGAGGTGGCTGAGAAAAAATCAGTGTCGCATTTAAAATGCCTGAGAAGCTTACCAGTAAAAAGGAAGCAAGTTATCAGTCGACTAATAAAGTTGTAGTATGTTTTCTAGCTTAATTACTCAGCTATTAACAGATACACCTTAAAAAAATTATCGTAATCTAAAGAGTCACTTTGACATTTGTTGAATTTAAAACATGTTTTGATGGTATTCCGCAAAACAATTGCTCCCCTTCTCAAGACATAAATAGCAACCACAAGTGCTGCAGTACAGGTTGGTACAATTTTCAACTCCTTCTGCACTGCAGTTTGGCATCGCTTTCTAATTATGTGCTGTATTGGAAGGTGTAGTGGTACTCGATTTGACATTTGCACTATTGGGCGTTTTGCGCTCGGCTGTGATACACTATGTCGTCGGGTGGAAAAAATTCGAAACAAATCCGATACAACCTCTTATCTGAAATCATCATGTGTCATTGGGTTTCTATTGTATTTCCTGGAAAGTTCTAAACAAACTAAATAACTGTTCACTACCATCGTGTCTAACATATTGTCAAAAAGTCGCATATAATATTTAAATTTGTACCGATGATCGATTTCATAGGCTTTTTTTATTTGATCCGACTTGTCAACTCCACCCATTATTTTGTTATACGTATCAATGATTTTTGGTATAGAAACATCAGCTTTACTCAGAAAAATTAAAGTTTACCGAGTAGTTTATTCTGTTGAGGACATGACTAGGTATTGACTGATGGATTAGCCTATGTACTTGTATTAAAACTTTTGTTAGATTTGTGATTTATTTTGTGAGTTTGTTTATTATAATCTTGTCCTAACTTTGAATTGCTTCATCAATATCTCCCCGGTTCTCAGTTTCAATTAAAACAAAAAAATGTTTTGTTTAATTTTCTTTAGTGCTAATTAATAAAGTCTAATCATTAAATCAATTTCCATAAATGTTTTTATAACAAGGGTGATGCTGAAATATTACTATGCACCTATACTAGGTGCTTTGCATACTTCAGCATCACCCTTCTTATACAAACAAACTTACTAAAAAATTCGGCATTGATGAGGCAAACTCATAGTCTTTCAACAAGCTTTCACAAATATTTTTTTTCTTTTTGAGGGTGCGAATATCCTAAAAAGATTATTTTGGACAAAAAAATTTTTTTCAAATAAAATGTACAAAATTTTATGCGGATTCTAACTAAATCCGTGTTTTAATCCAATTCTAAGTTTTTCCTATATAAAATTGCATTTTTTGAAAGTCACCCAGCTTTAAATCCGAATTCTTAGAAATTTATATGTATTAAAGAAATTCAAAACGCCTACTGATATAATTGATAACGTGTCTGTGTAAGATTATTAATGCTTCAAGGAAAAGATGAAACAAACCCTGATTTGAACTTTCATAAAGGTAAAATTTACAAAATTTTTGAAATAACTTTCTCTTTACGTATGTTACTATTTTTGATACCAATCAAGAAATGCGGACATGTTTTTTTCTTTCTAACAATAAACCAATTTAAATAAAGCAGTAAGCATGCTACAAAAATGGAGATGATAGCAAACAATTATATGAAATTAATAACGAACGTTCTAGGCGAGGAAATTAAAAATCTTAAAGAAGAATGTAACCAATAAGCATCCTAATAAACACCTAATAAGTAACCAAATCAAATCGGATAGGAATAAATGGTAAACATCTAAAATAGTGGTTTCCAAACTTTTAAGAGTTGCGACTCACTATTTATGACCAGAGCTTATGGCGACCCAAAAAGAGTTTTGATCTTGGCTTTCACTTATTTCTCCAAAACTCATGGTGTTCTCTAAAAAAAAAAGAAAGGTTTTCACTTCAGATTCAACTTCAATTAATGTGCAATTTTATAACTTTTCACGACCCACCAAGATTCCTTTTGTAGATTTCTTTCTTCTTCATAGTTTGAGAAACGCTGCTATAGAGTAATGCTAGTAATTTTGACTTTTAAATTTGAAAAAAATCCATTTGACGTTTGGTCGTGAAGGCTTAGATTTAACCTGGGTCTTGCATTTTCAATTATTATAAACGAGACAAGTTGTTTTAACTTTTATTGATCTGCTTTTCTGCTATAAAACAAAGTCAAAAATTATACAAAAATTTATTAATTTTGTTGTAAAACGAAGTCTAACTGACAAAGTGTACTTTAATTGTTACTGGAACTAAGAATTACATAAAGTTTACAAATTATACAAATTCATTATACAAATAAATTATACAAATATTACAAATTACGGCTCGTAAATCATGTCAATAATTAAATAAAAATCAAGTCTTTTTATTTGAAATTAATCCTCTATTCAGATTATATTGGCCTAAACTGATTTTAAACATTTCTTGTTTTGATTTTCGCGAACCCCCTAGGATGGACTCACGCATCCCCTGGGGTTCATGTACCTCAGTTAGGGAACCCTTGATCTAAAAGGATAAACACATTGTCCTGTTACTCATTTAAAAAGAAAAATATTTTGCTTTTTTGTATATTTTTTTGATAGTAACTGCACCTTCATAGGAAGCTATTCAAGCTTAAGAACTTGATTGGATCCACAGGTAAATTTTTGTTTATTTAATTTTTTATTTTTAAACTTTATTAAAAAAATTAAAATTACAAATAACAAATGAAGAATGCTTAATGACACATCACGATTAAAATCCAGTGCGGTGGTGTTTCTTTGTTAACTACCTGTCTCGCACGAAAGTTAAACTGGAGATTGTTACCCAAGACATGCTGCAGCATGTTTACGAGGAGCCAGAATATCGACTTCACGTGTGCCGCGTTACAGGCAATGCGCATATTGAACATTTGCGAAACCTTTCATGGAATTCACATGCTTTTAAATTTCTTATTCAAATTTACAGAAATAAATTTTGTTTAGCTCAACATTAACCCTGTTTAATTTTATTTGATTGGACTGTGTAGTTTCTGTAACATTTACATGTCAAATGATGTCAAATTTTTTGAAATACCCTGTATTAAACTATCAAATCATGAAAATTATTTTGACTATTTTTTATTAGCTCTAAAAGTTTGTTTCGTCTATAGGGCTCGTTAGAAAGCAATTAAAAATCTTACAAACCGATAAAAAGTCGGCAAAAGAACTTAAAAACAAAGAGAAAAACACGGCAGTGATTAAAAAGTTACAGCGGTTACAATTTTTTTTTGATTAAATTTTAATATGTCAAGTTTTTTTTGTTGCTTACGCTTATGTTTTCAGATATAAATTTATTATAGCCAGTATCATGATTAATGATTCGGGCACTAAAAAAAACTTAACAAATTGAAATTTAATCAAAAATCGTAATCGGTTTAACTTTTTAATCACTGTCGTATTTTTCTTTTTGTTTTAAGTTCTTTTGCCGACTTTTTATGACTTTGTTAAGCTTTCCTTTTTGTATTTGTTTTTCAGATTTTAATTACTTCTGACGAGCCTTGTAGACAAAACAAACTATAATAATAACGAAATGAACGAGCTAATGAATAATAGTTAAAATAATTTTTGTGATTCGATAGTTTAAAATAATAACCGCTCTGACTTAACCGTCATTCAGTATTTTTTTGATGTACCGATCTTCAGAAAAATGTTTATATATAATATAATACCTATTATGACGTCACAACTTTCGTACGCCTGCAAAGCTTCAATTTCGTGAAAGATATGTGTTAAACGACCTTGGTTCAAAAATTTAACTCTTTAAGTTCCTTTTTTTAATTCAAATATTCAAAACTAAACTATTGTAAATTCAATTCGGCTAAAAACATCCTTAAATTTAACGCATTTAACAATTTTAAATGCAAATTTTCACTCTTATCAGCTGAACAATTGCAATTGTCTTTTCATTTGCCTTAGTGACATGAAAAAACCTTTGGTTGTCGCTTCAATACCAGTAAAGGTAAATAAAATTTATTTATTTTTTCGCCAAATTGGCTCGCCGACGAATTGACTTGCCGACAAATTTGTCCCGTCGAATTGTCTCCCGCCAAATAGATCCCGCCAAAGTGTCGCGTTCCCAAGGTGTGCATACCACAAAACATTATTTCAAAATCTACTGAGAAAACATGAATCTACTTGCAAACCATCCAAAATTGATTCGTTTTTTAGTATAGTGGCCACAGAGGAAATGTTTACATAATGAAATTTCAACAAAAATTGTGTTTTATTTGAAAAAAATGCATATTTACCGCAATGTAAGTTTTGATATCTAATATTTGGTCATAGACCTTTTGGCTTGAATGACATTTTTCAATCTCTAAGGCAGGGTTTCTGAAACTTTTTTATTCACGGAACACTTTGTTTTATTATTTTTACTCACGGAGCACTTCGTCAAAAAAAATTTGAATCACAAATTTGTCAAGAATATAGATGGACTTTTTTTGCAAGTCAAAAAACTAAATTTGCTTGAGAGAGTCATAACGAAAAAGTAACATAGGAATGTGAAATTAAAAAAATGCGTAAAGGTTATGCAAGCTCACTACGACGTACTTGCAAACTGTTATGTTCATTGTTCAGCGGAACCATAGGCGTATCAGCCAAAAAAAATTTGGGGAAAAATAAAATTTTGTCCAAATTTTGTGACATTTGCCCAAATCATGATTTTCTAGCACTTTATGGATAAGGACAAAAAAATTGTCTGAGATTCTTGGACGAAGACAAAATCATGGTGTTCTCTAAAAAAAAAGAAAGGTTTTAGTGCAAGTAGTCTCATATTTCTCAATTTTCGTCCCAAAATCAAGGTGTTCTCTAAAAAAAAGTAGTCTTCCCCTAAATTTGGTAACTGTTTTTTGCAGTTGACCATTGACACTGCCCTAATTCCTGACTTTGCCAAAATTTTTTTGATTGCTACCCGAAAAAGTCTAGTTTCGCCCAAATATTTTTTTGTCACTGCCCAAAAAATTCGAATTTTACCCAAATCTTGAGAACTTGAAGGGGTCCGTTGCTATGAGCAACTTTTTTGTTGTTGCTTCAACGCTAGTTTTGAAATGGTATGACTATGAGCGGAACACTTTACGTAAACCTGCAGAGCACAAGTGTTCCGCAGAACACAGTTTGAGAAACGCTGCTCTAAGGCATTGAACCTGCCAACTTTTAAAAATATTTGATATCCATGGTAACCCACAAGTGTTTCAGTATATCTTTAAGTTTATTCTTATTTGGTGGTTAAGCTTCTCAGATCTTTTTTTATCATGTTTCATACTTTTTCTATGGAGTTAAGGTCTGGAGAGTTCTCCGGCCGCTCTAAAAACAGGATATCTCTTTCTAACCACTTAGTTAAAAGTTTGGTTCTGTGTGTGAGGCACCATCTTGCATAAAATGAGTACGGTGATGAATGCCCCAAAAAGACGGCAAGTGATCATTCAACACTTCGAGATAGTTGGACCCTTTCAATGTAACATTTCTGGAAAGGAAATATAATCCTCCTCTACTATGGATACCACTAAATGCACCACAAACCATTACACTATCTGAGTGTTTAACTGTCCTAACAGTGTATAGTGGATCATGTCTTGGCACGTTTAGTGGCCTTCTTACCACTTTTGACTAGCCCCTTACCAGTCGGAATGTGCTTTTTGCTGAAAATATCTCTTTTCGCCATTGTTGAGACCTCCAATGCTAGTAATTCTCAGCAAAATTCAGTCTCTTTTTTATTATTTTGTTGGTCAAAAGTGTTTTTTTGGCTGCACACTTATAGAGAAAACCCAAGTATGTTTTTAGTCAATTTTGGATTGTCCCGATTGAAACCCTTTTCAGAAGCTCTGAGTACTTCTTTAAACTTGCAGCTGTGATTGATGGACTGGCAAGCACTTTTTGTTGAAAAAAATGATCTGTCCTTCCCGACGTTTTCCGTTTTCTTTCAGAACCAATTTTTCGCTTTGGTACAGTGCCTTTTGGTAGAACTTTTGCAGCCTTCATCAACTTGTAAATGGCTTGCCTTGAAACCTTCAACAATTTCGCATACAAAAACAATGTGTTCTTTCTTAGTGAAAACCCGAGCCTTCCTACTTCAGATAACTTTTTTCTTCCCATTTTTATTCACTCAAAACAAACTGTAGCAGAACAAAATCTCTAAAATTTTATTTTTTAAGTGCTAAAAAAATGTCAAATCTGACAATCACATGGTTCCACAACAGTGACATGAGCGAATGTTGCTGGAATTGGTAAGGAGTATGTCTATACAGACCAAAAATCAATCAGAAATACACGAGAGAACGCTAGAAAAAAGGCTACGCTAAATCAGTGGTTTCCAAAGTGGGCGCTACTGCCCCCAGGGCGCGTTGGCGAGATTTATGGGGGTAGTAAGAAGAAAGGGGGCAGTGAGAGAACAAGAAGGTGATAGGAAACAATGAGAAGAAATATATAAGAGGGATGATTAACAACTTTTTATAGGTGATCTTGCAGCAGTGTTTTCCAAAGTGGGCGGCAATGCCCCCCTGAAGGAAGAAATACAAGATCAATTTAGGATAAAGACCTTTTTTTAGAGATCACCATAATTTTGGGAGAAAAATAACAAAATTACAGATGAAATCAAAGTGAAGACTTTTTTTTTTTTATTTAGAGATCACTATAATTTTGGGAGAAAAATAGCAAATTTACAGATGAAATTAAAGTGAAGACCTTTTTTTTAGAGATCACCATGATTTTGGGAGAAAAATAGCAAAATTACAGATTTTTAAATAAATATTTTCTGTCTAATATTCTTTTCACTTAAAAAAGAAGCGAGAGGACGCTGGAAATCAAGATAAAAACCAAGGGGGTGCCTGACTGAATCTGACTGAAAAAGTTTGGGAAACACTGCGCTAAATTGTGTGTCAATATTTTTTTCGCCAGTAATGTAAACATTTTATTTGCGGCTACTGTACACTATAGATCAGGGGTGCCCAACCTTTTACTCATCGCAGGCCAAATATTCGTCTGCAAGTTTACCGTGGGTCACAGTCAAAATGATGTCGAATTCGAGTGGTCATGAATGTTAGAAAATTGTATGTTAGAGTCAAAGTGTTGAATTTTTTTTTTGGTCTTTTTTGTTCACATAGATTTTTACAATTATTTCAAATTAACTTTCATGATAAATATAATTTTATTTACAAATTTAGTTTAAGACAAAAAAAAGCCACCACTTTTACTCTGCGTGTTGTTTTTCTGAACAAAGCAAAGTATAATACCTTTTACTGAGACAAAAATAATTGCCTTCCGAATTATCTGCGCACCAATAGATTGGTTTAGAGGCGCTGCGATAATTCAAGATGATTGAACACAATGTTTTCTTTAAGGTTTGGCTTGAGGAACCTCTAAGCAATTTTAAAAGACTGCTAATTTTTTTCCTATTGTTTCTGACCGTACATAGCTTTGTTTACACTATTGTAGAAGCAGATTTTAAGAGACCGCTGGACAATTTTGAGATACCGTTTCGGTTCCTCAAAACACTTTAAAAAAACACTGATTGGACATATAATTAAAAATTCCTTTGTTTCGTGATATCAGATTAAAAATTTCATAGTTTCTGATTAAAAAGCAGGCTGCGGGTTGGGCAGCGTAAACAGTAAATATATAGATGTAAACAGTAAATATATACAATACTGTATACTTTTGTTAGTTTGACTTTAAAAATTCAATTAACCGTTTTTTTACTTGTCTGTTCATATTTTTGAAAGTAACGAGCCAACTAGACCGGATAATCAAGGAAGCATTATACTGCAGAGCAAAGCACAGAGTGCTTTTGCATGACATACACTTATGCAAAAGCACGGTTTATGTCACAATAAAGATTTTGTACTAGTTTTTGCAAAGTTAGCACAAACAATACTATGACAGATTATGAAGCAGAAGTATTTGATTGTACAAGTATCTTTGATAGGACTATCTCTCAGTTATTTTAAATTAGATTTATTAACATTAGGGGACAATTGTGACAAGCTCTATGTCAAATGCTCTCATTATACAGTTTTGGAAAACTGTTGTTTCATAAACTGTTCGGACATAAGCTCGAACATGCTTCTACATCTTATTTTTTTGGTCAAGAATTACATGGTTAGCCAAGGAGAGTGTCGCATCTTGCTGGCAAAACTTAGTGGATGAATGGATGCCTGAAAATATGGGTAGTTGGTGCAATGGAGTAGGACACAGGCATCCAGTGACCATGCACAAAATGTCATTCAAGACAATGTCTTTAGACAGGGGAGTTGTACGCAATGTTCAGCACAAGTATTCCATCTTCAGATCACAAATCGAATTAATCTTTTATGTTTTGTGCTTAATGACATTGTAAATTTTTGGTTAACTAAAATTTCAAACGTTTATGATTCAATTCAAACTAAGATGACAATCTGATTGATATAATTTATTTTAAAAAGTGTCAGAAGCAAATGTGTTAAACGCCATCATTGGAGCTTGCATTGAATGCTTTCCTTCTGCTCTCAATACATGCTTGAATTACAAGCCGGAGAAAAAAGCGAGCACTAAAAAAATAAGTAAGCCTACTTTATTAATTCAAAGTTTATTGTGAAGTTCAATTATAAACGCTTGCTTTATGTTTATGATCCTGAATTTGTTTGGTTTTTCTTTAAAGCTACAAACTGTAAAATAATCTGCAGCAAAATCGAAAAAATTTCGCAAACATTAAAAGATGATTAAAAGCCATCTGAAAAGATTAGAGGAGCCGCTACAGCTTTTTTACAGTGTAGTTTACACGCAGCTGTTTGACAATATAATGTTGTTTTACAAACGTTTCATAATGATGATTCAGTTTTGGTAAAACTGTGAATGTTATTTCAGAAAATATCGTCTTCCTTCATCATCTCCACAATGGACGAAGTCTCGTTCTCAAATCCGTTTGTATTTTTTAACCGCAGTTCGATTGCTTGAGTTGTTAATGGAACCGTCTGTAAAACGAATTTTTTTACATCATTTAATGAATCTCTGTCCTTATTTCGTTTCGTTTCCAAAGATTACAAAAGCACTTTTGAAGGTAACACTCGTCACTCAATGAACATTTGAAGGGCTTAGTTCTAAATGTACCTAAGTTACATAATGTCAGTTTTGAGAAAATGAGGTTTAAAGATTTCAAAAATCCTGGTAAATTAGAGTAATGATGGAAAAAACCTAAATGGTTTTTTACATTGGATATGTATCTCTCCTTATTTCAACAACTTTTTAGAATTTTATTATGGCGTCATAAGGAATTAAAGCTTATTTTGCAAATTGGACTTAGGTACTTTTATTGGAAATTTTGTTTTACAAGCGCTTTTCTAGTAAATTGACAGTGTAGTTAGGCAGAAAAAGTCAATCACATGTAATAATAATGATAATATGCATTTTATTTTTTATAGAGTGATATATCAGAAAAGAATTTAGGATCTTGGGGAAATCAAAAAACCAAGTGATGAGAAGTTAATTTTCCAAAAATTTGCTTACCCAAACCAAGAAAACATAAAAAAAAACTTTTCCATGATCTATTAACTAAAAGCCAAATCAATATAAAGCTATTAAGTACAAATATTTTAAAAAAATGTTTCTGAATGTCAATGGATGAGTTGATGCTTCGTGACTCCAATAGAATGCTATATAACTAAATTATTAGGTTATAGACGGGAATCAAAACTCCAAATAAAACCCTAGAATTTCCAATTAATTAAAAAATAATGATTAAAATAATAATACAGATAAACCTAATACAAAAATAAGTTATTGAGTAAGCTTGCTATAATGAAAATGAAAGTTATTACTTGATTATAATGCTTGCGTTACTCTTCTATTATTAACCTTCGATAAACTTTTAAAAACTCTTATTTCAAGTTTTATTGACAAAAGTAAAAAAAAATTTGTTTAGGTAAGATTGCTTTGCAGGTCAAACCTTCAAACAATAGGTTTAATAAGCTATCAAGTGTGTATAGCAATTTTTAAAATAAATCAATTTTTAACATAAATCAGTTGAATTACAATTTTTAACATAAATCAGTTAAATCACTTCGGTACTTCTAGAATAAAAATCGCAGATTTCAAACCTCTGTGCTATTCAAAAAGTGATCTCCGTACATTATCCTAAAAAGATTTTTTGTAAGAATATTTCAGGCGAGTAAACAAAATTTTTTCAGCTTATCTCATTTTTTCAAAAATGTGATTTAGGTACTTTTAGAAATAGGGCCTTCATTTGATCCAAATGATTGCTTTAGAATAAGAAAATTAATTTGTGTATTGTTTAAAATGGTAATATTTTCCGTTGTGGTATAATGAAAGTAATGTTTATAATAAAAGTCAAAATATATCTTTTTAAAACTTTAGAAACATTTAGGCAAAATGTTTAACTGATTAATGATCGAATTTGATTTTTGCAAAGAATATTATGACGTAACAAGAACAGATTTATTGAATTTGTTTGTTTGTATTGGAATTGCCCTAAGCATCTTATCAGAAAAGTAATTTGAAAGTCAGCCCACGACTGCTGTGAAAGCGGTTCTTGTCCTTAACAACAAATTAATTATGTTTGGTTGCTTTCAACTGAAACGTTCCAGTTGATTGATTTCTATTGTTTTTAATAGTATGTAATGTCTTAAAATGTTTTAAATCAGCTTGTTCTATCAGGTTCTTATTCGGTTCTGGTCAACCGAGGATAATGAAGCGAATCGAGTAATAAGTTTTGTTTTCATCATTCGTACCATCAGATACGACAGGACGTACCTTGAGAACATAATACGGGTCCGTACTCAAAGTTTCGTCTCCGCTTTTATCCGCTTCTAATTCAAACTTTAAACGCACGCTGAGGTGTTACGTCAGCTATGTGCCCAACTGTAAGTTCACAACTCCCACCCTTCTCCTCATGATAAACTTCATGCAGCAGACCTTCACAGAATTGTGCGGCATTGACAGCGAACTCACCTATCACTTTGCATTCGTCTACATTAGTGATGTACCGATACTTAAGTATCGGTATCGGTGGTATCGGCCTATTTTTGTGGTATCGGCTAGTAGTATCGGTATCGGTAAACATAGCCGATATCTGCCGATACTTTTTAAGCACAAAATAAATATAAAATTTTTTTTTGTCGTATAAATATAAAAAATTTTTGTTACCCCCTAGAACTGGATTGGATTTCTAACATAATTAATGATTTCTGTTACAGATTTGTAATATTGTAATGAATAATTGATAGATATATACCTAAAAAAAATTCAAAATGCAATAACAAGCTGAGTTTTAGTAAATACATTCTTTGGTGTTACTTACAAAAACTTTTACTGATGGTGCTCAATAGATAAAAAAGTATCGGTGGTATCGGCAGTAACGGTATCGGTATCGGCTCTAAATGCTGATATCGGTAGTAGTATTGGTATCGGCTTAAAATGTGGTATCGGTACATCACTAGTCTACATCCGTAACTTTGCAATCCACCTCCGAAACGCCACTTTTAAAAGGTCAAAGGTTAGTTAGCCATGAATTGTACTGAGCCATCTTTGCTCTATAATATCACGGTAAATGATTTAACAGTAAATCAAAGAGTTATTATTTGTTTATAATCTTTCTGCTTTGTGATTATTAATTGTAATCAGTTGCTTATTAAATAAGTGTGGGCTTTTTTGTATCGTCTAATACTTTTGATTTATGTTTATATTGGCCTACTTACTGCTTTCATTTCTAAACCGAATCACCGTTGTCAATAAGCAGCGTAACTCCATTCAAGAATCAAATGAAACAACAAAAATCACTTAGATAAATTAAGAATCAAACTTGCTTCCTTATGTTCTCATGTTACAGTTGATGGGTAACTCAGTTTGCTGACACTGACTATATCAGTATGTTAGTCATATTAAAATGATGGTGATATCAATGTGATGATCATATCAGTACAATTGTCATATTAATATGATAGCACAAACAAAGCGACAGACACATAAACTATAAAACCTTTCCACTAATGAAATGCTACTTACCACGAATCAAATGCGAGTTGTAACCGTTCTGTCTAATCCCTACTTATCTTGGGGTAAAACTGGACAGATCGCTCACGTTTCGTCACCTATCTTCTAGTGGCATTGCGCAAAAAACATCTTCGCTTGTCACACTGCTGAGGCGACTCGTGGGCTCGGGATGGGGTGCTGGTGTTATATAGCCGCCTTATCTCTAGTCTACTCAATAGCTGAGTACTGTGCGCCAGTCTGGTGTCGCAGTGCTCACACTCGCCCCATCGACAGTGTCTTAAACGACGCCTTGCGCATAGTTACTGGATGCCCGCGTCCCACTCCAACGGGCCACTTACCCATACTTTCAGGCATCTAGCCAGCTGAGCTTCGCCGACTAGGAGCGACACTCTCCTTGGCCCACCGTGGATCTCTAGACCCTGATCATATCTTGTATGATCTTTTAATGGGTCCTCAGATGCTTGCCAAGAGAGACTAAGATCCAGACGCCCGTTTGTGCCAGTTGCGCGGAATCTTTTGGAAAACCTCGCCGGATTGGCATCCGCGCTTCTGAGTGGACAAATCATAAATGGAATGCAAAGTACTGTAAAAATACTTCTTGGTAAAATACTTGTAAAAGTACTTGTAAAAATGCTTTTGTGACCAGGACCGGTGCCTGGCCTGTTGGGATGGGCTTGTCCCGAGCAGCTTGGGTTAAGCTCAACCGCTTCAAAACTGGCGTTGGGCGATTCCATTCGCCCATGCACAAATGGGGTTTCACTTTTTTGCCGAATTGCGAGTGCGGCGACGCTGAATAAACGGCAAACCACGTTCTAATAGCGTGCCTCATACATCGGGCACCACGTGGAGCACGAGGTCTGACAGTTTGGAATGACGAAACTCGATGCTGACTTAACAACATCACTGCCAGCATCTGATTCAGGCAGTACAGCAGCCTGGGGTAGTAAAGTAAAAAAATAAATAAAGTAAAAGGATAAACCCTCGGCCCCAGTCCTGCTTGTGTTTGACCTGGAGTGGATTCCCTTCCAAACGACGACGACGAACAACGAACGAACTACGGTTAAAACCAAACAAAGATCATAAGATTGGCACAAGCTACCGATCATATCAATTTTATTTATTGCCAAAACAAAATTAAAGCTGAAGGACTTCCATATACCAATATTTATAAAATTGATACATGATCTACCTGTAATAACCTTTATGTATGCACAGACAAAGCCACACTACACTTCTCACACCAAACCTAGCTGAATGTGACACAAATCTATGACATATTTATTCATATTATATTCACATTCATATATTCATATATATCACATATCTATCACATATGTCAGAGTCGTTATACATAAGGTAACGGTCAAGCAAGTACCCGTCCTGCTTCAGGAGATCCCAAGACATTGCTGTCCAGTTAAAATTTTTATTTTGTTCTTTTAGTTTTTATGAAAGATTAACTGAAAATTAGAACTGCTTGCCAAGACCGCCAAGCAGAAGAAAATGCAGTAAAGTGCCCAAAGACAAAACAGAATGGCGCAAGCAGGTTTTGAACCGCGACCGTGTCGATCACGTTCGCGATTGCTCACGGCGCCTTTTACCACTTGACCACGCTGCCAACAAATCAAATAATCAAGCTTAAATCAAGCCCTATCCCCAACAAAACACCCATAAATTCTCGGAATTACTCTAGCAATGGTTTTCAAAGTAGCCAATTGGAAGATCCAAGGGATCAATAAATAGTGAGCAATCAAATGGAGGTCAATGAAAGACGAGTGGGGTCTAATGCTGCAATAAACAACGGTTCCTGTTTTGCAAAAGTATTAAACTAAAAAGATTATTATCATTAGTGTGAAGACGTTTTTTATCTTCACTTTTTTTCCTACTGATCTAATAGAAAAAAAAGCATGGTTGTATGAAAGTGAAAACAGAAAAGGTTCTTCACATTAATGGTACATTACTTTAGTTAATAGTGCTAGGGTCGGAAACCTTTTTGGGTAAAAAAGCCATAGAAAGAGCCATAAAAGCTACAAAGATTTAAAGGTATTTTCGTGACATCCATAGAATGTTTTTTTTTTATTTTTAGCTGGGTGGTGTGTGTGTGTGTGTGTGTGTGTACAGAAATTTTTTCGTGAGCAAACTTTGGTCTTTTTGTTGCAAAATAAAACTTATATTATTGACTCAAATTTCTCGATTTTTTTGTATCGTACTTCGTTTAGTCGCTGCTTCCTTATTCACAATCTTTATTTCTACATGCACTATGATTAATTTCAAGTTGATTGTGAGTAAAAATGAAATAAATAAGTAATTTCTGAAATAAATAAGTATCTCGAACTTAGTTTTGTTTTAATAGGTGGGTTTCGGTTGAAGAAACCCAAAAAGAAAGATTATATTAATAAAAAATCGTTAAATGTTGATATGAAAGATGATGATTTCAATAATGATGATGATGGTGATGATTTTAATGATGATATCCAACCAAAAGTTAAGCAAAGAAAAAAACTCGATCTATGTTATCCCAACAAGCAAATAATCTTTGATGTATAATTACAGAATTCTATTGCTTTGCACAAATTTGTTTCATCACTGTTTAACCAGAAACAAGAAAAAGACTACTCAGTTGAGGTTTTATTATTATTTGCTTTTGCAGGTTAATCAAGGATTTACAATGTTTTAGATAAAAAAGCGTTAATTTTTTACGGTTTGAGGGCAGTTTAGTTAACGTTAATTCAAGGCAGGTTATAAACAGGACAAATTTTTTTTATTTATTTCTAATTTACCGAGTCAGGAGAATAAATATAGAGATAAAAATAAATAAATATGAATAAAATTATCCTCTCGACTCTAAGAAAGTGTCGAAGGCGCTAATACATAGGACAAGCAATCACCCTGGCCTGCTTCTTGAGATATCAAGATATTGCTGTCTGGTTAAAAAATTTTTAGTTAGTTTTTTAGTTTAAAGAGATACCAGTATAACTTAAATTTAAAACTGCCTGCCAAGACCACCAAGCAAGAAAAGTGTCTTTCCCAAGTACACAACAGAATGGTTCGAGTGGGTTTTGAACGAAGACCATGTTGATCATAAGTAGAATGCTTTAACCACTTGACCATGCTGCTGACCATGTTAATCACCAGCACGGCTCGGCTTCGCAGCCGACTCTATCTAGTTAAACATTTTCTAAGCTGACTAATTGTAATGCAGATTTGTAAGCCCAAATCCGAAAATAAAAACCATACCGAACTCGAAATATACTTGGGGCCCAAATCTGGCACAAATTACCTAAAGAATAAACTTAAAGATAAAAGAAATGACAAGGCATATTTTGAACCGGAATCAGATCCGAAGTTTTTGAAACTCTAGGCTGAAACCAAAACCGGCCAGATATACTCTAAACCATAGATGTCCAACTTTGCTTCATTTTGGGCCAAATTTTAAATTAAGCTAAAATCGGCGGGCCGCAATTAGGTCTTCACTTTGAATCAGACTCTGATTTGTCGATTTTCATTTACCAATTGTACTAATCAATCTTGCGAAACAGTTTAAGAAACGCTGCAAATTGGGAATACAAAATTGTAAATATGTCTAAAAACTTGGAATAGGTAGTGGGCCGCATCAAAACCTTAAATGGGAGCACAAAAAAAAAGCACAAAAATAAACTATAGTTTTGTAAACTTACAATTTTATCAATTACAAGACAATAACAAAAAGAAATGACAAGGCATATAGTGAACCCGAATCAGATTTAAATTTTTTAAAACTCTAGGCTGAACCCAAATTCGACCGAGAAAAATAGGCCAGATATAAACTAAACCAAGGATTTTCAACCTTGTATCACTTTGGGCCAAACTTTAAATTGAGCTAAAATCAGATGCAAATTTTTTAAAACTCTTTGCTCACGTTCTAAAATCCTCATTATTTGATAAAAAATTTTGCTTGTAAAAAAAATAATTAACAAGTCTTGCCTCATAAAATTACTAAAAAAAAAGCAAAGAAACATTTTTTCGCATTAATTTTTAGGACAATATTAAACTTTTGAAAAAATTGGGCTATTTTTTCTCAACTATACAAAAAAATTAAAACGATTATTGGCTATACAATTGTAAAACTTGTCAAAAACGATTATTTGCTATACAATTGTAAAATGGCTAGCAGTAACTTCATAACAATATATCAGCGATACAAATCGATCATCTAAACACAGTCTTTATGCTCCAAACCAGATATATAGCTGTGTTTTAATTTTTTTTGACCAAGGTTACAATCGAACTTGCGTCCATCTGTTCGCTAGTTGAGTTATCCCGTCGACAATGTGTGACGTGTGCTACAATAACAAGAATTTACAATTTCGAACAAGTATTGTAAATTAGATGCTTTGCTTTGCAGCTTCACATGGTGAAAATGTATCGCATTTAATGTGCTATCGTTTCAATTCTTTGTAAATTATTTTTAATCTCAATTTTTCTTTTAAAAATCAAAAAAACAAATTGAAAAACAGCGTTAAAAGGCTTTTCCCTGATGATAGATATTCTCTAACATTTTATTTAAAAATGCTTAACATTTACCTTTTTACAAATTAAAAGTTTTTTTCTATTTATTAATAGTAAACATAAAACTACAATTTGAAAAAATTACTCTTTAAAAAATTTTTACGCTTGTAACAAAAAAGAAACAATTGTTTGTAACGAATCTATTAAAGTTTTTTTATAAATATTTTTAACTTATAGGCTATTTATATTGCTAACGCCGATGGCTTTTGTATTGTTATCTTTATTTTTCCTCTTGACTTGCCAATACAGTCGAAAGCATTATTAAGACAACCGTCAAGATATTACTATATTACTTATTACTTGCTTTTGATAACATAAAATTTTGCAATCAGGCTAAACTTTTGTCAAAAAGTTTTTTGATTTTTGTCGATGGCGTCCGCCATTATTATGCCGTTCTTACTCATTTAGCTGCGCTGTTGACGATTTATTTGATTTTTGAACCGGTGATATAACTTTTTACAAAATGAGGTAAAACTGAAGAATATGGTAAAAGATTGTGTAATAATCGCGATGTGTCATTAAGCATTTTTCATTTGTTATTTGCAATTTTAATTTTTTTGATAAAGTTTAAAGATAAAAAAATTAAATAAACACAAATTTTCTTGCGGATTTAATCAAGTTCTTAAGTTTGAATAGCTTCCTATGAAGGTGCAGTCACTGTCAAAAAAAATATATAAAACAGAAAAATATTTTTCTATTTAAATAAGTAACAGAGGCAATATGTTTATTCTTTTAAAAGTTTACCTTTTATTCCTATCCGATTTGATCATTACTCATTGGTAACATTCTTCTTTAAAATTTTTAATTTTTTCGCCTAGCACGTTCATTATTAATTTTATGTAATTGTGTGCTATCATCTCCATTTTTGTAGCATGTTTACTGGTTTATTTAAATTACTTTATTGTTAGAAAGGAATAAACATGTCCGCATTTCTTCATTGCTATCGAAAATGATAACATACATGTACCTAAAGAGAATGTTGTTTCAAACATTTTGTAAATTTTACTTTTATAAAAGTTTGAATCAGGGTTTGTTTTATCTTTTCCTTGAAGTATTAATAATGTTACAAAGATACTTAATGTATTTATTATATATTAATATATTAATAATGCACTTTCCCCTGCTTGGTGGTCCTGGCAAACAGTTCTAAATTACAGTCATATCTCTATTAAATTACAAGCATATAGCAATATCTTGGCATTTCCGGAAGCAGGTCGGGGTAATTGCCTACCCTATGTATTAGCGCCTCCGTCGCTTTCCTGCGAGTCAAGAGGATAAATATAGAGGTAAAAAAAAAAAAACGTTATCAATTACATTAGTAGGCGTTTTGAATTTCTTTAATATATATAAATTCCTAAGAATTCGGATTTAAAGCTCGAAATACTCTACCATTTACAAGTCTATTTTGCAAAAATAAAAATTAATTTGGCAGAAATGAAATTCAATTTGACATTAAAGAAACTTATATCTTGTTTCTTAGTTACTATTTTCATATTTTGGCATAATTTTATAAAATTTTCTTTTTTAAATTCTTATAAATATAGTTTTATTAGTAATAAATAATATAAATATGTACATATATAGCGACCCCACCGGAGACCCTATATTTAAATCCAATATTATGGAGACCTAATATCTATATCGTAGATTATTGCGACTATATATATTATATTATGGAGACCTAATTATGGAGACTATATATATATATATATATATATATATTTATGGAGATCTAATATATCTAGAGACCCTATATTATCTATATATGTTATGAGTTCCACTAGTATCTGCAGTTAGCTCTTTTATTTATACGGAGTTACACGATAGTTATATGACTGAATCTGTATATAAAAATAATAATTTATCCCGCGGTTAACCACACTTATGAAACCAGAGAGAAGAAGGCAGTGGAGCTGGCGCTATGACGTCACATACTATAGCAACCCCCTTCTAAAAAGCTTTTTAGCGAAAAGGCTGTCTAAGAAAAATATTAGTACATTGTACGAGCCCGATTGATAAACATGCACAAATTATATACAATACGGCACAAGCGTTATGAGTTTTACGCTACTTCATACAAAATCCCTTAAATGATTAGGAAAGCGTTTTTGTCTCACACTTCGCTGCGAGGTTGGAGATGATGGAAAGACTTCATCTTTAAAGTGACGTTCGTCCGATGTCATCATTTCCTCTTTGGGGTCCCCCCCTTCGGTGGGGATAGGGCGAATAAAACGTCTATTGCGCCTACAGACCCGACCGCTCGGTAGTTTTATGTGATAGTCGCGGTTTCTCCCGGCGCCAATGATGAGTCCCGATCGCAACAATTTTTTTGTAATATGGTCTTGAATTCGAACATGTTGTCCAATTTTTAGTGGGTTGAGGTGTTTTGCTTGTTTATTGCATTCAGTTTCTGCAGCCACTTGTATATTTGATAAAGTTGCGTCCCACTTGTCGAATTTGTTTTGCCAATCTTCTTTGAAATATTTTAGTTTAGCTGGGAGAATTGAACGTAGCGGGGCGCCGTATAAAATTTCGGTTGGTGATAACCCATGGGCCTTGGGTGTATTAACCCATTCAATTAGGCCGCTGCTAAATTCATCACAGTCTAGACTTCCATGCTCAGCAGTTTTGGCAACAAGGTGCTTCATGGCCTTCACTGCTGCTTCTGCGTGTCCGTTTGACTGTGGGTAATGTGGAGTACTTATGGTGGAAGTTACTCCCCATTTCTTGAGAAACTGTTGAAACTTGCTTGATGTGAATTGCGGTCCTCCATCAGTTCTAATTCGTACTGGTACACCTGTGTTCACGAAAAAATTTCTTATAGTGCTGATTATTTGATGTGAACTAGGGTCATGATAAAACTCGCTGAGCTTAATCCATCCTGACAGACGGTCTACATAAACCAGGTATGTCTTACCGGTATAATAAAATAAATCTGCAGATACGTCTTTAAAAGGTCTTGATGGGAGGGGATTGCGTTGTAATGGTTCTTGTTGCAAGCTTGGCTGGTGCTCTTGGCATTTCGTGCAGGCTTTAACGGTATTTTTGATGTCGCTATTGATTCCTGGCCAGTACACTATTTGACGCGCTCTTTGTTTTGTTCTTTGGATGCCTTGATGTGAGGCGTGTAGCTTTGTCAGTATTTCTTTTTTTTTCTGTACCGGCACCACAATGCGATGGCTGTTAAGGAGAATTAATCCATCTTCGAAAGTAGGCTGATCTTTCAGCTTTTTGAAAAGTTGAGCTAGTGGATATTCGTTTCCTTTTGAAAAGTTGCTTTTAATAGCAGTGATTAATTGTTGTGCTGCTTCGTCTTGCTGAGTACTTTCTTTTAAGTCTTCCAGCATTGGATCGATAAATATTTCTTTTGTGACTTCTGGGTCTTTTCCTCTCAAAATTGCAGAAACGTTTTTGCGGATCATTTTCGTTGTGTCTACGTTTATGATATCTTCTGATTCTGGGTCGCGGCACGGTGCGTGACATGGTCTTTGCCTTTTCTCCAGGTCGTGTGGAATATAAAAGCACTGAGTTTTTCTTTAAGTCTCTGAATCCTGGGATTATCCACCATATCGAGTGTCTGTGTATTCAGGATTGACTTTAATGGCTTATGATCTACTATCAGCTCGAAGCTGGGTAAGCCTTGGAGATATATTCGGCATTTCCGCATAGCCCAAACAACAGCGAGCAATTCCAGTTCAACCATAGCATAGTTTGACTCAGTCTCAGTTATAAAACATGATCCTGCTTGAACCAATTTCCACGTTTCTTGATGTTTTTGCAAAAGTGCAAAACCTAGACCTTTCAACCGAGATACATCTGTTTGCAGCATTGTTTTCCAATTGGGGTCAAATGCAACCAAGATATGGGGGCTACAAAGAATTTCTTTTGTCTTTGTAAATGTTACCTCATGCTGGGGTGACCAAAGAAAAGCATTTTTTGGTTTGAGCAAGTCCCAAAGTGGGCCTGCTGCTTCACTGAGTAGGTAAGTAAATCCGCCCAGCTGGTTTCATGCCCATAAAAGAACGTAATTCAGTTATGTTTGTTGGAGCAGGGAATTCAGAGATTGCTTCAATTTTTGTGGGGTCTGCTTTAATACCGTCGCTGCTCACTATATATCCGACATATTTGACAGCACTTTGTAGTAACTGCACTTTCTTCAGATTAAGAGTAATACCATGTTTTCGAAATCTGTTTAGTACAGCCACTACGGTATTCAAGTGCTCCTGTGCAATTTCGCCTTGAATAAGAATATCATCTACCACTTTTTCGATTTGTTCAATGCCTTGCAGAGCTTCATCGCCTCTTGCGCAATATTCGTCTTGAGAAGAAGCTAGTCCCATCGGAGCTCAAAGAAATTTAAATCTTCCGAGCGGCGTAATGAATGTGGTAAAGTCTTGACTTTTCCTTTTTAAAAGTACTTGCCAGTATCCTTTAGTGGCGTTTAATGTTGAGAAAAATTTAGACGAAGAAGAAATATTCGAAACAGCTTCTGCAAATGATTTTGATGGATGATATGGACGGCGTACGTATTTATTCAATTTTTACAAATCAATACAGAGACGTATCCCACCATTGGGTTTTGGTACAACGACCATAGAGTGCACCCAATCAGTTGCTTCTGTTACTGGTGCAATGATTCCGGCTTGTACAAGTTGGTCAAGCTCTCTAATTTCTGCTTCACTTGGGTTCTCTGATATAATAAATCTTGTGTTCTCTGCTTTTAATATGCTTTCTAATTTTCGAGGTGTTTTTGACGAATTTATCGGTTGAGGATACGTGTCAGATAGAATGTTAACCTGTTGACATACGTACCAAGCAAGCAAAAAATCTTCTACCTCAGGACAGACGTAAATGGTTTCTTCCACAAATCGGCCGCAGTTTTCGGTGATGCATGGGAAAGTCGCTACGCATGTTACCATCTGCCGATTTACTGCACTAAGGGTGTCTTGACTTGGCGGCATTAAATTATCAAGGTCTATTCCGAGCCGTTGAATGATCTTTACCCCAACAAGACTTGCTTCAGCTCCTGTGTCTGGTGTAGGTTCTGTGGAACCTAACGGGTCACGATGTTTAAGAGAAAAAAGATTAACAGTTATTTTGGGAGCCGCGGAGTTAGCAAAATTTGCGTTAGCATTGCATCTGTGCTTTATTTGTCCCGTTAACTTTCTCTTCGTTTCTTCGCGTCTGTTAAATCCAGGTTTGTTATGAAAGCACACTGATCAAAAGTGACCTTTTTTGCGACAGATTAAGCATTTTGTATCCTTTGCAGGACAGTGGGTTTGACCTTCTGGTGGGCAGGTCTTTTTACCGCATTTTGTACAGGGCTTTTTATTGCGCTCTTTAGATTTAGAGAAATTTCGACAAAATTTGCTTTGGTACGCTCTCTTCTCTCATTCAGCTGTCGGCTTATTCGTGTGTCGTCTAGTTTTGCTGACTCTTCCGATCTGCATAAATCAGTGACAGTCTGAAGATCAGGTAATGGGGACATGGCTAAGAGCTTTGTGCGAGTCTCTTTGTCATATATTCCCGACATGATTTTTGTGACTAAACGACGATTTAAACATTCATTGCATAAGTCTGCGTCTCTCGCCAAAGTTTTAATCGCGATTAAAAACGAATGGAAATTTTCACCCGCCGCTTGCTTTCTCTCTTCAAACGCGACACAGTCTAATGCTATATTTTTTTGACTCCGGATGTAATTTTTGATTTTATCTAACACTTCGTCTGGTTTTATCATGCGGGATAAGAAGTACGTGTTTTACGGCTTCTCGCATTTCCATCGAAAAAAACCACGAAGCAATGCCAACTGACTGCTCAATGGCAGCTCTGTTGCAAGCGAGACCGTAGCATAATCGTTATACGATTTACGCCATTTCAAAAATTCAGCTAACGAAATTACCATCTGCAGTGTGGAAGGCTTTTGAGCGTCCGCTTTAGTTCGCCTTGCCTCGTTACTAGAACTTTTGAGTCAGCTGTTTGCTCACGTGATTCGCTTCTCTCGCTGTTCGCGCTTTGAGACAGCTGCTGTTGCGAAAATCGTTCGATTGCATTTGTCGCTGACTTTCGACATTCTGTTCTTGTGTTTGTCTTTGCATTGACGACTTTGCTTCTAAAAAAGTTTTTAACCAAGAAGGAGGTTTGTCATTATTAATATTACTATTCGCGTGTTGATTCGATCGAGATAATTTGGCTACACGTTTGTTTGCTGCTTTTAATTCTGCTTGCAGCTCTCGTTTATTTTTCGCCATTTTTCTTTTATCTTCAATCTTTTACAAATCTCCAATCATTAACTTGCCGTATACTTTTATATTGGTTCGTAAGCTTATTTGCTTTAAACAAATTTATAAGCTGACTGTCGACGACGCCATGTTATGAGTTCCACTAGTATCTGCAGTTAGCTCTTTTATTTATACGGAGTTACACGATAATTATACGACTGAATCTGTATATAAGAATAATAATTTATCCCACGGTTAACCACACTTATGAAACCAGAGAGAAGAAGGCAGTGGAGCCGTGCGCTATGACGTCACATACTATAACAATATATAATTATATACATACTGGAATATTGTTATAAATATGACTTTTATTCCATAAGAGCATATAAATATATACAAATCAATTTTGATTTGGGTATTTCAGGATTTATTATATGTAAATCTGAAGTGATCAAATCAAAATTTATTTGTTCTTTTATGCTCTTATGAAATGAAAAGTCATTTTTATAGTAATATACATATATATATAACTGCAGACAGTAGTGTTTCGACCTTTTGGGTCTCATTAGTGCAGTGAAGTTTTGCTGAGAATGAACAAGGCACACCAATTTGTACCTTGTGGCTAATCTTTTACTTGTGGTTTTAAGCCACAGTAAAATCAAAGCCTAGTGATGGCAAGAGAGCTCAAATCATGTAAAATCATCAGCCTTGCATAGAGCAGCAGCATCACTGTCTTCTCAGCCAGAGTGCTCAACCTGCAAAAGCAGGGAACATAATTATATTTATAATACAATACATTGCTCTGATTTTTTCATTTATTTCATTTTTTGTGTTAAATTGCTTTGATTTTTTTATTGAGCACTCTGCAGGATTGATTTACTCCTGCAATATATATTTATATATGTCTATATATATTGGGTCTCTATATATGTCACTGTAGAATTTAGTAAATAGTTTTTTTTTGAAATTTTGTTACTTCCACAAATTTAAGTTTTTTTTGAAATTTTGTAGCAAATTTATTTGGTAACTTAGTACGTTGTTTAATCGTCTACCTTTTTTGGCGCCTGTTAAGAAGGCCTCGCCAATAACACAATCTCGGTGTCTACTAAACGATAATTCTTAATCTTCTTGCTGGATCTGACCTTCGAACCAGCGACAGCAAAAATATAGTCTAGCTAAAACACAGCTCAGACTATCACAATATCTTCTTTATTAAGAAATATGCTCCAATCCACTTAGGAGCCCGAATAGTATAAATCAAAGCAACAGGTTAAAGCTCAATAGCTTAATTCTTCACAATCACGTAGATCACCAAAGACTTGCGTTCAAAAACTATGACTTCACACAGTTAACAATTTTCCAATTTTAAGTTACCACAACGAAACATCGACTTAATGATACTGCTTTTCAGCGAACCGTATTTATACCATTCAGTAAGATTACTCGAATGTTCTGACATTCTCCAAAGCAACAACAACAACAACTATTACGTCATAATCAAAACAGGTCAATCGGATAGTTCTGGAAATTACTTTCAAGTTCGTGAAATTAAGCAGTGTTGCCATTTTCTTATAAATAAATGTAAAATATTTAAATTACTTATAAAACTGTTATTTCTTCGGCTATTTGAGCCGGACCAAAGCGAAATCAAAGATATATTTTATGAGATTGTGAATCTACATAATTTGGGCGATTTTTAGGAACGGAACAGTCACATTTCATCCATAATAATTTTAATCATGACAATGTAGTTTATTCCCGTTAAAAGTAATTCAAAGTTTTATTATGAAATAATAATCACGTCGCCGGTGAAGCGCTACTCTCGTATTGCATAATGTAATGTCTAAGATTCGCTTGATGTATTTTCTGGTCCTTTTTTTCTTTTTGCCCGACATTAATGACGTAATATGTTTTTGTCCAAGCCTAGTAGTGGAATGTTCGCGTATATACGATTTGGTACTAGCAAAAGCGTTCTCCTTAGAGAGTCGGAGAATAACCTAGCTTATACGAGTAACTTGTCGTCATGTGATTTTCTATCTAAATATATGTACGCTCGCTCGATAGAAAAAAAAAGACGACGAGAGAGACGAAGAGAGAGACGAAGAGAGAGAGAGAATTTGAGACGACTCGAGGGGCGACTTGAGTAAAAGTAATTTGGTTTGGGCGCAGAACGTGGGCAGAGGGCCCGTTAGATTTTGTATCAGTTGACGAGTGTTGAATTTATTTTGCGCCAGTGTTTTGGAGTTTTGTTCTACGGAAGTAGAATTAGTGGCGTACGCAGAAATTTGTGAAGGGGGGTTTTTGAAATTTAAAAAACGATTGCTCTAAGTGGTCCTGGTAATATGCAAAAACTTTAAAAATTAGGCCTGCATTCAAAAACAAAGTGTTATACTTTTGAGAACATCTTGCAGTGGCATGAATTTATTTTTACCAAACCGTAAAACTAACTATTGAAAAGGCATGTGCGAGTACGCAAATTTAATTCAAATATGACAAGAAACTTTCCAAACTAAAAGCAATATAAGCAACTTGTATAAATGATGAGAACAAAAGGTGAAAAATCAAATGAACAAAAAATAACCTTACTTAACAAATATTTAAAGTTTTTTTACAGGCTTATATTCAAACGCCTGTTTTTTTCATTTAACCTGTTAATTACGTCATCAGGGCAAGGCGTGTAGTTCCTATAAATGTTTAACAATGCAAGTCCATTCATTCGAGTGGTGCCAGTTGTGTTTCGTAAGTACGTTTTTAGTCTGCGCAATGTGGAAAACGATCGTTCACTAGTGCATGTTGTCATTGGAAGAGTTAACAAAATGGTCAATATGTTCGGAAAAGCATCGAATTGCATTCCTTGATGCTGCTCAACGCATCAGTTAGTCTTTCTGCTGCGTTCAACCGAAAAGTACCACAATACCAGTTCAGGTACTAGTTCTTCCGAGGATTTCGTTAAATCATTTTCGTAAAATCTTTCCAAAACTTAAATACTTTTAATTTGTTGAGGAGTTGGTCCAATGGTTGGATCAGCAGGAATTAAACACTAAAATCCACCAATAATCGATTTGTAAGCAGTAAATCTTGCTTCGAGAGTGATAATAAAGTTATCAAGAAATGGAATAAAAATTCCTACTCAAAAATATTCTTCATCTGTTTCAGCAGCAATGTTGCATCGACTGGTCTGTCTTAAAGTAAGGCGTGGTGTTTTTAAAATAAAATTTTGGGTTTTGGCCGTTTCTTGCGCAGAAATATAGAGCTGGTGAAATTCATCTTCGGCTTTTTCTCTAAGACACTTCAATTCATTTGCAATATCATATGCAATGTTGACGGCCTGAAGAAGGTTTTTTCTGCATAACTTTGCACAAAACAACACTGTATCCAAAAAATCTTTTTTAAAACTAAGACAGCAATGCAAATTGCCTAATTGTCGATAGCAACTGTAGAGCTCGTGATGAAGTTTCTCTGTCTGGCCATGTTAAAATTTCTGTCAAAGCTTCTACAACAGCAAATTGTAATTTGAAAAGACCCTGACACTCTCGTGTCGATCGAATCATCTGGTGGCACAAATTTGAACAAGTTTTTGAGCTTTTGTTGTTGACGAAATCGTGTTGATAGATTTTCGTAAAATGTTTTGACGTTTTAGAGCATTAAAAAATTGTAAACTGAAGCTATTGCTTCCATGCAGTTACGAACCGGCGAGAGATCGCACGAATTAGAGACAGCCAAATTAAGACTATGGGCTGCACAGTGTACGTAAAGAGCTGTAGGAATAATTTCCCTGATATAGGCTTGGGCACCATTCAATCTTCCAATCATAGCTGTAGCCCCATCGTATCCTTGACCGCGCATTTTTGAAACACCAATACCAATGTTCGATAGATTGTTCAAAATTGTTGAAGCCAAATTCTTGCCTGATAGATCTGTTTTGGGTATAAACTGGAAAAAAGATTTTTCAATAGCAAAGTTATCACTTACGTACCGAGCACAAAGAGTCAATTGTTCCTGACATGATATATCGGTTGTTTCGTCAGCCAATACAGAAAAAAATTTGGACCTGTTAATGGAATCGACCAATTGCTTAAATAACAAGTCATTGCAAATACTTATAATTTCGTTTTGCATTCTTGGGCTGATATATTGAGAGTTGCGTCCGGCAGAAAGAAAATCATTCTTAAAAACTTGATCATGTTTCATTTTGTATCGAAGTAAAGCACGTAAATTTCCGTCATTATAATTATCTTCTAGATTTTTTTCTGATTCAAAAGTGAGTGGACCACTATTCCGATGTCCTCTTAAAGGAATACCCTCTCGACCACCGAGTATAATTGTTTCTATAATTGGTGTAATTTTTCTTCAATTTTCTAAAATTGTTTGCTTCTGTTGCTGATTAAGTTGATTTCCGATGTTATCTTGTTTTCCTGATAAGATTGACATAACGGTCTCTGCTGCCACCACACTGTCGCGGTGATATTTTGTGCTCTCATGGTCTGCAAAGCGTTCAAGCGCATTTTTCCACTTTTAAAACTTTACCGCGCACAAAGTTCCTAGAGGTTGGTTTCCAACTCCACTGCCTGCTTTACTTTCAAATAAAACGCAGTATTTGCAAAAGGCTCCATTTTCTAAATATGAGTACGCTAACCACTTGAAGTGAATAAACCAGCGGTGCTGAAACCGTAAATTTCGGTGATTGATTGCGGTAATTGGAAAATTAAAAGACTGATCCGGAATCCATATGTTTTTTAGCATTCGAAGTCTTTCTGCTTGAGTATAAGTTTTTCCTATACAAAGTGAAATGTCATTTGACGGTTGTAAAACTAAATCTTTTGTCGCTTTGTCTGCGTCTGGAGTCTCACCTTGTTCTTCTATTACATTCTGCGGATTATTTTTGCTACATGCCAAATCATCAACGGGAATACTTTTTTTAACATTTTCGCAATCGTTATTACGAATTTTTTTAAAATTAAAGTCTAACAAAGTTTTTCTCCTTTTTTGTTGAGGAAACATGACTAAATGATTAAATAAATTCTTTTAAGATTAAAAAATTATGCAAGCTGAAATCTCTTTTAAATTAATTCTTGTTAGACTTATCGTATATTATCATACGAATGGCAGGATAAAAAAATTTGTACCAGTGCAAAAAATATTAACTGATAATTTTGAAAGTAATAATGTTAATTGTTAACTATCAAAGAATTACAGTAGAGCAATAACAATAACGTCATGCCTTATCCTTTGCAAAAGGCCATAAGCGTAAAATTTTTGATTATTTTCCATTTATTTTTAAATACCATTTTCAGCATTTAATAACAAAGTTAGAATTTAGGAAATCAAATAATTACAAACTTAATTTTGGAAAAGACGTAATTAAAAAAATTTTATGACAAATTTTTACCATTTCAAATTACTTGATTTTAACAAGTTTAACATTTTCGGCTCATTCTTGTAAAACTGTCTAAAATTTTCGATTAGTTTTACATTTTAAAACAGATAATACCAAAAAAATAAAAATGCTTTAAATATCAAAAGTTTTCTCGAGTTAAGCTCGCTGTTACAATTCAATTAATTCAGCTAAAAACGAACTCAATTTTAATAATGATTATGATCACAAAGCAGATACCAGGTAGGCTACTACCAAAGTATAAAGACAACTCATTTTTGCTACATTTTCATTTCTATTTAAATAAGATACCCGTGACGATCATACTTTCGCGAAACATCTCTTACAGTTGGGATTTTAATGAATTAAATGGTAATTAATTGCACGATAGTTTGATTTAGAAATGTTAAACTCTAACTGCCTTATTGAACAAACTGTATTGCAACTGCTATAAACGCTATCTAGCAGCACATTAAAATAATTTCAGTAAAAACGAACAACCATTTTTATAAAATTTGCTTATTTAGTTATGGTGTACATTTATTACTTTATAAAGTTTTATGAGCCTTCGTATCATACAAAAAAACTTTTTACAATGGTTACTTGATCAGTTGAACTATTTTATATTATATTTTACAATTCATATTTAAATTTTTTTTATCACGTTTATTAGAGTTCAATAAATCAATCTTTCAAATCCTCCTTAGGTGCTTAAAACTTGTTTTATTTTTCATATTAATGTACAGTTGAGTAAGCAGGCTTGTATCTCATGGGGAAGCATTGTAATAAAACGATATACATCAAAAGCAAAGCATAAAATGCTTAACTTTCAATATTTTACAATTTTGAAAGTTTTCTTGACAAGTGGCAGCTGTACATTAGCTAACTTGACGCAATCTAGGCGATAACAAAAATTGATGTGCAAGCAGTAATTAAGTTTAAAAAGTGCAGTAAACAATAGAAACTAAAATCATATTATGGAAGCCCACTTATTACCATGTACAGTATATATGCCTGAACACCATTCTTCAAGGGGGGGTTTGACCCCTGAACCCCCCTCCTTGCGTACGCCAATAGGTAGAATCATTTGTGTTAATCGAATTAAGTTGTAGCTCTGATTTCACTTTGCACCTGAGTTAAGTAATTTTTAATTTGCCCTTAGATGAAACATTTCATCAAAATTTTTTAATCGAGTAAAACCTTGGTCAAAAAAAGAAAATAAAACACAGCTATATATCTGGTTTGGAGGATAAAGACTGTTTTTAGATCAGTGGTTCTTAAACTGGGTTCGATCGAACCCCTGGGGTTCAACGAGTCAGTATCAGGGGTTCGACGGAGATCAGGATAAGCATACACACGTTATGTGTATGTTCTGGCGACCACAATGTCCTATTTACTTGAGCCGCGGTTCTTGCTCATTGTAACGTAACACAATCTCTCCTTCTTTCTCTTGGAGATCATGCTGTATTTTGCCGACCACACCAGATCAAGTCTATTAAGTCTAGAGCGCAAGCTTTATCGATTTATATATTGAGCAATTAGTTTTTGAAATTATTTTGTCATAATTTTTCAGTTGTTGTGTTATAATGCAAGGTTTTAATCTTCTGTAATTTTGTTTGAAGTTAAACAAGCACAATTAGGCACTAAATATGCAATTATTTTCCTTTAATATTTAAATTTAATCTGTTCTAGGCATTTACCATTTTATAGTATTGGAGTGGTCAGAAAAATATGTACAATATGGATTTACGTATATCACAGAAAGTGATGGGAGTCAGTGTCCTCAGTGCATGATTTGCTACGCCAATTTGAGCAATTGTTGCTTAGCACCGGCAAAACTAAAAGAACAATTTTGAAAGGTGCATGGTGATAGAAAATACTGGAACACCACGCTCGCTGAATTTAAAATGAAGAGAGCCAGATTTGATGAAAATGCTATTCTGCCGGTTTTCATTGACAAACCGATCCTCGCAGCATCGTACGAAGTTGCGTACTTGATTGCAAAACAGGAAAACTACACACCATTGGTGAAAAACTGGTAAAACCATCTGCGTTAAAGAAGGCGAATATCATATCTGGAAAAGCAGCCAAAAATAAGTCATCCCAAATTTCTCTTTCCAATGGCACCATTAGTAACAAAATTGGTAAGTTTAAAATTCATTCGCACTTCTGGTAAAAATCAGCAAGTTAAACTTTAACAAATAACCGAAGGCATAATATATTATCAAAGAAAAACGTAATATATTACGCCTTCTGTTATTTGTCAAAGTTTAACTTGCTGATTTTAGCAGAAGAACGAATGAATTTTAAACTAATTAATATCCCTGGTAACAGTGTTTACATTGAAATTGTTGATTCTTGGCTCGATTTTGTTGATTATTGATTGTTAATTATTGATTCAGATGAACGATGACATCTTCGCTCAAATAGTTTCAGACCTAATTTCGGACACGGCAAAATTCAGTCTCCAATTCTACGAGACCACAAACGTTTCCAATCTAAGGCAGTTTGCTGTATTCGTGCGCTATGGGAAAGAAGACATAAAAAAGAAAGATTATTTATTTTGTCAGCCCCTTATAACAACAACTAAGGCTTCCAAGGTTAAGAAATTTGTAGATAATTTCTTCAAAGACAGTGATCTTTTGTAGGATATTGTTAATGCAATTTGTTTGGACGGAGCTCGAGTCATGTGGGAACGAAATTCTGGTTTTGGTACGCTATTGAAAGCCGATGCACTACACATAACTGTAACGCATTGTCTTTTGCACAGGCATGCATTGGCAACAAAAACCTTCTCTCCAAAACTGGCAGAAGTATTAAAAATTGTGGTGAAATACTCGTATGTGAACTATGTGGAAAATAATGCTATGAAACACCGCATAATCAAGGAGCTGTGTAATTAAATGAGCTCTGAATTCGAGGTGCTTCTGTACTATTATTATATTTGGTGGTTATCCCGGGGAAAGATGCTGAACCGTGTTTCTACCTTGCGTGTGGAATTAGCCGTGTTATTGCGAGAGCACCAACATCGTCATGCAGATTGCTTTGAAAATTCTGAGTTTATTCTCGTTTTGGCATACATGGTCGATATCTTCGATGCTCTCAATAATCTCAATCAACAGATGCAGGGTGGTGGAGTCAACATTATCGAAGCAGAAGTACATCTGAAGGTTTTAAAAAAAACGACTTAACGGAAATGAGAAATGGAGAATGATAACTTCACTAACTTTCCTCTGTTCGACAACTGCATTAGTAAGATCAAAGATGTGTCTGGAAATGGAAACATTTCCGTACCGCGAGAACTGAAGCAAGCAATTTTCATGCAATTAGATGATGAGCTTGCAAAGTCTCACGACGGATACTTCCGACCAGAGAGCCATGTCCAGCATCGGTAAGATAGCCATTCACGTTTAGTGCTGATAAAGAAGATGTCAATGATGAACACCTCAATGAAATCATTGAACTTCAGCAGAGCCAGTTTTAACAGCAACTCTTCAGAACAACAACGCTCTCAACGTTTTGGTGTCACCAAATCGTAGCTTACCTTTTTCTTGCTAAGAAAGCCCTTGAGATACTCATACAGTTTATCTTTGCAAGCAGTCCTTTTCGAAGATGGTAGACATAAAAACAAAAAAAAAGGAACAGACTTTTTTGCCATTAGCCTTGCCAAAGTGAAGCCGCGCATTTTTAGAATTGTTTCCAAAATGCAACAGCATAAGATGGATTGATTTGTCGTAAATATTTATTAAGTGGTGTTTTTGTGTGTAGTTCATGTTTTGTTAGTTTTGTTTCTTTAAATAATATAATTTTATGTGCAACAGATGCATAGTTTGCTTTGGGCTCAAGTTCGTTAATAGATATTTTTTAAATTTTAAGGAAGGGTTCGGTGAGTGCCTGCATGAAACTTACTGGGTTCGGTACCTCCAACAAGTTTAAGAACCACTGGTTTAGATGATCGATTTGTATCGCTGATATATTGTTATGAAGTTACTGCTAGCCATTTTACAATTGTATAGCAAATAATCGTTTTCGACTAGTATTGGGTGTCGTGTCAATTTTTTAAAACATCCTATCAAAAACACGTGGATCAGTTCAATTAGGTGATAAGGTTTTCAAATTACGAATAAGTTGTTACAAAATATACAGCATATAAACACTTTGATACAAGTTAAAAAGTAACAAAAAGTTTGGTCAAATACAAAATTCAAATAAACTGTAACTTTTTTGTTTACAAGTTTAGCTATTATCATCTAATTCTTATTTAATTAAGCATGAGTAAGTTTTATTATAGAGGTCTCTCAATCTCAATTGAAGCTTGTAAAATAAAAATTTAAATTTTTTTACAAAGTAAAAATATTATTTAGAAAGTCACAAGTATATTTCAATTTTAATTAATAGCCTATTTGCACAAAAATGTATTGCCAAGCAAAAAAATAAATAGCTTTGTTTGTTTAAACTATGTTTCATACATTTATTTGTTTTCATTCGGCAGTTAATTAAATTTAACACGACCATACAAAAAAACAATAGTAAAATAAATTGAGAAACAAACAAAAGTTGAATATTTATTAAATTAGTAACGTTCTATTGTTACAAGTCCCAATAAAATTTTTGTTTTTGTTAGAATTCTTCAACCAATAATTAGGCCTACCAAAATAGAAAAAAGTTTTTATGAGATGTATTTTATTTAAATAAATTATGTTATTTGAATCAAAAGTGAAAAAAATTGCCAAATTTATGAAAATCAGATTTATATGAATGTTTTAAACCTCAAAAAAGTAAGCAAAGTATTAAAACTTACATTACGATTTATTTCATGTAAGTATAAATAAACACTATTAATTGCAAAATCATAAAAAAACTTTACAAAAGTTGAAGTTTTTATTTTATGCGCAAAGTTTTGAACGAATCTTTGATTTAATTAAAAGTATTATAGTATATAAAATTAAATTTAAAAAAAATTTACGTAAACGAAGACTAAAACACAGACGTTGCTGCATTATACTTTAAAAGGTTAGAGGAAAAAAAACAAAACGATAAAAGAAACAGGTTATATCATTAAAATTGTTGTTTGACAGCAATCTTTTAAAAAAGTCCAGAAATGCATTTTCAAACAGTTTTTTAAAGTAATTATTAATGAAATGAAAGAAGTTTAAGACTTTGAAACGAAATGATCACATTACTACAAATAATGACTATCAATAAATTTCAGATATAGCTTTTCAATGAGCATTTTATTTGTCGTAAATACACAAAAACAGATATTCATATTAAAGTAGAATAAACTTATTAATTTGAGCTCAACAAAAATTTCAATTAGGCATTGAATAACATTGAATTTGAACAATGCAAATTTTTGAAAAGTTTTAAATTCAAAGTTAATCTTGATTAAGTCGCTTATGGTTAAACCTAATTATATCAACTTTGTCTTTAATTCGAAGTAATTTCTTCTTGACGTCAACTTCAATTTCTTTTTGACACAAAATATCCAGCTCTTTCATCTGTCAAAACTATTAAAATTTTATTTATAAACATTAGAGTTTAAAAATTGGAATTTTGGTTTCAAAAGATTTCGGATTTACTGTTTTTGCATTAATATAAATAATTAATTTTTAAATTGAAGTGATGTTAGCATATTTTAAGTTTTGGAAACAACAGTGATAAAAGGAAAAAGTTAACTTATGTTTGGAAAGAATGCTGTAAACATACTCAACAAATCTGTTTTCTTTTGTATAACTTTTGAGATACAAGCGTTCAAGGTTTGAGTAATTTGACACTCCCCCAAATTGTAGAGTGTCAGTCAGTCAGTCAGTCAGTGTTTTTTTTATTCTCGATCATTATTAAACAGTTTAACACAAAAATTATAAACATTAAAAAGATCAAGAAAAGGAAGAAGCAGCACAACGTCAGACGTTAAAACATGCATATGACAAACAAAGTAAAAGTACAAGATAGTATAAAGCATGGCTGCAACACCTTAATCATATAAAGACATAAGTGAAAAAAGAAAAAAAACAAAATAAATAAATAAATACGTAAAAATAATATTATGAAACAAACTGAACAATTAAATAACCAGTGCATGACTAGGCTGCGTAATGATGATGGGTGGCACAGCTAGCCAAGATGGGAATTTAGCTCAACTGAGCAAGGTGAGTAAAGAAAAACCACCCAAAAGAGAAACCTCACCAGGTCCGGAAACCTTTTCTAAATGCAACTGGTGACTATAATAGAATAGTAAATAATGCCGAAAGTATATACAAAAAAAATTACGGAATTATACAGCTAATAATAAACAAATATTAACGATAAAAGAGATAACATAACATAAAAAGAAAAAAAAAAACTAATATGCTAGTCAAAGTTGATGGAAAAACATATATTAATAATATAACAATTATAAACAAAAAAAAAAAAAAAAAAAAAAAAAACATTTACAACAGAATTCATGCACTACAAAAAATATTAGATAAAATTTTTGCAGACCAGCATAATAGCAACATAAAAAAATTAAACAAAGTCCATAACATTTAGTAATTGTTTTGAAACTTATTTTACAATTCTAAAAATAAAAAATTAATTGCTAAAACGAACAGTATACCATTGCCAAAAAAGAAATTTTAATGAAAGAGCGAAGATAAGGGTGAAAAAGAATTAATTTGTTTAGAGTTTGAAATTATGCAGACAATCAAAATATAAGAAGAGTTTTTTTAAAGCTTTGTGTGCAGACTGGATATCTTGATCGATTAAGCTTTTCTTCCAGAGATTGAATTCAAAAAATTTTTACACCATTTCCTTCTTTCCAGAAACCTGTAATCAAAAATACATAGGGCAGTATCGCGTTTAGGAATCTAAACATTACAATTAAGTATTATTCCCATTACTTAAAAGATATTTATAAACCTCAAGAGTAAAAGATCGAACACTTTGTTTTTTATTTTTTAAGTCAAAGGGAATGCAATTCCAATAAGCGGGACCACGGTGTGAAATAGCTTGCTGACATACTGTGCTAAAACATTTCTTTGGAATAAAGATAGACTTGTTTCTGGTATTGTATTTAGATTCGTTTTTAGTAAAAACATCTTTAAATGCAGATGGGTTTTTACCATTTTTTTGCTTAAACATAAACACAATTAGTTCTTTGGCCAAAAGTTGATCTATTGTTAACAATTTATTTTCTTTCATGACATCACAAACAGTTGAGCTACTGTTAAAATTAAAAAATAATTTAACATATTTATAGCACAATCCTTGTAATCTTTTAACCAAAGTTTTATTGCCAAAACACCAATTTAAAATACAGTAAGAAAGCTGACTATTTATAAGAGAGTGATAAAGTAGAAGAAGAGATCTTTTATTTAACAGTGACTTTACTTTAATAACAGTTCCAAGAACACTACGTAGTTTAGATATTAGCTGATTTATATGTCTTGACCATGATAAGTGCTCTTGTATATAAACACCAAGAAATTTAATACATTTAACTTGTTCAATTTCATTTTGTCGCAATGAGAGAGTTTGCTTTTTTGTTATTAATTTGGATTGAACAGTCTTAAATAAAATGTATTTAGTTTTAGAAACATTAACTGATAATCTATTTGAAATCAACCACTGGTCAACTAGTTGAAGTTCTTTATTACCAGCATCAAATAGCTCCTTGATGTCTTTATTTTGTAAAAAAATGCTTGTATCATCAGCAAACATCAAAGAATCACTATCATTCAGACAATTTTTGAAATCATTGACATATATCAAGAAGAGAAGTGGTCCTAGATTAGAGCCCTGAGGTACACCACTTGTAACTTCAAGAGTAGTTGTAGAAAGAATTCCTGTATATTTTACTTGTTGTGTACGTCCTGTTAAGTAACTAGTAAACCACTTTAATGTATTGCCTCTAATCCCATAATGATTAAGTTTGGAAAGTAATATTGTATGATCAATTGTATCAAAATGTAGTGATAATGTAGTGATATTTGGAAAGTAATATTGTATGATCAATTGTGCACTCAAACCCTAAAAATAGGGATAATGTTAGCAATTTTTTATTATTTTCAAGTTAATTTCAACCTGTCGTTGTTCAAAGCTGTCTTAATTTTTCTCAGTATACAGTGTCTGCACAACCTATACTTGCCAGCTATGAGTCTAATCTGTTTATATTCTCATAGATTACTACTTTCTATGGCTTTCCAATTTCTCTTAAAATCAATACAAACAATGCATCTTGTATCAGCTCCAGCAAAGCTTTATTGAACAGTTTTCTGTAAAAACTTCGCTTAATATGATGCAATAACTGTGACTTGCTTTAATTTCTGACGTAATATTTTGAAAAGAAAACTTAATTTGTATTGAAAACAAAAAAATTTAATAACACTTATCGGAACTAATGAAATTATATTTATAAATTGTCGCACTAGCAAGCAAATTTTATGGACAGCTGCCTTAGCGTGGTTCTATTGAATTTATATCACATTTGCGTGTGGTGCATTGGAATCGAGGCCAACATCATGTTTAGGTTTACAGCAGACAAACTCACAAAAACCAAAAAATATATACACAAATCAATCGCAAGTATATTTTATATATTTACTTACAAAATTCACAGTGGGATGATTAAACAATTTTCTACAGTTTGCGGTAATATTTTTTTTCTACAATAATAGCAACGTAAACTCGTTTCCTTCTTGTGAATTTTACATCATTTGAACTTTAACAAATTTGCAAACAAATCGTTTTTTCACTTACAAAAGATGATTGATTCTGAATGGCATTGCACAAAACAATCACGCCATCTATCGATAGCTCTCGATCATTGTAATAGCCAATATCAAAACCATCTATTTTATTATCAAAAAATGATTTGTAACCAATATCAAGCTCATCTATTTTATCAATGCACGAAGCAACTGCAGCAAATCCTTTATCTCCAATATTGTTGCAAGAAATATTCAAGCTGGAAATCTAAGTAAATTTAGTTAAACATTTAATTTATTTTTTATCAGTTTTTGAATAACTTTTTTACTAATTTCAATTTTTATCAATAAACTAATACAGGGTGGTCCAACTTCTGCACTCTCGTGGGCCACTTTTCAAAATTATTCGAGTTTGCAGGCCTTAGCCGGCTAAAAACACCTATTTTCGTATTTTATTCCAAAATCATAGCGTTCTCCCAAAAAAAAAAGGTCTTCGCTTGGAATCCCGACTCAACCCTAGACTCTCTTCCATCAGCTCGCCATGCCTTGTTATACAAGGTTGCCGCTGCTTGTGATCGACAAGACTTGTGCAAAATTGTTCCGCGGGCTGCAAAAATTCCATTAAATTTTTGCCCGTAGTTGGACCACACTGAACTAATTTATGCATAATTATTTTGTCAACTCAAATTAAACGAAGTTTTGCTTATATAAATCAAAATTGAAATTTTAAAAACTACAAATAAATACAATATCAAAATTTAATTTTCTAATTTTTATTAATTTATGAAATAAAATCAGTTTAGAAATGATGCCAAATAAACTGACGTAATAAAATAAAACAAATGGCATGTTTATATTCAGTCAAACAAAATTATTTAAAAAATTAATTTTGTAACAAAATGTTGTTTATTTGTGTATTCTACATTATTGGTTCTTCTATATCAATTCTGCATAAAGTGTTCTACGTAAAGCAAACTTCTGTTTACAGATTTAAATAAAACTTAATCTTTGCTTAAATTAAGGTTTTAATTTTGCTACTTTTCTTAAATTTAACTATTTTTTCTTTCGATAAAAGCTCCTATTTTATTGTTACGCACTATTTATTTCCACCGAGGTATTACCAAAATAATGTAGACACCATTATAACGCTTCAACTATAGTTCAATTGAAAATAAAAGTCACAATGCCTTTGCGATAATGCACACTTTGGTATTTGGAATTGAAATTATTTGCAACTACGAATTGTCCGTTGGTCAAGTTAAAACTTGAAAATTGAATTTATTAAAAAAATAAGAAATTAAATATGACATGGATGAAAGGTTCGAAGTGGGCTGACTAACTTTTTAGCTTGCAAATATCGGGTCGCAAGTTCGATGCTGTTTCTTCAGAAAATTACTTGTAAATCTAATCTTAAACTTTTTATTCTTTAGATTTCATTTGACAACTAAACTTTTATTTATTTAAATCAAACTACTGGGAAATCTGCTTAATAAGCTCACTCGGTTTATGTGACCAATTTAGCTCGGTCCCATCAAAATCTCTGTTCACTAGGAAAAGTCATCAAATATCAAGACCAGTTTTTCTCTTTCTGTCAAATTGTTTTATCGAATCGTTTAGTTTCGCTTTTACAACACAAATTACAAATTAAAATACAAGTGACAAATAACAAAGATCTGAAGAACCTGATTGCGTTCCTGAGCTGTAGAATATTGACATGAGATTGTTTCTTGATCAACTTAGTGTAGATATAAAAAATAAAAGGGGTTTCGTCAATAAAATACTTTAATAACTTCGCTTCTCAAATTCGCAACTTTTTGCAAACAGAACTTGTTCAACAAATCGTCACAAAATTTTTGCTTAATTTGACCTAAATACATAATTTTTTTCTTGCTTTGTACCTGATTGCATCGATCATGCTGTGATTATATAATGTGACTATGCCGTCAGAAATAATAACGAAAGAGGTTTGGTCCCAAAGTGCTAATAATATGTAAAGTCTTCTGTACTTTTAATTGAAGATAGTTGACTTGGCGAATTGATAAATTTAACATTGGATAAAACAGAAACTAAATTTGGTTTTCGCACCATGACAGACAGACAGACAGACAAGTTTATTTCATACAATTCCGTATTAATATATAATGCACACAAAACAATAACAGTAAAAATAATTATAGTGAAGAAAATAAGTGCGTTTAATTGACGTAATTTGTTACACGAAAAAAAAAAAAAAAAAAAAAGGTAATAATTATACCGAATGTATGCGGAGACTGCGAAGTGACCAAAAAATAATTAATTGGTCTTCAAGTCGAGCAGCCACCGATTAACTAAAGTTATAAAATAAACGTATGTTATAGAAAAAGATAAAAAATGGACCACTGTAGATATAAGTTTGATTTGAAATATTAATGGATTTAAGGATAAGAATTTAAGATATAACGTTTATACATGTAGCCAAAATTATATATGGAGTAGCAATTTTTTTTTAAATTACAAGGAACATCATTCCAAACTTTAACTCCTCTATATTTAAGAGATCTTTGCAAACGATTGGATCGATATCTTGGTAAGTATAACTTATTATTTACTGATGAACGGGTTACACGGAAATGAATTTGAGATACCTTTTTGAAATATTTTGTAAAAGAAGTCGGTAATTTACATCAGTCTAAATTAAACATTAATTTTGAAGTTTCAAGCTTGATTAAGAGCATGAGAGAGCAGCTAATAAATAATAGCCATTATAAAAATTAACTTATTGATCAATGCTACCAGAAATAGATATAACTTTCTTTTTATAGTTTTTTTTTTGGTTGTGCTCTTAATCAAATTAAGAAAGAAACGTAAAAATTTTCGCCAAACATATTTGGTTGCCTAGTAACGTGATGTTTTTAGAGGAACCATGTCATAATACGGGAACGCATCTGTTGAAGGTGGTATACAGTAAGTACGCAACGAATTATTTCGCAAAAGTTTATTTGAATTGCAGCAACAAAATTATCATGACGTTTATGAAACAACTCGATTGACGAGAGGAATAAAACAAGAAAAAAGTTAAATTGTGCTTCTATTAATTACTTGAGAAAAACCCTTATAAACAGTTGGGCTCGTGACCGTGAGCCACATAGGGCAAGCATAAATTTGTCCTATTTGGCCCATGAAACTCGTTTGCGCCTTTTTAATTTTTGGTTCATTGAATATAATGCTAAATTTTAGTAGACCTTTCCGCAAATTGGGAGTTTTCAAGTAATTTTTGAGGCAGGTTTTTTTACTGTTAGCACCATTTATAACAGGTGCAAGCATCTCATGTTGTCTACACATTATAAGTTTGCCAAAAGCTTCCGTTTTATTATTTCTATTACATTAATATATTTATTATTTAATTATAGATTAATTATATTGTGACCCTTCATTTATGATTCTAATCTTAACATCCTAATTTTACTGTATAGTTAATTTTTTGTCTTTTACAGTAGTTTTTAAGCTTTTTGTTATAATATAATCTTTTTAATTGTTACGTAGTAATTGCATAATCGCTGCGCCCTTCTTCCTTAATTTATTTTGTCTTCAAGTTGTTTTTATAAGTGATTGTAAATATTCGTTTGGACCTTTTTAATTTAGAGCGCATGATCAGTAGCTTAAAAGCATTGTGACCCTTTCATACAGTTTTACACATTTTTTTATTTTTCTCTCTCTTTTTTGTTTTTTTATCGCGTACTTTTAAAAAACGCTGATGGAATTTTTTACAATTTTTAGCTGAATCGACATTGTAAGTTATGTAATTGTTTACTGCTGTGTATTCTGAATGCTTGTATTGCGACGTCATAGACTACTTTGTCCTATTGTAAGCTTAATGTAATAGTTGATTTGAGAAATCTGACCCGATCTAGTGGCTTTCTTTATTGCCTACCGTGTTTCCCCTAAAATAAGACAGGGCTTATATTAATTATCAGTCCGAAATTTACACTAGGGCTTACTTTTGGGGGAAGTCTTATTTTGATATATCAAAAAATGAAGTTACAGAGTAAAAATTAAGAAATTTCTAAATTAACAGAAATCACGAAAAACTATTTACATTTACTTATCATTAACATGTTTTTTATTCACAAACTCGTTAAAAACAATTTATTCAAAAACAATCATATCATCATCCTCTGGAATGTTCTGCAAGTTATCGGGTTCCAAAATTCCAGCGGAGTTTTTGCTTCACTGAGATTAGGGAAGAACGTGTTTGGCTGAGATTGGGAAAGTTTTGTCGTCACCAATCAAATAGCGCTTATATTAAAATCATTCTGAAAAATCAGGTTAAGTCTTACTATTGGGTAGGTCTTATTATCGGGAAAACACGGTAGTAAAATGGGTGCTTTGTATAAATAGCGTCGTGATTGTCATTTATTTCATTTCATTGAAAAAGTGATTAAAAATCATTTCGCGCAGTTTTGCCTGTGTGGATGCGTTTAAGTTGTTTAAGGCTTAGTGTTGACGTGTTGGAAATTAGTTTTACAGTGAGATACGATTTTTCTAGCCTGTGTGGAGGACGAACTATTCAGTTTAATATTAGCCATTTGGTGCTAATTTATTCTTATAGTTTGTCAATACGAAGTTGTTGAGTAATTATTCGCAATTGTTGGCGCTGTAAATTGCTTTGAAGTTTAGTGAAGCTTGGTAGCCAAGTTTTACGAGAAAATCAATATGCTTTTTATTACACACATGACATGGGTTTTGTTTTTTGCAGTTACTTGCAATATGAGCAGGTAAAAGACAACCAAAACATAATCATTATCTTTAAAGATAAGAATTATTAGGAAATATAAAGCACTGATTTAAATGATGTGATTTGTTGTTACAAATTAAGTAAAATCTTGAATTTAAATTTTTAGCATGATGACAGTATCTGTTTTTTCTACACAAGCTTGTTAATGTGTATTTAAGATCAATTTGGAATCTTACTACTGTTATAATGCAAATTTAAAAACACTTTGTTAAAATAATCCTTCTGCCTGAGGGTGAAATGAATAAAAAGTAGAGTAAAAACACAAACAAGAGCAATGAAAATATTCGGAAAAAATATTTAGTGATTTAGAACATTGTTTCTGTAGAGCAGGGGTCACCAAACTTTTTTCTCAGAGGGCCGGGTTGCTGCGAGATTAACGGCTGCGGGCCGGATGCGAATTGCGAACAGATATACAAGTATGTCATTTAGAATTTCTAACAACTTGAATTGAGCACAATAAATAGCAAAGTCACCGGTGGTATAGCAAAATTGCGATTGAAATTGATGGGTTGCTGGAATAGCTAACTCCTGCTATGATGCACTGCAGAGCATCGTGTTCTTGGAAAAAACACTTTTCGCCTATTTCCAAATTTTCCCCAAGCGTCCCCATTTGTGGTGGCTTAATGCCAAAAAAACAAAATTCCAAAAGCTACCCGGGGTATGTAGTAGTGGTGTTCCGTTCTTAAAAATTGCCCCCATTGTGTATATTTGCAATCTCCTGAAAAATCTCTTTGATTTCGCTTTGGTCCGGCTCAAATAGCCTAAGAAATAACGGTTTTATAAGCAATTTAAAAATTTATATTTATTTACAAGAAAATGGCAACACTGCTTAATTTCCTGATTGGTAGAGAAAGATCCAGAACTATCCGCTTGACCTGTTTTGACTATGACGTAATAGTCATTGTTTGTGATTAACTTGGTTTGAGTAACTTTCAGAACGTTTGAGATACTCACGACCGAGTGATATAAAAAAAGGCTCGCTCGGAAGCATTATTGAGAGTCGTTGTGATAACTTAGTATTGGAAAATTGTTAGCTGTGTAAATTCATAGTTTTTGAACGCAAGTCTCTGGTTGCCTGCGTTATTGTGAAGAATTAAGCTACTGAATCTGCATTTGCTGTTGATTTATACTATTGTGGGCTCCTAAGTGGATTGGAGCATATTTTTTAATAAAGAAGTTATTGTAGTAGTCTGAGCTGTGGTTTGGCTAGACTATATTTTTGCTGTTATTGGTTCCTAGGGCAGGTTCAGTAAGAAGATTTAAGAATTTTATCTTTTGGTAGGCGGCCAAGTTTGAGTTATCGGTGAGGCATTCTTAACAGGCACCGAAAGGTTATAAGATTAAAAAACGTACTGAGTTACCAAATTAAGTTCTACAAAAATTTAAATCAACTTCTACAAAATTTCAAAAAACTAAATTTGTGGAAGTAACAAAATTCAAAAACTATTTACCAGCGGAACAATAAATTTCAAAAACTTTTCACAAGCTTAACAAGTAAATTTTAAAAACTTTTTACAAGCTCATCAAGTAAAGTTTTAAGAAGATCAAGTTAATTTGTTACAATAAGAAGAGCTCTTTAAATTGAATAGCCAATCCTTAAATAAACTGTTGGTAAATTTGGTTAATTTAATTGAACTGTGTGGAAGGAATAATTTAATTTGAAGACTCCAGAGGGGAATTGCAAGCAAATTCCTCACAACTAAAGGTACTGTGAAATTGGATTTTCTAATTAAGCTGTGAACTGGTAGTTTGTTTCTTTTATTAATTTGTGGCAATTGTGGTTTATTTCATTTAATGGTGTATTTATTTGTTAAGATTATTAAATATGTCTAGTGAAAATATTGATGTAGGGCTGCCCGATGTTGGCCCGTCTGGTTTGGGGTTAGATGAGGTTGTCCTGGGGGGGGGGGGTTGCAGGTTGGTGTTCGCTTAGGGATGACCATTAGATCTATGGCCAGGGGAATAGATGGTGATGGGATGATTGACCCAGAGGATAGTGTCTCCAACTTGGGGTCCAGAGCTTCATGTACCTCTGTTTCGTCTGAAGCACAAATTGAAATTCAACGCCAGATGGAGACTAATTGCATCATGGATGATTTAAGGTTAGCCAAAGTGGCCCAGGAGGAGAAACTGGCTTGGGAGGAAAGGCAGGCACAACTGGATAGGAAGGAAAGGCAAACACAACTGGCACAGGAGGAGAGACTGGCCTGGGAGGAAAGGCAGGCACAACTGGCCCAGGAGGAAAAAGAGGTAGAGCTCAAGGTGGAGATGGCCTTAAAAGAGGCAGCATTAAAGGCTGAATTTTTAAAGAAAAGCTTGGAATGCCATAAGTCATGGTCTGGTTCTCAAGTCAGTTTAAGGCGGTCAGTCCACACCAGAACCGATTTACTTCTTGAAACCCATGGTGGGTATCTGAATACTAATAGTTAGCAAAATAAGGCTGTGATCTCTGGTAGTGGTGGTGAGGCTGCTGCTGATGTGTTGCTCCCCAAGACTGCTGTCCGGGAGAATTTAACCTCGCAGAATTTTTTTGACTCAAATATTTTTCTAGGTAGCAATAATAGGTCTCTGCGAGGCAATGTGGCTTTTGGGGCCGCCTGAAGTGTGCCTCCTGACTTGAGAATTATTTAGTTTCACCTGGTGTGCCGACTGGTCGGGCAGAGACATGCCCTAAAAATTGTAGTCCATATGGTGTTAGTGCTGTTGAATATGATGGTGGTGTTAAAAATAAGTATGTTAGTGCTGCCTTACCTGCTGTTACGAATGCTAGATCTTGCAATGTTGGTGGTTTAAATTGGAATAATGGATTGTCTCCTGCGCAGTCAGGCTCCACTCAGCAGGACAGTTTTTTTCAGTATCAAAATTGTTGTACTTTCATAGATAAGGCGTCTTTGATTAACTACAACGAAAGTAATATGCCGTATATTTTCTTTCACAATCGCATTAAGGCTGTAATGGATAGTTGTCCATTTAAAAATTCGCGTTTAACTTTGTTGCAAGCTGCTTGTGTCGGACTAGCTGGCCAAAATATTGCTAATCTGGTCGCCGACACACCTGGCTTGTCTGAAGCTAGGCGCATTGAAATGTCTCTGGAAAGATTGTTGCAGAGATTTGGTGTTAGAGGTGGTTTTTATGCCGAACCGGAAATCCGCAAGTTTCGGTATGGTGATAAATTAAAATCAGATTCGGCCTTTGCACTAAAAGAATTTAAAGGTCAATTGTCTCAATGTTTGCTCTACGCCAAAGCCTATAATCAACCGGATAAAGTAGAAGGTCGCTTTGTATTGGATTTGGCTAAGCGTTTGCGGATGTAACTAAAAAAGAATTCTTAAAGTTTTTGGCAAATCGGTTTGGTCACATGAATGAGCCTAGCTTTAAAAGCTTATTTGAATTTGTAGCTAAAGAAGAATCTTACAAGTTGACCAACTTTGATATTTTGCTTCTAAATGGTTAAGTGAATTGCGCAAATTCGAAAAGCACCATGATAAAAGTAAAATGCTTGCCCAGTAAGACAAACTTCCTTTAAATCACCTAATCTGCAAAGAAGGTCTGATGTAAATGATAAACAGAAGAAGTCTCCAACTACTGATAGTCGACCAGAGCATCCTATGTGCATCTACTGTTCTTCGAAAGGACTGGTTGAGCATCATTATCTGTCGAATTGCTCTGAATTTTTGCGTTTGACGCCTATTGATCGCAAAGACGTAATTGTTAAATCTGGTCGGTGCTTGAACTGTTTGCGTAAGCATTTTGTTAAAGATTGTTTTGCCCTCAATAGCTGTAGAAAATGTGGAGCTGCGTATAGTAGAAAACACTCTCTCTTGTTGCATGATGCCTTTGTCACACCATCGCAAGCGCGTGAGAGTGGTAATAAAACTTCAGAACTTTCAGTTAATGTGCGCAAAGTTGGTATTGAGAGTGTGAAGGCTGCCTTTAGTCGTGTCACAGCTACCCGTATAATAAACCCTGTAAATGGTAAAAGCAGGTTGGTGTATGTACAGCATGACCCAAGGTCACAGGTTACTCTGGTCTCAAACAAGCTGGTACAAGATTTAGGTCTTACTGCATTTGATAATGTTTCATTTGAAATGCAAACAATGACTAGTTGCAAGGCTACCACGGCAGATTTAGTCAAGTTTAATGTGCAGTCATTGCATACTGGTGAGATCTTTTGTAATGTGGTGTCGGTTGTCAATGAAACTTGGAGTGATGATGAAAATACTTTGCCCCATAAACAGGACTTTTGTGTGTTTGAGCACTTTAATGATATTGAAATTGTTTGCTTGGATAATTGCCATAGTGTGGATGTGTTATTGGGCAATGACAATGCTCACCTTATGTATGTCAAGCAAGAACGAATGTGCAAGAGTCAAACTGACCCACACGCACTCTTCTCTCCATTAGGCTGGTTAGGCGTTGGCGGAAAATCATCTTTAAGTGAGGTACCTGTATAAAGGTAAAAGATGACTGGTTTGAGATACCCGTACCTGTTGTTGAGAAAGCAACATTGCCTAATAACTTTGAGTTAGCAAACGAGCGACTGTCTGCCCTGCGTAAGATTCGACTTAAAGATTTCTGCCATAGATTCGACTTAAAGAATTTTTAGTCGAATCTATGGCAGAAATGCAGTCCAATAATTACATTGAACGTGTGCCTGATACTGATTGTGCGAATGACCAAAACCTTATTTTGTTATCTCTCAAGTTAAGAAGTGTATAGTGTATGATGGAAAGGCCAAGTTTAAGGGAACCTGTGTGAATGATATTATTATTATGTCTGGACCTGATCTTCTAAATCCCTTGCTGCATGTTTTAACCAGGTTTCGCTTAGGTAAGTATGCTTTGATGTCAGATGTCACAAAGTGTTTTTTCAAAGTTCAGTTGCCGGCTGCCCAAAAAGACCTATTTCGCTTCCTGTGGTTCAAAAACAGTGATGTAGAAAGAGGTAAGTTGGTATATTACCGTTTTCGAGTCCATCCTTGGGGCATCAAAAGTAGCCCCTACATTGCCTGTCTTGCATTTAAGAAGCTTGTTGAGGAAAACCCTACATGTGCTAGTGACATGACCCTTCAAAATATACTGCAGAAGATGTATATGGATGACCTTATTTTTTCAGTAAATAGTTTAGAGAGTGCACAGACAATCACAAACGAGGCGGTGAGCCTATTTAGAAGTCGTGGATTTAAACTTGTTAAGTGGAGCGCAAATAGGGACACTATGAGTGTTTTGTCTTCTTTAGGTCCTAAACTTTTGTCAGCTTCCATACGAGAATTAGACTTGTGTGGTAAAGAGCTAGCCTTGCCTTCTGCCAAAACCTTAGGCTGTGTCTGGGATCCTGACTCAGACGAGTTGCGTATTGACTGTTCATTGAAGCCTCTTGGTAAGTATACACGTAGAACCATGCTCAGTCAATTAGGACAGAATTTTGATCCACTGGGATTTGGGTCCCCTTTCTTTATTAAAGCACGTTTAATCTTGCAGCAGTTGGCTATAAATAAATATGATTGGGATAAAAAAGTCCCGGATGAGATTGTTAAAGAGTGGGATGCATGGCTGCATTCACTTTAATTGTTGCAGAGTTTTTTGCTTCCCCGGTGGTTATTCTTAAATAGCGGTATCCCTTGCTCTATTGATTATGTGAAATATGAGTTGCATGGGTTTAGTGATGCGTCAAATCAAGCTTTCTCGTCAGTAATATATCTGCGCAGACTAGTTAACGGCACACCTAGTTTAACCTTTATTTTTGGTAAATGTACAATTGTTCAGTGGCATCTGTCATCTTGGCCCATTGCAAGAAAAGAGTTAACAACTACCGTAAACACCTCCAAGTTAATGTATCAAGCAAATGAGGCTTTGAAGCTGGATATTAGTAAGAGATACTTCTGGTGTGATTCTTAAACTGTGTTGTCTTGGATAAAGAATCCGGATATCCGCTTAAATAAGTTCATCACCAGACGAATTGACCACATCCTAATGCTGTCAAATGAATCAGACTGGAGATTTTGTCCAACAAATGTAAATGCTGCTGATGTGAGGTCTCGCCCCAACCTAATCTTGAAAAAAGAGTCACGTTCTCTTTGGCTAAATGGCCCACCATTCTTGGCTAAGTATGGTGAGCCAGAAATACCTGTCCCAGAGCTTGTGCTCATGCGAAAAATTGACGTCAAAAAGGATGAAAAACTGAACCAAGTTGTGCAGGATAAGTTGGAAAGACTGATTGAGAGCTCATCATCATTATATGTATTGCAGAAGCAAGTGGCTTATCTTCTATCTTTCCTGGATTATACTCAAAGCAAATTCCAAAAGAGTAAATATGTTCCTCCAAAACTGGATGCTTCTTGCTTAACTAGGGCACTAGAAAAAATTGTAATCTTTGTCCAACGACGCGTCTATGGTAAGTTTATTGAATCCCTAAGGGAGAAATCTCCAGATGCCTTTGATAAAATTATCAAGTGCTTAGAAAAGAAAACAGCACCTGAAATTAGCAAAAGGGTAAAAGAGTTACGCTCTCTGAAGAAGTTTTGGCCATGCTTAGATGACAAAGGTGCATTGCGTATAGATGGCCAGTTAAGTAACTCTCCTGATATTGCATTTGATGCTAAACACCCACTCATCTTGCCATCTAGGCACAGTTTAACAAAGCTTGTTATCTTGTGGTATCATCATTTGAATTGTCACAGTGAAGTGCAACACACTTTGTTGTCAACTCGACAAAAATTTTGGATAGCTAATGGTAATGCGTCAGTGCGAAAATACGTGAATAAGTGTGGTGTGTGTATGATTAAAAAGGCACAGCTTATAAGGCAATTAATGTCAGATTTGCCGCAGTCACGTATTACTGCAAACAAAAAGCCTTTTTTTACTGTAGTCTGGACTATTTTGGCCCCATGACATTTGTAGAAGGTAGAAGCCACAGGAAGGCCTGGGGCCTCTTATTTACTTGTATGTCATCAAGGGCTGTGCATGTTGAATTGGTGACTTCCCTGACTTTGAGTGAGTTTGTACTAGCTTTTACCCGGTTTACAGACTTACGAGGGCCAGTAAGTACAATTTACTCTGATAATGGAACTACCTTCCAAGCTGCAGCCAAAGTTCTGCCAAAATTGCTTGAGTCTACAGAATTAAAAAATTCACTTCGTAAAAAAGGTGTCAACTGGGAATTTATTCCCCCTTATGCCCCCACTCAAAGCGGAGCATGGGAGGCTATGGTGAAGCAAATCAAACATGTGATTGCTAATATACTAGAAAAGTCACAACGCAGACCCAGCTTTGTAGAATTGCTGACATACGTGGGGAGTGCCACCAAGATTGTAAATGATCGACCTTTGACCCCTTTAAGTGATGACCCTATAGACTTCAGCAATAACCCCTGCCTCGCTTTTAACTCCCTATTCAAGCCCAAATTGTGTGGTAGGATCACCACAGGACAAAGACAATTTAAGGAGAGACTATCGCTTTAATATCTCTCGTAGTGGCCAGTTTTGGAAAAAATGGTTGGAGTTTTACCTGCCTTGGCAACAGGGGAGGAAGAAGTGGTTTAAAATGGTACAGAACCTAAGGCCAGGCCAATTGGTAATTTTAACCTCAATGGAAGATGTATCAAAACGAGGCAAATACCAACTTGGGAGGGTGCATGAGGTCATTCCCCAGAGTAGAAATGGAAATCAAATTGTTCGTAGAGTTAAAGTTGCCACTACTAGTACAGATTACTTCAACCTATTTCCGGAGATATCAAGATATTGCTGTCTGGTTGAAAAATTTACTTGGTTGTTTAGTTTTATAGAGATATACTGTAACTGAAATTTAGAACTGCTTGCCAAGAACACAAGAAATTTCCTTACTTGACGATCTTGGCAAGCAGTTCTAAATTTTAGTAATATCTTTTCTAAAAACTAAAAAAATCTAAATAAAAAAACTTTAACCGGACAACAATATCTTGGCATCTTTGGAAGCAGGTCGAGACAATTTTTTGTTCTAATTATAGCGCCACCGATGTTTTTCTGCGAATCAGGAGAATGAATATAAAGATGAAAATATAAAAAATAAATAAACAAACTACCGTATTTATCCGATTGTAACCCGGCCTTGAAAGTACACCGCACGAAATGGCAATAGGAAATTATTATAAGCCGCATCTACAACTGAAAAACATAAGTTTTTTAACTTATGACAGTCTGTGACGCAACAGGGGTGAAAATAAAATTAAGTCAAAGAAATGCGTAAACAAGTTTCGGCTATTATTCGTATATTGTAAAACCATCTGTAAAAGTTTTTAAAATTTTTGTTACTTCCACAAAATTAGTTTTAAAATTTTTTAGAAATAATTCAGTAACTCGGTACGTTATTTAATCTTATAATCTTTCGGTGCCTGTAAAGAAGGCTCTCACCGAACAACACAACCTTGGCTGCTTACCACAAGATAAAATTCTTAAATCTTTTTACTGGACCTGCCCTAGGAACCAGTAACAGCAAAAATATAGTCTAGCTAAACCACAGCTCAGACATCTACAATAACTTCTTTATTAAAAAATATGCCCCAATCCACTTAGGGGCTCACAATAGTATAAATCAACAGCAGGTAAAGCTCACTAGCTTAATTCTTCAACAATAATGTAGCAACCAGAGACTTGCATTCAAAAACTATGAATTCACAGCTAACAATTTTCCAATAACAATTGTTAAAATGAATAATAATAATGCTTCCGAGCGAGCCTTATATATATTAATCGGTCATAAGTTGCTGGAAACTTCTGAACGTTACCAAATCAAGCCAATCACAAACAACCACTATTACGTCACTATGTCACATGTCAAGCGAATATATTGGATTTTACTTTACGAATCATGAAATTAAGCAGTGTTGCCATTTTCTTGTAAATAAATGTAAAATATTTAAAATGCTTATAGAAACGTTATTTCTTCGGCTATTTGAGCCGGACCAAAGCGAAATTAAAAAAATTTTTCAGGAGATTGTAAATATACATAAGGGGGGCAATTTTTAAGAACGGAACAAAGCGGTCCTAATTTGATATACAGTTGCCAAATTTCAAACACAAATTCCTTGAAAAAAACTTTTTCAAAATTATCTTATTTTAAAATTTATTATAGTTATCAGAATCGCACTGTATGTGCGCAGCCAAAATTGCATGTGCATGCTCGCGCTGTGACGTAAGACAAATGGAGTCACTTATTTGCTCTCACTGTGAGGTCAATTGTTTTCACAAGGTGCGTGAAAACAAATACAAAAGTTTTTTTTCGTTTATTTATTTGTTTTCTAATCTTTCTTATTATGACATTCACGCACTCGCTACATTCTCGCTCTTGCAACATTCATGCGTCACGCGAAACTGGTATATTTCTGGAAGATACCGGTTTCGCGTCGCTAATCAACTATCGTTGATTTCGGTCTTATAAAGGTTAATAAAATGAAAGAAGTTTAAGACTTTGAAACGAAATGATTACATTACTACAAATAATGAGTACCAAGAAATTTCAGGTATAGCTTTTCAATGAGCACTTTATTTGTCGTAAATACACAAAAACAGATATTCATATTAAAGTAGAATGAACTTATTAATTTGAGCTCAATGAAAATTTCAATTCGACATTAAATAACATTGAATTTGAAAATTCAGTTTTTGAAAGTTTTTCAAAGATTAATCTTTATCGCAAGTTGTTCAAGGTTAATCGTAAGTGGGTTAAAGTGAATTGTATCAACTTTGTCTTCAATTTGAAGTAATTCCTTCTTGACGTCATCTTCAACTTCTTTTGGATACCAAATATGCAGAAACGTCATCTATCAAAAATATTAAATTTTTATTTATAAATATTAGAGTTTAAAAATCGGAATTTCGGTTTCAAAAGATTTCGGGATTTACTGTTTTTGCATTAATATAAATAATTTCCATATTAATATACGCTCGTATAAATTTTTAAATTGAGGTGCTGTTAGCATATTTTCAAGTTCTGGAAACAACAGTAATAAAAGGAAAAAGTTAGCTTTGTTATGCTTGGAAAGAATGCTTAACATCTTCAACAAATCTGTTTTCTTTTGTTTAACTTTTGAGATGCAAACGTTCAAGGTTTGCGTAATTTGACACTTCCCCAGATTGTAGAGTGCACTCAAACCCTAAAAATAGGGATAATGTTAGCAATTTTTTATTTTTTTCAAGTTAATTTCAACCTGTTGTTGTTCAAAACTATCTTAATTTTTTTCAGTATAGAGTGTCTGCACAGCCTATAGTTGCCAGCTATAAATTTAATTTGTTTATATTTTGATACAACTTTCTATGGCTTTCCAATTTCTCTTAAAATCAATACAAACAATGCATCTCGTATCAGCTCCAACAAAGCTTTATTGAACAGTTTTGTGTAAAAACTTCGCTTAATATGATGCAATAACCGTGACTTGCTTTAATTTCTAACGTAATATTTTGAAGACAAAACTCACAACACAAAAATTTAATAACTCTTATCGGCTAGCGAAATTACATTTATAAATTGTCGCACTAGCAAGCAAATTTTAAGGACAGCTGACTTAGCGTGGTTCTATTGAATTTATATCACATTTGCATTTGTTGTATTGGAATCGAGGGCAACATCATGTTTAGATTTACAGCAGACAAACTCACAAAAACAAAAAAAATATATAAACAAATCAATCGCAAGTATAGTTTATGTATTTACTAAAATTTACAGTGGGTTGATTAAACAATTTTTTACAGTTTGCGGTTACATTTTTTTCTACAATAATAGCCACGTAAACTCGTTTTATGCTTGCGAATTTTACATCATTTGAACTTGAACAAATTCGCAAACAAATTGTTTATTTACTTACAGGAGATGATCGATTCCGAATGGCATTGCATAAAACAATCACGCCATTTATCGACAGCTTTTTATCTTCTTCAATTCTTGAATCAGAACCAATCACAAGCCGATCTATTTTATCAATGCATAAAGCCACTGCAGCAAATCCGTCATCTCCAATCTTGTTATGAGAAATATCCAACAAGGAAATCTGAGTAAAATTAGTTAGACATATAATTTATTTTTTATCTTGTTTTTTGAATAACTTACTAATTTCAATTTTTATCGATAAACTAATTTATGCATATTTTTTTTTTTCAACTCAAATTAAATGCAATTTTGCTTATATAAATCAAAATTGAAATTTTAAAAACTACAAATAAATACGATATCAAAATTTAGTTTTTTAATTTTTATTAATTTATGGAATAAAATCAGTTTAGAAATCATGCGAAATAAACTGACGTAATAAAATAAAACAAATGGCATGTTTATATTCAGTCAAACAAAATTATTTAAAAAATTAATTTTGTAACAAAATGTTGTTTATTTGTGTATTCTACATTATTGGTTCTTCTATATCAATTCTGCACAGAGTGTTCTACGTAAAGCAAACTTCTGTTTACAGATTTAAATAAAACTTAATCTTTGCTTAAATTAAGGTTTTAATTTTGCCCCTTTTAAATTTAACTATTTTTTCTTTCAATAAAAGCTCCTGTTTTATTTTTGTGCTTTATTTATTTCCACCGAGGTATTAGCAAAATAATTAAGATACCATTATAACGCTTCAACTATAATTCAATTGAAAATCAAAGTCACAATGCCTTTGCGATAATTCACACTTTGGTATTTGGAATTGAAATTACTTGCCACTACGAATTGTCCGTTGGTCAAGTTAAAACTTCAAAGTTGAATTTATTAGAAAAACAAGAAGTTAAATATAACATGGATGAGAGGTACGAAGTGGGCTGATTAACGTTTTAGCTTGCAAATATGGGGTAGCAAGTTTAATGCTGTTTCTTCAAAAAATTACTTGTAAATCTAATCTAAAACTTTTTATTTTTTAGATTTCATATGACAACTAAACTTTTATTTATTTAAATTAAACTACCGTGGAATCCGCTTAATAAGCTCACTCGGTTTATGTGACCAATTTAGCTCGGTCCCATCAAAATCTCTGTTTATTAGGAACAGTCATCAAATATCAAGACCGGTTTTTTCTATTTCTGTTAAGTTGTTTTATCGAATCGTTTAGTATCGCCTTCACAGCACGAATTACAAATTAAAATACAAGTGACAAATAGCAAAGATCTGAAGAACCTGATTGCGTTCCTGAGCTGTAGAATATTGACATGAGATTGTTTCTTGATCAACTTAGTGTAGATATAGAAAGTAAAAGGGTTTCGTCAATAAAATACTTTAATAACTTCGCTTCTCAAATTCGCAACTTTTTGCAAACAGAACTTGTTCAAGAAATCGTCACAAAATATTTGCTTAACTTGACCTAAATACATGATTTTTTTTTCTTGCTTTGCACATGATTGCATCGATCATGCTGTGATTATATCAGTTTCTTTTAATGTGACTATGCCGTCAGAAATAATAAAGAAAGAGGTTTGATCCCAAAGTGCTAATAATATGTAAAGTCTTCTGTACTTTTAATTGAAAATAGTTGTCTTGGCGAATTGATAAATTTAACATTAGGTTAAATAGCAACTAAATTTGGGTTTCGCACCATGAGAGAGCAGCTAATAAATAATAGCCATTATAAAAATTAACTTATTGATCAATGCTACCAGAAATAAATATAACTTTTTTTTTATATAGTTTTTTATGTGGTTATGCTCTTGATCTAATTAAGAAAGAAACGTAAAAATTTTCGCCAAACATATTTGGTTGCCTAGCAACGTGATGTTTTTGGAGGAGCCATGGCATAATACGGGAACGCATCTGTTGAAGGTTGGTATACAGTAAGTATGCAACGAATTATTTCGCAAAAGTTTATTTGAATTGCAGCAACAAAATTATCATGACGTTTATAAAACAAGTTGATTGACGAGAGGAATAAAACAAGAAAAAAGTTAAATTGTGCTTCTATTAATTACTTGAGAAGAACCCTTATAAACAGTGGGGCTCGTGACCGTGAGCCAGATAAAGGAAGCATAAATTTGTCCTATTTGGCCCATGAAACTCGTTTGCGCCTTTTTAATTTTTGATTCATTGAATATAATGCTAAATTTGGGAAACCTTTCCGCAAATTAGGAGTTTTCAAGTAATTTTTGAGGCAGATTTTTTCACTGTTAGCAGTTAGCACCATTTATAACAGGTGCAAGCATCTCATGTTGTCTACACATTATAAGTTTTGAAAAGCTTCTGTTTTATTATTTCTATTACATTAATATAATTAGTTTTTAATTATAGATTAATTATATTGTGACCCTTCATTTATGATTCTAATCTTAACATCCTAATTTTACTGTATAGTTAATTTTTAGTCTTTTAAAATAGTTTTAAAGTTTTTTGTTATCACATAATTTTTTTCATTATTACTTAATAATTGCATAATCGCTGCGCCACCTCCCTTAATTTATTTTGTCTTCAAGGTGTTTTTATAAGTGATTGTAAATATTCGTTTTGACGTTTTTAATTTAGGACGCATGCCTAGTAGCTTAAAAGCATTGTGACCCTTTCATACAGTTTTACACATTTTTTTATTTTTCTCTCTTGTTTTTTTATCGCGAACTTTCAAAAACCGTTGATGGAATTTTTTACAATTTTTAGCTGAATCGACATTATAAGTTATGTAATCGTTTACTGCTGTGTCTCTTGATTGAGTGTATTGTGACGTCACAGACTGCTTTGTCCGATTGTAAGCTTAATGTAATAGTTGATTTGAGAAATCTGACCCGATCTAGTGGCTTTAATTGTTGCCTACCGTGTTTTACCCAAAATAAGACAGAGCTTACTTTTGGGGGAAGTCTTATTTTGATATATCAAAAAATGAAGTTACAGAGTAAAAATTAAGAAATTTCTAAATTAACAGAAATCACGAAAAACTATTTACATTTACTTATCATTAACATGTTTTTTATTCACAAACTTTAAAAACAATCATATCATCATCCTCTGGAATGCTTTGCAAGTTATCGGTTTCCAAAATTCCAGCGGAGTTTTTGCTTCACTGAGTTAGGGAAAAACGTGTTTGGCTGAGATTGGGAAAGTTTTGTCGTCACCAATCAAATAGAGCTTATTTTAAGGGTAGGGCTTATTTTAAAATCATCCTCAAAAATCACGCTATGTCTTACTATTGGGTAGGTCTTATTATCGTGAAAACACGGTAGTAAAGTTGGGTGCTTTGTATAAATAGCGTCGTAATTGTCATTTATTTCATTTCATTGAAATAACTGGTTAAAATCATTTCGCGCAGTTTTGCCTGTGTGGATGCGTTTAAGTTGTTTAAGGCTCAGTGTTGAAGCGTTAGAAGTTAATTTTATAGTGAGATACGATTTTTCTAGCCTGTGTGGAGGACGAACTATTTAGTTTAATATTAGCCATTTGGTGCTAATTTATTCTTATAGTTTGTCAATACGAAGTTGTTGAGTAATTATTCGCAATTGTTGGCGCTGTGAATTGCTTTGAAGTTTAATAAAGCTTGGTAGCCGAGTTTTACGAGAATTGATTTTGGGTGTTTGTGAAGCTGTGGAGTTTCATTAAGGTGAAGCTTGGGAGCCAAGTTTTACGAGAAAATTAGTGTGCTTCTCATTACATACACGACATGGGTTTTGTTTTTTGCAGTTACTTGCAATACGAGTAGGTGAAAAACAACCAAAACATAATGCATTATCTTTAGAGATAGTAATTATTAGGAAATATAAAGCACTGATTTAAATGATGTGATTTGTTGTTACAAATTAAGTAAAATCTTGAATTTATATTTTTGGCATGGGTGATGATAGTATTTGTTTTTTCTACACAAGCTTGTTAATGTGCATTTAAGATCAATTTGCAATCTTACTTATGTTATAATGCAAATTTAAAAACACTTTGTTTAAATAATTCTTCTGCCCAAAGGTGATTTGAATCCAAAGTAGAGTAAAAACACAAACTAAAACAATAAAAATATTCAGAAAAAATATTTAGTGATTTAGAACATTGTTTCTGTAGAGCAGGGGTCACCAAACTTTTTTCTCAAAGGGCAGGATTACTGCAAGATTAACGGGTGCGGGCCGGATGCGAATTGCGAACAGATATACAAGTATGTCATTTAGAATTTCTAATAACTTGAATTGAGCACAATAAATAGCAAAGTTACCGGTGGTATAGCAAAATTGCGATTGAAATTGATGGGTTGCTGAAATAGCACACTCTTGCTATGATGCATTGCAAAGCATCGTGTTCTTGAGGAAAACACTTTTCGCGATTTCCAAATTTTCCCCAAGCGTCCCCCATTTGTGGTGGCTTAATGCTAAAAAAACAAAATTTCAAAAGCTACTCGGGGTATATAGAAATGGTAAACACTAAATATGTAGGTTGCTTGGTGGAAAAAAATGAAAAAAATTCAACGAATCAAGGAGATTTATGAAATTGTTGTTTTTCTTGTGAGATTATCATCAAGATTTAGTTTAGAGGCGCAACATCCAACCATGAGAATAGCCTTTAAATGTTCATCGGTCAGTCTCGTACTATGTTACGACTTCACATACTTCATCTTTGAAAAAGATTGTTTACAAACATAAGTTGCACCAAACATTGATGCCATCTTGGAAGCAAATTTTTTTAGGTTTGGAAACACATTGTCGGGTAGGCAGCGGTAAAATTCTACAAGCTGTCCTTCTTTTGCTACTCTTTCAATATTTCGTTAGCTTGTAAATCAATGAGTTCTAATTGCTGTTCGACTGACATATCTGCAGAACTACAACCAAAAAAATTAGGGAATAGAAAAGTTTCGCTCTTAATTTTGTCAATATCAAAAATTTTTCTAAAAAGTGGTTCTTCACGTCTCTAATAATCTTTTTGGGAATGTTGAGGTTAAACTCTTTTGTGGTTTCAGCGCAAAATTCTTTCAAGCAGTTAAAATGGGAGATGTTTTTAGATGTGCTTCAAACAGTAATAACTTTGTTCAAAATCCTTTGATGATTGTGTAGAGATGACAAACAAGGTTGCTCTGACCTTGAAGTTTCAAATTTCGTTCATTTATATAGGATGTAATGTCAACCAAAAATTTCAGTTTTGGTAGCCAATCAGAATTGGACAAAAATGGTCAAGCTCTGTTCTTTTCCGCAAGAAAAGAGTTTATCTCTTTTAGGAGTTTACAAAATCGAACAATACTTTACCTTAACGGAGCCACCAAACTGTTATGTGAAAAGGCAAGTCACAATATTTAAATTTACCTTTTTGAGAAGGTTGTAAAATTGGGAGTAATTCAATGCGTGACCCCAAATGAAGTTCATTACCAAAACGACTGGTTTCAGTACACAAGAAATATCCAAGTGTTTTCCACATAGTGCTTTCTGATGTATAACATAATGTAAAAGCAGGGCTTTCGGGAGTTGAATTTTTTCCAACTTAATCCTGATCTATTCCACCAGACCCTTCTTTAGTCCATCCATGTTTTTTCCTTTTTCAACGGTTACACAATGAAGTTGATTCCATTGGAGTTTGTAACTCTGCAAGGTTTTCGGTACTTCAAGAAAAATATCTTTTCCAGTTGTTGTTTCGTGCATTATGCAAACTGATACCAACTCTTCAGTGACTTGGAATTCCAAATGAACACCACAAATTGTGACGCACTCGTAAGATCTGTAGATTCACCGAGCACCAGAGAATAACCCAAAATTTCCGCTTGTACTACTATGTTCTTTTTTAGTTTTCTGTTACCCGCACAACTGAACTGGACGAAAGGCTGATATTTGCAAACAAATCGACTTTCTGGGGACACAAGGTATTTTGATGCTTTCATTATACACTCTTTGATGTAGCTGTCATCAGTAAATGATTTTCCTGGTTTTATTATTTTCTGTACGATTTTATAACTTGTTTGAGTAACAGATTCGTTTTCAGCATATTGTTGAGTGAATAAATCTTTTTTATTGATTAAAATTTTTCAAAGCCTAGCTTCCCAGTAAACTTTGAATATTTTAACAGCAATGCTTTCCTTGCATATCAGGCAACTAGCCGTATCAATCAAAAAAAGTACTGTTGTTCCTATTTTTTTTTAAACGCTCCACACTTCAGAATCTACTTTTCTTTTTTTAGTAGTCATTTAAAAGTGACTGTTACAACGTAACCTAAAAGTTGATACTTTCAATGGTGTTAAACTGACTAAAGTTGTATATTGTTACTACAGTAAATTGTTATAATTATTTTTTAGCGTTAAGGGGGCTTCACCTCGGACCATAATTTTTTCTCCTTGCTTTTCAAAAATTTGTAGTCTACTTTTAGGAAGTGTACGCTCAACCACCTCATTTTTCCTCGTTATAAAATTACGTTTTGTACAGTTGTTTCGGCTTCTGTATTCTTTTTCCAATCTTTAGAGATCTCGGGATAGCATATTTGTCTGTATGCCGGCATTGTAACTGTTGCTTCCAAAACCCCCTCCTACTAATTGGAAATTTAAAAGCTAAATTTTACCTGCGACAGTGCTTTCCCCTATAGCTAGCCAACATCAGCCTCCACAACAAACTGGCTAATTCATTTTAAAAAGAGAACAAAACTACCAATGCTGTCCCAATCATTCTGTTTCGGATGTGTAGTCTGCTATGATCTGCCAAAAACGAAGATATTGCACTAATGAAACCATTTGGATTTGGAAAAAAAGACTGCGTTTGAAACGGAAGTTAACGCGATAAAGAAAAGTTTTTTGAAAATGCTTGAAATTCACTGAATTAAATTTTTACTAAACAATTTTGTCAACAAAATTGACGACAACAAACAACGACACTAAACAACTGAGTGGTTTTTCAAGTCTCTGAATAAGTTCCTTTACAGCAGTGATTCTCAACCTATGGTTGCCTTGCGTACCACTAGTGGTTTGATTGACAAAAATTATGATTTGTATATTCCAGTGTTTCTTCAGGATTAGTTACTTGTCGAATATCTTTGATACTCTCAACCTTATGAATTTGTTCTTTCGAGTTTCAAACGGCTCTACTGTAGATTTTGTTTCTAAGTTGCAAACTTTTGAATGGCATGGACAAAAAAACAAACAGTAACTAATGCTCACAATTTACATGTCTTTTTTTGTTGTAAAACGATCCAACAAGAGCTGTTCTAAAAAAACTGACTGCCATTTAAAACGGTGTTGATGCAATATTTTCCGAGCATAGATAGTTGTAATTATTGTAACGGAGTCGCAAAATTGCCTCGTCCTTCCCGCTCCGCACAAACGCGCTTCACGACCAGCACCAGACTTTACGGCTTTATTTTATTAAGAACAAAATGATGATTGCGGCACTAGTCGGAAAAGGTTTTTCTAAACAATAACAAAAATATTACATTAAATAACGCATAAACACAATACACACTCACCAACTATGTTGGGCGGACGAGCAAAGGAAGTATCAAATAGCAAATTCTCTACCCTAAGTAGACAACGTCCAAAGGGACAAATATAGCAGTCAAATCAATCTGAAGACTGTGCAAAATGCCAAGTTACAGCCAGCTCAAGAAAAGGCTTACCAAAACGTGGTATCACTTTATGCCCAACAGCCGCGCAAGAACGCAACTAAAAGGTAGCGCTGATTATTCAGCGCCGATACTAAAGGCGCACCGGCTCGAAACCCGTACCCAACATCTAATTCTCAAATAATTTACGCGAACGACGTAACACTTATATTTATAATTCATTTTTTTGTTTATCAATCCGACCTACTTGTAGGAACAGCAAAACAAAAGAAAATCATTGAAGTTCGATGTAATGAAGCAACACAAAACAAGCATAAATAATACTCTCCGATCAATTTCTGGTTAAAAATAACCTCTACTTACTCAAGTCTGACTCAAAAGCTATTCCTCAATATCTCCTATCAAATAAGAACTTGAACAGGGTTTCTCTGCAATAATGAGTGTTAAAACTACATGTAAATACCGGAATCACCTTGCATTACCATTTCTTGGCTTTGGTGGGTCTGCACAGCAAGCGCGCTCTCTTATTCAAACGAAAATAATTAAATTTGCTCGAATCGTTGTAAACTTTTCGCGCGTGTCAGATAAAATGAAAACTAAGAAGTCAAAAATGAAATAAAACCCTGGTAGTTATTAAATAAATTTAAAATTCATAATTTTTGTCTTTTGCTGGAGTTTTTACGAAATCATGAGTATTTGATTTAATAAAAGTTTTGTATTGTTTTAATTTTGTTTTTTCTATTAGTAAACTGCATCAAATTGAAATATTGGTTGCAACTTGTATAGTACGAATTTGTCTCGCCCTCAGGCAGAAGAATTATTTTAACGGAGTGTTCGTAAATTCACACCGTAAAGTAAGATTCCGCATTGATTTTAGATGCACATTAATCAACTTTGTGACAAAAAGCAGATACTACAATCACACTAAATAATAATAACATTTGCATTTAAGTAAATCCAAACAAGTCATTTTTAATGAACTGTGTGATATGTAAGGTATCAAAAATAGTTAGATGGTACGTGGTAGTAAAAGATTGAGAATCATTGCTCCACAGAAACAACGTTTCAAAGCGGTTTAAAAACTCTTAAAAGAACTTTTGCAATTTTTTTTATAAATTCGAGAAGTCTCGCTTTTTTGATAATAATATCGCAATTCCGATTAAACAGTTTTGGTCAAATTTTTCGAAAATAAAAATATTTACTGAGTTGGTTAATTTTGTGATTTTTCCTGCTATTGTGTTGATTCCTCGTTTTGTTAATCCACAATTACGCAGTTTGATCTTTTCAATTCCATCCTTGATAATGTTTGACACAAGTTTTGCGGTTTCATTGTCGATATGGATAAAACTGAAATTGATCGATTTGATCTAAAAGACATAAAATATTACAGAAGAATAAAACCTGGGTCGAAATTGATAGAAATAGTGAACAACATCAGTTGTGTTCAAAAAAACTTGCTGCATTTTTAGTTAACCTAAATTATTGTTCAATTAATTGCTATGATTTTATTATTTCTGTTCCTTCACATTTTTATATGAGTAAAAATTACCAGTTTGATTTACTTTGTAAACTTCTCGACAATTTTATTTACTCAAAAATAATTAAAGTATTTAGACCGATAATTCTGAAAACCGAACCAATTGATCTTAAGCTGAGCAAATATACTAACAGTAGCTCAAAACTTTTCAACGTTTTCTAATTTCAGCAAAAGCGACTAGAAGGGATGCAGACAATGAACCGCAGCTTAATAAATTATCTCTTTTAATTAACTATGTTTAACATCGAATTTATTTTTACATTAAAAAAATACTTAAGTAGATGCAAAACAAGTGCTGGATCGAATTGAACTTAAGCCGAAAAATGAAATATATGCCCGTCATCTCTTAACCCTGCGTCATTCAGGTGGAATTTAAACAGTTCTTGGTTCTCTAATAGCTCTTGGTCAACTTACTTGATAAACATATAACCCTTCAATCTATTGCTTGGCTTATGAATATACAAGACATAATTTTATACAGGAGATATTCAGAAGAGCAAAAAACGTAGTTAGCGGCCATCGGAAAAAGTGTCGTCACCACAGCCTGTTATGAATTGAATTGCTTGTCAGCCTTATACGGCCCTACAGGTTGCGTTCCGGCACAAGCTTCTATTTTTTATACATAAAAAATTTTAGCATTTCACTGCGCATAAATTTTAATTCCATATTTGGCCATTTTAAATATTTACTAGGTATTTATTGTGTAAAAGGGATATTTCATCCTAAACACTGCGGGTATTTTACCTTTAATCATATATTTCGATGGAATTTAGTTATTTCTGCAATTTTTTACGAACATCTCAATACTTTTCTAAATGGGGTAAGCTTGTTCTCTTTCTTTTTTTCATCCCGTGTTGCTTTATCGTGAAATTAAAGACAACATAGCAGAAAACTAAATTAACCCAGTGACATAGTCAACCTAAAACCCTCTAACCATGTATCATCTGCTATCCATGCATTATCAGGGTTTAGTCTGTTGGTGTGATATGCACCAGATAACATTAAGAGGTCAATCAGTGCTTTCACTTTAATAATATCAGTGTCTTTTGCTGTGCTTGGTTAAGCGTAACTCTGCTTCTTTGTAGTAATCACAATGTAGAAAATTACCAACGGACGTGTTTGTTTTATTTCTTTTACTTTCCTAATCATTATTTGCGCGTGCACTCGCAGCTTATTAGTTAATTTCTGCCCCGAGCATAGTTTGTTTCTGCAGCGCGTTCATTTAGTGCTGGCTCTATTGCGTTTTCTTCCACTTCTCAATCTGTGAGGTGACCATCAGCAAATTGGTGACGGCTGGTTGAAGTCTGAGTAGACTTAATTCTATTTACTATAATCTTGTTTGGATTGTTACTTCTCTATTGTGAGGCGATCAGCTGCAATAGTTGTGGGCGGCTGGTTAAGTCTGAGTAGACGTACTCGTAATGCTGTTTTGTGATCCCGTTTGTGTGTTTCCCGTTTTCCCGTGAGTCAGCATCGACGTGAACTGCTTGGTAAGGCAATTGTATGTTTTCTCTTTGTGTTTGATTTTTAGTTTGTTTTATTAATTTACAGATTACCGCAACTAATCGCTTCGCATTATTATTTGATTTTACTTACATGTACGTATATTAAACATCTTCGGTTACTTTTGACTTTTTCTTTCATCGAAGCCAATAGCGCTTCATTCGACAATTTACTTTGCGGCAATCGGCCAACTTCAGCGCCGTTTACCGTTACACACAATATTAGTATACTCTAAGATTTCCGAGAAGTCTGGTAAAAAATTGGCATTTAGAGACGGTCCTATTCGTCCTTGGTTAAATTTGATAAAATTACTAGCCCTCTCATGTCTATTCAACTCAGATGCAGTTTTTCCTCCACCATGTTGTTTTGTATTTTCGAATTCAAGCATCAAATTTTGACTTTTTCTTTTTTGGGCTTTCTTGTAGATTATCTGAGTCTGACATGTAATTGTCAGAGTCGGGAACATGTGCATTTTTTACTGGACAATAATCTTCACCGCTACTATCAAAGGAGAGACCATCCTCATCACTTTGCTTGTCATCTGAGCAAGCTACTTCCTCCAACAGCTTTTGAACTTTTTCAGTGGTGAAAGTGGAATAATTTTCTTACCGGAACGGTGCCGTTATAGTGGTGAAAGTAGAATAATTTTCTTACGGTAATTGTTGATCAAAAGCAAAGTCTGTATTGGCTCATAATTGTTACCAAAAACATACACAAAACTTTTTCAACCTAGCACATAAACAACATAACCAAAAACAAACACTAAATTATTTAATGGTTTTCCTTAAACGTTCAGAGTAATTAATCTTCTTCAAGTTTTGAAAAGCCATGCCACTTTCTGAGTAAGCTGCTCTTCTTCCTTTTCCCAGCCAAATATTTTAACGTATTGCTCTGGATTCCATTTTTTGCACGGAGGCCTACAGTGCTGATAAAGAGTTACTTCTCTACATTGCTTTTTGCAATAACATTTCTGTTATCAGTTATAATATTGTTCATGGCGCTGAACCCTCGCTAACAGTTGGTGGTAGCTGGTGAGAGAGTATCAAACGCCACCAGCAACTTATTTGATTGATCAGGGATCCTTCTTACCCTCATTCAATATACGCAAGATGAGTTTCTTGTTGAAACGAAGTTTATCACACCAAAACGAGGATTATCATGTTCAATTTTTATAGATCTAACACATCTATTTGACAAAAAAGAGTTTTACAATTCTCTTTTCGAGTTGCATAAACACTAGACTATGCTCTGATGCTGTAGTGAAGAGTCTTTGTTTTATGTTGTCAGCTACAGCCCGAATAAACTGAGCTTGATTGATTACTGGGTTTTTTCTTTCTCTCAATTTGGCTTTCTGGAACGACATTGCTTTTCTGCTCGCTGAGCTAAAATCGAATGTTTCCCGGGAAAGCAATAAGGTTTTCTATTCGTTTAGTATACACAGTTAGTAATCATAAGCTTTTGGTTGCGTGGTATTTTGATTTTGCAGTGTTACTGACAAATTTCTTATTTTAATCAAGACAATTGCTATTAACGCTAAATTTTTAAGGAAACTTGTTGTACATAATTTAGATAATAATCCTCGAAGTGGCTTTTCATGTACTTTGTCTCGTTTATTCATTTGAAGATTTGTGAAAATGTTGCGCCAAATCTGGGAAAAAGTGCTCGACTGCTAAACTGATACTGCCCTGAAAGATGAAGCGACCCAGCTAACAGTAAATGCTTTCCGATTCCTTTGAAGGTCATTTGCGAATTATGAGAACATTCGCTAAGTTCTCGCTTATTTTTCGATGACTTGCTGTACAATGAGTATAAATGTTGAAAAAATGACTAAAAATATGAGTATAAATGTTGAAAAAATGACTAAAAAAGTGACTAAAATATTGAAAAAATAACTAAAATTAAATGTTGTAAAACGTTTACAGTAGAAATTTAAAATCAATTACAAAGTATTGCAACACTTGGTATCAAAACTATTTTTCCATCAAATCTTTCACCGGTACGCCGTTTTGGCAGCAAATCTTTCACCAGAACGACGTTCCAGACAGTTCCGGCTGTTTACCTCTGACTCTACTTATCTCTTTTTTGTAATCCATCTTGGGTTTGAATACTAAATAATTATTAATTTTTTATGCTCATAGTTAATATAGTGAAAGATATAAAAACTGTGATTAGAAATACAATACATCAATATATACTGTAAATATGGTAAAAATATTAGCTCACAAAAATATCATTGTCATTTAGGTGGAGTGAGTGGATATCCCGAACAAAAATGCAACATTTATCTGCTAGTAGAGTAGCATCACAATTATTCCACTTCAAACACATTACACCCTAATTCTGATAAAAAATACAGGCAAGAAAAAAAATTAAAAAGTTGCCAATTAGGAATTATGGGTAATTAATCAAAGTTGGGATGACCGAACATTCCACCTAAGTGACGCATAATAACCAAGCAAAAAACAAATTGTTTGCTGAATTTGCGTTAACGCTAATTAAAAGATAAAAATTTTAAAGTAGTAACAACTGAAAAAGACCCGAACAAAATAATGCAAGGCATCTTTATTTGAGGGCTATCCAATCCTTTCTATAGACAAAAGTTGCTGGAGAAAAAATAGCATTTCCCAGAAATCCTTAACAGGACCGAGTTATTGGACCAAACTTAACAACAATCTCATAGTTTTAACGATAGCAACCCAATAACAAATGTAAAGAATAAAAAATTTTGTGCTTTTACTTTTCAAAGTCACAATTCAATTCCATTAAAATATTGTTTTTGGAAGAGAAGTCTCATCTAACTTTTTGCTTTGCAGATGACAAAACTTGTTTTAAATGCGTAAAAACACACCACTTAAAAAGAATAGCAGCTGTTCTCCCAAAAGATAGTTTTCTATTGTTATCCCGTATTTCCTTAAACATTTCATCATTTTATGTTTCTGAAAAAGGACACCCAATGCATAATCTTTTTGATACAGATGCCTTTGAAAAGTTTATCAGGAAGAAATTGGCAATATAGTTAGGCTAATACGACAGGAAAAAAGTTCTAAAGTTCATATGGGTTCAAGTGAATTAAGTGCGATTGTTCTTGACGAGTTACAAGTAATCTTGACGTTCAAGGACGAACGTATGAGAACTTTCGTTCGGAGTAATCCTTAACCTGTGCACTGATGTTGTCCTGTGACAAACGTTTTTAAATGAACATTCCAAAGTTCTGTTCAAGTTAGAAGGAACGCAAAAGCGTTTAGTAATAGATAAGAAACTTTAATGTAAAGTGTAGGCATTAAACTTTTGAAGAGCGGTGATTATTTCAATATCTTCATTCTAACCACAAGTTAATCGCCACAACGTCAAGAATTTTCAGCAGCTTGTTCAAGTAATTAAGAGCGCATTGGTTGTGATTAACATGGTCTGGGTTCAAAATCAACTTGGAGCATTCTGTTGCTTTATTGCGAAAGACATTACGGCACTTTCCCTGTTTGCCGGTCTTAGAAAGCAGTTCTAAATTTCAGTCAAATCTCTATAAAACTATCGCACAAGAAATATCTTGGCATCTCTCAAAAGCAAATGGGGGTTTCAAACTGATAATGTCGCTTTTTTGTATTACGTGAATTTAAACAATATTTATTCAAACGTGCAATCGCTAGTAGCAAATCGAGTATTATTTATCATTCTGCCGGAAATGAACAAGCTGAGAAAACAGTGAGAAAACAGCTGTCCAGTTGGCACTGAGTACAAGCAAATTGGCCATTATCACATAATGAAAGTGTTTTAAATGATGTTCTACATTTTATCAGGTCATTGTTATGTGTCGCTACTAACTCAACACCACAGAGTGATTTTTTAATTTTCAACGGCGCTCTAGTACAGGGCAATCATTACTGACGTGGCTGACGAGTGTCAGCAAAAACGACACTCACATTGACGAAGTAGAACTTGTGAATATAAATCCTATTTATGTTGAGGTTTGCTAACTCAACGAAAAGGGAGGCTACTGTATCTACTCGGCATCTTTCTTTCTGTCCGAACGTAAATAACAAAGTTATAAATTTTTCCGAGGAAACGTTAGAAAGTGATGTTACTGAAAAGGATTCAAATGTGACTGTTGACTATGGCAAAAATATTAATTAATAAACCATTAAGTAAGAAAAATTCTAAAGAAAATAATATTAAACAAGTGATAAGTCGTACAAAATTTAAAGATAGCTGACAGAAAACTCATCCCGAAGCTTTTTGTCCGACACTCGTCAAGAGCCCATAAAGCAAGTGTTGAAAAATGTCTCTTTGCAGTAGAAACAACGTCTTATTTTTACATCTCGCTCATTTCTTCCTGCAATAAAAAAGGACCTGTTGCCTGCTTCGCTTTTAAGCAATGTATTTTATAATTTTTTGTACCACTGTGATAGTCGGTACGTAGGCCGCACATATCAACAATTGCAGGACAGAATTCGCCAACACCTTCCAAAATTTATCAGAACCGGCCAAACTCCAAACTCTCGCAAATTTCTACTCGTTCTGGCAAATCTTCAACCCCAGTTATGTTCAGTGACTCTGCGATTGGCCAACATCTTTTAGATAACCCTATTTGCGCCAAAAATTACAGTGCTTCGGAAGCCGTTTACATCAAATCATGCAAGCCAAAGTTATGCCGCCAAAAAGAGTTTGTTTAAAACTTGAAACTATTGCGTTGATCACGTATTGTGACGCTTCTCTCAAATAAGCAATCATCTTCGTGCAGCTTCATTTTAAAATTAAATGAATTTTTTTTTCCTTCATTCCGACGTTTATCTCCTAACGAGTGTCGGACGAAAAGCTTCGGGATGAGTTTTCTGTTAGCTATCTTTAGAATAAAATTAGTTCTCTTTAAAAAAATGTGAGACGTTTAAATCGTTTCAACTAAGGGGTACCCCTGCAAGATATGGCGTAAGTATTTTTTTGGTGCAAGGGTTAAGGAACTAAAATAATTGATTTTGCTTCAGGCGTAATGCTTTTGCGTTTTCTGTTTTTATGGCGCGCATTGTTGTCTTGCACAGAAGTGTTTTAGTTTTCCGCGAAAACGGTGCTTTTGTTACATTTTTTGATTTGTGCATAAATTAGATTTTTCTTTGTTTAGATATTCAGTTTTTTTTAAGTTTATTTAAGCAAAATAAAAACTTGTACAGGTATATTATAATCATCGCAGAATTGTGCGAAAGAATTTGATATTAATTAGTTCTGGATTTTAACTACAGGACGATGATCTTCTCATCTGGAAATGTTTAAAATCATCTTTGCAGAATCACTTAAACCTTTTTTTTCGCCATACAGAATTTGCTAATGAATTGAAGTTTTCTCGCTTACGGCCCAAATAAGCGCGCAACCAATCGCGTGCTCTCTTTTTCTATACCAGTGGTTCTCAAACTTTGGATGACCGTGGTTCCCTTTCAGGGACTCTCAAACACCCGTGGCCTCCATGGATATAATATTGTCTCAAAGGTCAGGTAAAGACCAAAAAAAAGTCTTCACTTTGAATCTGTCTCGGTTTGTCGATTTTTTGTCCCAAAAACATAATGATCTCTAAAAAAAGGTCTTCACTTTGAATCTATCTCTGATTTTTTGTATTAGTGATTTAGGCCATGGTACAATGACTTTTCGCTAAATACGCTACGGCTTGTGTTCCACCCTTACCGGGGGGCCCACCAGCTTTTTTTCATGGCCCCACGTACATGTAAATGCCTTATTGCTCCCCTTGGGGCTCAGGAGCCCCTTTGAAAACCCTGCTCTAAACCAATCAGAGACGCCGTTACTTTTGATGTTTTCTAACTCTATATGAACCACTTTTTTTGCAGTTTGTCAATGCCAACGATTTCTTCTGACGAGAGATGGCTGAAAAAATTTTAAAGAAAATAATCTTTTTAAACACTGCACCAAAAATCAAAAGAGTTAATGGTTGCGTCAATGACGTAAGTCACTTTAATCGCTTTTATCTTAAGCAAATAATAAACTAACATTGGTTGTCTTAACAATAATCAAAATATCATTAAAGATTTTGTAATTTTTTCTTTGTAAATTAGAGAAGTCTAGCTTTTTTAATAATAATATTGTAATTCCAATTAAACATATTGATCAGAGTTTTTATAGAAAATCTCGTTATAGATGGTTTGGTTCACTGTTGGGCTTTGGGGTAGAAATTCGAAATGAACGATGCCTTGAATATCGAAGGACACAACGAGCATCACTTTTACTTTCGACTTTAGTAAAAGCCTTTGGGAAGCCCATGCATGGACGGTCCATCACAATAACGCTCCTGCTCACACAGCCCTGAGTATTCATCAGTTTCTCGCAGAAAAAGCATTGCAACTTTGGAACACCCCCGTATTTCCCAATCTGGCCCTATGTGACTTTTTTCTCTTCCCTAAGATCAAATCTGTTTTGAAAGAAACCTATTTTTTTGACATTGCTTTCATAAAAGTGGCTGCGACGACGGAGCTCAAAAAGATCCCAGAAAATGCCTTCCAAGAATGTTTTGAATCGTGGAAAAGGAATGCACACGTGTTTCCAAGTGGAAGGAAATTACTTTGAAAGAATTTTATTGGTATATTTTAATATTTTTTAATAAAGTTTTTATAACACCAGTCACTTTACTTTTCGTATAATTTTATACCAATTTTTTCATTATGACTTCAAATTTAAATGGCATAAACTTTTTCGATTGAAAATCAACTACTTTTTTTAATCCGTATTAAAATAAGTTTAAAATATTTTTTTGTTTAATCAAAATTTCTTATTATTTTTTAAAAGTTGAAAAATAATGCAGTACCAACAATATTTCCTTAACTTTCACGTTACATGTCACGTGAATAACATTCCAAACAAACAACCAAACGTTTTTAGATGTGAAATGACAAAATAAATTAGATAAAATGGAACAACTAAAGTAAAAATTGTGAAAAAAGATGAAGTTAGTTCTCACATGAAATACATGACCGCATTCTTTCAGATCCAGCTACTGCACACCTTCTAATCTTACAACACTATTAAAAGATGACCCTTTATTCATGATATGTAATTAACATAGCTTATGTCATTCCTTATACTAATGTTAAACAGCAAATTTTCAAAGATTTATTGTATAAATCTTTTTTGAATGGTAAAAAGCAAAAGAATAATGTTGAAATTGGTAGTGATTTTATTACAATCTTTAGTCCGGTCTTAAATCTCATTTCTAATCTCAAATCTGGAGTACATTACCCAAGTTATTGCTTTAATACTATACATGATAAAATTCAAGTTGCTTTTGAGGAGTTTTTGCCAAACTTCAAAGCAGCCCATTCAACAAAGATATTTAAAATTAACTACAATTTTTGCATTTTTAATATGATTATCAAGTTCTAATGTTTATGGAATACTTTTAAAGAGTGATATTTTAACTCGGCCATCAGAAAGAACACTTTACAGTATTACGCATAAACTTAGGGCACCATCCGAAAATAAATCTATTAAATATCTAAAAGCTCGTACATCCACTTTACATGTGTCTGAAGCAAATGTTAATGTTATTCTTGATAAAATTTACATTGCTTCAAGAATTAAATACTTATCTGCATCTGGAAAATTAATAAATGTTACTGAGAGAGGGGAACTAGCTTACACTCTATTATGTTCCATGTCTTTTTTTCTATGTGGCAAATTTCAAGATGTGGTAGTTCTGATTCAATTCTTCATCTAGACACACAAAAATTCTTCTAAACACACACCTTTTTTTTATTATGTTCTGCTGGGAAAATTTCAATCAATCAAGATTTGGCTGGTATCGCCAAACGTTTGGTGGTAGCTATTTTATCGCAGTGCAACACGTTTTGCAAAATCAACAAAAGATCAAAACAATTTTTCTGATTAAGTTTTTGAGTTTTTTTTGCCCAATGATTATAATGACAGCGCTTCATTCTCGAGTGTTTCTGAAGAAAAGATAGAATTGTTTCTACAAGAAGTTACTCATCTCTCTAAGCCATTCATTTCTGAATTAAACAGCATTTATTACGTTACTGGTGCAATGGCTCATTCTCAGCTTCACAATAAGCCTTGTTCATCCTGCTCCGATATTCTCCTGTTAAATACATCCGAAATTTAGACAGTTGATATAAACGTATTTAATTGTGAATTAGATGATATCTCTACGTTTATGAGGGAAATTAATCAAGGAGGATTTATCTCTCCAAATAATATATCATTTATTTTGTATCAGCATTGCTATTGCACGTTTAACTCGATTTGTTTCGATCCTGTGCTAAAGCAAAAATTCTTACCTAGTAAAAAAAACAGATTTTGTTAAACTTGTTACTATTTCCTTGATATATGGCCAAATCATACAAATGCTTTGAAACGCAATCAGGATCATGACAAAATTAATAGCATGATTCTAAAGTTTTTTAATTGCTTTATCTGTAATTATGTTTCTAAGCTATCACATCGCAGAAAAGTATCTTGCTCTAAAATTTCAGGTAAATTTTAAAATTTTGAATTGATCTGTTGTGTTGCATGTATTATAACAGTAGTTTTTATCTAGGGTGCCGCAGTATCTTTATGAGATGCTTTCAATTGCTAGGGAACTGCCTTTAGTTTTTTTTTAAGTTTAAAATTTTTGTTTACTGTATTTTCAAGTCTTTATCTAAAAATAAAAACTTTCAAATTGTTTTGGTGGTGCCGCAAAGCATTCATTTTTTTTGAGAAGTAACGAGCGTGAAAAAGGTTAAGAATAATTCAGTTATAATTTTTTTGTGAGTTTGTTACATTTTTTTAAGCTATGTAGTGTATAAGCTCATGAAAAGTATGAAGTAAGTTGCTCTATAAAATGGTTGCAGCATTTTCCAAAACTCGTTTTGTGCTATAATTAGCATAATCATGCTTCGATTAGACTTGCAACTTTTAATGAATTATAATACTTTCAAGGTTTGAATCATGTTAACATTGTAGCGTTTACTTACTAAACACACTGTATGACTTTGCGATACATGACCCATTTTTAACAATGCACTTTTAATAATGAAAGCTCGAACAAAGACCGCGCGTACATTAGCGAAAATCATTGTAAGCGTTTTCACGCATGCTTGCGCACCAACGTCTCTCGTCACATGAGTCTTTCGCGCGCGCCAGCTGATTGGTCGCCACATGGCTCCCCCCCAGCGTTGTTGTACGACTCTTGTATACCAGCGATATAGTCTTTGACAATATGTGGCGGTCGTCGAACTGATCGTCCACTGCGTGTAGTTGTGATGCCTGGAGATTTATTAGGGAGCGGCGACGAAGAGGAAGGCGTCGAAATGTCTTCTTCTTGGTTGTTGAATTGTGGTGGATATCTTCCTGTGGCCAGGTATGCTGTTTTGAGACGGTCAACTGAAATGTTTTCTGTTCGTCCATTTACGTCGAGGGTGAAAAATTTCTCAGATGTGGAGATAATTCTGTATGGTCCTTTATAAGGTCGTTGCAGGGGTGTCTTGTGTTTATCGATTCGTACGTAAACGAAACCTGTATGGCCAAGAGAGGGTGGGTAATAGGATGTAAGAGATGAGTGGTGTGTCGGGGGTGGTGGAAGGGTTTCATGCATCGATTTTTGCAGGTCGCGAAGAAATGTGGTTGAAGGTTGTAGAGAAAGGGGTGGGGTGGGGTCAATGAATTCGCCGGGGATGCGTAGAGTAGATCCGTACACTAATTCGGCTGGAAAACATCCCGGTTCTTCACGCCAAGTTGTTCGTAAACCAAGGAGTGTGAAAGGTAGGTGTTCCATCCAATGTGGAAATGTAGTGCGGGCTTTGAGGGAATCTTTGAGTGTCGATGCAAGCGTTCTACCATGCCATTAGCTTGTGGATGGTAAGCTGTGGTGTGTTGTTGTTTAATGCCTAACATTTTATTTTAGTTTGACCATAAAGATGAAGTAAATTGTGGACCTCGGTCTGATGTGATATCTGCCGGTACTCCAAACCGGGAGATCCATCCTCGTATGAGAGCATTTGTGCAGGTAGGTGTTTTTGCGTCGGGGAGGGGAATGGCCTCGGGCCATCGGGTAAATCGGTCGATAATGGTGAAGAGGTATGTCATTTCTTCACTCGGAGGAAGTGGACCGACTAAATCTACGTGGATGCTGTGAAAGCGCCCTGTTGGTTGAGACCTAGGAGAGAGTGGGGCTCGGATGTGGCGATGCACTTTGGCTGCTTGGCAACTCTGGCATTCTCGGCACCATCTGCGATTGTCTCGTTTAAGGCCGTGCCATACATAGCGGTCTGCAATTGCCCGTTGAGTGGGGCGTGGTCCGGCGTGAGCTAAAGAGTGTATAGCTTGGAAAACTCTGTAGGTCCATTCCTTTGGAAGCACAGGACGAGGTTTCCCAAGTGACATGTCGCAAAGGAGGGAGACGTCGCCGAATGGTATATCTTGAAGCAAAAGGTTGGTTATTGAGGTTCGATACGCTGCAATTTCTTGTGAAATTGCTTGGTCGTTTGCTAGTTGTCGAAAGTCAATGGGAGGCTGTGTGATAGTGTTGATTCTTGAGAGTGTATCGGCTACCACGTTAAATTTTCCTTTCACATGTCGTATGTCAGAGGTGAACTCGGCTATAAACGACAGGTGGCGGGATTGACGGGGCGAGCGGTCAGCATTGTTGGACAATGCAAATGTTAATGGCTTGTGGTCGGTGTACAAGGTAAAGGGCTTGCCTTCTACGAAATGCCGAAAGTGGCGTACAGCCTGGTACGCTGCCAATAGTTCTCTGTCGAAGGTACTGTATTTCTTTTCTGCAGACGACAATTTTCGGGAAAAGAAAGCGATGGGTACCCAGTAACCATTGTGCAATTGGTCAAGTTGTGCTCCAATGGCCAAGTCAGATGTATCTACCGTTATGCTGGTAGGTGCGTTTGCTTTAGGGTGGTGTAGTAAAGTAGCATGTGCCAGCGCTGCCTTGGCGTTTTCGAAGGCCTTCTGACATTCTGTAGTCCACGTAAGTTCTTTGCCTCGGCCAGACGATGCGGCATGCAGAGGCGCAAGCTGCGAGGCGATTGTGGGGAGGAAACGGTGGTAGAAATTTATCATGCCCAAGAAACGTTGAAGAGAAGAACGAGAATCTGGCGTGGGAAAATTGCGGATAACCTCAATGCGGCTCGGGAGAGGTCTAACACCTTCGACTGTGATAAGATGTCCTAAATATTCGAGTTCTTGAACGCCAAAAATACATTTGGATTTTTAAATTATTAATCCGTTTGAGGACAACAGTGTAAAAATCTGTTTAAGGTGATTGTAGTGTTCCACTGGTGATTTACTAGCAACCAAAATATCAACTAGGTAGACGAAAACAAAATCTAAGTGTTGGAAAATGCTGTCCATGAGTCGTTGAAAGGTTTGTGCTGCGTTTTTTAACCCGAAAGGCATCCGAAGAAATTCCCAGAGGCCAAAACTGGTGGCGATTGCGGTCTTGGCAATTGAATCTTCAGCCATAGGAATTTGGTGATAACCACGAATGAGGTCTATTTTGGAAAAAATCTTTGCTCCAGCCAGTCGTGTGTTGAAATCGTGAATATGGGGTAGTGGATAACGATCGTCGGTGGTAATTTGGTTAAGGCGGCGATAATCGCCGCACGGTCTCCATCCCCCAGAGGGTTTAGGCACCATGTGTAGGAGGGTGGACCAAGGTGAATTGGAACGGTGAATTATGCCTGCCCGCTCTAATTGTTGGAATTCGGCTTGGGCTAGAGCTAGTTTTGGGGCAGTTAAACGCCGAGGTCGTGAATGAACTGGTGGGCCGCTGGTGACAATATGGTGTTCTACACCGTGTTTACTCACCTGGTTTTGTAGACTGGGGGCTAAAATTTGTGGAAATTGTAGCAATAGTTGATTAAAGCGGCTAGGTGCGCCCAAAACTAAACCACAGTGACTGTTCGGTGTGCGCTCTGTATGTGCACCAAAAATATGACCGTGATTTAAATCGACAAGTCGGCGTCCGCGTAAATCGATAGCAATGTTATTGGCCGTAAAAAAATTGGCGCCTAGTATAGGGCGAGCGACGTCGGCTAAGTAAAATTTCTGACGATATCGCTTTCCTTGTCCGAGAATAAAAGTAATAACACGTTGTCCCCATGTGTTGATTTCGGAACCGTTGGCCGCTGTGAGGTTTCCTGTAGGGGTACGTTTGCGCTTGTCGTTTGGGGAAGCAGGGAAAACGCAAACGTCAGCGCCGGTATCTACTAAGAAAGATGTCCCTGTGGCGCGATCCCACACTGACAAGGTGTTAGTTTTGATTAAGCCGACCGCCGCGGTCATTGGCGGCCGGCTTGCCCGTTTTCCTGCACGGTGATTGACGATGACGTTGCCACTGGGAGTAAGCTCGCAAAGGGGCAGCCGGGTCTGCAGGTACGTGCTTTAGGGCCGAATTTTTTATGGTAGTATCAGATAATGTGATGAGTGGAGGGATTAGGTTTGGGTTTGTGTTTTGGTTGTAAATTCTTAAGATATCTGGGGCTTAACGCCGATACCGAGTTGATAGGGAATAACTCGTTAGCTTCGATAATACGGTCTGCAGCTAAAGCTAATTCCTGTAGATTTGGAAATTCTTGGGCCGCTAGAATCGCACGAACCTGTGAAGGAAGTTGTGCTAAAAAAAATGCTCGCCGAAGGGTGTCGGCGTCATTGTTGAGGGACTCGAGATAGCGTAGAAATGCGGAGGGCTTCTTGTCCCCAAGCCCTGAAATGTTAATGAGCTCAGCGTCTTTTTGTAGTTGAGATTTACCAAACGCGTTGAGTAAAGCTGTTTTTAAAATAGCGTTATTTTTTCTTGCTCCGGTGGGTTTAGAAGAACTGCTTTAACTTCTGCAGCGGCCCGATTGCCTAATGCTGTAATTATGTAGTCAAATTTAGTTTGATCAATAATTATGGATTTAGATCTAAATTGTGCTTCGGCTCGAAGAAACCAAATCTCTGGGTCGTCTGTCCAAAACTCTGGGAGTTTAACTGCTACTGGTTGAATCTTAGTCGTTGACAAGGCGTTGTTTGTTAACTTGCTGACTGCTTCAGTTAACTGCGTTAAAATTTCACTGTCTGCTGACATATCAATGTTTAACAAAGTTAATCTAGTAATTTCAGTTTATTTTCTGCTATTAGAAAATTTTGGGCGTATTCAACTTCCGGGGTCACCAATGTAGCGTTTACTTACTAAACACACTGTATGACTTCGCGATACATGACCCGTTTCTAACAATGCACTTTTAATAATGAAAGCTCGAACAAAGACCGCGCGTACATCAGCGAAAATCATTGTAAGCGTTTTCACGCATGCTTGCGCACGGACGTCTCTCGTCACATGAGTCTTTCGCGCGCGCCAGCTGATTGGTCGCCACAACGTCAAATAATGGTAATTATTCGCATTTTTTTGTTGTTTTAACCTTTATTGGTGCGCTGAAATTTACATATGTAAAGGAGCGTTTGATTACATTTTGTATTCAGGGTTTAAAAACATCTTTTTTATTGCTGCAGGTATACTGTATTTTTTGTGACTTATGCGTATTGTTTGTGACCATGCTATATATTCCTTGCTTTTGACTCTGAGGTTATTTTAAAATAAAAGGTTTTTATTTTTCATGTAGTATTCAAAAAGATAAGCAGTTTTTAGTCTGTGCACAGTTTTGGCATTTGCATATTTTCATAATTACAAAATGTTGCAGGCAGGCAGTAAGAGCTCTGTGATTGTAATCGACTTGGTCTTGGTTCAAGACTTACAATTCAAAATGAATAGCACAGTGGCACTGGATACTGACGGTACATGAGCAATCTGTCCAGTTTTACCCCAAGAGAAGTAAGGGTTGGACAGAACGATAAAATCTATTGCTGATGTAGACGGTTAGGTTAGGTTTAGTTTCTCGATTATTCAAATAAAAGATTGCCGTTACCGTTTTAGTGTGACTGAGTTTCAACCTCCAAGTCAGGAGATACGCCGAAAATGTAGTCATGTCATGACTTACAAATGTTATCATGACATTGATGGTTGGCCAAGTTAATAAATTGGCTTTTCAATAAAAACTTTGATAACTTCACTTGTCTTTTTGCAAAAATAATTTGATTAGCAAGTATGACCAAATTTACACTAAAATTACTTAATATAATTTAACTTAATGTAAATACATAACTTATTTATATTCTATTCTTGTTTTGTGTCTGGTTGTATCGATCATGTTGTGATTATAGTAGTTTCTTTTATTATGACAATGCGATTGGATATTATGACCAAAACGGTCGAGACAGAAAGTGGTCATAATAAACGGGGTTCACTGTATTTTTAAGTCGAAGTTTTTAGCTAATTTCGACAAATAGATAAAAGAAACAATGGAACAAGGAACAACCAACTTTATTATCCACATCATAAGAAACCAGTTTATATCATAACCACAATTAAAAATAATAAGATTATTAAAACTTTTGTAATCTTTTTATAAATTAAAGAAATTTTGCTTTACAAAAAAATATCGCAATTCAAATTAAACAATAATAATAGAAAATAGAAATATTTACAGGATTTTTAAATTTTGTGATTTTTTCTGCTATTGTTATGATTCCTCGATTTGTTAATTCGCACCAAACCAAGTTGATCTCTACGATTCCATCCTTGATAATGTTTGACACAAGTTCTGCAGTTTTATCATCGATATTATTATAACTGAGATCGATTGATTTTATCTAAATTAACATAAAATATTTAAGAAAATTAGAACTTGAATTATAAATAATAGAATTCGTTCAACATTTTATATATTTTTTGCAGCTTGAAAAAAAATAATTATATTTTTTTATGGTGATAAAATGTAAATATAAACAACTTGGGCTTTTTTTCCTTTTATCCCTATCTACGAGTATTAAAAAAGTGTTGTATGCGTGTGTAATTATATCATATCAAACTATACTGGTACATAAAAAATGCTATCATTTTCAGTTTTATCAGTTCCCAAAATTAAAGATTAAAACTAATTGACGTCGGTATTAAGCTTTTGCAGCAATTCTTCATCAGAATAAAAAATAAAAACTCAATTGATCAGTTGTTTTAAAAGCAATAAAGCAAAAAATAATTTTTTATCAGGTTTATTTATAGTATCAAAATCAAACTTTTGCTTTGTTGACAAATCAAAAAAAACCAAACTTGACCTTTGTTTAAAATCAAATTTGGAAATTAAACTTTTTTCATAAAATGATTTTTTATTACAAACAATTAAGTTTTGTGGTTGAGCATCAACTTTGTTTATTAACATCATGGTACTTCTAACATAACCCGGATACCATTGTAACGTCTCAACTGTGACAAGAACGTCGCAATGTCTTGGTAATAAATTTCAGTCATGCTGCAGAATGCATGTAATTAAACATTGTCAGTTGCTCAACTTAAAACTTAAGATTGGATTTATCAGATAAATAGCTATTTAAATTTTGACATGGGCGAGTTAATTTTTTAACATGCAAATAGAAGGTCGTGAGTTCCATGCTTAGTTTAGGTAAGTAATTTTTGATGTATTTTTAAAAAAAATATTTGTGAACAAGTTCTAATATAAGACAATTCTGGTTACCAACAATGCTGACTATGGTTAAAATAGAAAACTCCACAAGCCCCATACGACCATGAGAAGGCACGAAATGTCAATATTGTAGATGTTCAATTGCTGGCTTTGTATATTTCGTCTCCGAAAAAGACATTTACTTAACTTCTATATGTCTATTTGCCTTAAAAGCATAATTACATTAATCAATTCAGTGGTTATCAAACTTTTCACGCCCGCGCCACACTTTGCTATCTTTCCAAATTTTGCGGCATCCTTGGACCAGAGTGCAAATTTTTTTCGCTCTTAACTAAATTTCCAACACTTCATTTATACCTGAAGCATTATATCGTACTCCCTGAAGGCCCCAAATTTTTAAGCAACGTTTTATAAATAAAACAAAGACTTTTTTATTGGTCTGTATAATGTTTTGATCAATTTGTTTTCCATGTGAATTATCAAAGTTTTGTATATTGTGTACGACAGGCATGTCAAACTCGCGAGGATATACGAGCCGCATCAGCAAAATTTTAACTAAAAATTTTCCGCGGGCCACAATTCGGTTACAAAACAAAGTGAAGGCCAATAAAAAAGCTTTTCTTTGAATTTTTCAGCGGAAGCCGGTTATTTTTTCAAATTTTACGTTGAAATTAACGTGAAAAACAAAATAAGGTTTTTACTCAATAGGTTGGCTGATTTCAGTTAAAAAATCAACTATTGCTGATAAATCTTGTCATTTTAATTATTTAAATTTAGTTTTAAATAAATTATTAATTTGATTTCGAATCAAGCATTTGATTAAAAAAATCTTCAGAAGACTTAGCGGCCCGCAAGCTTGACATGCCTGGTCTATGAAACGAGCCTGGAAGACAACTAACTGATTACTAAAATTTAAATTTAAAATTTAAAAACTTTTAAAGAGTCTGTTCACATTGCCGTTGCGGAGCAATGCACTACAGTTTTGTTAAAATGATTGTTACAAATGGTTATGTACAAAAATGGTTGACCAACTTAATATATCGGCTTTTTCAATAAAAATAAATTCGAGGTAATATATAAATTTGAGGCCTTTATGGAATACGCTATAATGACTTAGGTAAAGAAAAGTGTTGGAAATTAAGTTATGAGCAAAAAAATATCTGCATTCATGTCCAAGGGTGTCGCCAAATTGGGAAAAGTAGCAAAGTGTGACGCGGCCGCAAAAAGTTTGAGAACCACTGGGTTAATTACTTAGAAAAAATAAAAATTTAATTAAATATCGATTTCGGAGACAAAATATACAAATCCAGGAATTGAACATCAACAATATTGAATAGTTTATAAAATTTGCTTGTCAAATTTGTTAGTATTCGCAAAAATAATTGAATTAGCAAGTATGATTAAATTTTTACACTAAAAATTACTTAATATAATTTAACTTAATGTAAATACATAACTTGCTAATATTCTATTCTTGTTTTGTATCTGGTTGTATCGATCATGTTGTGATTATAGTAGTTTTTATTATTATAATCATGCCATTGGATATTATGACCAAAACGATCGAGACAGAAAGTTGTTATAATAAACCGGGTTCACTGTATTTTTAAGTCGAAGTTTTTAGCTAATTTTGACAAATAGATAAAAGGAACAATGGAACAAGGAACAACCAACTTTATTATCCACATCATAAGAAACCAGTTTATATCATAACCACAATCAAAATTAATAAGATCATTAAGAATTTTGTAATCTTTTATAAATTAAAGAAATTTTGCTTTACAAAAAAAAATATCGCAATTTAAATTAACAATAATATAGCAAATAAAAATATTTACAGGATTTTCAAAATTTGTGATTTTTTCTGCTATTCGAGTGATTCCTAGATTTGTTAATTTACAACCACGCAGGTTGATCTTTTGGATTCCATCCTTGATGATGTTTGACACAAGTTCTGCAGTTTCATCATCGATATTGTTAAAACTTAGATTGATCGATTTTACCTAAATCGACATAAAATAATAGAACTCGTTAAACATTTATGAAGTTTTTTTTCAGTTTGAAAAAATAATTCTTGACGCTTAATGCAAATACGATTAATAATTTAATAATATTTGTATCTACTTTGTTTATTAAAACCTTAGTATTTCTAACATAACTCGGATACCTTTATGACGTCTGAACTGTGACAAGAGCGTAACAATAAAAGCAATTTATAGTTAGTTTTATCATCGGGTAAAGTGGATAAGCAAGATGATTGTAATCGTAAGTGTATTGCGTAAAATTCAAAAGGATAAATAAGTAATATTAAGGTAATAAAATGTTAATATAAGCAATTTTTTTGGTATAAATATGAAAAAATACAGTTAGCTGATGTATTTATATAACTTCAAGTAATATTGGTTGAAAATTGACGTTTTTGTGAGTATTTTTATTCTCCTAACTTGCAACAAACACATCGGAGGCGTTATATTAAGAAATAGTCAAGCTATCGCCATCACTGTTTTTAATAAAAAAATTAACAAGACAGCAAAGATATTGCTGTCTTGTTAATTTTTTTTTAACACCAGCAAAATTTTAACTAAAAATTTTCCGCGGGCCACAATTCGGTTACAAAACAAAGTGAAGGCCAATAAAAAAGCTTTTCTTTGAATTTTTCAGCGAAAGCCGGTTATTTTTTCAAATTTTACGTTGAAATTAACGTGAAAAACAAAATAAGGTTTTTACTCAATAGGTTGGCTGATTTCAGTTAAAAAATCAACTATTGCTGATAAATCTTGTCATTTTAATTATTTAAATTTAGCTTTGAATTTATTATTAATTTGATTTCGAATCAAGCATTTGATTAAAAAAATCTTTAGAAGACTTAGCGGCCCGCAAGCTTGACATGTCTGATATATGAAACGAGCCTCTGGAAGACAACTAAAATATCACCAAAAATTTACGCAATGAGAATTATTGTACATGGAAATTCTAGAGCTTTTTGGTCGCCGCTTCAAAAAAGCGTAATTTTCATCTCTTCTATGGTATGTTTACACTGCCGTTTTGGTGCACTGGACTGTTTAAAACGTGTGAGCAGTAAGATAGACTGGGTAAAGAGCCTACCCTAAAAACAAATACCCATAACTTTTTTACATGGTTTATGTATTCCAGAACATTATGCCTCAAAATGTGTAAAAGAATCAAATCAAGACAAAAAACAGTGTTACAGCACTAATATTTATAATACTAAGTAATTAATTAAAAAAAAATAAAAAATAAAAATTGAGCGTTTTACCCCTTGTAATGAGCAAAGAGCCCATAGGTGGGCTTCATACCCCATGAAAACTGCAAGTAATTAATAAAAACTTTTCATTCCAAATATTTCAAACTTAACTTAAGAAGTTGTGATACAAACAAGAAATATTTTCAAGCGTGATTAATACATTAGCAACAGAAAAATGTGAGCAATCAACATTTTGCGAAAAGTCACAAAACTGCAGACAAAGAAACAAAGTGATTGCATGCGTTACCCAAAACAACCGACCCCACCATCATTAAATTGCAGCAAAACAAAAGCCATGAATCAGCAAGCACAAAAATTATATCATAATTTCAATCTTCTTTCTCACAAGCAGTATTTAAATCATCTTAAATGCAGTTTTGGCCTGTATAAAACAGTTCTCCAATTGTGCATTCGTCATGGGCCCATTGCTTGCAGGAACTACACTGGACCCATTTTTCTTTTGGTCTGCTGTTGGCGTATGGCTCACAACACACTAAACAAGTCCATTCTTCATTGTGAAAATCGTAAAACAATTTTCTTGGCTTTCTTTTTGGAAATGTAGATGGAATCTTTTTCTTATTTGCTGTGAGCTTTTTCTTTTTCAAAACTGCTTTGTACGGCGATGATTTAATATGCTGCGATCGTTCAGATGAACGTTTTTGCAATTGTTTTTTGGTTGGGTTTACGCAGTTAAAACGGCACAGCTCCTTTGAAACACTTTTTGCAGTTTCGATAGCTTTTTTCATCGACAATGTTTCGACAGATATTGAAGTCGATGGTACATCCTTCTGATTGCTGACACTGTTATTTGCCGTTGGAACTTGTAACTGGACTGTTATAGGCCTGAGGATGGAGTTGCTAATGTCATTTTCATTCATAGATTGGTTAACTTTTTCTGCAGGCTTCTGTCTTTTTTTAATAGATGGAAAATTTTCTGGACAAAGGGTGCCTAAGCCACCAGCTAAAGCATCAGCTGCTGCAAGATCTTCATCAGAAAAAACCGCATCATTGTAAGGCCATAGTCCACATGCTCGAAATCCATTTACAGATTTTTCAACAGTGACTGTTTTATAGTAAGCCGTGGCAAAAATTTCTGCAACGTCATAAAAACTTATTCGTTTACCATAGTTAGCAATCAACCAAGTGTCGGCTGCTGCATTATAAGCACTTTTTAAGGGCTTAAAAAATGCCCGATCCAATGGCTGTATTCGATGGGTGCAGTGGGAAGGCAGTGTGAGTAGTTCAATGCCATTTAATTGGGCATATTCAACAGCTTCAAGCGTTTTGTGACTGTGATGACTGTCTAAAATAATGATGTGCTTTTCTTCTTTTGAAGGTTTAGCAATGGTGGTAAAGTGCTTCAGCCATTTCAAGGAGCTTTGTTCGTCAGTCCACCCACTTTCAGTGCAATGGCCAAGAGCCGCAGTGGGAGCATTGTGCATTAGTGACTCCACCATACGCTTTCTTGGAAAAATAAACATAGGTGGTATATAAGTGCCCACCGCATTTATTGCACATATTACAGTGACAGTTTTACCTTTTTCGCCACTGGTCATTTTACTGACTGCTTTAGCACTTTTAGTGGCAACTGTATTAGCTGGTTTATGAATATTAGATATTTCTGTTTCATCCATGTTCCATACTCTCATGGGACTGTAACTGTGGCTGGTTAAAATGTTTTGAAAAATTTTAAAAAAGTGTTCAACTTGTTCTTTGTTGAAACCAACAGCCCGTGCTATGTTAGTTGGCTGTGGCTTGCGAATAGACAATTGCGGATGACGTGAAAGAAACCCTTGAAGCCAATCAGGACCAGCCATTTTTATGTTAGTATTAAATCTATGTTTTATATTCATTTGAGTTGCAAAATCAAAAGCAAGACGTCGAACATCTTTAGTGGTCAAACCAAACAATTTTTTTCCATGTCTTGAATTATTGAAACAAGTTGGGCTTCATACTCTGCATTAATGTCAGGCCGAAATCTACCTAATTGTACATGTTCTGGATTTGCAACTTGATTATTTTTATGTCTTCTCAGCGTTCTTTCTGCTATTCCATATTTTTTTGCTGTTGGCAATAAAGCAGCCCCACTTTTAACGTCAGCAATAGCTCTTTTTAAGTCATCAGAAGTATATGATGCTCGGCTAGTTTTACGAATGTAGAAACGAGGCATTGCAAAAAATTATTTTAAACAATCACAATTAAAATGTTAAAATGCTGCACATAACAAAATATTAAAATGAAAAAAAAATGTATGCAGCCATTTGTTTGCTAAAAATTGTAGTTAAATGCTATCATTTAACTTATAGATTATGTCACTATAGCCTTATTAAAGCCTTATAGCTGTGAAAGGATTGATTAGATATGAATATAAAAGTGGTAAAACATAAAAATAATCTAAATTATTCAATAAAAAAATCAAGAAATAATTAAGCCACAAAAATTTGTATTTTGCAAGGTATGCTTATTTTAGCAGCCTATAGCTTAGAAAAATTCAGTCGAGCATCTTTTTAAAACTTCTTGGCATTATCAATTTACGTAATCTAAACAGAATTTTATTACAATATTTTTTGTTGACATTTTTTTGATAATTGGGGTAAAAAGCTTAGGGCGGGCATTTTACCCCATATACAAAGTAAGCTTTTTACCCAGAAGGTGGACATTTTGAAAATTTAAAATTGTTCTCAAGTCTTACTTGTAAGCAAAAAACTAAAAGTTACCATACCCTCTAGAAACTACTATCTTCGAAAAAATAAATTATTAATAAATATCTTTTTATATAAATCCTGCTATGATCTCATCAGCAAAAAAAAATTATAATGAAACCTATGAAAACGCAAACTACTTTTAAAATGTCTACTACACGAGTTGGGCTTAATCTAATTAGTGCTTTAAAATTACCCACAATTATTGTCACCACATGGTGAAAGTATTTTTTTATTTCTTAGAAGCTTTTCAATATTAAAAGAAAAAGTCTTTTTATCCCATTCGGCTTCTTTACCCCAGTCTACCCTAAGCAGTGTGTGCCGCGAAACGTTTTAAAATTTAAAGCTTTATTTAAAACTTTTAAGGAATACGTTTTTACATTGCCGCTGCGGAGCAATGGACAAATGTTTTTTAAAAGTTTCGAGGCACACAGTTTGTGAAACATTGAATGAAACTGACACCAATATTTTAACATTTCCAAAGCAGGTCAGGATATATGGTTAGCAGTTTCCTTACAACAGTTTTTTCGAACGTTTTTGCGACGGAGAACACTTTTGAATAACTACAAAAAACCTGTTCAGTACACTCTAGTTCCAATTAATGTTGTCCTTAGTAATTTGAAGCTTAAAATCTAGCCGTCATGAAAATGAAGACCAAAAAAAAAGCTTTTACTTTGGCTACAGAACAGATTATGGACTACAATAGACTTACAGACAAAAAGTTGGCCAACAATGGGGAAAAGATTAAGCACTCACTTTGTAAAGTCTAAAAAAATGGATAGTTCAATTAAAAACTTTTTTTACTTAATTGTTTTGTTTTAATGAACGTATAATTGAAGAACGTTTCAAGAGGAAAAAAAGCTTTCATTTTAATAATACATTGTTTTATTATGACAAAAGATTAAATGAAAAAAGAACATAATAGGCATCCTAATAGTCAGACTAAACTAGAAAAAATCATCAAAAACTCAGTCCACGTCTGTACACTCCATCAAGATGGTTCACTATTAACAAACTCTGGTATAATCTGTGGTGTATTATACACCTGGTTGAAAACACTGCTTTAAAAACAAAATCGTTTTCATTGTTGTCTAACAAACATTTACCAAGTAAGCTTCACCTTCCACTGTTTTGATTGCAGCTTAAAGCTTCAGTTTTTTCATTTATTCTCTGAGATAGTAGAATTCGATTAATTTGACCACTTGCTTTATGTAACTGATTTGGCTCGGTTTGAGTTTTGCCATAATAAATTCTCTGTTTACTTGACCAGACATCAAATATAACAACCAGTTTTTCGGTATCTGGTAATTTGTTCTCCAATTAAATCACTATTTTGTATTGCTTTAACAATACAAAGATCACGAATTTGTAATTAAAGATGAAGGTAATTCAAGAACCGGATCGCGTGCCTGAGCCGTGGAATCGTCGTCGTTTGGAAGGGCATCAACTCCGGGTCAATCACAAACAGAACTGGCGCCGAGAGTTTATTCTTTTAAATACCCCGGGCTGCTGTACTGCCCAGATCAGATGGTGGCAATCATGGTGTTTATCCAGAATTGGGTTTTGTCATCCAAAACCATCAAACCTTATGCTCCGTGTGGTGCCCAATGTATGGGGCACGAAATTAAGACGTGGTTTGCAGTTTGTTCGTGGGCGCCGCACTCACAAATCTGTGAAAGAGCGAGACTTCATTTGTGCATGGAAGAATAGAATTGCCCGAAACTAGTCTGCAGGCAATTGAGCTTAACCCGAGCTGTTCGGGACAATCTCAATCCAACCGGCGTGGCACTGGTTATGGGTATTCTCACAATATTCTGCGTTTCATCTGTAATTTGTCCACTGAGAAACGAGGATGCCTAGCAGGCAAGTTTGTTTAATAGATTGCGCGCAGCTGGCACAAACGGACGTCTAGATCATAATGTTTCTTGGCAAGCATCTGAGGATCCACTTAAAACAACAGTAAAAATATGATCAGGCCCAGACATCCACGGTTAGCCAAAGAGAGTGTTGGTCTTATTCGGCAAAGCTCAGCTGGCTGGATGCTTAAAAAATATGGGTAAGTGGTCTGTTGGAGTGGGACGCAGGCATCTAGTGACTAGAAGCAAGGCGTTATTTAAGACATTCTCTATAAGGCGAGTGTGAGTGCTCGGACACCAAACTGAGGCGCAGTACTCAGCTCTTGAGTAGACCCAGAGATAGGGAAGCTGTGTGCAGTGTTTTGGCACCAGCACCCCATCCTGAGTCTTCAAGTCGTCTCAGGATTGTAACGCACAAAGATAGTTTTTTGCACAATGTTACTGGATACTGACGGTACATAAGCAATCTGTCCAGTTTTACCCCAAGAGAAGTAAGGGTTGGACAGAACGATAAAATCTATTGCTGATGTAGACGGTTAGGTTAGGTTTAGTTTCTCGATTATTCAAATAAAAGATTGCCGTTACCGTTTTAGTGTGACTGAGTTTCAACCTCCAAGTCAGGAGATACGCCAAAAATGTAGTCATGTCATGACTTACGAATGCTGGCATGGCATTGATGGTTGGCCAAGTTAATAAATTGGCTTTTCAATAAAAACTTTGATAACTTTGCTTGTCAAATTTGTAAGTATTCGCAAAAATAATTGATTACCAAGTATGACCAATTTCACACTAAAATTACTTAATATACGTAATTTAACTTAATGTAAATACATAACTTATTTATATTCTATTCTTGTTTTGTGTCTGGTTGTATCGATCATGTTGTGATTATAGTAGTTTCTTTTATTATGATCAGGTGATTGGATATTATGACCAAAATGATCGAGACAGAAAGTGGTCATAATAAACGGGGTTCACTGTATTTTTAAGTCGAAGTTTTTAGTTAATTTCGACAAATAGATAAATGTAACAATGGAACAAGGAACAACCAACTTTATTATCCACATTATAAGAAACCAGTTTATATCATAACCACATTCAAAATTAATAAGATCATTAAAACTTTGTTAATTTTTTATAAATTAAAGAAATTTTGTTTTACGAAAAAAATGTTGCATTTCAAATTAAACAATAATATAGCAAATAAAAATATTTACAGGATTTTCAAAATTTGAGATTTTTTCTGCTATTCGAGTGCTTCCCCGATTTGTTAATTTACAACCACGCAGGTGGATTGTTTCGATTCCATTCTTGATGATGTTTGATACAAGTTCTGCAGTTTTATCATCGATATTGTTAAAACTTAGATCGATCGATTTTATCTAAATCAACATAAAATAATAGAACTCGTTAAACATTTATGAAGTTTTTTTTAGTTTGAAAAAATAATTCTTCACGCTTAATGCGAATGCAATAGCATAGTGATTCTGTTATAAATTTCTGTTAGTTTTGAACATTGATATTGTAATCGGTTCTTCACTGTAATCAATAATAAGTCGCTTATTTACTTTGTCCAACAAAACATAGTTTAAATAGTTTCTCATGTGTCTCGCGCAGGATAGTAAACAATTTAGTAGTTTGAACGTCGTTGAATTAACTCTTGTCGGTTGACTGTATAGAAATTGTGTTTTTGTACATACAAGATTTAAGTCGAAACATTTTTGTGTTAAAAACTCAGAAAACTTGTTGCCAAAAACATTGTTGTCAGAGATGGATCCAAATGTTGCCGCTATGTTAAAAGCTATAAAAGAGCAGCACCAGTTCATGTTGAAATTGTCTCTTCTTGAGAATCCAATTTTGTGTAGCAGCCTGAATGTATAACTTTCAAATTTGAATATTTTGACAAAAATAAAAAAAGCTTAGTGCAGTATTTCAATGACTTCAGCAACAACTTTTTTGCATGGTATTTTTAATCCTGACAAGAAACTAGCGTTTTTACTTTCCTTTTTCAATTTAGAGATATTTGGCTTGTTGCAAAATTTGTGAAAAATATTTGTAAACAAGTTCTAATATAAGATCATTCTGGTTACCAACAATGTTGACCTTGCTTAAAATAGAAAACTCCACAAGCCCCATACGACCATGAGAAGGCACGAAATGCCAATGTTGTTGATGTTCAATTGCTGGCTTTGTATATTTCATCTCCGAAAACGACATTTAGTTAAACTTTTGTATATCTATTTGCCCCAAAAACATAATTACATTATTTAATTTTTAATTCAAGCTCTAACTTTGTTATCGAGCACTTTAGAAGAACTGATTTTTCCAACATTGTATTTACATTGTTGTTTATTGTTTTACAAGTAATTAATTCAGTGGTTATCAAACTTTTCACGACCGCGTCACACTTTGCTATCTTTCCAAATTTTAGGGCATCCTTGGACTAGAGCGCAAATCTTTTTTTGTTCTTAACTAAATTTTCAACAGTTACTTGAGGCATTACAGCGTAATCCAAAACGGCCTCGAATTTTTATGCAACTTTCTACAAATAAAGTGAAGAGTTTTTTTATTGGTCTGTATAATGTTTTGACCAATTTGTTTTCCATGTGAATTATCAAAGTTTTGTATATTGTGTACGACAGGCATGTCAAACTCGCGAGGATATACAAGCTGCATCAGCAAAATTTTAACTAAAAATTTTCCGCGGGCCACAATTCGGTTACAAAACAAAGTGAAGGCCAATAAAAAAGCTTTTCTTTGAATTTTTCAGCGGAAGCCGGTTATTTTTTCAAATTTTACGTTGAAATTAACGTGAAAAACAAAATAAGGTTTTTACTCAATAGGTTGGCTGATTTCAGTTAAAAAATCAACTATTGCTGATAAATCTTGTCATTTTAATTATTTAAATTTAGCTTTGAATTTATTATTAATTTGATTTCGAATCAAGCATTTGATTAAAAAAATCTTTAGAAGACTTAGCGGCCCGCAAGCTTGACATGTCTGATATATGAAACGAGCCTGAAAGACAATTAAATGATCACCAAAAATTTACGCAATGAGAATTATTGTACATGGAAATTCTAGAGCTTTTTGGTCGCCGCTTCAAAAAAGCGTAATTTTCATCTCCTCTATGGTATGTTTACACTGCCGTTTTGGTGCACTGGACTGTTTAAAACGTGTGAGCAGTAAGCAGTGTGTGCCGCGAAACGTTTTAAAATTTAAAGCTTTATTTAAAACTTTTAAGGAATACGTTTTTACATTGCCGCTGCGGAGCAATGGACAAATGTTTTTTAAAAGTTTCGCGGCACACAGTTTGTGAAACATTGAATGAAACTGACACCAATATTTTAACATTTCCAAAGCAGGTCAGGATATATGGTTAGCAGTTTCCTTACAACAGTTTTTTCGAACGTTTTTGCGACGGAGAACACTTTTGAATAACTACAAAAAACCTGTTCAGTACACTCTAGTTCCAATTAATGTTGTCCTTAGTAATTTGAAGCTTAAAATCTAGCCGTCATGAAAATGAAGACCAAAAAAAAAGCTTTTACTTTGGCTACAGAACAGATTATGGACTACAATAGACTTACAGACAAAAAGTTGGCCAACAATGGGGAAAAGATTAAGCACTCACTTTGTAAAGTCTAAAAAAATGGATAGTTCAATTAAAAACTTTTTTTACTTAATTGTTTTGTTTTAATGAACGTATAATTGAAGAACGTTTCAAGAGGAAAAAAAGCTTTCATTTTAATAATACATTGTTTTATTATGACAAAAGATTAAATGAAAAAAGAACATAATAGGCATCCTAATAGTCAGACTAAACTAGAAAAAATCATCAAAAACTCAGTCCACGTCTGTACACTCCATCAAGATGGTTCACTATTAACAAACTCTGGTATAATCTGTGGTGTATTATACACCTGGTTGAAAACACTGCTTTAAAAACAAAATCGTTTTCATTGTTATCTAACAAACATTTACCAAGTAAGCTTCACCTTCCACTGTTTTGATTGCAGCTTAAAGCTTCAGTTTTTTCATTTATTCTCTGAGATAGTAGAATTCGATTAATTTGACCACTTGCTTTATGTAACTGATTTGGCTCGGTTTGAGTTTTGCCATAATAAATTCTCTGTTTACTTGACCAGACATCAAATATAACAACCAGTTTTTCGGTATCTGGTAATTTGTTCTCCAATTAAATCACTATTTTGTATTGCTTTAACAATACAAAGATCACGAATTTGTAATTAAAGATGAAGGTAATTCAAGAACCGGATCGCGTGCCTGAGCCGTGGAATCGTCGTCGTTTGGAAGGGCATCAACTCCGGGTCAATCACAAACAGAACTGGCGCCGAGAGTTTATTCTTTTAAATACCCCGGGCTGCTGTACTGCCCAGATCAGATGGTGGCAATCATGGTGTTTATCCAGAATTGGGTTTTGTCATCCAAAACCATCAAACCTTATGCTCCGTGTGGTGCCCAATGTATGGGGCACGAAATTAAGACGTGGTTTGCAGTTTGTTCGTGGGCGCCGCACTCACAAATCTGTGAAAGAGCGAGACTTCATTTGTGCATGGAAGAATAGAATTGCCCGAAACTAGTCTGCAGGCAATTGAGCTTAACCCGAGCTGTTCGGGACAATCTCAATCCAACCGGCGTGGCACTGGTTATGGGTATTCTCACAATATTCTGCGTTTCATCTTTGATTTGTCCACAGGGAAGCGAGGATGCCTAGCAGGCAAGTTTGTTTAATAGATTGCGCGCAGCTGGCACAAACGGACGTCTAGATCATAATGTTTCTTGGCAAGCATCTGAGGATCCACTTACAGCCTGGGACAAAAGTTTAAGACCACTTGAAGTTTTTTAATCATTTCATGTTAAACCTGCCATAATGTGCACAAACCACAAACTTTTTGCAAAAACTTTTTTGTATTTCAACGAAAATCTCTTACTCAAGCAAAATGCATTGTATTTTGGTAAAACAAAGAACTTAAATTTAAAAATTCTTAATACTTGGTGTGACCGCCTTTATTTTTTATAACTTCTTGAAGGCGACGTTGCATACTACTTACAAGGTTAAGGCAATAATCCGGAGAAAGTTCATGCACCCAAACTTCTTTGATCACCTTCCGCATTTCCTCAAGACATGAAGGCTGTCTTTGAGATACTTTCGTCTTCAATAAAGCCCACAAATTTTCTATGGGGTTCAGGTCAGGACTGTTCCCAGGCCAGTCAAGCACATTGATATGCTGGCTATTGAGAAATTGCTGTACAACCTTGCTTTTGTGGCAGGGAGCTCCATCATGCATAAAAATTGTGCAATTATGTATTTGCATGTGTATCACCAACTTCTCCTTAAGCAATTCGACGTATTTGGAGCCGTTCATTGTGCTTCCTGGCGGCAAAAAATAAAGACCAGCTGTCCCATTAGCTGACATGGCCCCCAAATCATTTGACTTGGAGGGTGTTTCACTGTTGGAATGGTGAATTTCTCCTGATACCGAGCTCTAGGTGGTCTCCAAACTCGATACTTCCGAACAGAGAATTGCTTCATTGAAGATTCATCTGAGAAAAAAACATTTTTCCACATTTTTGTGTCCCAGTCAAGATGCCTTTTTGCAAACTCTAACCTCTTTTTTTTCATTGCTTCGGTTAGACGTGGTTTCTGAGCTGGTCTGTATGACTTCAGGCCAAAATCCACAGACAATCTACGCCTAATAGTCTTTTCACTCATGTTGATTCCTCTTTCCGCCATTCCTGCCTGTATTTTTTTAGCAGAGCTCATAGGAGATTGACTCACTACCTTCCTGATAAAACGGTCATCCCTGCTACTGGAAATCCTTGGACGACCTGACCTTTTGCTGTCCTTAAAAGTGTTTTCTTTTCGAAATTTTTCGATAGCATTGTGTACCGCAGTCTTGCTAACCTTCATCGGCTTTGATATTTCGCGGTCTGAGAGCTTCACTGTGCTAAGACTGACTATCTGGGCACGTTTTTCACTACTGAGAGCTGCTTTTTTGCCCATTTTTTAGCTGTCAAAATTTTGTATTTCTACAGATAATTTATGGCTAAACATCTGAAATTCAAATCGAAAATAATAATATATTATTGTTAAATAACAAGACCTAATTCCAAAACCTAAATATGCATTCTGACGCAACAATACTTAGTTTTGCGTGAATAAGAAGCTTTTTTACTTAAATGTGTAATATTGCAAAAGATGGTCTTAAACTTTTGTCCCAGGCTGTAAAACCACAGTAAGAATATGATCAGGCCCAGACATCCACGGTTAGCCAAAGAGAGTGTTGGTCTTATTCGGCAAAGCTCAGCTGGCTGGATGCTTAAAAAATATGGGTAAGTGGTCTGTTGGAGTGGGACGCAGGCATCTAGTGACTAGAAGCAAGGCGTTATATAAGACATTCTCTATAAGGCGAGTGTGAGCGCTCGGACACCAAACTGAGGCGCAGTACTCAGCTCTTGAGTAGACCCAGAGATAGGGAAGCTGTGTGCAGTGTTTTGGCACCAGCACCCCATCCTGAGTCTTCAAGTCGTCTCAGGATTGTAACGCACAAAGATAGTTTTTTGCACAATGTTACTGGATACTGACGGTACATAAGCAATCTGTCCAGTTTTACCCCAAGAGAAGTAAGGGTTGGACAGAACGATAAAATCTATTGCTGATGTAGACGGTTAGGTTAGGTTTAGTTTCTCGATTATTCAAATAAAAGATTGCCGTTACCGTTTTAGTGTGACTGAGTTTCAACCTCCAAGTCAGGAGATACGCCAAAAATGTAGTCATGTCATGACTTACGAATGCTGGCATGGCATTGATGGTTGGCCAAGTTAATAAATTGGCTTTTCAATAAAAACTTTGATAACTTTGCTTGTCAAATTTGTAAGTATTCGCAAAAATAATTGATTACCAAGTATGACCAAATTTACACTAAAATTACTTAATATAATTTAACTTAATGTAAATACATAACTTATTTATATTCTATTCTTGTTTTGTGTCTGGTTGTATTGATCATGTTGTGATTATAATCTTCTTCTTCTCCTTTCAGCCTTTCCCTTCAGTCAGGGGTGGCCACAGCGTATCATCATTCTCCACATCTTTCTGTCTTCAACATCCGTCTCCTTTACACCAACTTCCTGCATATCTTCCTTTACTGCATCTAAAAATCTTCTCTTTGGTCTCCCTCTTCTCCTCTTTCCCGGTAACTCCATTTCCATCATTTTTCTTCCTACATACTCTTGGTCTCTCCTCATGACATGTCCATACCACCTCAGCCTGCCCTCCTTCATCTTCATTCCTAACTGTTCAACCTTAACAGTACTCCTGATGTGCTCGTTTCTAATCTTGTCTTTTCTCATCACTCCCATAGCAAACCTCAACATTTTCATCTCTGCAACTTCCATCTCTTCTACCTGTTTTTTTGTGACTGCTACTGTCTCAAGTCCATACATTATTGCTGGTCTTACCATTGAACTGTACACTTTTCCTTTTACTCTAGCTGGTAACCTCCTGTCGCAGATTACTCCTGATACTCTTCTCCATTCGTTCCATCCTGCCTGTACTCTCTTCTTTACCTCCCTCTCACAACCACCACTTTCTTGCACCGTTGATCCCAAATACTTAAATTCCTTTACTCTTGGCACTTTTGCATCCTCCATCTTTACTGTTTCGTCATCATTTCCTCCATTTATGCAAAGATATTCGGTCTTTGACCTACTTACTTTCATCCCTCTTCTTTCCAATGCATACTTCCAGGATTCTAATCTTCGCTCCACTTCTTCCCTGGTCTCTTCACAAATCACAATATCATCAGCAAACAGCATCGTCCATGGTGCTTCTCTCCTTACTTCATCCGTTAGCCTGTCCATTATCACTGCAAAAAGGAATGGACTTAATGCTGATCCCTGGTGCAGTCCAACCTTAACCTTGAAACTTTCTGTGGTTCCTACTGCACACCTCACCGCTGTTTCGCTTCCCTCATACATATCCTGTACTAGTTGTACATACTTTTCCACTATTCCAGATTTTCTCATACAGTACCACAGCTCTTCCCGTGGAACCCTGTCATAAGCCTTCTCTAGGTCCACGAATACACAATGTAGCTCTCTTTGACCTTCCCTGTACTTTTCCATTAACATTCTTAGAGCAAACATGGCATCGGTGGTTCCCTTTCCTGGCATAAATCCATATTGCTGTTTGCTGATCTCCACTCTATCTCTTAACCTTGCTTCAATAATCCTTTCCCATACCTTCATTGTATGGCTCATTAGCTTTATTCCTCTGTAGTTTCAACAGCACTGTGCGTCCCCTTTGTTTTTATAGATTGGGATAAGCACACTCCTTCTCCATTCTTCAGGCATCCGTTCACCCATTAATAGTCTGTTGTACAGTCGGGTCAAAAACTTTATCCCCATCTCTCCCATACACTTCCAAACTTCTACTGGCAACTCATCTGGCCCAACTGCTTTACCTTTTTTCATCCTTCTTAGTGCATTTTTTACTTCTTCTCTACTGACACAATTTACCTCTTCGTTAACCACTTCTGTTTCCTCTGTCCTAGGGTCTCTGTTATTTTCCTCGTTCATCAGTTTCTCAAAGTACTCCTTCCATCTCTTTAACACTGCTTCCGAATTTACCATAACATTACCATTTTCATCCTTTATAACCCTCACATGCTGTACATCTTTCCCTGCTCTGTTTCTCTGCCTGGCCAATTTGTACAACTCTTTTTCACCTTCTTTTGTTTTCAATCTAGCATACAGATTGTCATATGCACGTCCCTTTGCCATTGCAACTGCCTTCTTTGCCTTACTCTTCTTTTCTTTGTATATCTTTTTAGTATTTTTATTTCTTATTTTGTCCCATGCTTTCTTTGCCTCTTTCTTTTCTTTTATGCTTTTTTGAACTTCCTCATTCCACCACCAAGTCTCCCTGTCTCCTTTTCGTTTTCCAAATGTCACTCCCAGTACAGTTTCAGCTGTTTTTTCTTAGCATTTCTGCCGTTTTGTCCCACTCATCAGGCAACCCATCCTTGCCTCCCAAAATCCTGGTCACCTCTTTTCTAAACGCTTCTTGACAGCTTGTCTCTTTTAGTTTTCACCATCGTATCTTTGGCTTTATTTTCTCTGCCTTTTTCTTTTTCACCATAAGAACCATTTTGCTTACCACCATACGGTGCTGCTTTGCGACACACTCATTCAATATTACCTTACAATCGCACATTTCCTTCAAGTTTCTCCTTCTGCACATCACATAATCTACTTGGGTACTTTTTCCTCCACTCTTATATGTCACTCTGTGTTCGTGTTTTTTCTTGAAATAAGTATTGACAATCGCCAAATCCATCCTTTTCCCAAAATCCACAACCATTGATCCTTCCTTATTTCTTGTTCCAGCACCGTACCTCCCCATTATTTCCTCATCCCCTATGTTTCCTTCGCCCACATGTCCATTAAGATCTGCACCAAGAACTATCCTCTCTTCTTTTGATATACTTTCAATCAATCCATCCAGGTCTTCCCAAAAATCATTTTTCTCCTCCATGCTGTTGTTAACCTGTGGAGCATATGCGCTTACTATATTTAGGATGGACCCATTTACCTCCAGCTTCATGGCCATCAGTCTGTCTGACACCCTCTTCACTTCCAAGACACTTTCAACCAGCTCCTCCCTCAGCACTATCCCTATCCCATTTTTTCTTCCGTCAGCTCCGTTGTAGAATATTTTGCATCCACCTCCAATGTTCCTTGCTTTACTCCCTTTCCACCTTGTTTCCTGTAGACACAATATGTCTACATTTCTTCGTTCCATCATATCTGCCAGCTCTCTTCCCCTTCCAGTCATCGTTCCAATATTTAAAGTACCCACCCTAATGAGTGAGCATCTTCCTTTCCATGCTTCTCGCTGCTTCTTCACTCGTTTTCCTCCTCTTTTTTTGCTTTTATTTTCACAATGTTTAGCAGTAGTATAATTTCCACAGGTGCCCTGCTGTGCGACACCTGAGGCGGTCGTTGGTAACCCGGGCCTCGACCGATCCGGTATGGATTGATGATGATTTCGCATTTGTCTGTTTTGGCAAAAAATTTTTACGCCGGATGCCCTTCCTGCCGCAACCCTCCCCATTTATCCGGGCTTGGGACCGGCATCAAGAGACACAAAAAAGTGCCTCCGATGGCTGGGTTGTTGATTGTGTTTATAATAGTTTCTATTATTATTATGACAATGCGATTGGATATTATGACCAAAACGGTCGAGACAGAAAGTGGTCACAATAAACGGGGTTCACTGTATTTTTAAGTCGAAGTTTTTAGTTAACTTTGGCGAATCGATAAACTTTACAATGGAACAAGGAACAACCAACTTTATTATCCACATTATAAAAAACCAGTTTATATCATAACCACATTCAAAATTAATAAGATCATTAAAGCTTTCGTAATTTTTTTTATAAATTAAAGAAATTTTGTTTTACGAAAGAAATGTTGCATTTCAAATTAAACAATAATACATGTATAGATAATAGAAATATTTACAGGATTTTCAAAATTTGTGATTTTTTCTGCTATTTGAGTAATTCCTCGATTTGTTAATTCACAACCACTCAGATTGATCTTTACGATTCCATCGTTGATAATGTTTGACACAAGTTCTGCAGTTTTATTATTGATTTTGGTAAAACTGAGATCGATTGATTTTATCTAAATTAACATAAAATATTTTAGAAGATTAGAACTTGAATTGTACGTAATTGTACGAACTCGTTCAACATTTTATATATTTTTTGCAGCTTGAAAAAATAATTCTTAAGGCTTAATACAAATAAGATCAATAACTAAATAATAATAATTAAAACAATGCAAATGCATCCACCATAAAATTGCTTCTTAAAGATTAAAAGTAATTCGTTTTTAGTTTTATTATTGGGTAAATTGGACCAGCAAGTTAATTGCAGTCATAAACACTTTATAAAAAATTGAATTTAATAAGCAGCTTATATTATGGTGATAAAATGTAAATATAAACAACTTGGGCTTTTCCCTTTTATCCCTATCTACGAGTATTTCAAAAAGTGTTGTATGCGTGTGTAATTATATTATATCAAGTTATACTGGTACATAAAAAATGCTATCATTTTCAGTTTTATCAGTTCCCAAAATTAAAGATTAAAACTAATTGACGTCCTGTATTAAGCTTTTGCAGCAATTCTTCATCAGAATAAAAGTAAAAACTCAATTGATCAGTTGTTTTAAAAGCAATAAAGCAAAAAATAATTTTTTATCAGGTTTATTTATAGTATCAGAACCAAACTTTTGCTTTGTTGACAAATCAAAAAAAAACAAACTTAATCTTCGTTTAACTTTAAAATCAAATTTTGAAATTTTGAACTTTGAAATTTGAAACTGGTGTCGTCAAATTGGGAAAAGTAGCAAAGTGTGACGCAGCCCGCGAAAAGTTTGAGAACCACTGGGTTAATTACTTAGAAAAATAACAAACAATAATGTAAGTATGTTTTTAAGGCAAATAGCCATATAAAAGTTTAATTAAATATTGTTTTCGGAGACAAAATATACAAATCCAGGAATTGAACATCAACAATATTGAATAGTTTATAAAATTTGCTTGTCAAATTTGTAAGTATTTGCAAAAATAATTTGTTTAGCAAGTATGATTAAATTTTTACACTAAAAATTACTTAATATAATTTAACTTAATGTAAATACATAACTTGTTTATATTCTATTCTTGTTTTGTATCTGGTTGTATCGATCATGTTGTGATTATAGTAGTTTCTATTATTATGACAATGCGATTGGATATTATGACCAAAACGGTCGAGACAGAAAGTGGTCATAATAAACGGGGTTCACTGTATTTTTAAGTCAAAATTTTTAGCTAATTTTGACAAATAGATAAACTTAACAATGGAACAAGGAACAACCAACTTTATTATCCACATCATAAGAAACCAGTTTATGTCATAACCACAATAAAAAATAATAAAATCATTAAAACTTTTGTTAGTTTTTATAAAGTACAAATATTGTATTTTACGAAAAAAACGTTGCAATTCAAATTAAACAATAATATAGAAAATAAAAATATTTACAGGATTTTCCAAATTTGTGATTTTTTCTGCTATTAGTGTGATTCCTTGATTTGTTAATTCGCAATCATTCAGGTTGATTGTTTCAATTCCATCCTTGATAATGTTTGACACAAGTTTTGCAATTTCATCATTGATATTGCTTTTACTGAGATCGATCGATTTTATCTATATCAACATAAAATATTAGAACTCGTTAAAAATTTTATAAATTTTTTTGCAGCTTGAAAAAATAATTCTTTACGGTAAACGTTTTTGGTTGTTGTAAACTTTTTAGTCGTTTTTGGTTTCTTGGTTGTTTAAATGAAAGGCTGTGGTTACCGTCTGATTGGCAGTGCAAAAACCCCACTCTTTTTTAAACAATTTTGCGCCGCTGCTGGTGACATTATTTTTGGTTCTTTGCGTATGATCGTCGTCGTCCTCGTTTGAAGGGTATCCACTCCAGGTCAGACACAAACAGGACTGGGGCCGAGGGTTTATCCTTTTACTACCCCAGACTGCTGCACTGCCTGAATCAGATGCTGGCAGTGGTGTTATTAAGCCAGCATCGAGTTTCATCATCCAAAACCGTCAGACCTCGTGCTCCATGTGGTGCCATCCAAAACCGTCAGACCATGCATGTTAGTGCATGGTCTGCGGTTTGCTCAGAGGCGCCACACTCGCAATTCAGTGAAGGAGCGAGACCCCATTTGTGCATGGACAAATGGAATTGCCCAACACCAGCCCGCAGGCGGTTGAGCTTAACCCAAGCTGCTCGGTGTAAGTCCATCCCAACAGGCCTGGCACCGGTCCCAGGCACACAAACACGGAGTCTGGAAGCATTTTCACAGTACTCCGCGTTCCATTTGTGATTTATCCATTCAGAAGCGTGCATGCCAAGACTGGCAAGGTTGTCCAAAAGATTCCGCGCAGCTGGCACAAACGGGCGACTGGATCTTAGTCTCACTTGGCGAGTATCTGAGGACCCACTTAAAAGACCATGCAGGATATGATCGGGGTCCAGAGATCCACGGTAAGCCAAGGAGAGTGTCGCTTCCATTCGGCGAAGCTCAGCTGGCTGGATGCCTGAGAGTACAGGTAGATGTCCGTTGGAGTGGGACGCAGGCATTTAGTAACTATGCGCAAGGCGTCGTTCAAGACACTGTCTTGATACCAATTGATAACCTTAAAAATTTTTTTAGCAAACAACTCAATAAATATTACAATATAAAAATTTCCAAAACAAGCATGATGACAAGCATACTAATTACAATCAAAAGAAGAGCATGAGCAATTTGGGATGCAAAGGTCTTGCTAGTGTTTTTGTTTTCTACATATTTGTATAGGTACTGCCAAATAATTTGCAAATTTGTATAGGTAACTATTACTTGCCCAGAAACCCAGTATTTGTAACTGAATCTGACCAGCGTACTACAAATAAACAAATAAACGTTTTTGCAGAGTGCTGGTCAAAGTAAGGTATTATTTTTTTATCGATCACCGAGTATCTTATAAACTCTCAAAAAATTTTTTGCCAAAAAACTTAGGCCCACCACCTACCATTTTAATACTTATAAAGGATTTTTTTTAAAAATTAATAAAATTTGGTACAGGAAAAATATGAAAATAAATCAAGAAATCAGCAGTTAATTATAATTCAAAGGAATGGTGCCAGACTATCCTTCGACTGTATTAAAACAGTTACTAAGAAAGGTCAAGCAGGTAGAGACAAAAATTTCCTAAAGTAACTCTTTTGAAAGTTTGCAGTTACAGGAGCATTGAGCATAGAAAAATAACCAATCAGAAAAGAGTTAAAAAAGTTTGAATTTCGAACCAAATGAAACGGATTACATCAAATGCTCAGCTGAAAAGCTTTCTTTTACTTACTTTTCAAATCTTTTTTTTGCTTGTATTTTTATATTTTCTTTACAAGATCAAACTGTCACTGAAAAAATTTCAATAATTGACACAGCTGTCTGGCACCTTCGCGTAGATATTTTTTGTCTAGACACTTTATTTTTATAACTTTAACCAAAGGGTCATTCCATGTCAAATGAGCAAATTTTCTTAAAAATTACAACAAATGTTTCATATTTTTATGAAATTTTGCACACTTGTAGATCTCACTGAAATAATAAGAATGCAAAAAAAATTTTCAACAATTCCCATTATTTTTGAAATTATGGTCATTTAAAAAAACGCCATTTTTGCTTGTTCCGCTTCAATGCACGTGCTTAAAATTTTATATAATTTCTATTTTCTTAGCCTGTAATCATAGGAGGTTGCTGAAAATTGCTAGGCAGGTATTTTAAGACCCAAGGATTCCAAAAAATAGCTTAAAAAGTCATAAAAAAACTACTTAATATGATAAAAGAGCTTTGAATTTGTTTTTTACATTTTTCAGAGGTCAAAATTTGTTTTTTACATTTTTCAGAGATCAAACTTTAAAGGCATATAAAAGCTGAAATTCACCCATTCTATTCTTATACCAACACAATTTCATGCCAAACAAAAAAGTTGAATTAATTTTGATTTTTACTACAAAAAAAAATTTTTTTAAGGGTGACACATTTTTTTCCAAAAATTACAATTAAGACAGACAAAAATAACACAAACCCCATGAAAAAAAGGAAGCAGTAACAGATATAAAAAAGCTGATGCATGCATATCAACCAAAGTTTTATCTAAAAAAATCAAACTACACAAAATTTGCTTTAATAAGTAGTTCTTTTTAAGGCCAAGCACATTAATCTCACGAACGATAAGTGTATCTACTATATTATTCATATACGTTAAATGTGACTTTAGCTGCAAAAATTAAGATGTCACTGTGATACACTTATATTAATAACTATAGAGCACTTTTTAACAAAATGTCTGATGTCTACAAATAATCATTACAACTTGAACTTATTTATGCAACTTTAATTCCAAAAAAATAAGCTGTCACTGTGGAGCACTGATATCAATAACTACATAACAAAATATAGGACAGTCCAACAATGTCTACAAATAATCATTACAACTGCAACTTAAGTTAAGCCACTTTAATTGTAAAAAATAAGGTGTCAATGTAGAGCTTGATACCAATAACTACAGATCACTATTTAACAAAATATAGAACAGTCCAGTGCTAAATGACTAAAAATAATCATTACAACTCTAACTTAAGTTGATCTTTAAAGTTGTAACGATAATTTATGGAGACCCTGGATCATACTAAAAAGAAACAGTGTAAAACATGCAGATCAAATAAACTGTTAAAAATCTATTTAAATGCTCATATCAGAAAATATTGACTGCATCATTTTAAAATTCTTATCTGAAATTTTGTATTGTTGTTGGTTAGAAGTTAAACACATGCCAATGCTGAGCAGAATATCGTTGCATAACACAAAGCACAGGCCTTATATGAAGCAGAATATGCTTGTATGACAGAAACTGGTGGATTGGTATCAGGCTTGCAAACTTGAACTCTAACTCAAAGAACTTGGTCTTTTTTTCCAAACTTGAAAAATTAAAATTACTAAGCTGGAACTTGAACTCAAACTCAAAAAATATATAATTAAATTTGAATTTATTAATTGAACAGTTGTGAAAAGAATAAATAACATTGAGGATTTTACTTTTGATACTGTTATTAAATTGTTTAATTTCAAATGCAGTTGATTTGTATTTGACTCAGGAAATGTTTGGGCAAAGTCAGAATTTTTTGGGCAGTAACAGGAAAATGTTTGGGCAACAAATAATTTTTGGGCACAGAAAACCAACTACATTTGCAGGACATGGTTTTTAAATTCAGAAAAAATATTATGGTTTGAGGTAAAAACTTTGTTTGAAGACTTTTTTGAAATAAAAATCAAGAAATCTAAGACAGATTCCAAGTAAAAATATTTTTCTTTTATTTTCACTCTAAATTTGAGGCAAAATTTTTTTTTATATTTGTAAAGTATTAAAGATAATGATTCCGGCAAAGTCATAAAATTAAAAAAAAAACTGTATTGCATCCCCCAAACATTTTTTTGGTTAGTAAGCCTATATAATGGCCTGTTTCATTATTTCCTTTACTTTGTTTATCTTTTCGTGGTGGCTTTCCAATTTTTTTAAAAGTTATTTTGTAGATAAACTTAATTGAGCTTTTGATTTTTACAGCATCGAACAGAACTTGAAAAATTAAAAATTAAAGAACTTGAACTTGGACTTGCAATTTTTTATGAACTTGAACTCAAATAAAAATCTATTGAGTTCACAACCCTGATTATTATGGAGATGACAGTGAATGATTAAGAACATGATGCAGAAGTATAATTTCTGAACCCACATGGGCCTGCAATATCTTTTTGTTTGGCCTTCTAGAGAAAACATGTGCTTTATACTATACAATCATATTCTGCTCAGCATTGGCATGTGTTTAACTTCTAGCCGACGACAACGCAAAATTTCAGATAAAAATTTTTAAATGATGCAGTCAATATTTTCTGACATGAGCATTTAAATAGATTTTTAACAGTTTATTTGATCTGCATGTTTATACTGTTTCTTTTCAGTATGCTCCAGGGTCTCCATATATTATCGTTACAACTTTAAAGATCAACTTAAGTTAGAGTTGTAAAGATTAATAGACATTGGACACTGGCTGTTCTACATTTTGTTAAATAGTGATCTGTAGTTATTGGTATCAAGCTCTACATTGACACCTTATTTTTTACAATTAAAGTGGCTTAACTTAAGTTGCAGTTGTAATGATTATTTGTAGACATTGTTGGACTGTCCTATATTTTGTTATGTAGTTATTGATATCAGTGCTCCATAGTGACAGCTTATTTTTTTGGAATTAAAGTTGCATAACTAAGTTCAAGTTGTAATGATTATTTGTAATCATTAGACATTGTACTGTACCATATTTTGTTGTTGTTGTTGTTGCTGTTGTTGTTGCCCCTTCTCCAAGGGTATCTTGGAGTAGCAATCCGTTAATTTATCAAAGAAGCCAATGTAGATTCCCATTCTTGGATTACCTCTGCTGATGCTAAAGGCTTTCTCCACAGACTGGTGCTGCTGGCTATATTTTGTTAAATAGTGATCTGTAGTTATTGGTATCAAGCTCTACATTGACACCTTATTTTTTACAATTAAAGTGGCTTAACTTAAGTTGCAGTTGTAATGATTATTTGTAGACATTGTTGGACTGTTCTATATTTTGTTATGTAGTTATTGATATCAGTGCTCCACAGTGACAGCTTATTTTTTTGGAATTAAAGTTGCATAAATAAGTTCAAGTTGTAATGATTATTTGTAGACATCAGACATTTTGTTAAAAAGTGCTCTATAGTTATTAATATAAGTGTATCACAGTGACATCTTAATTTTTGCAGCTAAAGTCACATTTAACGTATATGAATAATATAGTAGATACACTTATCGTTCGTGAGATTAATGTGCTTGGCCTTAAAAAGAACTACTTATTAAAGCAAATTTTGTGTAGTTTGATTTTTTTAGATAAAACTTTGGTTGATATGCATGCATCAGCTTTTTTATATCTGTTACTGCTTCCTTTTTTTCATGGGGTTTGTGTTATTTTTGTCTGTCTTAATTGTAATTTTTGGAAAAAAATGTGTCACCCTTAAAAAAATTTTTTTTGTAGTAAAAATCAAAATTAATTCAACTTTTTTGTTTGGCATGAAATTGTGTTGGTATAAGAATAGAATGGGTGAATTTCAGCTTTTATATGCCTTTAAAGTTTGATCTCTGAAAAATGTAAAAAACAAATTTTGACCTCTGAAAAATGTAAAAAACAAATTCAAAGCTCTTTTATCATATTAAGTAGTTTTTTTATGACTTTTTAAGCTATTTTTTGGAATCCTTGGGTCTTAAAATACCTGCCTAGCAATTTTCAGCAACCTCCTATGATTACAGGCTAAGAAAATAGAAATTATATAAAATTTTAAGCACGTGCATTGAAGCGGAACAAGCAAAAATGGCGTTTTTTTAAATGACCATAATTTCAAAAATAATGGGAATTGTTGAAAATTTTTTTTGCATTCTTATTATTTCAGTGAGATCTACAAGTGTGTAAAATTTCATAAAAATATGAAACATTTGGTGTAACCCATTTGCTCATTTGACATGGAATGACCCCAAAATCTTTATTTTCGATGCTTTAGTTTTTTCAATTTTTACATTCATCTTGCTTAGTCCGAAATTAATTTTTATCAACTTTTCTCTGATTGTTTTTAATGTAATTTATCCATTTAATTCAATGAAACCGAAATTTAAATTTTATTAACTCTTTTCGATGTTGCTTTAAAGATCTTTTCTATTTTCTTCAATTTTCTATTTTCTATTTTCTTCATTCCATTCCATTTTCTTCAATAAAGTCCGAAATTCAAAACTTTTTGGAGTCTTGGCGATGCTTGGATGCAAATCTGGTTTCCAAATGAAGGTCAAGGAAAAGAAATGTGATGCATGAACGTCGGCACAGGGGGAGCGCAAGAAGAGGTCTTGCTGCCTCTGGAATCTGAATTTTTTTATGAAAAATTCAGCTTTTTGATAAGTTTTAACCATCTTGCCTCTTTCTGGATATAGTTCACGCCTATCTTGCTCCTTCAAAATTGATTTAGCCGGCGCCCAAGCAGGGGGTTTAGCAAGGGTCCGCAATTGCTTGAAAGATATTTAAAGGGTCTGCGATAATAAAAACGCTGAGAACCACTGGACTAAACATTTCCAAAATGTAAAGAGGAACGTTTGTAGTCATGATTTCAAAGCCGATGAAGTCTGTAAAGGACCCAAACACTTATTACTCGATATCTCTGCTTTCTGAGCTTTAAACGATTCTTGTAACGATTCTTATAGGACCTATCTACAGTACTGACCATAATGGATAAAACACATGCGTTTTTGCTGTTTCAGAGTGAGTAACAATAGAAGTTATTCATTTTTTTTACCTATATTGGTGACTCTCGTGCATTCATATTTCAATATCAAGCAGTGTTTATTCACTTTAGAGAAATAGATTCCATTTGAATGGTCAAAATGAATGATTTTTAGTACTTCTTACATAAACTTGCATTTCAGTCGCGATTGTAAATTTTTAAGATTTAGTTGATAATAGTGAATATGACTGGTAAAAGACTCCAGCCAGAGACTCATGTTTAAATAAAAACCTTAAGCGAAAGAGGAATAGTACTCGCCAAATTGCTACAAGGTTGCAATTAGCTCATAGGACGATGGCAAGATCAATCCATAACTTTAAGGCCACTGAAAAATATGGCTGTGAGAAACCAACTAGTTGTCCAAAATGTACCGGTAAGCATTTGGACGATGCTATAATTTTGTCTGCAAAAAATTCACTCAGAAAAGCAGCTTAGGTATTTAATCTGCTTTACCACAAGATGTTGTGCTTTTTAGCCAAAGGACGATTCGAAGAAGGTTATCTTGTGCGAATTTGAAATCCTACCGACTTGCCAAAAAGCTTCAACTATCTCACAAGAACATTGCTTCCCGCTTGGCATTTTGCCAAAAACATCAAGGATGGACGCCTGAACAATGAAAATGTGTTATGTTTTTGGATGAAACACAAATATCCCAGTTTTATGCTTTTTCTTGGAACGTTCGATGGCCTTTAAGAAGAGAGACTCTCCTCAATACATCGTTCTCACTATGAAGAATGCTGCAAAAATGATGATATTAGGAGCTTTTTTGTGCCAATGTAAGATGTGGCTTATGGTTTATGTCTGAAGAAACTTCTCTTAATGGAACAGTCTACTTTGAGGCGTTAAAAGAGAAGCTACCAAATTTTATGGAAACCAATTGTTGCACCCATTTCCAAAATGATGGAGCTTCGTGCCATTAAACAAAACCAGTTATGAAATGGCCTGTTGACAAAAACCCTTGGCCTGGAAATTCTCCATTTGGCCTGGATCCTTGGGCCTTGGTCAGGAAATTCTCCAGATCTCAATCCAATTGAGATCTGTTGGCTCATAATGAAGCAAAAAGTTGCTGCGCGTACTCCAAGTTTACTATTCCATCTGAAGCTAGCTATTAAAAAAGTTTGGATTAAGGAAATTATTCCAGAATATTGTGAAAAATTGTGCCTTTCCATACCAAGATGTATTCAAGCTGTGTTGAAAAACAAAGGTCTACACACCAAATATTAACTTGTCTTAAAGTGTTAATAAGTAGCAACAACGTCTGTTTGCTCTCTATATAATTTTTTTTGCAACTAAAACTTGTTTTTTAATAAATAAATGGGTTTGATAAAATTCTGTTGGTTAAACATAAAAAATGACGGAATATGAGTGGTGTACTGTCCATTCGGGCCAGTACTGTAGGTTAGCGTGGGATCAATTCAATTATTGATATATTGCTCATGAGGAGCAAGCTCGGTTTTGACGCAAGTAGTCAACGGTAGACTAATTTATTCTGTTATCTAATACAAAACATCAAGGATCTTTTCTGACTGCTGCTTATAACATTTTCTGGTATTGTGGCTTTTTCTCCAAGTTTCGGAAAATTCTTTCAGAAAAGCATAAGATTAAAATGATAAAAAAACTAATTTGTGTGGGACAGCGTGGTCGATGTTTAAGAGAGTCGTGACTGTGATCTACATAGTCGCAGTTCAAAGCCTACTTGCGCCATTAAGTTGTATTTATGAGATAGAAACTTTCTTCTGCTTTGCGATTAAGGTGTTTCATTTTACCCAACCATGGTGTCCGTTTTAATATTGATGGTTTTTGTGAAGAGTACCGTAAAACTTTATTATTTGCAAATATGTAGTTGATTTAAACCGATTTGGGGATTAGCACACTTTTACACCTTTTTTGTGTTATTTTAAAGTTTGGAAGGCCTATGTTAATACTAGATAGGTTGTATTTTAATACTACAGGTGGCTACCGAAGTATTTTTAAGTTATAATTACCGGAAAATGGCTACCAGAAGCACTTCTAAGTTGTAATTACTGGACAAACTCTCGAAAGAAATATTTTAAGAGCAAGGCTACCATTTCAAAAGCAAATTATTCTGTTCCTTTTTCATTTTCATCAAAACCAGAAAAAACTGTTGCAACCACAACAGTAAAAACCATTAACTTTTAAAAAAAAGGACTTTTAAAAAAAGGGACGAAAGCCGGCCTGTGATACAAAACGGAATCTAATATTCGCCTCTCAATCAAGAAGCTTTACAATGAATACAATAAATTAAAAACGCCAACAGCCGTAAAACTGAAGAGAAATTATGAGGAAAACATTGTGCAAAGAAAACTTTTATGATCTCTTTGATATACCTAGTGCAGATGTATTAGATAGAAAAGGTATTCTAGAGGAAGATAAACTTTTTTTGTGTCACAGAGAGAAGATAGAGCAAGTTCATCAATTGGAAGCATTGACAAAATGCGTATAGTTACTTCAAAAAAGAAACTTAAAGTTGAAAAGCAAGAAAGAAGATAAAAAGCATCAGCACAATATAGACGATCAAGAATTTCTGAAAAGGTCAAAATTTCTTTTTTTTCATCGTCTTCAACGTCTGATTCAGACCACGATCAAGATTTTTATGCTCGTTTATTCAAGCATCCACAAAAAACTATAAGGCAATCAAGAAAGTATATTTATAGTTAGAATTAAGGCGCGTTTACAGCCGTTTACAGTACTTTTTTCTTTCAGGACGATCTTGGTTTGTTTTATTGACGCTCAAATTCACTCATTTTTTCTCGAAAACATGAGTGAATTAACTGTATACTGCAAGCTACTGCATCTTCAAACTGACTGTTAAGAAAATAATATTTGTATTGGCGTTTTGTGATTCGGAAAACTGTTGGTGAGTGTTTCTCCTTTGTTTATTTATTATTGTTGTTTTAAGCGTTTATCTTAGTTAATATTTGTTGTTGTTAATAAAAAAACCACTAAAACTGTTCTGAAGTGTGTTTCGACTCGGACATGACGCTACAATAGTAGAGAATTCTGACTAAAAAACTTAACGTAATTTCGTATCGTAAGTAATAAACTATTTTTACTTTTCCAATAATAATAGACAAGGATGGTTTTGTTTGTAGATTATATATTATTTTTGCAGTTTTACATCGTTAGAAGGTAAGTAGCCTACATTATTTTAAATTAATTTCGGATAAGAATATGTTACCTTTATGTGTGACGAGTATTTAAAAATAAATTCCATTTCTTTACAAAATAATTGCAGGTTCTTGAAACATTCTGTTTCTTTAAAAAAGAATTGAAGGTTGATGCTTGAACTTGAGGCAAAGATTCTTAATTTCAACATTTTCTTTCTCGCTTTTATTACGTAGCAAAGAGCCAAAATATCAATAGCTAGTAAATCATCATCAAAAAAAAGATCAAAATTTAATGGAAAACTTTCAGCTAGTTTTTTACAAAATTCTAGATTTTGAGTTTCATGAGCCCAGCGGCAAACACGTAGAAAAGTTAAATTATTTGTCCGACGTACCGCTGGTTCGGAAATAGTTGATACAAAGTCTGTTGCAAAATCTGTTAGCCGTATCATATGTTTGGTTAGTTTGAAAATGTTTGGGCAGATATTTTTCAATATTTCAATTGTTTCTAAATTAAATAAGCCAAACATAAAAGTGGAAATCATTTCAAATCTATTGTCAGCCAAATTAATCTGATTGGAATTACAAAACGTTGCTTCGAACTCAGGAAAGTCCATGAAAAATATACAAAAAACTGCAGCAAAAAATTCCTGTAAAAGAAGATGCGAAAAATATATACATTTTTTAGTGGCATTTTCAAGGACAGCGACGCGGTTTTCTTCATTGCTTCGTTTACATCCGATAGTAAAACTACTGATGTCAGTTTCATTTAAGCCAGCCGCAATCAAATCTTCTTCATCAAAGTATAGCTTTTGATGTTTTATTCCATTCCAAGCTAATTTGCTGATTTTTTCCAAGTCAGTAAAGTTTTTAATGTCAAATTTTTTGCAGTTCTCACGTCTATTTTCAATTTTTGAAAAAAGAAAAAAAGTTAAAACAAAAATATCTGTTATGTTGTTGGGTGAAAATTTCTGATATTTTTCTTCTTTTAAACGGTTAAAGCAATTGACAATTAAAACACAGTTGATGGGAACAAGGCAATAAGAAAGAAGATCTGGTTGACTTTCGATGCGAGATAAAACTTGAGATGCATATTTAACACCACAAATATCAAGGCAGAATTGCTTTATGTCTTCTTGCTTTATGCCAAAAATGTTTAACATAAATTTAGGTTTATAAATTTCAGGTAAATCTAGCATTTGACCAGGTCGTGAAGTTATAATTTTTTTAGCTTTGGGGAGAATTTGACCACTCAAAAGACCCAAAATGAAATGTTCAGGAGAATGTACACCATTGATGTCAAAGTCAATTTTTGATTGTTCTTTTAAGTAAGAGACGTCAATGCCAGCTTCGTCCAATCCATCTAATAGAATACAGACGGATATGGATTCTGACAAAAGTTTTAAAACTCCTTTGCGAACGAGCAAATTCTTCATCCATTCAAAATCATTGTATTCTGCTTTTTCTATTAAAAATTGAAACAAGTTGATTTCAGTTTTATCAAAGAAATCTCGAAGTTTTACATGAAAAACAAAATCTGCTTTGTATAATCGTTCTCCAGCCACATTGCGAAAAAACAAATCTTTCAGAAGAGTTGACTTTCCTACTCCTGCCTGGCCAATAACTCCAACTACATTCCCCTTTTCTTCTAAAATTTTTTCTTTAGCTTCTTTAGTCCGAGCATTTTTGTAGTCAGGGGTGTCACGAATGTGTTGTTGAGATCTTTGGAAAAAGTCTTTTGGCGAGATACATATCAAAGAGTTTTTATTTCTATCGATAATTTCTTTTCTAGTGTGTTGATGACCAGTTTTATCAGCATCACGATTTGGTTGATATTGATCTATTTGAAGTGGAACATTTTTAGAAGCCGTTTTCAAATAACCAAGACTTGTTTTTTCAACAAAAGAGCATTTTTTTTGTGCTTCTTGACGTAAACAGTTTTTCAATTTCTTAACTGCAAAAAAGTTTGAAAAAAGTTAAACAGCAAAAGTTTAATCATAAAAAAAATCTCAAATATTTTCTTTTATTAAAATTAAAAAGCTTAATCATTCACCGCAGTGAAAAGTTTTAATTCTTTAAATTTGTTTTACTTTAATTTTAAAATCAAGATAAAAATAGTTATTATTAGACAAGTGGTTGGGAGTATAATGGAACTGCTTGCTGAGTTTTTGTTACTTTAATAAAAGCAATAAAAAAATCAGATAGCAAAACATGTTTAACTTAAGATAAATTATGTCATTTAACAACGTTTTGTGATTAATAATTAAGTATTATTTACATTGCTTTTTATATGTGATCCATAAATGTCTAAAAAAAAAGAAAATACAGGGTGACCCCAAACAAGATAAAATCCATAAAAATTTTATTTAAGCTTATCAACATCAATAAAATTTCAAAGAACTTAGTCGACTTAAATATCAATTTTTGTACCATCATTACTCAAAGTTTCAGTTATTTTGGTTGCTTTGCATTAAAGTTATATACTGTTTAAAATATGCTTCAAAAGTTGCTTGCTCTTTTCCCTTTTTTTGATGGTTTATTAAAGAGTTTTGGCAACATAGGAGGCAAACTTGCAGACGTTACGCAAAATTGTCAATCATTCAAACACATTTTTCTTTTAAGATTCTTCAAATTTTTGCAGTATTTAATGCTTTCAGTTCACCAATGTTTAAACTAAAGGCACCAAATACAGAAAAAATTTGAAGATTTCAAAAGAAAGACCAGTTTGAGTAATTGACAATTTTGCGTGACTTCTGCAAGTTTGCCTCCTATGTTGCCAAAACTCTTTAATAAACCATCAAAAAAAGGGAAAAGAGCAAGCAACTTAACATCAGAAGCTAAATATTTCTTGTCTAGATTAAAGTCAGAAATAAACGATCTATGATCATAAATCATAACAGAGCTTCAGGTTTACGCATTTTTTAACCTCTGTATTATTTTATTTTATCTTTACATTGCACACAAAAATAAATACCATTTAAATATGACAATTGGTTTGGAGAAAGTTTTATTTAGCGATGTTCGCTATTGCGTGGTCCAGTTTATATTTGATGTTGCTATCTATTGCTCTTCAAAAACCTTTTTAAAAAGCTGACAAACTCTGTTGTAATTAACATTATATAACTTGTATAATGCATTAAGTTTTCGATAAACAATAGCATTTATAAAATAAACAGAAGTCTGTAGCCACTTCCCAGTATCCGTGTATTTTTAAAGGAGCCAGAGTCTAAGCTAAATCTCTAAGGAAAATGGCAGCGGGAAAGAAACTGGAGCAAGAAACAATTGTTTAAAAGATGACTCCAGCTTCTGTTTTATGGACTAAGTACTTTTAAAAATCTTTTGATGGTATTAAATCAATTTCAAAAAATTTAAATCTAAGTTTAATTTGGTTAAAAGTAAACAAATTAAAAGTTTGTTAGTTTGATCAGTAATGTGTTGCTATAATAGATCTTTCAAAAATCAAAAAAATAGGGATGTAAAAATAAAGTTTTAAATTAAAAGAGTTATAGTTGCTGGCAACTTGTTCGACTACTTAAGAACGTTATCACATGCGACCCCATTAAATATAGTTTTGTTTTAACTTTTACTCTCGCCAAATTGTTTTGTTCATTAACTTTCATCTGCTTGGCTGTATAAATCAGCAGTTCTAAATTGCACATACATACGCATATGCACATACACGGTATTGCACACACATACATATATACATCTGTTTGCTTTACTTCGCCGGTACAGAGCTCAATAACCAAATAGTTAGAGCAGTATTTATTAATAAAAGCACTAAAACAGATTAAAAATTAACAATTAAAATCCACGACAGCCTGTTTCATCCTAAGAATCGTCAGGTGGAAACTAGAAAATTAAAATGCAGTTAATTTTAGTAAAAATAATATGTAGTAAAATTAGTTAAGCAAATAATACATTTCCTGTGACGTCATAGAAGAAAAAATATAAGAAATGCAAGTATGGAGGTTTGCATTCAATTAAAAATGAAGGAAGGCGAGTTTGGTGTGTTGAAAAAGGTATAAAAGTAAAAAACTCTATAAAGCAATAAAAGTAAAACGGAGAGTACTGTAAGCTTTATGAGGTAGAAAGGAAAAGTGAGTGAAAGGTAGTGCGAACGATAGTGAGAGGTACAAGCGGATTAAGACGGACAAGAGAGTACACAAAAGAGAGGGGTGATTAAAGTGCACAAAATCAGGTGGGTCATATATTTAATATAAAGTGGATTTATTTTAGTGGCGGCATATATCTTGTTAGTTTGTAATTAAAAATCTTATTCAAAAAGAAAAGTAAATGAAAAAAGTAAATGAAAATTGAATAAGATCTCCAACTGCCCTCTGACGGGCTTGGACTGGCAAAACAGTCTGCGGTGGTAAATAAAATAATATGAAGGTATGGTCTAAAATCGATGAAACTGCTATGACCCGGCGTCACAGAGCGCTTCTCTCTGAAGAGCACCGACCAAAAAACTATGTACGTGTATATATATATATATTTAAAAGTGATTAAAAATTAAAAAAAATTGAAAATTTGGAATCCACCGAGTCTGCTACGCCAAAGAGGGCTCATCAGATGGAATATGTAAAATGAAAAAATAAAGAATGTAAAAATATCTAAAAGGCGGAAATATTTTTATATTGACTGTCACTCAATTTTATCCACTAAAACAAATAATTTTCTAAGAAAACATTAACAGTTACACATGCAAGACGGCTATGTACGCGCTGAGCATAAACAACTTGGTCTGATTTATAACAATAAGGAAACACATAACACTGCATAAAAACGTCATGGGATAGAAATCGTAAAGAAACAAACGTTTAGGAGTAAGGTTTGGTCAGGCGACACAGAAAAGAAGCGGGAAAAGTAAGTCAAAAAGATTCAAGTAAAATTGCGTAATTTAAATTTGTTCATATGACGACATTTTCCGTTGAGTTCCGTTCTTTTGTTGAGGGTTGAGCTTGCATCTGCCTGTAAGATTGTAAGTTTTTCTTTGAGACATAAATTGCAAGACTTTGCCCCCGGATGATATGGGGCTGTATGGGCCACGATACTACATTTTATGCGCAGGTTTTTTCCTGCGTCCTTGGCCTGCCAAAAAGCTTTGGAGAGTTCGGTAGCGTTACTCTTTCTCCGGAATTTGAAGCTTTGGTTATGGTTATTGAAACGGGTTTTGAATTCCGTTTCACAACAACCATAATAATTGTTGGCAGCGTTGCCTGATAGTAAGCATGCTTTATAAACAATAGAGCTTTCGCGACATTTTCCCTCCAACGGACAATTGATTTTGTTTCTGCAATTGCACGGTGGTGTGGTGCTATTAGCACTAGTATTG